>VDFB02353493.1:404163931-404213345 GCA_007258455.2 Sequoia sempervirens | reverse complement strand
GCAACTTAACCAGTGAGCTGCTATAATGATGGATGTGGTTTCGTTTATCAGTAATCTTTGTCTTACAAGGCCGAAAAGAAAATTGTTCCGTTTAAAGGAAGTTTGAAGCATTCAAGTTTATTCGGTTGTTACGTGAACTTCACATTTCACTGCATTTTATTTTATTCTATTGTGTATCTTTTAAGTACGAGGACATTTTAGTTTTAGATTTTTAATTTGGTGTGGGATTTGACTGGACTATTTTTAATTATTTTGAGCTATTTTAAATGGGTGTGGTCTATTCAGCATTTTGATGCACATCTATAATTCCAATCTCAATTAATTAATTAATAGGGTCAAATGTATATTTGTTGATAAATTTTGGTTTTTTTCTAGTAAGAATTTGGAAGGGATCTTTATCATTTTTGTTTTTATTTTTATTCTTTCTTATTTTTTATTAATATGGAATTAATAGTTTGTTTGTTATAAGATGAAAATAGTCACAATTTTTCGTTACTCTGAAGTTAAGTGTTCAACTTTAACATATAACATTATCATTAGGTTTTTTATTCTAATTACCAATCATTATAACCATGTCTCTTTTGAATAAAGTCCAATCAAAATGAGAGATCCTTACGATGCAATATTTAAACCAAAACTATAACTAGATAGATCAAGCACTATATAAAATTTACAATTGATGTAGTTTCTTTTCTTACCAAAGATATTATAAACTAATTAATTATTATAAAGTATAAAGTTTATTATTTTTATTAAATATAAAAACATCAATTTTTTAAAATATATATTTAATGTCTACAAATGAAACTATTAAAATAAAAGAATTGCATATATAATAATGAATGGTAGTTGTAGACACCTAAAATTGGTCATTACATTTGATCAACTTTATCTTGAATTTATCATATTCTCAACTTCTATATTACTTCAATATTATGTTTATTATTTAATTAATATTTGATTATTTCCACTTTCATTTCTTCCATTTTCTTAAGTCTTAGCCTAGTGTAAATAAATAATTTTATAACTTTATACCTATCACTACCCTTATCCTCTTTCTTCCAAAAAAAAATATATATATATTTTTTTACTTATTTAATTTTCCTCCTCACAATGTCACATCCTCCATTTCTTATTAACTCTCTAATCCACCTACTTCCCTCATAATCATGTTCACATTCACTTAATACATGATTAAGTGAGGTTCACTCTCTCACTGTGAGGCAACCACTTTGTCCTCCCATCCTTAAAATCACTCCTTTGTGGAAAAGACCCCATGTACTTGGAGGTATGGACCTTTTCCCTCAAATTCCTAAATGGGAATTTTTAATTCTCATTTGTCCTCCTCAAGTACTCTTTGGGTAATGTGTTGACAAAAAACACCTTTATGGAAAATCTTCCAAAGGTACCCCCTTGTACCCTTGTCCTCTCACTCCATCTGCTTGTGTCATTTGGTGCAATCTCTTTTCTTGAGACAACTCAAGCCATCTCACCATTGATCTCATCCTTTTACCCCAAAATCTAAAAATATCCACGCATCTTAGTTATTTTCATCAAGATATTGGAATGCAAAGTTATGTTGTCAAATTCAAGTGAGCACACATCAAAATCATCAAAGGGCACAACCATTTCATGCAACTAGAAGGTCAACGTGAAGTTTATTGCTAATTTTATGTTTTGATTTGATTTCTTAATTCCCTAATTGAGTGTTTGTTTGATTGTTGTGTTGATCAATTTAGTTAATTAAGTTGTTCACATTTGCATAATTTCCTCACACATTTTTGGCACACACGGTGGACCCACATTACAGGTCAAGCTAACCAAAATTTATTATTTTTAGTGTTTTTAGTGTTTTATGTTTTGCAAACTTGGTTTAGCAAATATGTCATGGATCGATAGTACCACTATGTGGATCAGTGATCATGCTTACACTTTGGTGAATGTATTGATTGTTGAACTAAGACCATTTTCTCTACCCTAACTCTTGTTTTCATAGCTTTAACTCTCAGGTTTAGGATAGGGGGAAAATTTACAAAAGGGTTATACTACAAGATTTTACATTTTATTGTTTGCAGTCATTTTAATTCCCATTTTATTAACTTGTTAGTGTTTTTTTTTGTAGACCCTTATTTCGATGAACGCAAAGATAAATTGATGAAATTAGTCTATAAATCGACAACTATGTGAATTTGGGGCATCGATGAATCTATATGCAAATTGATGAAAGAGCTATGTGGATCAATGGTAGCATTGGGTATAACAGTTTGGT
Organism: Sequoia sempervirens; assembly: GCA_007258455.2. Classification (NCBI taxonomy): domain Eukaryota; kingdom Viridiplantae; phylum Streptophyta; class Pinopsida; order Cupressales; family Cupressaceae; genus Sequoia; species Sequoia sempervirens. The sequence continues at coordinate 404,211,076 of VDFB02353493.1, read as the reverse complement.
TAGTTTTACTGCATTTTGTTTAGATTATTTATTATTTTACAGACTGGCCAACTAACTCATTTTTTTGTGTGATCTACCTAAAATCAATTTTTGTAACCATTGTTAGACAAAGACACATCAACCCCATGGTCAAAGATGATATTTACCAATAAATTAAGCACACTAAAGTAGATTAAAGGGTCAAAGAACAACTTTTATTATGTTTGGGGTCACTTATTGGTGTATGCTCTCTCATTGCACTATTTGGTGGTCTTAGAGATCAAAATCTTAAGTTGACCCAAGTCTTATGAGTCAACCCAGGAGCATTTAATCATGCATATGCTCTCTCCCCATGCTTCATGTGACCTTGGAGATCAAAGGTGTTAAGCGTCTCTTTTCCCTTTAGGAAGCCTACTTGGGGATTTCATCACCCCAATGGATGACCTCAACCACATCTTTCAACGAGGTATAGAAAGGAGGGAGAGTGAAATTTGTACCTCAAGGAGTGCCCATCGTCATGTTTAGCTGAGCCCTAAGACCCTAAATTCATTAATACTTGGTGGTGAAGAGTCTAGGAGAGACCCTCCTAGCTCAAGTATCTATAGATAGGCCCTCTATTCATGGAATCTTCCTAAATGCACCTATAAATAGTATCCTAAGGACTTCGTCTATTAGTTAGTGTAGTGTAAGGTGTTGGTGTTTCCAACTGATTTCCCAAGCTTCTTTAAGGATTAGCTAGATCCTGTACTTAAGAAGCCTAGATCAATGGCCAATGAACATGAGATAAATTTTATAATTATTCTCCTTTATATTTTAGGCTCTACAAAACCAAGGTGGGTTTCCCTTTACATAACATCATTTTTAGATTACAACAATGTACTTAATGATGTTAAAAACATATTACAACCTCACACTGACAATTTAGAGTATGGACCTAATTAGCTAAATCTTCTTCAAATCCCCCATTGATTTGTATCTTAATGGTGTGAGATGAGCATAAACAAAATAGAAAGTAAAAGATAAGTTTTCACATATGGGTTGATTCTGCCTAGGTTCTAATCTTGTAAATTAATCTGACTAGTGTCTTATCCACTACAGAGTAAAAAATAAAGCAATTTCTCTTATAACAAACTAAAAACTAGCTCAATGGTTTTCATAATCTCATTGCCTTACAATAAGAAATCAGAAAATGGACAATATTGTTAATCTTCTTTAAGGTCCCTACTACAACCACAATATTGTCAATTATCCAACTAAAAATAATTTTAATCTATTACTTGAATAGAAGCCAACAATCAAACACTCATTGAGCGATTAGAAACAAGATTGTGATGAGCATGAGCAGGTGTTCAGGTGGGAGCGGGGAGGATGATGATGCAGATGATGCAAGCATTATTTGCTGGCTTCTGATGCCTCTTGAGGAGCTGTTGGAGGTCATTTCCAGATCTCCTTTCAACTTTTCTTGGTCTTCGGGTGTTGTGAGTCAGAGCAAGAGGAGCCTATTCTTTACTGATGGAAGAAATCGAATGGAGCAAATAGGTGGGAATAGGTTTTCCTCTGAGGTTGGTGTCGCTGGAGAGGGCGAAGATGCTTTAAGGGCTCTCTACATTTTTGTGGTTGCCTTTGCTCTAGGGTTTCTCCAGGAGGCACTCGCTTTTTTTGGGGTCTTACACTTGGACGCCCTAGGAGGATCTATGGATGTGTTCTTCCCATTTGGAGTTGGTTGTTTGTCTTGGCTCTTCTCTTGGTTGTGTTGGTTGGGGCTCACTTTTGGAGCTGTTTGTGTTGTTGTGGTGGCTGGTGGTTTGTTGTCAGCTTATTCTCTATGGCTCAGGCCTTTCCTCTCTGGCTTGCGGTTCTCTTTCCTTCGGTGGTGGGCTCCTGTCTTGGAGTGTTTTTTGTTGTGCTTCTCTGACGGGCTTGCCTTATCTCATTGATCTAGCATTGTTGTGGGCGTGGCAGTTCTTCTAGGTAGTGGTATTTTGCTACCCCTCTTTTAGAAGCTCTTGTTGTTGCTAAGAGAGAGGCCTTCTTGGTCTTTTCTTCCCTTATGGTGTTGCTTCGATTGAAGGGAATCTCCAAGCAATTTTTTGTTCCCTGGAGTCTCCTATGATAGTCTCTATTTATGCTCTCTTCAAATGTGCTTTGGAGTGGGTGTGTGGGGATAGAAGGGGACTGATTATTTGCCTTTTGGCTCCCCTTCTATTCAAATCTCGTGGAGCTCTTGGTTGTGGTTTGCTTTGGATTTATTCCTTATTGTCCTCTTGTTGCAACTTGGGGGGCTTTGTGGCATTTAGAATCTCTTTTGGGCTTGACTAGTTGAGGCTAGTAAGCTTTCTTTTGTATCTGGTGACACTTAGACAGTGGTGTTTTGATGTTTCTTGTTGGGAGTGTCTTTTATGTTTGGGGGGTGGGCTTTTGTCCTCTGGAGTTCTTTCGAAGCTTCCCTAGCTACTTGTTGTTGTCTTGGGATTGGTGAGCCTCAAGCGGCGGGTCTTTAAAGGTGTTCATGGTAAGGAGGCTAATCTTTCTTTTGTTGGTAGTGTTATTTTGAAGGGTAGTGGTAGTCCCCTTGGTCTTTGGGTGGTTTGGAGCCCCTTTTGGGTGTTTATTTTGGAGGAATTTTTTCTATTTCCTGTGTTTGTCCTCTTGACTGGGCTATATACAATGATTTATTTCATGACCTAAGTTCTTTTGGATTTTATGGATGTATCTGCTTCCTTTTGTGGAGTGGAGATTCTTGTGTTTTTGGTGGTGTTGGTGCAATTTGGTCCAGTTGTGTTCCTATTGTTGAAGTCTATCAGCCCGTGGGTGGGGCTTGGTCTTTGTTGGTTTATCTGGGTTGAATCCCAAGAGGTGGTGGTTCTTACTATTGCTGGTTGGTCCCCCTTTCGTTCTCAAGCTTTTGTTCTTCAAAGGGGGTTTTGTTTTTTGCAAGATGTACTTTTTCCAGCTTCTAACTCTCTTGCAACTAAAGGATGAAGTGTTTTCCTACGCTTTTAGAGTGGTGGCTTTCTACTGGTTTCTATAGGTGTTATCTTCGATAGAGGAGAATATTGCTCCCATTGAGGCGGATCCCTCTCCTATTGAGGTGGAGGTGGTTGTTGTAGTGGTGGTGGAAAGTGCTCTGCTCTGCTATGGGATCCTATTGAGGTGGACTTGGTGTGTGCAGAAGAGTGGTGTCTCTAGTAGTGTTGGATCTCGATTTGTCCTCTCCTATAGAGGGGAACTCTCTCCTGTTGAAGTGGAGTATGAGTTGGTGTTGTAGGGCATTTGGTTCCGGTTAAAGGTTGGGGCTCTTCTTTGCTTCCTCTTTTATATGGGTTTGAGCTCCTTGCCAAAACTTGATTGTAAAGGGTTCATGGTCCCTTTAAAACTTGTTATGGGGTCAAGGTCCCTGAAAATCCTGGTTAAGGGTTTAAGGTCCCTTCAAAAACCTTTTGGTTTAAGGTCCCTTCAAAAACCTTTGGGTTTAAGGTCCCAGTTTTAGTTGTTTTGTGGGTTCAAGGTCCCTGAAAAACCTTTGTGCAACATGTGCTTCTAGTTTTATTCTTTATGTTGATGTTGATGGGTTGTTGATGGTATTTGTATTATCTTTGGTTTAGCTTGTTACTCTTGGATAAGGTTTCTAGTCCCTTCAAAACTGCACTATATTGGGTTTCGGGGCCCATCAAAACCTGCTTTTCCTCATCAAAAACAATCAAACACTCATTACAGCGAATGTGCAATGAGAATCTTGAATTATCTTTTATTATTAAGATTCAAAAGATATTGTATTACAATATGGAGACATCAATAATATGACTTGTATTCATATAAACAATAAATTTGAGTTGTTTGATGCTATTACAAAGAGAATTTACATCATCCTTTTTCTGAAACTTCAAAAGACCTAACTATACAAGACTAACTCTATACAAAGACTTGCTCAAAATGTAAGGACTAAAATCCTAGAATAAGGCTCATAATTACCTTTTATAGAAGTAAGGGAGCAACAATAAAAAGCCTTATTCCATGGCGTATCACACTAAAGATAAAATTTAAGTGGTGACACCTTTATACATGAGGAAGGAATTTTTTTTAAATTAGTTGGAAATCTTTCAGAGAATTTATATTCTTGAAAGGATTTAATTCACTCAAAATTGCTTCTTGAAGTCGATTGGACACCTTTGACATTCCTTTTTGGACTTGTTTATTTTACATTTATGTTTATCAATGATAGTCGATTGAAAAGCAACTCAAATCTCTGTACTACTTTTATCCTTATTTTTTGTCATACTTTGTCAACAAGCTACCTCCTAAGAGGAAGAAATTGATTAGCTCTGACCATGTGATTTATATGATCATCCCCTATTAACACCTATACCATGTCAAAGAAACCGACCATACTATACTCAAGCCTGGAGAGAAAATACAAAGTAAGATTCAATTGCTTTGCATTAAATTTGCCACCCTTATTTATTTTTACATAAATGGGAGAAAGGATGTCAACAAAATTTTCTCTCCATTCCTTGCATGATTTCATCTCCCCATCTTTATTCAAAGTTTGAAGCATTTGAAACTCCTCAAAACCTTCAAAAAGATCCAATTCTTTCCATATAAGTGTGTGAAATTTATTATGGTGTTGAATGATACTATCTAGAGAATCTAACCTAGCAATAATATCATACACTAAATTGTGATCAACATTGGAGTGCTCAATAATAATCCTTAATAGCTTAACTCTAGGAGCCCAATTTATTTGGAAATATTTCAATCTAACCCCTATCTAAGCATGATTGATAAATGCATCCTTCAAAACATTGTAAATGTTTCAAACCTTATCTACTTGGTTCAAAATATTTGACAACTTGTGGCATGCCTAGATATTCTTGCTTCTTCTTTGCTTTTCTTTCAAATCTTTCACCTCAAGGGTTAGATTCTCCTTTTCTTGTTACACAACAAATGAAGCATTATTTGACACTTCCTAGGGCTTCATACCAAAGTAGGTAAGGCCTTTTTTTTATCTTATTGGGGCTATGACTCATTTCTCATCGTGGGCTTAAATATTAATACACTTTCTCCATTTGAATTGGAAATGTCTTAGTGATTTCATTTGTTAATAATGTTTGATGATTTTGAAATATTTTTTACTTCTAATATATTTGGGTTTCAATTTTTTAGGGTTTTAAGAATTTAGGTTTTGGCAAATGATTTCTAGGTTACGATCTCTCTCGTAAATTGAAAAAGTCTTTTTACCAACAATTATGTGGGTATGTGTTTTTGAATGACACACTTTTGACAATGAGGTATAAGGGTGTGTATTAGGAACATTATTGATTTGACTATTCTTCAATCACTTTTAATTTTATAATTAAATCATAAAACTAAAGATGAATTAGTTTGTTTCAATAGTCATTTATTTATAAATCAACAAGCACCCATTAGGTTTCTAGATCAAAAGGATGAGTTTCAATTTGTATGCAAAGGTAAGGTTGTTATTTCTAATGGGAAGGTATGGGTGTACTATATCATTTATTTTTAGTTGTATAATGTGGAGAGGTGAGTCAATTCCTAAATGTGTAGGGAAAATACTCATGCTAGGTACATAGAGGTGAGATTATTAGGATTTTGCTATTTTTTAGGTTAGGGTGATTTATTTTATAATTAGGGTGTGATCCCCAGCTCTACATCCACTTAAAATCCTTGCTAGAGAATCTCTGCATAGCCAAACTTTGAACAAATAATTTTAATAAAAGTATGGCTATTATTAAAGCGACAAGTCTAACCAGTACAAAGTTAAATCATATATTATATAATTCCATGCATCATAAATGAAAGAACCGATTAACATATCTCCATTTCCACCAAGAACATATGGGAAATTGACATATTTATTAGGTATGTGTACATTACAAGTCTCAAATATATATTCTTTTAGCTAGGAAGTCAAAGAGTGGTAGTCTCAATAAAGAGTGATCAATCATGTAGCACATCTAGTTTATTATTTCTTGAGCTACATAATTCCCATAATGGGCCTTGGCTAACTATAATTCCACCAATGCAAAGTGTTTATGGATACATGTTCACATTGATATGCTTAATACTCATAGAACATATCCCTTCAAGAATCTCACCTTGTACTTTGTTGCTAAACAATTGACTATGTACATGTGTACTAATATGGACCTTTCCCTCCTCCTACAATTAGAATTATTCCTTCTTGTTACAAGGATTAATTAGACAAATGAGTAATTGAATGACATATGCTATATAATTCATAAACATGAAACAGTTCCTATTGATAAGCAAGTTAATATTGTAATCATTTGATTAACAATTAATTTGTAAACTTTTCTTGGGCTGGCCAATCACATTGTATAATTTAAATATATTTCTTTGTATTTTTATAGTTTGAATTTAAGAACATATTTTTTATATTTAAATTTTTATATTTTTTATTTTTCCTATTGGCAAACAGTAGTTGTATAATTCATTTTCCTTTTTTCTAAAGGGAAGTTTGAAAATTATGATGACATAGATAAATGTGGGCAAATATTTTGGCATTAAAGGCAAATTGTGAGAGCATTGTTGGTGGGATGTTGATTCGGTATGGTGGCTACAAAATGGTATTTGTATTAATGTCATGCCTAATATCAAAATATGCATAGTTAATGCATATTTCTCCCTGCAATGTTTCAATTATTACTATTTAGAGTTGAGGGTTGTGTGTCTAGTTTTAGTTTTCCTTATTCATTCTATGTCAAAAATAAGGCTTGTCCTTGGTGTCTGGTACAATTATAAAAGATTGCAAGTTGTTTTAAATAATTAGGTAGTATGTTATGATTCTAGGCTTTGTGATATAATGTGTAAAAGTTTTAGTTACTAATCAATGCCTGGTTTAGAATTTGTATTTTGTGGCCTTGATTGTAAGATGTGAAAGTAGGAGGTGGTTCTGAAGAGTGTAAATGTTTTGTTACCACCTAGTCACAACTACTGGACAAATTCAGACTTCTAAATAATTTAAACCTTTTTTGTCAAGGATGTTTAGGATGGGTTGTCCTCTTGGGGTGTCTCAACTATGGTAAAATCTGTTAGACCACATCCCTCAAGCCAATTCTAAGTTGATTATACATTCTAAACTAAAACAAACCTCTTTTAGACATTCTTTATTTCATTAGAGATACGACTTCCACATCCATGAAAATATAAGGACTTATAAAAATTGTGTAAAATGTGCATGAATTACTGGTAAGACAAATGATGAATTAGATGAAAACTTTCAACCTCTTTTAGATGAAACGCGCTTCTTTTTTTAATATGTAATTTCAAGTCTATATAAATGAGAGTTTTCTGAGCTTGTGTACTGTAACGAAATTTCCCTTTCAGCAATTTATTATAACCATTGTATTATATTCTTGATTTACTTAATAAACATGATCAAAGGTGCATCTAAAATGTTGAATCGATAACAACAAAAGTAATTGATGTAGCTCTTTTCATAAGCTTTATTGTTGTTTTTCAGAAACACATATAATTCAATTCAATTTTCTATATGTGTGATTTTTTCCTTTGGACATATTATTCTCAGTGCTACATTTCAATTCTCATTGAACTTGTTTTGAAGGCAAATAAAACCATAAGAAAATATGATTCCATGTTTATGAATTACATAACATATGTAATTCACTATACTCGTTTGTCTAATTAGTCCTTGTAATAGGATGAAATACTTATAATTGTAAGAGGCAAAGATCCATATCAATACAAGTGTAGTCAATTATTTGACAACAAAGTACAAGGTGAGATTCTTGAATCGACCTTATCCTTTCTTTGCAATGGCATAAAAATTCTTGCATTTATCAAATGTTAAAAAAGTTATCCAAAAGATAGAACTTTCATTCTTCCAATGTATGTATAGAAATCATGCATTTCTAAAAGTTGTAGAAAATATTTTTGTTTCACCACATTACAAAACAACCAAAAAATACTATTTCATACTTTGTCTAAATTTATGCATCACCTTTAGTTCAAAGTTTTCATTTAGTTCATATAACTATATTTGACTTTTTTGAACTTTTTAGTAAGTATATCATCATCTACTATGATTGCATATAGTGCATTAAAGGTTTAATATGTATTCATATTAAATACAATTAGTATGTTGAATAATCCCATACTACATGCATTTGAAACTAGAACAATATCATAGTAGTTGCACCTGACTACAAGGATTATATGCTCTTAAATTGACAGTATCAATTTTGTGGCACAGGTAGATAAGAGCTAAGGAGCATAACTAGGTAAGGAAAAAAATAAGAAATATGTAACAAATAAAATGAGCATGCAAATGATACACATTGACAGTTATCAATTTGTAAACCAATTGTAAACATGCAACATTGACAATACACTAAAAAATGAGGGACTATATAGATTAAACACATTTAACTACAATGTTGGAGATTGTTTATTTGACTCCTTTGAACTACTACTCAAAAATTTCTACACATTGATTCAACTACGAAATGGAACTATTGATTACTTCTTAAGTTGCCTTAGAAAAGGCGAAATATAAGAAATTAAATCATACAACGATGACCTAGACCCTAATACTCTCTATGAATTGTCAATACCACTTTGCATACCACACAACAAACATATTTATCAAAACTATCAAGATACAAATACAACAAGTCTTGTCTACAATGTCGGTAAGAATACGAAAGGGACGGTTAAAAGGAAGAAAGTAATTGGAAAAGGATGTCAAACACAAACCAAATCTAGAAAAAAAATCAAAATCAGATATTGGCTATGTTGACTTCAAAAGAATAAGAATATCTCTATACTATACACAAAAACTTAAGAAAAATGTATTTGCAATGATATGACAACTAGGAGCTCCATCATTTTTTATTACTTTCAACAGTGTTGAACAAAATTGGGATCCTCTAACAAACACACTACAAGAGTTACACAATTTACACCAATCAACACAAAAACAACAAGAATTTTATGGTGAAACACAAAGTGATAAATTACAACTAATCAAGAAAGATCCTATCACTTGTGCACACTACTATAGATATAGAAAAAATTCAATAAAAAATTGATACTTACAAATGACTCTTTCTTTGGAAATGTTGTCGATTATTTTTTTGTGACTAAATTTCAAAATTGAGGAAATGAACATATCATTTCTTGATATGGGTAAAAAATGCACCAATCTACACAAAAGATAACTATATGGATTTCATAGCTTTTGTTGACAAGTACATTAATTGTAGCACCAAACATTTGCAACCTAGTTTAGCCACACTACACAAGCATCACCATACAAAGAAATGTAGGAGATTAAGAAAGACAACTTGCAAATAAAATTTCCCATTCCCACCAATTTGAAAGACAACAATACTTCTACCATTACCAAAGAAGACTGAAACAATAATTTTAAATGCTACCAACATCTTTTTCAAACTCCAAAAAGCAAAGTAAGATAAATCATTCACTTTTGAAATGTTCTTAAATGGCATGAAGATGATTAAGAATGAATACATCACAACTTTAAGCTCAATAGTAAATAGACCCACACTTTTACTACAGAGAAAACCATCGCAAATATGGAACAATAGTTTTTCGAAAAAAATCCAAAACTTTGGAAAGCCAATACAGATGCACAATTTGTACTTAATGCATATGTTGCAGCAATGTATTACATCTCCTACATTGCAAAAGTAGACAAGCCGATGACACATGCATTTAAAAGAATACGAAAAGACCACCAACAAGACAATATTGATGCAATAAGGATGATAAGTAAACTTGGAGATGTTTTGCTCAACTTAGAAAAAATGTTGCCACAACAAGCCACTCACATTGTTTTATTTCTTCTATTAAATTATAGCTCTATAAAATGCATATCATTAATACACGATCTGATAATGATTGTACATTTATACTTAAATTTGTCAAACAATTAAGCAATGAACCAAATGAATTAGAAAATGTACTTTCCAAATCTCTGATAAACTACTATTTAAAACATCCTAAAACTATTATAGACATATACATTGTAGAATTTTTTTCAAAGTGTGAGCACAAAACCTACACAAGCTAATAAGAGATCACAAATCAAGTGTCAAACATGTTAGAAAATAAAATCTAATGCTCCCTGTGAGATTCTTTAACCAAATTAAGAGAAACATGAAATAAACAAGAAACTAACATAATGAAGCATGTAATCTAAATTAAACTAGCAAAACCTTCATCCCATAGGGGGAGTGGTGCTCCTTTGATGTGGAAAGAAGCCCTTTCCCAATCCCTTGATAAGCTTAATGAAGTTGAAGATGATTCAAGAGTGATTTGACTATAATCTAGCTAAAATGGATGAAAATGATGGAATGTTATGAACTCAAATAGCTATAGTGATAATGCATAAAGCTATGGATCCATATTATGAAAAGGATGCCTCTATTTATAGAAACCAAGGGTTGAAGAATGAGAAGATTTGATGAATATGGGATAAAATGAGAGCCAATGAGAATGTGCCAAGTGTCACAATTCTATTGGATGAGGGTGGAGCACATTTTGGGAAATGTGTGAGTGGAGGAGGATGGAAGAGAAGTAAATGTTGTTGGTTGAGAAATTAAATTTTTTGTAAGAGGAATTGAATGAGATTTGAGAGGATGTAAGAGGATTTGAAAGGTTGTAAGATAATTTATTGCAAATGTAAGAGGATGTGATAGATTTTTGAAATCCTTTGAAGGGAAATTGATTAAGAGGTGGTTGAGAGGAATATTCCTCATAATATGCCTTTGTGAGGATAATTGACGTAAATAGATAATTAGAAGGAATTGATTTTATGTGCAACCTGGTGAGTTGACCATAGTTGATTTAACTCTTGAAGAGTTAAAAGCTAGAGGATTTGATAATACTGATTAGAAAGCTAATTTAGGATTAATTAATTGGAGAGAATTGGGAGATGTGACATTTGATTTGATTGATTTTTGATCAAATGAGAGGATTAAGAGAGGATTTAATTAAATAAGATGAATACTTAATTAGAAGAAGGATGAATTAATCAATAAATTTAATTATTTGATTAATAGTTGAATTTGTTGATTTTAATTAAATAATGTTGATTGTTTAATTAATTGATCAATTTGAGATGGTTTAGGAAGAAACAATGTTAGTTGATCAAAATCAGGTGTAGTATTACTCAGGACTTTTTCAGTGTCTGTATTTTGCCCCTCTTTGAAGTGAAATACCTGTTGTATCAATTCAAAGAATAACACTGCCATGATCTAAATTCAATTTTTTTATTTTATTTTTTCGGATGGCTCACTATTTCCCTAATGGAAGAATTATGCTACTACACTACCCCCTTGAGAGATCGGGCAAAAATTGCAAAATTAGGTTGAGCTTGCAAAAAGAGATTCAACGATGATTTAGGAGTGGAAAACAACCCACGGGATGCGAAACTAGGCTTAGACAATGAAAACGGACCAAAACAGGCTTTTCTCAGGAAAAAATGGATTAAATGGGTTAAAAACCCTAAAAAATACCCAAAAAAACCTTAAAAAATTGCATATAAGGGGTTAAGAGGTTCATTTTCAAATCATTTGCTCACTTTCCTTCTAGAGATTCCACCGATTTTGCTCTTAAGGTGCTGACAGAATCGCTACTCGTGTGCTTCCCAAACATTAGACGAATCGAGTTCATGAGTTCCAGAGGCCTAAGGATGTAGGACCCCTAGTATGCCTTTTGAATCTTTTCTTGATTTTTGAAATTTTTGTGCATTTATTAGGGTACCTTTAGGTCAGCCAAAAGCAGCTCCCTAGGGCATCGCAAATGCTATGGGTAGCGTCACTTTTGTAGATGTCAACCCACATTTGTGGTGGAGTGTCATGCGACCCTTTAGTGTTCCAGAGTCATGCAAAAATGCTGACTCACCTTTGTAAGATAGTGTCGCATGACCCTAGGAGGTTTTGGCGTTGCATAGAAATGTCAACTCACCTCTGCAGTATAGTCGCATTTGATTATAGCAACGCATTTGAAAGACATAGATTGTCGCTTTTGCAAATGTCGCACTGCCTTTGAAATTTTGACTCGCTTTTTCTTTTGAAGGATTTTTTTAATTTTGAAAAGGTGTTCATTTTGTGATTTTTTGACGTCATGCACATTTTGGTTGTAGGAGGTCCTATCGGTGCTCCATTTGAAGGAGCATAAGAGCCGGTTTCTACGCTGAGCTAGGAATTTGTTGGATCAGGCCCTATTTTTCCTTGGATCAATTGGGTTCAATCACATTGCCCAGATGCTAGAGGTGTAGACACACCTCATGATGATGACAACCTTGGTCGAGAGATGGCAGAGCGAGACTTGTTCATTCCATCTATTGACTAGTGAGGCCATCGTCACCTTAGAGGATGTGTGGCAGATCCTACGGATCCCAATTCATGGTGAGTGCATCATCTATGACATGGAGGCCGATGGTGATGCCATTTTTGCTTTTTTTGGTGTCGACTCATATGAGGTGGACAACGACCAAATATACCTCTGTCATTATGAGGGGATTGCCCCTGATATGACATTATTCATTGGCGCATTGATCTCGGGAGTCCTTGTTCTCAATTGATGAGCTCGAGGATGTAGTGTTGGCTTGGGGATTGTTTGGTCCTAGACGATGGAGGAGATGACCATCTACACTTGGTGGCCAATCGTCCTGGCTTCATTGTACTATGATATGCATTAGGTTGTATAAAGTGGGGCCCATAATATTGGGGTGGGCATCACCCTTCTTCATGTGTGGGCCTATGAACACATTGTCATCTTGAGACCACAAATTGCAGATGTTCAAACTGACCGCGATGATCTTGTGGCGTACAAATATGAGGGGATGACTACCCTCCACTTCACAGGTATTACAAGCATCCCACACTAGAGGTGGATTTTGGACAAGATGACAATTTTCATGTGGAGGCCTTGGCTCCACTTTCCTAGATTGCACGATGATGATGATCATATTTTCTACTATCGGCAGTCCTGATACATGTAGGGACAAGAGCATTACATGGTTGGGTGGTACCTCCCAGATAGGGTTGCTCCCTAATTTGGGGAGGTGTAGGATGCACCTGATGACACATAGAGAGCAATCTTCACCTACAAGTCTAGAGAGGTAGCATGGGGACAGAGGATCCCACCCCAATAGGCGATTAATGATTTCAAGCAGCTAGTTATGGTGTCATGGGTATACTTTGATGGTTTTATGGATGTAGGTACGACCCAGGTCTATGATGCGTATTGGTGGGCCCATGCCCCTATTCATTTGACTTTTCCAACAATGCCAACTATGGGGAGAGGAAAAGTTAGGGAACCGAGGATTGGCTAGGTTCCACAGTAGCTAGGAGGTCAGCCATAGGATAGATAGGATGGGGGTGGGGATCATGACAGATAGATCCCACCAGTGGTTCCACCTATTGGGTAGAGGCCACCAATCCAACCGGTACAACAACCACATATTCCACTGCCACAACCACCACCAGGTCCCGATCTTAGGGACGGTTAGATAGCAACACTGCAGGTATAGGTATAGGTTCTTATAGGGAAGCTTCAATAGGTGCAGGCCCAGATATAAGCGCTAGTCTAGGAGAGGGACCGGGCTCAACAGGAGGTGGCACAGGAGCACCAGATGAGGTAGGACTTTGATATTGCTCTTGCACTTGAGAAAGGATAGAGGCAGTAGTTAGAGGCTATAGCTCAACAGATTCAGGGACAGGGGACGGTTCTGACTGAGATGTATGGCTAGATGATGTAGGAGGCCTCGTATTACAAGGTCATGTACTACAAAGTAGTGGCACAGGAGCAGAGGGAGCCATATTTCTCCCATCTCAATCAAATTTATCCTACCATGACCCCTTGTGCAGGCACATTAGGGAGACCATCAAGGTCTCACCATCAAAGCAGAGGTAGCCATCATGGAGGCAGATAGAGCGAGGGCATCTCTAGATACTGATAGTACACAGGGAAACTTTTTTGTACAGCCTGATTATGATGTGTATACATTCATTGGCTAAGTTTTTTGACTAGCCTCTTGTATATTTGATACTATATATTTGATTTTGATGTATCATGACATTCAACTTTTTTGATATATATATGAGATGACTTGTGATGCATTCATATGATCTGATATTTATTTTATTTTATGTGATACATATATATATATATATATATATATATATATATATATATATATATATATATATATGAATAGATGGATGCATGTAATGTTTATTTTATGGTATAATGTAATATTATCGATGTATGATGGATCTATGTGGATGCAAATGTATTTATGGATGATGGATGCAATGCAACAATATGTTCTATTTATTTTTCAGTATCTTTTCCATGTGTAATATGATGATGCAATATGATGATGCAAAATGTGAAGGTGGTCATGTGATGGATGATAATGCAAATGTATGGTTTATGGGATGCTTAGAATAACCAATCTATATTATGATTGATAAAAATGCAAATGTTATGCGAGATGATTGATGTTTCCTATTATGTATGATATGAATGATATGCAGTATGCTGACATTTTTGGATGCATGATGGATGCATATATGGATGTTTTTATTTCTGAATGTCATGATACCATGTTAGTATTAGTATTTGAGAAAGATAGAAGAAAGAGAAATCAACCCTTGACTTCGAGATGATATGATGATAAGGGTGATGATTTCTTATCAGAGATTGGGGATATAAAGAGCTTACTTACCTTATTTTTTATAACACACATAGATACGATGCATCAAGGTATAAAGAACTAGGATGACATTGTACCTAGTGCAATGGACTTTGAGTTGACAATCAAATAGGAGTATCCCTATTCACACCTGACATACAAAACCCTATTTAGTATGTATTTCAGATATTTCAAACATCTCAGACCAAAACATAGGAAAATAGACCCTTCCCATGTGGTCAACAAGATACCCAAAACACCCTCCCTACATACCAAACAAAGTAAGCATGACCAAGGTTTTATTACAAGAATATCCAACAAGCATAACAGATAAAAAGATAATGATCAATGCCCCATTCCTTTCTCTCTAAATCATTTTTTTTTAGATAGACATTCTCAAGAGGTCATGGGAATAGGCGCAATAAGATAAATCAACAAGACAAAGATCAAGTAAACAAACAAGCTAATGTTATTCATACCTCTAGCCAAGACTAAACTATAGTGATGCTTGATGTTGATGTCCATTGTAGGAAGGATGGATCCTAGGACATGATTTATCACATGATTTTGGGACTAACTGGATGATGGGCTATTAATACCAAGAGTTGACCAACTTGTTTACCTACTAACCTAGACTTGAGACCTTGACATTTGAGTTTTCACTTTCAGTTTGCTAAACTTGTTTCTACTTGTTTCACCAAAGGTTGGGGGTGACGATGATTTATTATGAGAAAATGTTTATTGTGGGTGATCATGAAACAAGATGGATGGATTTTTTGGGTTTTTTTAATGTTTTTGAAGTTTTGAAATGTTTTGAGGTTGTTTTTGGTATTTTCAAGATGTTTTACAAATGATTTTCAAATTTTCCAATGTTTTGGTGTTTTCTGAGATTTTGACCAAGAACCTAACCTAAAGACCTATCCTAGGGGCCTTAGGGGCTGATCAAAGATTATCCTTGCTTATGTTATACACACAGAGACCACGTAGTTCGACTGACACAAACTCGTTTATTGATGAGACATGAACAAATGGATTGTCAACTTTTTATGACAAACTCCTAAAGGATTGACCTAGGGTGTATCGAGGGCACATTGATGATGGCCTTGCCTACATTTAGAGCTCAAAGACCTGTAGTTCGACATGACAACTCTATTTTTGACCTTTTTCTAACTTTTTGACCTATTTTGGATTTTTGATATGTTTTGAATGTTTTTGGATTTTTTATTTTTAAGGAAGACTTCAAGAATATACATGAATCCAATCCAATGTAGGTATAAGAACATGCCCCCAGTGTGATGTGATAGACTACTCCGATATAGGCAAGACAAACTGACCTTAGGAATGTGCCAAGTAGGACTAGGAGGGATCATGATACAAACACATGATCAAGCTATGATGCAGATGCAGATGGGTGTCAGAAGGATTAATGGAATACGATGGATGAATGATGTAGAACAAGCCATATAGATCATGGTGGATGGGAAGTGCTTATTTACACAAGGTGCCTATTTGCTAGGTTTTCACCAAGGTACTTGCCCAAAGCGTTACCGAAGTGGTTTTCACTAGAGGACAATTTTTTGCTTTACTGTTTTCAATCCTTTTTTCTGTTTTTTTGGATTTTTTATATTTTTTGGATTCCTTTGGATTTTTGGATTCATACCTTGCATATTTAGGCATAAATATGTTTGAGATGGGAACTATTGATGGGCTCTTGTAGAGGCTCACCTTCGGGTGTTGATAGCTGATATGCTCATGATTTGTAGCTTGCTATGATGATGAAGGGTCCCAACCAATTGGGTTCAAATTTTCCCTTGCTATCTAGATTTGGTACATTTTTCTGATTCTCCTTCAATACAAGCTCTCTGGATTGAAAGGTCTGATTCCTGATCTTCTTGTTCTATCTCCTCTTGAGATAGTTTTGGTACATTTGTAGATGGTTCAAAGTGCCCATGCACCTCTCATCGAATAGTTCTAGCTCGTTCAACCATGACACCCAATATTCTTCATCTATAATGAGATTTTGTAATGATATTCTTAAGGATGGAAGATCAATCTCAATGGGAAGGATGGCTTCTGATCCGTAGACCAGGGAGAAAGGTGTTGCACCTGTAGGCATGCAAATACTTGTTCAGTAGGCCCATAAGGCATGATTTAGCTATAAGTGCTAGTCACGACCAACTTCATTGACTGTCTTCTTTAGGATTTTCAAGATGGTTTTATTAGAAGCCTTAGCTTGGTCATTTCCTTGGGATTAGTATGGGGTGGAGAAGCGATGTTGGATATTGAAATTTTGGCATAGTTCCTGAACATCCTAGTTTTTGAAAGGTGTCCCATTATCTAAGATTAGGGTTTGTGGAACACCGTAGCAGCAAATGAGGTAGTTCAGGATGAATTTGGATATTTGCTTCCCTGTGATGTAGGTCATTGGGATGGCCTCTACCCACTTCTTAAAGTAATCGGTGGTGGTGATAATGAACTTGTGTCCATTGGATGAGGTGGGTGTGATTTTACCAATGAGATCCAACCCCCATTGTGAAAAGGGCCAAGGTGTTATAATCGGTTGGAGCTCTTGAACCGGTGCATGGATGAGGTCCCCATGCTATTGACATTGCAAACATTTTTGTACACAATCGTGAGCTTCCTTCTCCATCGTGGGCCAATAGTACCCAGTCCTCAGTAGTTTTTTAGCCAAGGTCATACCACTTGAATGTGATCCACAAATGTCATTGTGTACCTCAGTTAAAGCAATCAAAGCTTCCTCAGGTTTAAGGCATCATAACAAGGTTCCTTCGATACTTCTACGGTATAGGGTGTCTCCTAAGATAACAAAGCAGGATGAATTCTCAACAAATGTTCTTTTAAGGTTCAGAGTGATATCAGCAGGGAGGACTCCCATTTTCAAGTAGGTGTAAATGTCAATACCAAGGGCACTAGGACCAATGATTTCACACATGAATTTAGACTCTGGTACCTCAAATGCTGGTATGAGAAGTTTCTCTACTAGGAATTCATGTTTATGGACATTGTGTGGGATATCCAATAGTGATCCGATTGTTTCCATAGTATCCACTACTTTGTTGTTTTCCCTTGGTATTTGCTCAAACGTGATGTCAATGAAGAACTCTTTGAGGTTTTCCACTAGTTTCTTGTATGGAGTCAATTTGTCATCTTTCATTTGGTATTCATCATTGACCTGGCTGATGATAAGCTGTGAGTCCCCATGGACCTTGAGTGCCATGATCTACCATGGTACTACAATTCTAAGTCCTATGATAAGAGCCTCATATTTTGCAATGTTGTTTGTGCAAGGAAAAGACAACCTGTATGACTTTGGTATGCAATCCCCTTGTGGTGTTATAAAGAAGACCCCAGCTCTTGACCCATGTTGTGTGTAGGATCTATCAAAATACACTTTCCAATGATCTTCCACACTTAGGTTAAAGATTGACTCATCAGGAAATTTTGATACCAATGTGTTCTCTAAATATATCGGTGCCTCTGCTAGTTGGTCTACAATTACTTGTCCCTTAATGGCCTTCTGTTCAACATACTCAATGTTGTGTTCTATCAGGATCGTAACCCATTTAGTTGTCTTCCCTATAAGTGTTGCTTTAGAAAGTAGATACTTGGGAGGATCTATCTTGGCAATGAGTTTTATCTGATGTGCCAACATATGGTGTCTGAATTTCTATGCGGCGAACACTACTACTAGGCAAGCCTTCTCAATGGATGTATAATTCAACTCATGTCCTACCATGGTTCTACTAATATAGTAAATAGCTCTTTCTTTTCCCTTTTCGTCATGTTGAGCTAAGAGAGCACCAAGGGATGTTTTTGTTGCCGATATATACAAGATCAATGGCTTGTTCAGAATTGGTGGCATAAGGACTAGTGGTGTGAGCAAGTACTCCTTGATTTTATTGAATGTCGAATCACATTTCTCATCCCATTTGTATGCTACCCCCTTGTGGAGTAGATGAGAATATGGGATAGCCTTATTTGCTAACTTTTCTATAAACCAACAAATGGATTGGAGCCTTCCCTGCAAACCCCTTAATTGCTTTAGTGTTCTTCGCGCTTCCATTTTGAGAATTGCTTTGACTTTGGCGGGATCTATCTCGATTCCTCTCATAGATACAATATACCCAAGGAGTTTTTCTAATTACACCCCAAAGACATATTTCTTGGGATTGAGTCTAACCTTATATTCTTCTAGCCTGTGAAAG
Source organism: Sequoia sempervirens (assembly GCA_007258455.2). Classification (NCBI taxonomy): domain Eukaryota; kingdom Viridiplantae; phylum Streptophyta; class Pinopsida; order Cupressales; family Cupressaceae; genus Sequoia; species Sequoia sempervirens. The sequence goes on along the minus strand of VDFB02353493.1, from coordinate 404,192,140 downwards.
ATAGAGCTCAGTACTGCTATGTGATCCCGACGCTTTCTTGATTTAGCTAATATGTCATCCACATAGTCTTCCATAGTTTTGTGAATCACGTCATGGAAGATTAGCATCATAGCTCTTTGATAGGTAGCTCCTACGTTTTTCAACCCAAATGGTATCATGTTTCAGAAGTAAATTCCCCATGGGCAGGTGAAAGCCGTCTTGTGTTGATCATCCTTAGCTATCATGATCTGATTATGCCCTAAAAATTTGTCCATCAATGATAGCATTTCATGTCCTATTGTCATATCTACAATCATGTCTATATTTGGAAGAGGAAAATCATCCTTAGGACATGCTTTGTTTAGGTCCCTGAAGTCAGTGCAGATGTGGATGCCCCCAATGGGATTAGAGATAGGTACAAGGTTTGAAACCCATTCTAGATAATCAATTGGCCATATGAAGTTAGCATCAAGGATCTTCTATAATTCAAGTTTGACCAGTAATGCTATTTGTGGATGCATCTTTCTCAGCTTTTGTTTTATTGGTTTTACTTTTGGGTACATAGCTAAAAGATGAACCACAACCTCTGGATCAAGACCAGGTATGTCAGCATAGGTCCATGCAAAGTTTACCTTCCTTTCTCTCAGAAATGTAGCTAAAAGTTCCTGTTCTTCTATCAAGAGTGATTTTGCATAGAATGTGATATGTGGTGTTTCCTTAATTCTTAGGTTGACTGGATTACACTTCTCTACCAAGATTGTTGACTTTTCCTCATGAATAGCACTAAGGGGAAGATTGAATACTTCATCATTTGGTGCCTCAGAGAGGTTTTCACCATTGGATGCATCATTTTTTATTATTATTTTTAGGTCAAAAAGTGCCATAGTGTGGTTTTCACTTAAAGACCTAGATAATACTCTTAAATTTTCAATTTTGCAATTGAAGGATTCAATTGTTTCCCCATAGTACGCATGCATGTCTAGCTCAATGTTGAACCTAGCTTTATGATCTCCACATGGTAGAGTATCCTACAGTCCCATGAATTCTGAGAGAGCCTCATCATTTTCGAATGTGTCCAAGATCGACAGTCCTCATTGGTCATAATCGATGAGTTGGGGGTAGACTAGTTTTAGCTCATTTGTTTAGTTACTTGGCTTGAAAGATAGGGTACTAATCATGAAAGGAGAGGAATCCTCAAATAGCATGGGTAGGTTAGTTATGGGGTCCTCATCACATACATCGATTATGGGTAACTGCACCAAGATAGTTCCCAAAAAGGGAGCTTAAGTGGCCACCTTTTTTTTTTCTAAAATCAAGAAATACTGACCTTGGACGTGAAATTGAGGATACTTACTCTCAAAATTTTGAGATAGAACAAAAAGAAGGATTCAAGTGCTCTGAGTCTACTTTCTAAAATACTAATTTATTTTGAAAATGGTTGAGATTAAGGGGTAATGAGGGATGTACACAACTTGGTGTTGTTTTTGTCGAAAAAACATAACATAGCAATTCTTGTACGACCCTCGTACGGTGAGCTTTTTTTTAGTATTTTTAAAATCACTATAGTCAAAAGTTAGGTAATAGTATGTAGTTGATGCATGATTTTTTTGAGAATTTTTTAATGAATATTTTTTTTTTTACTAATTTTTGAAGTGGACACTTCAAGAAAATAAGAATTTTGAATTAGATGCTAACTTCTACAAATTTACTGGAAACTAGTGATTTTTTTATTTTTTATTTTTTTAAAATTTATTAGAATGGAGTCTAGTTTCTAAAATGTAATTTATTTGAAATTTTGATGAGCAGTTAATTTATAATGAAAACACCAAACACTACTTTCCAAAGAGACATACAAACTCAAAAGAAATTATGGATGAACGACTTAATTTGTCAAAAATTAGAAAAAATTATGTTGGATAGCTAAGAGGAACTGGCTAACATTACTTGGATGTTTGATTTGTTTGATATTAAACCACGTGCAATCTTGATAGTGAGTATGAACCTGATTATGTGAAATATTGTAGAAATTGTAAAAACACGTCTCTGGTCATTGGGAATGCCCTCCAAGCATTTGGGTTGGTATTCCAAGGAAAATACCAATCCTAAGGCTTAGGGATTCCCAAAGCAAGATATAATGTGATCGCGTTATAACGCACGCTCATGTTATATCAATTTTGACATGGTTTTTGTTTGTGGGGAGCATGTCTAGCATGAAATAATGCTAGCATGGTATAACGTGCTCGTGTTATGTCTTGCTTTATATTAAATGCATATTGAATGTATGTTTATATATTTGTATGTTTGTATGCACATGTATGGTTGTATTCCATGTATGTATGTATGTATGCCTATATGTATCAATGCATGTATATTGTATGTATTCGTACTTGTATGTAAGATTGTATATGTATGCATGCACATGTATGCTTGTACGTATGTAGGATTGTATGTACATATGTATTATGCTTGTATGTATGTATTTATGTATGTCTTTAGAGGGAGGGAGAATTTTAAGAGAGAGAGAGAGAGAGAGAGAGAGAGAGGGAGAGTGGGTGGAAGTGAGAGTTTAAGAGAGAGGGAGTGAACAAGAAGGGGTTGGAGTGAGAGGGACTTAGCTAGGTAGGGTGCAAGGGATAAAGGGAGTGAGAGAGAGAGAGGAGGGGTGGTGTTGTGCCCTCAATGCACATGCCCCATTCGGAATGGGGACCCTCTCTTTCCTTCACTTTGTCGGGTCATTTGTTGCCTTCTCATTTTGTGTGCCCCCTTGTTCAGTGTTCAAAATGGTCACTGAGTCCCAAAAGTTCATTTTAAGTCGACCATGTTTCACCTCCCTTAAATTCTCTAAGTCCTTGGTCTTGGTGGGTCCCTAGTTGTTGTTTGCCTTAATGTCAAAACTGTCGTCCGTGGGGATCGTTGGGCCTGGCCTGCTGGATTGCCACTCTTGGGTTTTCGTTGCTTGTTTTTTGTTTCTAACGGTCATTCACTAGCGGCGTTCCACTCATCGGGCCTCTGTATTCTCATGGATTTTTTCAAATCGGAGCTCACCAACCTTTTGGTCCACTGTATGTCCATTTATTGTTGGCATTTAATGCCTTCATTTCTATAAATAGCCAGCTCTAAACTATCATTTTCACATGTCAGTTTGATCAGAGTGATTTAGAGCAAGTCAGAGAGCCATCTCCCATCGTCGCCTCTGAGCCTGACAAGCTTCATAGTTGATTCAACGCGTTTATTAGCTGGTTCATTGTCCACATTCATCAGGTTCTTTAGGTGAGTTCACTGCCCTGCCCTGCTTCATGTTTTCTCTGATTTCTTCCTAAAATGATGAATTTAAAAGAGAAAGAATTCAAGAACTAGATAGAGAAAACCATGATGCACAAAACCCATGTGAACAAATCTAGAAAAACTTCATGAATCACCTGCAAGACGAGCATAGAACCTCATCCCTCTGGCATTGTTCTTGAGCTAGAGTGTTCATGCTCTACGGGCTCGCGACTTACCATCACTGTCGTTGACACTTGAAAATAGAGGTAAAACTTATAAACGATGAACCTATCATTTGGGTCCGCCACCGTGAGAAGCTCCTATCCCCTCACCACTGAAGGGCTCAAAGTTATGCGAGTTTGTCTCCACAGGATTCTATCCCTAGGATGCTACCCATGATTCGCCTTTCCAAATGACTTTCTAGCCCCAGCCTTTTGGTGGCCATACCCCAGCCCTTTAGTTTCCCTGTGGTCAAATTTGGAAAAATCTCAAGTCGATGTATGACTTGGACTCCACCTCGCAGACTCCCGCCCACTTTGTGACAACATTCCAGTCCTGTCCATATGACCTTCGAATCCTGCTCCTTCATTCATTGTGTAACATTGAATTGAGAGCGATCAGGTGCCAAGTAGCCTTTGGGTCCTGCCTCGCAGACTTATGTTTGCGGGCCACCGTGCCAAACACACTGTCCTTAACAACCACTATCATTTGTCGTTCCCACCTCTGGGACCCGACTTGTTCACAGCCTCTTAAATGTGAAAATCAAAAGAAGTGAATCATAATGGGTCATCTCCAACAGACTTCCGTCGTCGGGACTTTGTCTCATCTCGGCTATTGCAAAAGAGAAAAATACCCTCGTACTCTAGGCCTTGAGAACCTGACTTCCCTCCTGTCGATGAACTTCCCTAATCGAAACAAAGAAAACATGGAGGCCAAATCCTTGGTTGGGCCCAACTCTTCGGGTGGCCCCCATCAAACTTTTGTACGTCTTTCGCCATTTCAAAGGGCAATCTCCAAGTAGCTTTCGACCTCCTTTGACTTGAAATGCCCAAATGCAAAACTATGATGTCAATTGCCCTCTAGATTTGCAGGTCCCGCCTAGTAGAACTTTGCCCCTAGAACGTTGTCTCACCAGAGTCATTTTGAATGGAAAACTCCAAACAACCAAGCTCCTTCTTGATTCTGATTATCCAAAGAGTGACCCAAATGCCTTCCAATCACCAAACGAACTTTGACCCACGTGCCAAAATGGCCTATTCTCCTTAATGGACCCAACAATTTGACCAAGTCCTAGGGCAGGTGGAATCTTGCGGGCCGCCCTACCCTGTTTGCCCTTCTAGAATAGCTATCTGGCTAGGGAAGTCTGACCCCTAGGGCCCGAATCATCCAAACTCCCTCCTGTGAACTACTAATGACAATCTGGATTATATGAATGCGAAATTATCTAATTTGACTCCGTTTGTAGGGATTTGGCTAACGCTTCCATGCTTCATGCTTGATTTTACTCACCTCTCATTTGTTTGTAGAATATATGGAATCAGGTGTGGAACCTTCAGGAGCCGCCGTGGAGAAAGAAAAAGGAAAGAAAACAGGCAAGGAATCTCGTGGGAAAGAAGATAAGTTCGAAGGGTAACCCCTAAAATCCAAGGTCACCACAGAGTGGAAGGAGGCCTCTAACACAAACATTGGACACATAGATATCAACGAATTCAAGCAAAGGGTCAGGATCAACCCTACGATAGAGAATGCAAGATTAATTAGAAGTAGTGGGCTGGCCAAAGCTGTAGGCTTCCCTCCTGCTCTTGTTGCCCCTAAACTAGTAATGGCTTGTAGGGAGGCATACCAACCGAAGACCTGAACCATAGTGGACAGGGATGGAAATATTTTAGCTAACATATCTGCCAAGGCAATAACAAAGACTTTTCATATCCCTACCTTCAAGGAAATGGAAATAAAAACTAGGGATGATGGCAAGACAATGTGGGAGGAGGACCCACTCAAATGTAAGAAGCTCATAAATCAGTTTTGGCTCAAGGAGAAGAGGGGTAGTGCTGCCAAGGTTCCCCAAGAACTGTTCCAAAGTGATTTTTATGAAGAATACCATGATTTGGTAACATTGCTAAGTAGAGTCATGGGTCTCCCGACTGCTACCTACTTCCAAGAATGGATGGTCTACTTTGTAGAGAAGATTCTTCAGGGCGAGGTTAAATTCTATTGGGAAGGGATAATTAGTGATTGCTTCCATGAGTAGTTTATGGCAGTTAAGAAGACCTCCAAATTCTACATGAAATCCTATTTGGTCTACTCATTGGCCAAACAAAAGCAATATAGAGGCTTATTCAGAGCTCCAGATGAGGAACCTAGTAGGGAGCTAAAAGTTTATAATGATTACTGCAAGGTTAATGACTCTTTCATAGGTCATATCATTAGATTGCTTGGGGGTGACTTCGAGAGGCAAGTCTCCCACAATGACAACGCATTTCTGAAATAATTTTCCTTTCTATTCATCTAATATCCAAAGTTCACATATATTTGTGCAAAAGGATTCTCCAAAAGTCCAAACAAGCTACTCTCGTACCCTAATGATCAAATAATACTATTGGAGCTCTCTCAGCAGTTACGACATGTGCATACCCTTTTGAGTAGTAAACATAAGGTAGGGATTCCTTATCCCCTCTTCTTTGGCCAAGGGTTATACGAACTCTATACCTATTAGTGTGCCGATAATTAAGAGAAGGAATTGGCCGACTACCATTTGAGACTCCACTCTGGCCGACCATGGATGGATCCCTATGGCCATATCAAGAAGATGCTTGGACCTGAATATGCCCAACTACATAGCGTTGAGGATTTTTGGGCTAATTGCAAAGATGACAATGAAGTGTAGATGAGGCATTATATGCGGATGACCGCATACATTGTAAAGAAGGTCAATCTGTTACTAGTGCTTGACCAAGTGGAAGAAGATGAAGGCATGGTCATGGATCCCTAGTATAATGTGGTCACCAACCTGCCACTACCACTGATTGATTGGGACGAGCAAGAGGTTGACGACCTCGACATTCTAACCAAGCCCATCGAGCTCAAACAAAAGAATTGATTGATGGGAAAGTTGCCTGATTGAAGCAAGAAGGGGTCACTTTGGCCTATGAAGTGCTAAAAAATGAGCAAAGTGGAATAGACAGCCGGACAGTTGCTGCCCCATCAAGAGAAACTTCAAAATCCCCTCCAGTTACTAGGTCAAGTAAAAGAAAAAAATTGATGAACAACAACCCAATCCAAAGGTGTATGCAAGAAAGGCCTTAGAAGGTGAACCTTCCAAGAAACATAAGAGTTCGGGTAGTGTCACAGAGATGCCTATTATTCAAGAAGATCTGCTCCATGAGGGAGAGGAAATGGAGGCTAAGTAGCCAAAATCTCCACATGTCGACTCCACTACCACTGCTCCTCTACCTGCTTCTAAGGACATGGTGGCCACTTCCCTGCCTGCAGTGGACATCTTGAACCACCTTGCCTCTTCTTCAACTACTGAACAAGTTGTAATGATTGACTCTTCTTCCACCACCACCTCTCCACTCTCTTCTGCTTCTATGTCTCCAACCACATCCCTCTTGTTAGTAACAACAACAATACCCATATCCACACTCTTAGTTCCAGAGGCATTCTCTTGGCATATGTAGAAGGTTCCTACCAAAATTTTTAAAGTAATGATGAACTCAACTATTTAGGCTGCCTTGGCACAGATCCTTGCTAGTATCCGCACCTCCACTCCTCCAACTAAACCACCCGAAATGAAATCCATAATGGAAATATCTAAGGAGTTGGAATGATAAGAGAAGGAAGCCACAAAGGAATTGGAGGAAGGAGTAGATGATTACCATGAACACCCGGAGCACCAACATTTACAAATTGATAAGGTAGTTCGTGAAGGAGAGGAAACTGAGTCCTCTGAGGCTGATGAAGAAGAGGATGCCAACACCAAATATATTGTAGAAACATTTGATGGAGACCTAGAAGAAGAGCTAGCTTGATAGTTAAAGGATGTTGGAGAGGAAGTGGAAAGACCACCTCCCGATGAAGAAAAGGAGTCTAGTGATAAAATGGAAGAAGATACTAAACTTCCAATTGGGGAGCAAGAAGAAAGCCCCAAACATGGTGAAGAGGTGCCTCTCTCAGAAGGGTAGGAAGAACAAGAAATGAAAGAATAGGAAGATGTGCCACCTCAATGCATAGAAGAGGAGAGTTGTTGGTGTAATTAAATATCTTGTACCTTGTCCTAGGTCATAATTACACCTTAGTTAAGTTTACTTAGGGACCACATAGGAGGTTGTTGGAGAATCTCCACTTTTGGTGGACTTGACATATCATTATCTTATCATTTCCACCTTTTGTGGACACATCATGTGATTATCTCTCCATCTTTGGTGGAGTGATAAGTGTTCCTAGTTGTCTCATGTCATAAGATTCTGACACTTGTCATAATCTTATGCACTCCTATGATCTCACCTTGGCTATATAACCAAGGGGTCTCTCTCATTTGTAATCAATCATAATAATCATTATCATATTAATGACATTGAATACAGTTTATTCTTGTCATAATCTTTCTCTCTTTCTTGTGCTTTCCATTTGGTCCATAGATCTTGGGTGGCATCCATAGCCAATTCTGACATGGTATCAGAGCATGTTTGGAGCCATTGCAGAGTCTTATTTTGAAGAGAGATTCTAGATCTGAGGAGGTTCCGTTCGTGGCTCTTTGTTGCAGGTTCAAATCCGAGCTTGTTGGTGCAAATCTGAGCTCACCATTGTGTCTGGAAGGTTCGAGAAAGTCTATTTTTCCTTTTGTTTCGTCCAAATCAGAGCTACGAGGCCAAATCTATGAGGGTTTGAAGCTGAAGCGTGGTTCCCAGATCCAGAAGGTAGCTACAATTTTGGAGCATTTTGGGTCAAATCCGACCCTGCCATCGCATCTAGAAGGGCCAAAAACCCTAAAATCGATCCAATTCGTCCGATTCAGAGCAGTTGTCTAGTGAGGCAAAAATTTGCCCGAAGAGCCGTCGGCCCCCCAGGTCGTCTTGCGTTGGTACGATTTTTTATTTTTTTTAAAAATAAATTATTTTTTTTTAAAATATTTTCTCAAATTTTTAAAAAAAGTATATTTTGTACCGACTGTGAAAGGTTTTTTCAAAAAAAAAATTGAAAGTTTTTTGAGGTACTCCCGCATACCTCCCCTGTACCTGGGCCGCTCCGCGGGCACCACGTGGTGTCACCGCAGCCTTCTCCTTTCACCCGCGGGCCCTCTACCCACCGGCGCTCCCTTCAGCATCCATCGGCGGTCAAAAACATCAAAATCCAGCGAAAATTTTCAAAACCGGCAGCCACAGTTCAAAATCCGGCGATGCTTTATATTCCGGGCGGCAAATAAGAATATTCCATTTCCTGTGAAAGATTCCGACCAGTTGAGGAATATTCCGTCGACGAAGGAATATTCTTTTTTGACGACCGTCAGGACGTCAAATTTAATCCTGTCTATTGCTGATGTCAGCAATACGTCATCATGACGTCAGCACTCCATTGAAAATTTTGCCCCCTTCACCATTTGAGTTTTTGATTTTGCAGTCAATCTTTGAACGCTCATAACTTGCTCATTTTAACTCCTTTTTTTGAGCAATTTTTTTTATTTGGGCTAGAATTTCGTGCTCTACGCACTGGTGCAATTAGTTTTTGGTTTTGGTGCCTGGTTTTTCCAGAATTTGCAGATTCTCACATGTGTTGTTGCTTCGTCCTCATTTTGAGAACTTCGGGAGCTCATAACTTGCTTCTACGATAACATTTTGAGTGAATTTTTTTTGAAAGTGCATGATTTTTTGTGTAATTCTCATTGGTATGATCAGATTGATCTCATTTTGTACCAAAAAATGTATTTGATACTATGGCCTATTTTGGAATTTGTAAGCACTAAGATCAAGTCTAGCTTGCTGTTCTTGGCATCTAGCAACTGTAAACGCACTAAATATAAAGTGCCAAATCAGATATTGCTTGGGGGGTTTCTTGATTGAGTGATTTGGGGGGGTCTCTTGGTGCATTGCCTTGATCTGTTTGCTTTGCTCTTTCACTCTCATGGATCATTCTAAGGTTCCTTTGCTCACATCATATAATTATTCAACATGGCATCAAAATGCATGGAATATAATAATGACAGAAGGTCACTCTCTATATGTTGAAAATAAGGTACCTCAACCTACAGATGATGAGAAAAAGTTAAAATGGATGATCAAACATGCCAAAGCTCTTGGGTGTCTTCGTAGACTAGTTTCTCAAGATTTGTTGTTTTAGATTGAATCATGTACAAATTCTCATGAAGCTTGGGAAAAATTGAAAACATTGTATGGTACAAAAGATGAAGTAAGAGGCTATCAAATTGATAATGATTTGATGAATCTTGATCCTAAGAACTTTGACAACATCCAAGACTAGATCACTAAGGTCAATGATCTAAAAGAGCAATGTAAAGCATGTGGAATTGATAAGAAGGACATCTAGTTGGTGTACAATACAATGAACAAACTTGGTCCTGATTATGCTTCTTTTGTTTCTAGCTTTCATACTCATAGATTGACTATGGGGTCTGCATACACTACACCTTCATTTATAGCATTTTCTAAGATGTTGATACATGAGCAACAAAAGCTTATCTCAATGGGTCTCATCAAGAGTTCTAAATCTCAGGAATTGTTGGTTAATCAAGTGAAAGAATCAGAATCAGATAAGAAACAGAAGATAGCAAAGAATAATCAACATTCAGATCAAGTAAAGGATAAACCACATTCAGATCAAGAAAAGAAAAATTCTTCTTCAAAAGGAGAATCATCTAAGAAGGAGAGACCTTTTTGTGCTTATTGCAAGAAGGATGGACATGAAGAACATTATTGTTATAAGAAGGACATTGATGAGTTGAAAAATCTTCTCAAAAAGAATCACATTGATTTGCCTTCTAGAATGTCTGAATCTTCTTCTCCTTCAACTTCAAAACAGTCTAAAAAGGACAAAGGTCAAACATATATATCAAGATATAAAGGACAAGCTCTTTGTGCTCATTCAAGTCCAGGATCAGGGAGACGGCTTCTAGATTCAGGAGCATCACATCATATGGCATCTTCACAGACTATCTTCTCTTCATTTCAGCCTTGTAGTATGTCTCCTATCTTGATGGGAAACAATACATACATGAGTGTAACAGGGAAGGGATCTATTAGCATTGGGGAAAACACTTTTCAGGATGTCTTGTGTGTTCCTCATTTGACGAACAATCTACTTTCCATTTATCAGATTACACATGGTGGAGATGGGAGAACTGTGGAGTTCACTCCTGATTCTGTTCTCATTCGTGACTTGGAGACTAGAGATGTCATTGCTACTGGGGTGGTTGATCATTCATCTCGGTTGTATTCCTTTGCATAGTTTGCTTCTGATGATGACAATGTTCCTTTCGTTGTTGATTACAACTATGATTCTGAGGAGACATATGGCTTTTTGAACTTGGGCATACTCACATCAAATCCAGTCCTTGAGCCATGCACTTCATCTCCTCCATCTACTGTTGTACTTGATGATACTTGTGTTGCTACAGTTTTGGCTCCTAGTGATTCAGTGCAGTAGAATTCTGATTGTCTTCTAGATATGGCTACTTTTGATGATTTCCTAACACGTATTTCAGACTTGTTTGTGGAGTCACATCTTTCTGATTTGGAGGACACCATTGATGACATACATCTTCTCTTTGATGAAGATGCACCTTCTTCAGTTGTTGTGAGGGATCACCTTAACCCTCTTGTTCATTCTCTACATGATCATTCTTCACAGATTGGTGTGAGTGTGGATTCTTGTGGAAAACATTTGGAGGAGGCTTCTTTGTCTTCAGAGGGAATATCCTTGTCTTTGGATAGTGCTCTACATTCATCTCTACTAGATGTTGGATTGTACTCTTCAGCAGTGTGGCCTAGAACGCCTGATTGGAGTGGTTCAGTTTTCTGCATCGACATGGAGACACTTGAGCATGCTTCAGAGACAACATTACACATCATCTATCTTGATATCCTGCATACATCCTTGGTTTTGTTTCTTCCTAAGGGGAGGAACGTTGTTCGGCGAGATTGGATCATCTTCAACATTCAATGTCGAGCTTCTACCATTCTTGCAGGAGACTCAACATTGAGGGGGGGTTGCCTTGCTTCTCTTCTACTTCTCTCTTATGGGGGGTCTTTTTCCTCACATGGGGTTTTTACCTTCTCATTCTTCATTGAGAGCATTTCCTTTGTGTATTTCATCTCTCTTTTGAGGGGGAGTTTTGTCCCATGAGGTTTTCTCCCTTTCCTCATTTGTGAGAGATTTCATTGCATTGTTTGTACATGGATACCTAACATGGCCTAGTAGCCGGGACCCATCTTACATTGTTTGCATTTGTACACTACTCCCTAAGTTGCACTTAAGGGGGGGTGTTGGTGTAATTAAATATCTTGTACCTTGTCCTAGGTCATAATTACACCTTAGTTAAGTTTACTTAGGGACCACATAGGAGGTTGTTGGAGAATCTCCACTTTTGGTGGACTTGACATATCATTATCTTATCATTTCCACCTTTTGTGGACACATCATGTGATTATCTCTCCATCTTTGGTGGAGTGATAAGTGTTCCTAGTTGTCTCATGTCATAAGGTTTTGACACTTGTCATAATCTTATGCCCTCCTATGATCTCACCTTGGCTATATAACCAAGGGGTCTCTCTCATTTGTAATCAATCATAATAATCATTATCATATTAATGACATTGAATACAGTTTATTCTTGTCATAATCTTTCTCTCTTTCTTGTGCTTTCCATTTGGTCCATAGATCTTGGGTGGCATCCATAGCCAATTCTAACAAGATTAAAGAAGAAGATAAGCCCCAAGAAGAGCCTCAAGCTAACAAGAGTCTCGAAACAGAGCAACCCGAGGAACATAAGCATGAAGAAGAGAAGAAAGAAAAGGATACTAAAAGGGAGAGTATCCCCAAAGAACGCATGCCCACCATGTCCCCCATCAAATGCATGATGTTTATTTGGGACTTTGATGAAGAAGAAGAGGACACAAGGATGGAGCAGGAAGCTCCTGATGATAAAGAGATTGGAGTTAGAAGGGAAAAAGAAGAAGGTGATTGTGAATCACCCAAGGAAGAGTATTAGATGCCTGAGTGGTTGGAAAAGCAACTGGAGAAGAAGGCTCTTGCTCTAAGAGATCTAAAAGCAAGGTTAGAGGCCATTTTGGCTTGGGCTCAGATTAGCACCAAGAAAGAGAAGAAGCCCAAAGTTAGATCCAAGCTGACAATGGACGCTTCTGGATCTAGGATTGTGTAAGTAGCCATGCCAGTGGTGGGAAAAGAAGGAATAAGTTACAACATCTCCACCATTGACTTGGGGATAGCCACTAGAGAGCATAAAATGGATCACCTTTAGGAGTCCATTGCCATGGTGGTACATCTGATGCAGAAGGACAAGCTCTCCAAGGAGGAGCTAAAGGCACAGTTGGCTAATTTGACAACCTATATTCAACAATAGTCATCAACAGAAGAGCTTCTTACCACATTCTTGGCACCACCATAACTGTTATCCTAGGACCACATTGACAAGCTTGAGAGAAGGAAGAACTGGACTAAGACTACAAAAGATTGGTTCTAGCAAGTCCTACATGCCAGAAACATGGGGATCAGTCATGCTGTCAGGACAACAAATAAATTCTTGGAAGTGCAAAAAACCCTTGAGGGCACGAGGAAGTTCTGCATTGACTTCCCAAGGATATATTAATCCACTTACCTTAAAATTGAGGCCACCCTCAAGCCACCTCATAAAATATGGGAAGAAGACCTTGCATTCGCAGAGGATGATCACTGGCTAGTGGATTTGTGGAAGATGGACTTCAATCACCAAAAAGAGATACTGAAGAAAGTCCTTTGCAAAGTGGAGCCAAACATTGATTGGGCCAAGGACATCAGGGCAATCTATATTGAGTATCTGAAATTGATGAAAGGCTACGATGTGCCCGCTTTTGAGATTGATTCAGAAAAGGTGAAGTCTTATTTCCATAAGAAGATGGAAGATGGAATGTCAGGAAAGCTCACCACGAATTTCATGAATTTTGTTGCTCAGGATTTCACCCAATTTGAACAAGTCAGGGACAATACAACTAAGTGTGATGAAGATTGGGATACACTTACGGGCCAATCTAAACAATGGAACTACTAGGTGCTCCAATCCAATATAATGGAGATCAAGAAACTTCAGGTGTTAATCAACAAGTTCATGGAGTATGTCGCTTTGAAGAATCAGGAGGGAAACCTAATCATGGATGACAAGCTCCTCAGAAAATAGCTACAACAAAGGAAATTAACTAGAAGACAAAGTGCTATAGTGCTACCACAAGAGGACAAAATAAGGAAGAAGACAAGGAATGTATTTTAAATTGTAATATATTTGGGGGTAGGTGAAACTCTAGTTTATAATGAATCTTGGCCACATAATACAAATCAATCTTGGCCATTCATTTTGTTTTTTAAACACTATAAATAGGGGGTATCCTCTTATTTTCAGAGGGAGTTGAGTTTGTAGAAGTTTTAATAGAAATTCATTGGCTTTGATGGATTCTTGAGTTTCTTTGCATGTTACATGGTTCATCTCCCATAGTTAGCTGATTTAGATAGATCTACTTTGCTGTTTCAGTTGGTTTTAGATTACTTTGGTAGATTATTTAATGTTGTTCAATGGTTGTGAAGATTTCTGCTATGTTGATGCCTTTCTTGTCCATACTTTTTGTTTTTTGTTGATGGTAAATAGTTGTGTAAAGTTAGTTTGGGCATAAACTAAAGTTGCTCCAAAATTCTATCTTTTATTCATGTATGTTTATGGTGAATGAATGGTTGAATATTTGCAGTCCTTAGAAGCTTGCACAAGTTTCACGATACTGTGAGTTAATCTGATTAAGTGAGATTTTGTTTTGAGGAAGCTGTCCATAGTAGAACCCTCCATGACCACTGTTCATTGCTAGTTTCAGATCCAGGAACCTCTTCTCTTCCCTGATTTTTTTTAAATTTGTATAAGTAACCTATGCTAAGGTTAATTGCACATTGTAAAGCCAAATCTTAATATAAAACAAGAATTTATGATTGTTGTTCGATCCTACAGCGAATTGCACTCTAACTTCCCATCTTAAGAACTCCATTTCAAGATTTATCTCGCATCCAACCCAAACTACGTAAGTCTGCCCTATGATTAATAGCAAAATCACATCAAACATCAACTGAGAAATCCCATGCACATCATGACCTAACACCTGAGAGACCTTGGGGTAGTGATTGGTAACTTTCCTACAAATTTATACCTTTCAAGAGAGGTAGTGCGCCTATGGACTACCTGTGTTGAGAAAGTGCTAAAATACCCATCAACAGAACTGGCTCTAGAAGGAGGGTTGAGTTAAATTGGATTGAATTGGATTGTTCTCCCCTAAAATATTTCAAAGAGTTTTAAGGTCAACACTAAACAAAGGGGAATCTCAAGAATTGCAGCCCCCCGCAAGGGCTAAGCGAACCAAGGGACGGGATGTCGCCTCTTCCTCTTCCTCCATCTCTTCCACTTCTCTTCCACCTTCACCTTCCTCCACCTTTCATCCATCATCCACTCAGCTGCTCTAAACTACCTTTGGGCATCATCCTTCCTACAGCTGGGGAGTGGTCTCCACCCCAGCCTTCCAAGTCCAAGGCACAGTCCCAACTGTCGTTGCCCCTATGCAGCTGAAGGTTACTATTCTACAACAACAAATACCACCTCCACCTCCCCTCATGGCTTGGTTGGCACAAAATCCTTCTCCATTGCACTTCAATTCTTATGATGACATGCCCAATAATTTGGAGAGCTTATGCACAAAGTTTAATCCTTGCAATCCAAAAAGGATGGCAGAAGAACACATTAAGATATTTGAAATAGCAATCAAAGATATGTAGATCGATCATGAGGAAGTAGCATGTCGACTCTTTCCATGCTCATTAGGAGAAGAAGATTTTTATTGGTATATCAACTTGCCAAGGGGGTCCATTACTTCATGGGACCTTATGATGAATGCTTTCCTGTAGAAATACAAAATTTTGATCAACCCTTCAGAGTTGTACCAATAGTTTATGTCCGTCTGTAGGGAAATTAATGAGTCGATCATCTCTTTCAATGATCATTTTCATCACACCTACATGAGACTTCAACCCGCTTACGTGCTCAATGATGTTGCTTCCCTGGCCATCTATTGTGCAACATTAGATAATCTTATGTCGACCTTGGTGAAGAGAATGTGCCCACCACTCACCACGTTGGTGAATGCCTATTCAGAGGTAGTAATTGCCAATACTGATTTGGGACAAAACATTTCTGGTCCACTGCCCTCTTTGGGTCCAGTGGCTCATTTGATGCAGGTTCAAGGGCTCAACCAAGCATTTTCTCATCAAACACCTCTTATGAACCAGGTGCCTTAGCTGCCCATAGTCCCACATCTAGGATAGTCGATGAACCAGGCGCCTCCCATTCCTTCATACTTGTAGCTTCAACAACAACTGACCTACACCCAAGCTCCTCAGCACCAACAGACGTACTCGCATCAACCTCAAGCACCATTATACCTACACGGACTAGAAGTTCCTCTAGCACAACAAATTCAACACCGAGAAAGATTGACTTGATGAGTTGACTGAAGTGATCAAGAAAATGTCAAGAGAGATGACACACCTAATAAATCAAAATAATCAATTGCATGCCTCCCAATGTAGCCTCTAGGCTAATCTCAATCAAGATAACAAAGATAGTAGGGATAACTGCGAAGCGAGTACCTCCTCAGGGAAAAATTATGAACGGGGGCAAAATTCCAATCAGAATTTCAAAAAGAGACCCTCCAAGAGGCAGAATCGGACATAGAACACAAGGCCCAACAATGGGGGTGTTCCCACTCCTCTTGATCAACCTATAGGTAATGAGAAGATGACTAGTGGAGTGTACCTCCCCGAGGCAGCCTTATCCAGATGGTGCCAAATTCATAAGACGAGTAGACATTCTGAGTTGGACTATCCTAAATTCCAGACAACTGCAAAAATATTTCAAGTAGAGGTCCAAAATGTTGTGCATAGTGCAAACTGTAGAGACCTTGTTCCATCTGAGCCTTACAATTCCTCCTGTCTCGTAGTCAACCAAGCACCATTCCCATGAAGTGACTGCAATGAGCTTGAGATCGAGACCACCGATACCAAGAATGAAGAAGTACAAGAGGTAAGTAATGAAGAAACCTTGTCTCAACTTTTCGCTTTCATAGACAATGGTCCAATAGATGAGGAAGAATTATATGTAGATGAGGTTTAAATGTTTCACCAAAGAGCGACTCCTTACTACCTTAGGAATAGATAGGTGGGTGGACCTTTTACTACTTCCACACCACCTAATAATTTTAGCACTCCACTTGATCCCAATGCCAACAATAATCCCGACTTTCCTCATGTGCTCACCTAATATCTCAACAAGGATAGGCCATCAAACTAGCCACAAAATCAGCCTCAAGGTCCACCCCAAAATCAATCAAGCCAAACAAAATCATAGTGTACTAGCTCTACCATAGGTCGGGCATTTGAATATGATATTGAACAAATGGGCGAATACGTTGCCAAGGAGTTCAAAAAGATAAAAATTAGCTTGTTCGCCTTTGAGTTACTTAAGGTCCCAGTTGTCAGACATGCCTTCTTTAGAGTCATTAATGGGACTGCTTCCTCTAAGACAACACAAGAAATACCAGCTAAGAGAGTTTCTTTGGAAGACCCTCCGAATGAACCCGTTATTCAACAAATTCATGGCAAGAAGGCCAATCCACCTCAAGGTTAGTCGACAGGTAAGTAGCTTGCCAAAGAATTAGATCAAAACAATAGGGAAAGCTCCAAGGATCAGCCCTCTAGGCAGACTAAGGACAGGACTGACAATAAGAACAAAGCTCAAATAGCTTAGATAGATACACCCATGGGCCTCTTCCAAGCAAAGTTGGAAACAATGCCCTTCCTTACCACCATCTAGATATTCATAAAGAATTTGCACAATTGATTGATTGACTCTAGAGCATCAGGAAATGTTATGCCTCTAGCCATATGAAAAGCACTTGGGATTACCCCCTCCCTCAAGGAGAAAGGTGATCCAACTAGACAACATCAAGGTAAACATTGTTGGATAGATGAATCAGATCCTAATGCAAATTGTTGTAGACTCGAGGGTGCAACAAGTTATTGATATCCAGGTTGTCGATATCCTAGATACATATGGAATTATCTTGGGATGGTACTTCACCCATGCATTGAATGGATATGTGAAACTAATTTTTCTCACATGTGGCTGCCATGGAAGGGATTGCCAAATCAGATTCGCATAGATTGAGAGCCACACATAAAATTCATGATTACGGAGTATAACAACACCACCAATGAGGTATTGTTCGTTGAAATAGAATTGGGAAATTATTTCCCTTTTTCTTATCAAGAAGAAATGGAGCCGCAAGAAGAAGGATTGACTGCGAAGGTCTTCTTGGTACAATGTAGTCCCCCCACCAACTTGATCCATGCGCCTCAAAGTACATAAATGTTAGTGGAACCAGAAGAAGAAGAGCCTTATGAAGATGGCAGTTTAGGATTGCTAGATGGTTTCCAAGACTTCATGGAGAAATGCGTACAAGATCAACTCAACTTGGATGTGAGAATGGACTTCCAAGATCTCTTATTGCCAAGCTGATGTAGGGTACACAATGTTGCCCACTCTGAGTTTGAATGTTGCTTGTGCCAAATAGAAATGGAACATGTCAAAGGGTTAGTTGCTCCTTGGGCGGAGGTGTCGATAGGGCAGCCCGCCCTCAATCATACTGAATGAACATCTAATCTACAAGTCGTAGATAACAACTCGTAGCCTAAAGGGAATGAACACATTCTTGGCCCTGGTGTCAAAGAGCCTTCCAAATTCTAGATATTACACTTTGACGGATCTAAGTCAAAGTAGGGAGCCGGTGCTAGATTTGAACTCATTAGCCCCATGGGTAAGACATACCTTTTTTCCCATAGAATTCAATTTTATTGTAGCAATAATGTAGTGGAATATGAAGCTTTGGTCCATGGTCTTTTGATGGCCTTAAGGAAAAATGTTAAAATGCTGCAAGTTTTCGATGATTCCGAGTTGGTAATCAAGCAAGTCAGGAAATTGTACTCCTGCCACGACAGGAGATTGGAAAACTATAGGCATAGGGTCTAGGATCTCTTAGAGAGTCTAGATGCATTTAATATACAGTTGATCCCATGCTCCCATAATCAAATAGCTGGTGCCTTGGCCCAAGTAGCCAGCACAATGCAACCCCTGTCCCTATCTGGTCTCAAATGATTCACAGTTGAGTTGACATCCACCCCATTTGTCCCAGATAATGTCACTCACTTCCAAGTATTTAATGATGACAAGCATATCCTTGAGTTCGTCACAAGCTCTGATATGTTTCCCACACAAATAATAAATGGGGCTGATCCAAAAGAAGTTGAATTAAATATAGGAGTTATTAACCTCAAGACCAACGCGATTCCTAGAGGTATGGTTCAGCTAGAGCGTATATTTGATTTAGATTATATTAGAGACCAAGACCTGCAAGCAAAGAAGGAACCCATTAACAATCAACGAGACATCCACAACCTCAGAACAACCGAGGAAATCAAAAATGTTTTTATTAGCAAGGTGTGTACTATAGAAGAAAAGAAAGGGATTGTGGACACTTTATGGGAGTATCATGATGTGGTGGAATGGAGCTATGAAGATCTGAATACTTACGACACCTTCATCATAACACATACCATCCATCTCAAGCCAGATGTGAAACCCTTCCAGCAGAGACAACATCCCATCAATGCCTTGCTGGAGCCGATCATTTACAAAGAAGTGCAGAAGCTACTTTCAACAAGGAGTATCTTTCTATTCAGGCACTCTACATGGGTGGACAACTTGGTCTCGGTTAGGAAAAAGAACAGAGAAATGATATTGTGCATGGACTTCCGCAATCTGAACAGAGCCTTTGAAAAGGACAATTATCCAATGCCATCATTGGATGAGGTACTACAAATTGTCAATGGTTTGCAAATGATGTCTTTTCTCGATGGATATTTTGGGTACAACCAGGTAATGGTGCAATTTGAGGATCACCATAAGATAGCATTCACCACCAAGTGGGGCACCTTTTCCTATAGACACATGCTGTTTAGACTCATCAATGTCAGCACAACCTCTTAGCGTGCCATGGACATATCCTTTAAAGATCTGATTGGAAGGTGCATTATCATCTACATGGATGATTTAATTGTGTTTTCAAAGAAATGGAGTGACCATGTCTCCAATTTATGCAAAGTCTTTCAGAAGTGTCGGGAGTTCAGAGTTTCCCTTAATCCTAAAAAGTGTATCTTCAGAGTCACTAAAGGGAAATTTCTTGGGAATGTTATCTCAGAATGAGGCATCTCTATTGATATTGAGTGTATCCAATCTTTGCTAAAAATCATGCTACAAGGCACCAAGAAGGAATTGAAATATTTCTTTGGAAAGATTAACTTCGTCAAAAAGTTCATTACGGGCTTTGCTCAAATCGTCAAACCACTCAATGCCATGTTAAAGTAAGATGCAAAGATCGAGTGGACCCTAGAGGAAAAGAAATCCTTCGAATAAATTAAGAAAGTGATTGCTGAAGCACTTGTGCTAGTTATCCCAGACTATCTAAAGTCGTTCTACATCTACTCCTTTGCTTCAGATCACTCATGTGCTAGTATCTTGACTTAGAAAGACAATGATGGGAATGAGCACACTATTTCTTTCATGAGTGCCCCTTTGAAAGATACTGAGTTGAGATACCACAATGTGGAGAAACAAGCGTATGCCCTAGTTCATGGAGTTAAGAAGTTCCAACACTACATCTTGCGAAATAAGGTGTTTGCCATAGTTCCTGACCCAACAGTGAAGACACTGTTTATGCAAAATGAGCAAAGAAAAGTGGGTTACTCTGTTGTAGGAATATGACATGGAGATCTAGCCCATGAATTTGGTCAAAGGAAAAGCACTCACTCGAACAATAACTGAAGCAACAGCTAATGTAGGACCTGAACTTACAGTACAACAGTATCAGCTTGAAGATGTTTCCCTAGGGGAGTGGTATGACAACATAGTCTACTATATGTTGAATCACAAGTGCCCACCCCACTTGCAAGGAGTCCAAAAGCATTCTCTTAGGCTGAAAAGTAGCAGCTACATGCTACAAGGATCCATACTATAAAAGAAGAATCATGAAAGTATCTATCTGAGATGCTTGAGCAAAGAAGAAGCAAATTGAGTCTTGAAGGAGTTTCATGACAAGTTCGGTACTGGTCATGGATCTGGTCCTTCTACTGCACATCAGATATTAAGAGTAGGATACCATTGGCTGAAAGTCTCCAAGGACTCTCATAATCATGTTTGCACGTGCCATATATGTCAGACCACCACAACTAGAGAGAAGAATGTTGTTGTCCCGTTGCAACCAGTTGTGGAGGTGAGGCCTTTTACGCAATGGGGTCTCAACTTCATTGGTTTAGTAAGCCCACCATCATCTGTAGGACACAGGTACATTCTAACTGGTTCTGATTATTGCACTAGATGGATAGAAGCCATTGCATGTAGGAAATGTACAACAAAGGTAGTTACAAATTTTCTTGAAAGTTTTATATTAAATTGTTTTGGTCGCCCTTATGTGTTAGTGTGTGACAATGGACCTGCATTTTATTCACTTAAGTTTGCTAGTTGGGCCTTTGATTATGGGATAGCCCTCAAATTATCATCCAACTACTACCCTTAGGGCAATGGCTTGGTAGAATCCCCCAACAAGAATTTGATCACTGTAATAAAAAAAATGCTTGATAGGAATCCCAAGGATTGGTATACCCAACTCCGTTTTTCCCTCTAGGCAGATCGTACACATCACGACTGCCCTTGGTGATTATCCTTTCCATCTTGTCTATCGCCTAGAGCCAATATTCCCAATCCACTTGAAGATTCCCACCCTCCAATTCATCAATGATTTTTACGAAGAAGGGGATCGTAGAGAAGGTCGCTTAGTTGAGCTACTGCATCTAGAGGAAGTGCATGACTATGCAATAGAAATTTTTTCCAAACATTAGGGTGTAGTCAAAAGATGGTTAGACCATCGAGCCAAAATTAAGGCCTTTAGAATTATAGATCTAGTCCTGTGTTGGGACAAGGCCCATGAGAAGAACGAGGGACATAACAAATTCAACAAGATTTGGCTTGGCCCATTTCAGATTGTTGAAATCCTTGGAGACAATGCTTTCTGTTTAAAGACCCTAGCTGGTGAGAACATCCCATTGCCTGTCAATGGGTAACACCTAAAGCACTACTTCCAAGCCTGAGCTATCTTGAGCTCTGCTTTTGTAATACTTGTACATAGGCTAGTTTAGGTTGCTTTTGGTTTGCTTTTGTTTCCCTGCTTTGTGTCACTTTTGTTTTGCTTTTCACCTGGCTGTCTTGTTTTGATGAGAGTGTCTCGTCGTTCTGTTGTGGTGTCCATACTCGTTCAATCAATGGTTCAATTTGCTGTCCATCTTTAGTGTTCTTTGGCTAAATATTCATTGTCAACTATTGGCCCCTAATCACTGCTATGGAATGACTTCCTCCTTTGAACTCTATTTTAGGACCTGACCCTTGGTTGAATCTCCTTTACACTCATCTCAGATATTGCATAAAACATATATTAATTATTTCCAAAGTGTTGTATAGTAGCTATTATGATGACTTGGTGAGTGAAAAATCTTAAGCCCACTTCAGTGACCACTGTGGTTCCCAAACCCATAGTAGGCTTCAGTGCTTGCATGGTTGAGAAAAAGAAGAAAATGCTAAAAGAAGTACCAAAAGAAAGAAAGAAAAGAGAACATGATGAAATAAAGTAACCATATGGGTGTGCAGATAACTCTACCAAGGCTATGGATTCCCGACTAGCAGTAGAGCGATATTCATGGGGTCACAACGACAACTCCGTCAGGGCTATGGATACCTGACTGGTAGTGGGGCAATGCCCAGGTTACTTTTGGTGTTGGACGATTCATGTAGCTTGCTCAATTTGATTGGCTACTGCTTGTCATAGTTTCTAAGGAAAGGAGATGAATTGATCAAGCACATGCTCCTGAGATGTTTCATAGTTTGATTTAGCTAAAGATTTTGTTCTCCTAGTTCACTTTTGGAAGTCGGCCCCTACTCTGTAAAACCAGAGATTCTGGGTTCTGAATGAGCATTTATCCTCAAAATGCTTGGGAGCGTTCCCCAACAGAGTCACCATTTGTTGTGCCCTCAGCACACACGCCCCATTCGAAATGGGGATCGTCTCTTTCCTTCACTTCGCTGGGTCATTTGTTTCCTTCTCATTTTGCATGCCCCCTATTTGGTGTTCAAAATGGTCACTGAGTCCCAAAATTTCATCTTAAGTCATCCATGTTTCACCTCCCTTAAATTCTCTAAGTCCTTGGTCTTGGTAGGTCCCTAGCTACTATTTGCCTTAATGTTTCAAAACTGTCATCCGTGGGGCTCATTGGGCCCGGCCTTTCAGATTGCCACTCTCGGGTTTCTGTCGCTTATTTTCCATTTCTAACGGTCATTCGCTAGCGGTGTTCTTCTCATTGGGCCTCAGTATTCTCATGGATGTTTTCAAATCAAAGCTCACCAACCTCTTGGTCAGTCGTACGTCCATTTATTGCTGGCATTTAATGCCTTAAATTCTATAAATATCCAGCTCTAAACTATCTTTTTCACGTGTCAGTTTGATTAGAGCAATTAAGAGCAAGTCAGAGAGCCATCTCCCATCGCCACCTTCGAGCCTAACAAGATTCACAGCCGATTCAACATGTTTATTAGCTAGTTCATCGTTCATTGTCCGCATTCATCAGGTTCTTCAGGTGAGTTCGCTACCCCACCCCGCTTCATGTTTTCTTTGATTTCTTCCTAAAATGATGAATTTAAAAGAGAAAGAACTCAAGAACTAGATAGAGAAAACCATGGTGCACAAAACCCATGTGACAAAATCTAGAAAAAATTCATGAATCACCTACAAGATGAGCATGGAACCTCATCCCTCTGGCATTGTTCTTCAGCTAGAGTGTTCATGCTCTATGGGCCAGCGACTTCCCATCACTGTCATTACACTTGAAAACAAAGGTAAAACTTGTAAACGATGAACCTATCATTCAGGCTTGCCACTGCGGGAAGCTCTTATCCCCTCACCACTGAAGGGCTCAAAGTTATGCAGGTCTATCTTCGTGAGATTCTATCCCCAAGACGCTGCCCATGATTCACCTTTCCAAATGGTTTTCTAGTCCCAGCCTTCCAGTGGTCGGACTCTAGCCCTTGATTTTCCCTATGGTCAAAATTGGTAAAATCTCAAGTCAATGTATGACTTGGACTCCACCTCGCAGACTTCCGCCATCAGAATTCCATTGGCATTTTGCTACTTGGTGATGACATTCTAGTGTCGTCCATAGGACCTTTGGATCTCACTCTTTCATCTGTAGCGTAAAATTGAATTGAGAGCGATCAGGTGCTAAGTAGCCTTCGGGTCTGACCTCACAAACTTACGTCCACGAGCCGCTGTGCCAAACCCACCGTCCTTAACAATCACTGTCATCCAACGTTCCCACCTCCAGGACTCGACTCATTCATAGCCTCCAAAATGTGAAAACTAAAAGAAGTGAACCATAATGGGTCATCTCTAATGGACTTCTGCCATCATGACTCTATCTCATCTTGACTGTTGCAAAAGATAAAACTGCCCTCGTACTCCCGACCTTTGAAACTTCACTTCTCATCTGCCGATGAACTTTCCTAAGTGAAACAAAGAAAACATGGAGGCCAAGTCCTTGGCTAGGCCTGACTCTTTGGGTGGCCCCAATCAAACTTCTGTATGTCTTCCACTATTTCAAACGACAATCTCCAAGCGGCTTTCTGCCTCCTTCGACTCAAAATTCCCAAATGCCAAACTATGATGCTAATCGCCCTCTAGAGTCACGGGTCCCACTGGGCAGAACTCCGCGCCTAGAGCACTGTCTCATTAGAGCTGTTTTGAATGGCAAACTCCAGATGGCCTAGCTCCTTGATTCTGATTTCCCAAAGAGTGACCCAAATGCCTTCCAATCACCAAATGAACTTTGACCCATGTGCCAAAATGGCCTATTCTCCTTAATGGACCCAACAATTTGGCCAAGTCCTAGGGTGGGTGGAACATTGCGGGCTGCCCTGCCTTGTTTTCCCTTCTAGAATAGCTATCTAGCTAGGGAAGTCTGACCCCTAGGGCTAGAATCATCCAAACTCCCTCTTGTGAACTACTAATGACAATCTGGATTATATAAATGCTAAATTATTCAATCTAACTTTGTTTGTGGGGATTTGGCTAATGCTTCCATGCTTTCATGCTTGATTTTACTCACGTCTCCTTTGTTTGCAAAATATATGGAATCAGGTGTGGGACTTTTAGGAGCTACCGTGGAGAAAGAAAAAGGAAAGAAAACAGGCAAGGCACCTCGTGGGAAAGAAGATAAGGATTAGATGAAAAATTAGTTCCAAGGGGAACCCCTAAAATCCAAGGTCACCACAGAGTGGAAGGAGGTCTCTGACACAAACATTAGACACATAGACATCAATGAATTCAAGAAAAGGGTCAGGATCAACCCTACGATAGAGAATGGAAGACTAATTAGAAGAAGTGGGCTAGCCAAAGGTGCAAGCTTCCCTCTGGCTCTTGTCACCCCTGAACTAGTAATGGCTTGCAGGGAGGCACACTAGTTGGAGACCTGAACCATAGTGGATAGGGATGGAAATATTTTAGTTGACATGACTACCAAGGCAATAAAAAAGACTTTTCATATCCCTACCTTCAAGGAAATGGAAATACCAACCATGGATGATGGCAAGGCAATGTGGGAGGAGGACCCACTCAAATGTAAGAAGCTCATAAATCAGTTTTAGTTCAAGGAGAAGAGGGGTAGTGCTGCCAAGGTTCCCCAAGAACTATTCCAAAGTGATTTTTATGAAGATTACCATGATTTGGTAACATTGCTAAGTAGAGTCATGGGCCTCCCAACTACTGCCTACTTCTAAGAATGGATGGTCTACTTTGTAGAGGAGATTCTCTAAGGCAAGGTCACGTTCTATTGGGAAAGGATAATCAATGATTGCTTCCATGAGCAGTTTATGGCTATTAAGAAGACCTCCAAATTCTACATGACATCCTATTTGGTCTACTCATTGGCCGAATGGAAGCAATACAAAGGCTTATTTAGAGCTCTAGATGAGGAACCTGGTAGGGAGCTAAAAGTTTATGACAAATATCCCCAACTATAATATAGGAACCTCAAGAAGGATTACTGCAAGGTTAATGACACTTTCATAGGTCATATCATTAGATTGCTCGGGGGTGACTTTGAGAGGAGAGTCTCTCACAACGCCAACACATTTATGTAATAGTTTTCCTTTCCATTCATCGAGTATCCAAAGATAACATATATTCGTGTAGAAGGCTTCTCTAAAAGACCAAACAAGCTGCCCTGGTACCCTAATGACCAGATAATACTATTGGAGCTCTCTTGGTAGTTACAACATGTGCACACCCTTTTGAGTAGCAAACATAAGACAAGGATTCCTTATCCCCTCTCCTTCGACCAAGGGTTATACGAACTCCATACCTCTCAATGTGCCGACAATTCAGAAAAGGAATGGGTTGAATACCATTTGAGACTGCACACTACCCAACCACAGATGGATCCCTATGGCCATATCAAGAAGATGCTTAGAAATGAATATGCCCATCTACATAGAGTTCATGATTTTTGGGCTAATTGCAAAGATGACAATGAAGTGCGGATGACGCATTATATGCAGATGACTACATACTTTGTGAAGAAGGTCAATATGTTCCTAGTGCCTGACCAAGTGGAAGAAGATGAAGGCATGGTCATGGATCCCTAGTATACTGTGGTCACCAAACTACCACTACCACTGATTGATTGGGATGAGCAAGAGGTTGACAACCTCGACATTCTAACCAAGCCCATCAAGGCTTGAACAAAAGAATGGATTGATGGGAAAGTTGCTCGATTGAAGAAACAAGGGGTCACTTTAACCTATGAAGGGCTTGAAAATGAGCCAAGTGAAATAGATAGCAGGACAGTTGCTACTCCATAAGGAGAAACTTCAAAATCCCTTCCAATTACCAGGTCAAGGAAAAGAAAAGAAACTGATGAACAACAACCCAATCCCAAGGTGTATGCAAGAAAGGCCTCGAAAGGTGAACCTTCCAAGAAACATAAGAATTTAGGTAGTGTCATAGAGATGCCTATTATTCAAGAAGATCTGCTCCATGAGGGAGAGGAAATAGAGGCTGAGTAGCAATAATCTCCACCTTCTGACTCAACTATTGCTGCTCCTCCGCCTACTTCTCGAGCCATGGTGGCCACTTCCCCACTTGCGGTGGACATCTCAGTCCACCTTGCCTCTTCTTCACCTATTGGATAGGTTGTAATGATCGACACTTCTTCCGCCACCACCTTTCCACTCTCTTCTGCTTCCATGTCTCCAACCACATTCCTCTCATTAGTAACAACAATGATACCAATACCCACACTCTCACTTCCAGAGACATTCTCTCGACATATGCAAAAGGTTCCTAGCAAGCTTTCTAAAGTATTGATGAACCTGGCTATTCAGGTTGCCTTGGCACAAATCCTTGCTAGTATCCCCACCTCCACTCCTCCAAGTAAACCACCGTAAATGAAAGCCACTATGGAAATATCTGAGGAGTTGGAATGATGAGAGAAGGAAGCCATAAAGGAATTGGAGGAAGAAGTGGATGACTACCATGAACACCTAGAGCACCAACATTTACAAATTGATAAGGTAGTCCATTAAGGAGAGGAAACCAAGTCCTCCAAGGATGATGAAGAAGAGGATGCCAACACAAAATATATTGTAGAAAACTTTGATGCAAACCTAGAAGAAGAGCTAGCTCAACAATTAAAGGATGTTGGAGAGGAAGTGGAAAGACCACCTCCCAAAGAAGAAAATGAGTCTAGTGATAAAATGGAAGAAGATACTAAACTTCCAACTGGGGAGTAGGAAGAAAGCCCCAAATATGGTTAAGAGGTGCCTCTCTCAGAAGGGTAGGAAGAACAACAAAAGAAAGAACATAAAGATGTGCCACCTCAATGCAAGGAAGAGGAGAGTAAAGAAGAAGATAATCCCCAAGAAGAGCCTCAAGCTAACAAGAGTCTTGAAACAGAGCAGCTCAAGGAACATGGGCATGAAGAAGAGAAGGAAGAAAAGGATATTGAAAGGGAGAGAAACCCAAAAGAATGCATGCCCACCATGTCCCCCATCAAATGCACGGTGTTCATCCAGAACTCTTATGAAGAAGAAGAGGACACAAGGATGAAGTAGGAAGCTCCTGATTGTAAAGAGATTGGAGTCATAAGGGAAAAAGAAGAAGGTGATCATGAATCACCCAAGGAAGAGTCTTAGATGCCCAAGTGGCTAGAAAAGCAACTAGAGAAGAAGGCTCTTGCTCCAAGAGATCCAAAAGCAAGGTTAGAGGCCATCTTGGCCTGGGATCAGATTAGCACCAAGAAAGAGAAGAAGCCCAAAGTTAGATCCAAGCTGACAATGGATGCTTCTGGATCTAGGATCGTGTAGGTAGCCATGCCAATGGTGGGAGAAGAAGGAATAAGTTACAACGTCTCCACCATTGACTTGGTGATAGCTACCAGAGAGTAGAAAATAGATCACCTTCAAGAGTCCATTGCCATGGTGGTACATCTAATGTAGAAGGACAA
>VDFB02353493.1:404142476-404163831 GCA_007258455.2 Sequoia sempervirens | reverse complement strand
AGTTGAACCATTTGGATCACTCAACCTACTAATTAAATCCTTGATTTGCTTTTTGTTGTTCTTAATTTCACTCATCAAATTTTCTTGAGTGTCAAGAGAGTGTTGAGTGATTGGTGGAGGAGGTTGTTGTTGTAGTTGATTTTGTTCTTGAGGATTTTGGTCTTGAGGATTTGGTTGATCTTCTTGTTGAGGATTTTGAGGGTTTGTAGTTTGATTTACATCTCCTACAAATTCAAAAAAAAATATATCAAATACAACCTAAAACTAACAAATTCAAAACAAAAAGCAAACAATCCTTACCTCTCACACCTTCTTGTCATCATGGTGCCATCCTTGCAAAGAAATAACCCTTGGTGAATATTTGTGCACAATGCCTCCTCCTAGAACATGAGTGAGAAAAATGGGGGTTTTGGCCGCGGGCACAACAAAAAATAGTCGAAATGCAAAATCAATGACTTTTACTTTTCTTTTTTGCTTTTAACATGTCATAACGTGAGCATGTTATAATGCACTCATGTTATGGGCTCATTGTGCCAAGCCTCAAGCTCAACACACCAAGCCATAATGCAAGCACGTTATAACGTGCTCATGTTATCACTTTACAAAACTTTTTTTTGAAAGTGGCCATAAATTGGCTACCCATCTCCATGTACCCACCCTTATATCAAATGTAAAGTTATCTAAAGGTAAACTTGTGGATACCAGTAACTAAAGAGGAGATTTGAATTTTTTAACCAGGGCACCTTTGGCACGTATGGTTATCTTCAAAGGGGCACATCCAAGGCCAAGATTCTTTATTTGCTTCTCAGGAATGATCGGTTCTAGTAGGTCATTATCATTTTTTCCAAGCTTTTCATTTTTGTTATAGCCCCATCCTTGCACTAATTGTAGTCCTTTGTTGTTATTTTCCATGGGAAGATCAGGTACGAGCCTTTCATCTTGATATAATAAGCTTGATATATCCCTCTCATCTACCACTTCCTGACTTAGGTCCCCCCATCTTTTGAATCTAGAGGGGTCTGATTTGAAGGTTTGAGTTGATGTGTCAATTGGTTGAGGTTGTCCATGAGACTGAGGAGATTGAGGTGACTCTCCTATTAAAAAGGCACTCTTTTTCATTTTGTAGTCCCCACACCCATTATCTTGGATAATGACTTTGATATCAGAGATGTCCAGAATGGAGGGTGTCTTTGTCTCAGAAGTGGAGGCAAGGGTAGATGGGTCTATATATGGAGATGTGGGTCCTTCATCATTCTTTGGTACTTAGGGGATCTTGTAGTACTTGGCTTCTAGATTCTTACAATAATAGAATTGTTTAGGATCTCCATGGATTGTGACCTCTTGATTTTGATATGGAAACTTGACACATTGATGGAAGGTGCAACAACTTGCATCCCATGAATCCATGGGCACCCTGGGAGGTTATTGTAAGGTAATTCAAGATCAAGGACTTGGCATGTAGTTTCCATGATTGTTGGACCTACTTGAATACGGAGTTGAATGGTGCCTTGAGACACCCATCCCTGATCATCATATGCCCTGATAGTAATACCCTTACCCTTTTCAATGATGTCTTCAGAGAATCCTAGATTCTTTATTATCTTGAGAGTACAAATATTCAAGCCTGCACCTCCATACACCAAGACTCTTTTGACTTTATTCTTATGGACTAAGACTTTGAGATGGAGTGCATGGTTATGAGATGGTTGAGTTGGGAAGTCCTGATCATAAAATGTTAGGAGATGAGGTGTGGTGATATGTTTGACCATAGCTTGGCGCTGGTCTGCATTAACTTCCATGGGGACGGTGGATGAAGCCAATGCTTTTTCTAGGATTTCCCTATATGCTGGTGAGATTTTCAGTAACTCCATGATGGAGATTTGGGCAGAGGTCTTTTTCAATTGATATGGGATATTATAACCACTAGGTACTGACTTTGGATTGGTGGCAGATGCCCTTGGTGGTTGGGACTATCCTGCAATGCTAGTTCTACCACCATGTGTGGTGACTCCACAATTGGATTTGGATCCTTTGATGTTAACAATGGTGACCCACTCATCTAAGGATGTGACAACATGGTCATAAAGATGGTTCACATTATTATACTTTGCCTTGCCATTATTTTTTCCCTTATTGTGATCCAACATTAGATTCATGTATATTTTGAGATCCATATTTCCTGTGGGTTGTTCAATGGTTATGGTATTGTCATCGATGAGGTCTTGGATCATATTTTTAAGTCTCATGTAGCTAGCCATTGTGTTTCCCTTAATTTTGTGAAAACCACAAAGATGTTTCTCATTATACCATGGTGGTTTAACTTGAGGCTCTTGATAATTGTTGTAAATAGGGATATTGATGAGCTTTTCTTGTATCAGTTGTTGTGGGACAAAATCAATTGGTTCCCCAAGTGGCGTATTTTTTTGTTTAAGGGGATACCTATTCCTTGGAGGTGGCCCCCCTTGATTATTCAGGTTATTAACTGCTTGATTGCTGGGTTGTTGTGATGATGTGTTGGATTGTGCATTGTTTTGATTGTTGACTTGTGGTTGTTGATATGATTGTGTGTTTTTCCTTGGAGCACTGATTATAACTTTGGCATCAACCAAACCATCGTTAGTAACATTTTTTTTCTTTTCCCATGTGCGAGGTTTTTCATTGTAACTAGTTGATGGGAAGTTGTCTTGATAGGTAGGTGTCCCCCCTTGTGCGATAAGGGATCTTTTGATGTTGAGTACCTTGAGAATCAACTGATCATATGTGGTGATGCATTGCATTTTTAGATGGAAGTATAAGGTTCCTTCGAGATTGGTGATGATAGTACAAATTTGTTGTTCCTCTAGCATAGTCCACTTGCTCCTATTGGCCTTGGATCACCATCATTGCAAGAAGGATGCAAATGTTTTCCCCTTGGCTTATTTTAGAGTGGATAGTTCTTCTAAAATCACGTCCATGCCTATGTTGAATGAATAGTTATGTATGAACAAGTCCATAATTTTTTGGAACTTTTTGATTCCAGGAGGAAGGCAAGAGAACCATTACATTGCTGTGCCAACCAAACTTCAAGGGAAGAGCCGCATTAGATACGAGTCATCATAGGCAACTTCCATACAGTGCACATGGAATTCCCTGATGTGATCTTCAGGATTTATGGTTCCACGGTATTTGTCAAATATCAGTATCTCAAAGCCTTGTGGGAATGGAACCATTGCAATACTTTTGTCGAAAGGATAAGGGCACAAATTCCATTTTGTTTTTGTTGTCTTTCCCAACTGTAGGTCTAGCACTTGTTGTGAGAGCAATTTGATTTGTGTAGACATATCATTTTGCAGATCGAGTGGTGGGGTGAATTTGTTTTGGGGTGGTTTGATTGTTTGAGTGATGGGTGGGCTGTTTTGTGAATTCGTGGGAGGTTGCTACAAGTTTTTTTGTGCCATCAACGCTTGTTGGTATGCCTACAATTGATGCTATGCTAATGATACTTGTTGTTGGTCTTGTTGTTGTGCCAACAATACTTGTTATTGGTCTTGCTATTGTTGTGCCAACAATGCTTGTTTTTGGGCTTGTAACTGAGCTACTTGGTATTGTTGCAAGGTTTACTAATAAGCTTGTTGTTGTAACACAACTTGCGCTTGAGATTGCTGAGCTTGATATTGAGCTTGTGCTTGAGCCTTGTGCAGCTTGTGCAACTTGTGTTGCTTGGGTGGCTTATTTTTGTTGCAATAAAGCTTGAGCTTGCACTTGGGAAGCCTTTTTTGCTTATTGTGCCTATTCTTGTTGAGTAGCTTGTTGCACAACTTGCGAGGGTTGTTGAGCTTGAAATTGTTGGAATGCTTTTTGATAGGCTTGCTAGGCAGCTTGCAGTGTGATGTTGTATTAATCTTCCATGTTTGGATTTGGTGGTGGAGGTGGAGGATTCAAAATGGTGTGAGATGTTGTGATAAGAGTTTTTTGGGGTGGTTGTTAAGGTGTTGTTTGAGTGATGATAGATATGCTAGGTCCTTGGGAGACCAAATTTATAGATGGTACCATGATTGAATGTGTCACTTGGATTGGTGCCACTTGGTGTTGTGATATCGGCGACATGCTTGGAGGATTTTGTATGTTGATTTGATTCACGATTAGTGGATTGCTTTGATTTGGTTGATTGAGGATTGGTAAAGGGGGTTGCCCTAAACTGAGAATTGGTGTGGATGTTAATGGAAGAGGGGTAAATGGTGGAAATATTGGTGGTTTGTTCCCTTGAGAGAGTGATGATGAGGGATCAAAGATTCCCCCTTGTTCTTGTGAAGTCATGGGAAGCAAGGCTTGTGTGTCAAGCGAATATGCTAGTGATGCGGCGAAAGTGGATGGATTGTTGGTGTCATGAAAGATGAGTGGGACATATTGATGTAGAAAAGGTGGAGAAACTCACAACCAAACCCAAAATGACTAGACCTCAATAAGACACCAACCCTTGAAAATCAAAATCACCAAATTGAATCAACTATCACCAAAAGGCTTGTATTCTTCAAATCTCAACAAAAGGCTTATATTTTCGAGAAATCCATACAAAGGCTACCCAAACATCAGATTAGACTTGTCTTAGACTCCAAAACATTTTGCTAGAATATCTCATAAGGTTTCCTTGTACCAACATTGAAAAACATCAAACTATCCTACAAAAAGGCTACTAGAATTAGCCTTGTTTTACAAACAAAGTACCCTCTAAACACCTTGAACTCACAAAGAATCTTTAGAAAGTCTTAAATTGTGTTCCAAAACTTCAAATTTGCCAACTATTTCTTAGTCTTAGGACCTCTATACCATAGATCCATGAAACCCTCCATTTACACCCAAAAACCTAGGGTTTATTAAAAAACACCATTCCATGCCTTACTAGACCCTCAAACCACTTCAAAAAAATTTCTTCAGCTCTACACATGCTCAAGAATTCATGAGAAACGCCCATCTTCAAAGATTTCATAAAACCCTAGACCCAAATCACCATTTTCATGTATTTTCCTTAATAAAAACAAGAAGGCAACAGTTCTATCTCCCTTATTTCTTCTCCAGAACTCAAGGAAAGCATCCTAATTTCTACTCAGACTCCTTAGGGCCCATTGCACTTACCACAATAGTCACAGTTGGTGTATGGTCCCTTAGAACATGATTTTTTCTACAAAACCCTCAAATAGGGTATTCTCGGTCTGCTTCAAGAAAATAGAGATTTCTGCCCCAAGACTCTATGGATTTCCTTTAAAATGGATGCAAAAGATTGATAACATAGGCCACCAAAAAATGAAAATGATTACATAGCCCAATCAGGCTGTACGGGCTCGTACAAGTCTACAAATATCAAGAAAATGAAAGAAAAACAGAGATAGTCTTATTGCCAATGCTTCAATTCTTCAATCCAAACATTACAACAAGTTTTTATGCCTCTTTAAAGGCTTCTCCACTTCAAAAAAATGACCAACTAACTCTCAAGTAAATTTTAAACCCCTTATGACCGTTGGAGGCCAAAATGACACCCTTTACACATTTTGATAACAACCCCTTTACATATATTGCAATTTTTGCACTTCTTGACCCCCCTAATCACCTAAACCATTACAAGTGGTCTAATCAGACCTTATTCAATTAAGAAAGATGACTCAACTCAAGAAAACAACACTCTACTTACCTAGACAACATTTGACCATCTTGACAACTTTTAACATGATTACAAGGTATGGCCAAATTATCAAATGAAAACTCCAAATAATTTTGGAAACATGAGAAAGGTCTAAGTAGACCTTATTGAAACAAAAAAAACTCAAACTTTCCTAACGTAACCATAATTCCATCCATGACCATTCAGTACCATATAAGGAGGCTTGGTGCTCTTGCACCATACAACCCCCTTGAAGAAGAACTCATGTCCCATGAGTTATGACTTGTTCCATCCCCATATTGTCTTCCACATGCTCGCTAATCTACAAACTGCCTTCGTTGGTTTAGACAATGCATTCTTGGTTCACACCTTGCATTGATGTCTTGAATTGCTCTTGCATATGGCTACCTTCTGGAAATCAAACCTGTAGGAGGTCTCCTCAATGCCCTCTTACCAAAAACATGTGAATTTGTTGTCCTCATACCTCTAAACCAACCCTTAGTAGATGCTTTCTGATTTGTCCCTTACTTGGTTACTCTTTCATGCTTGGTTCTTCCTTCCTCCTTTTTGCCAATCTTCCTTTGGATGAATATAACAGTTTGATTAGACTTGGGTATCCTTGTACCATCAATTCCCACTATCCTTGCAACACCTCCTTGCACCAAAGAACACACCACTCCCCCTATCATGACATTCTCATACCAATCCATCACTATCTCAACCTTCTTACTCGGTTCCTTCTTCATATCTACTACTACAACACCTCTAAGCTCCTTATTCTCATTCATGACCATATTAACTTTCTTAACCTCATATTTTTTTTCCAACACAAAAGTTTCTTTCAAATGCTCATCCTTGTCACCATCAAGCTCTTCCTTTCCAAGTGCTTTCTTCTGAAACATGATAAGCTTTTCTACCTTACCCTTAGATTCATCTTCCAACTTTAAACTCCTAGTTATCCTTGCATCATTCCTTGGTGCCTTTTCTATTGTCCCAACATCATTAATATGCTTCATACTTGCAAATACAACAGTCTTGTTGTCTTCAAGCCTTGAAGGCTCCTTTTTGCCAAAAATCATAACCTTGGTTTTACCTTTGTCTCTTGCACTACCCTAAAAAGGAGTTAGTTTGAAACTCTTATCATCCTTCCTAATTGTGTAGGTGTTTTTCCAAACATCATACAAGGACCTTCTATCAAATTTCCATGGTCTCCCCATTAGAAAATGACAACAATCCATTGACAATATATCACACAAGACCCTATCTTTGTACTCCCCAATATGGAAATCCACATAGGCTTGCTCATTCACCACTAAGGTTTGAATATCATTCACCCAAGAAACTTTGTAAGGTTCTACATGAGGTATCTTCTCTAGATTTAACTTGTCTACCATCTCCCTAGACACCATATTATCTTGAGAACCTAAATCAATAACAACTTGACACACTTTACCTTTGCATTTGCATGAGGTTCTAAAGAGACTCCTTGTTTGGCTCATATTTTCCTCTTTAGGTGCTTGCAACAATGTTCTCCTCATAATGAGTGCTTCTCCCACTTTTGGATCTACAGGTCTACTTGAACTTTCACATTCTTCTTCTTGGATCAGTTGTGTTCTTCTTTCACTCCTTATATCACCACTTGAAGTTGGACTTTGGTTTTGAGGACACTTGAAAGAGGGGTATCCAAATTCATTGCACCTATAACACCTTCCTACAAACTCATTGAAATCTCTCCTTTGTTTGAAGTTAGTTCTTCCACCTCTCCATCCTCATCTTGCTTCAAGTGCTTGTTCTTTGTTCTTATCAACATTTTCAAGGTCTTCCTCGGTCTGCCTTGGTGTTGAAGTTGTTCCTCTACCCCTAGAAGTACTACCTCTTCCTCTTGCTGCCTTCTCTTGTCTCTTGATTTTTTCTTCTGCCCTCATTTCCATTTGAAAGCATTTTTCAACTGATTTAGGTGCCAACAAGCTGATCTCATCCTGAATGTTATACCTTAGACCATTCAAGTACCTAACAACCATTTCTTCCTCATCTTCTTCATGTTTAGTCCTTATACTTAGCCTATAAAATTCTTCAGTATATTCTTGCACATCTAAATCCTTTTCCCTAATATTTTGTAACCTCTTAAGCAATTGAACATTATAATCGCAAGGAAGGAATTTACCTTTCAATTTTGTCTTCATCCTCTCCCAAGAAGTGATCTTAATCTTTCCTTGTCTCTCCCTTTCCTCTTGCACAAAATTCCACCACAACAAAGCATGCCGTTTCAGTTTTATTTTTTCCTTCTTCACCTTGTACTCTTCACCAATCTCTTCACTCTCCAAGTAGTTCTCCAAAGCCCCCATCCAACCCAAGAGCTCTTCACTGTCAAGTTTTCCTCCATACATAGGCACATCCATTTTTCCATGTCCATCTTTCTTCACAGCCTTCAACAACTTCATCATCCTCACATCATCTGGATCCATATCTTCCTCTTCACTGGAAGTCTCTTCTTCTTCAGTATCACTTTCATCCAAAAGAACCCTACCTTTAGCTTTCATCATAGCAATTTCCTGCTTGAGGGCTTCTATTTCTTTGTCATGGTTGTCAATCTTCCTTGCAACAACATTCCCCTTAGGAAGAATTTTGATTCCTCCAATTACCTTCTTCTTCTTACACACAAAACTTCAACCTTATTTCAATAGAGACCTAATCCCTTGCTCTGATACCACTCTGATGCAAAAGAGGTGGAGAAAATCACAACCAGACCCAAAATGACTAGACCTCAATAAGACACCAACCCTTGAAAATCACAATCACAAAAGGCTTCTATTCTTCAAATCTCAACAAAAGGATTATCTTTTAGAGAAAGCTATTCAAAGGCTACCCAAACATTAGATTAGAGTTGTATTAGACTCCAAAACACTGTCCTAGAAGATCTCATAAGGTTTCCTTGTACCAACATTGAAAAACATCAAACTGTCCTACAAAAAGGCTACTAGAATTAGCCCTGTTTTACAAACAAAGTACCATCTAAACACCTTGAACTCACAAATAATCTTTAGAAAGTCTTAAATTGTGTTCCAAAACTTCAAAATTTCCAACCATTTCTCAGTCTTAGGACATCTATACCACAGATCCATGAAACCCTCCATTTACACCCCAAAACCTAGGGTTTATTGAAAACCACCATTCCACACCTTACCGGAACCTAAAAACACTTCAAACACTTTGATTCAGCCCTGAACATGCTCAAGAATTCATGAGAAATGTTTGTCTTCAAAGATTTCATAAAACCCTAGACCCAAATCACCATTTTCATGTATTTTCCTTAATAAAAACAATAGGGCAGCAGTTCTATCTCCCTTATTTCTTCTCCACAACTCAAGAAAAGCATCCTAATTTCTACTCAGACTCCCTAGGTCCCATTACACTTACCAAAATAGTCATAGTCAGTGTATGGGCCCTTAGAACATGATTTTTGCTACAAAACCCTCAAATAGGGTATTCTCAGTCTGCTTTAGGAAAATAGAGATTTCTACCATAAGAATCTATGAATTTCCTTCAAAATGGATGAAAAATATTGATAACATAGGCCACCATGAAATGCAAATGATTACATAGCCCAATCAGGCTATACGGACTCGCACAAGTATGCAAATATCAAGAAAACTCAGAAAATGAAAGAAAAACAGAGATAGTCTTATTGCCAATGCTTCAATTCTTCAAGCCAAAAATTACAAGAAGTTTCTATGGCTATTTAAAGGATTCACCACTTCAAAAAAATGACCAACTAAATCTCAACTGAATTTTAAACCCCTTATGATCGTTAGAGGCCAAAATGACACCCTTTACACATTTTGATAACAACTCCTTTACATATATTGCAATGTTTGCACTTCTTGACCCCCCTAATCACCTAAACCATTACAAGTGGTCTAATCAGACCTTATTCAACTAAGAAACATGACTCAACTCAAGAAAACAACACTCTACTTACCTAGACAACATTTGACCATCTTGACAACTTTTAACATGATTACAAGTTATGGCCAAATTATCAAATGAAAACTCCAAATAATTTTGGAAACATGAGAAAGGTCTAAGTAGACCTTATTGAAACAAAAAAAATTCAAACTCTCCTAACCTAACCATAATTCCATCCATGACCATTCAGTACCATATAAGGAGGCTTGGTGCTCTTGCACCACGTATGGATGCTTTGGATCTTGAGGGATGGTATTTGCATCTAATTCTTGGTTATTTACAAGGGGATGTGTTTGAAGAGCATGAATTAATGAACTCCCCTTGGAAACCATGGGTTGACTTGGAGCATGAGATGATGTTGGTTGTGGGATGGGTTGGATGATGTTTTGGAAGGAAGGTGTGAATGAGACTGGTGGCATAATCCCAAGAGGTTTCGCCACAATAATACTTATATCAAAATAAAAAGGGAGTTTAGCCCCTTCCTTTGCTAATTCCAACATGTATTGTGAAGGATTAAGTCTCATCATTGTGTTGACAATTTTGTGATTTTTAGGATTTTGGACCATTTCCATGATTTTGTCTTGAGTCATTCTAGGACATTGTTAAGTAGTATCCTCCACTTAGCAACCTACATGAGAGAGATCTTGTGGTAGTTGATGAGAAGTTGAGTGGGGGATTGCTAGATCCTATGGGGTTGATTTCAGGTGTAGTTTGACTAAAGTCACTTGAAGTGGATGTTTCTTTATTTGTTTCCATGTTCTTCTTGTGTTGAGATCTAGTTTGGACCATAAAATAAGGATCAACTTTCAGGAATATGGGAGGTAAACCTCTAACTCCTTAGGTTGGTCTAAACTTTGGGTACAAAAAAGAAAATCTAGGATGTTTTAAGGATCGATGATGGCGTGAGATAGTGAAATATGGGTGATTATGTAGATAATTGAACTCTTAAGAAACCTTGGAGGGATATTAGACTTTATGACTTTTTAGTTTTGTATACACCTAAAATGGTCTAAGAAATCAATTAATTATCTGACTTATTTAATTAATTAATCATAAATCCTCTACTAATGAAATAAATGGGAAATATTTATTTAAATAATTCATCATAATTCTTCAATCTTGATTCAATTATCTTCATCTTATAAACAAATTCTATTTAAATATCATATTCAAATTCATCTACTATTAAATAAATTAAATACTTATTTAAATAGTTCACATTATAAATTCTCTTATTTCTTCAGTTTTAATTAAATAAACAACTTTATAGTTGGCATTATTTAATTATTACATCATATTCAATCTTAATTAAATAAATAAAGATTTATACTTTATTGTTTAATTATCATACTTCTTCCATTTAATTTAATAAACAAACTTCTATAGCTTATTTAATTAAATTATTTATCTCCCTTTTTGCTAAATTTGAATAAATCAAATATATTCAAATAAAGGAATAAATCAAATATTCCTCTATTCACTCACCCATAAAATTAGATTTTTCAAATCTAATTAATTTAACTGGCATTCACGGGAAAAGCCTGGGGGACAAACCTACATGCAATCCTCTCAATCTTCTTCCTCAAATCTTTCCTCTCATCTTGCCTGGTGTTTTCATGGGGAGGAACAATCCCCATAATCAGCTCCACCTCATCTCTTACCATTCAAATCTCCAGATTGAATCTCAACCTCTGCTGTGTTACCCCTGTGCAAAACTGCTGCCAAAAATCTATATATATGTAACTTTTTGAAGCATGAAAAGGATTCAGAGAATTATCATCTTTTATGCAAACTTACTCTATAGGATTTAGCACTCAAGCATCTTAAGCATTAACATTGTCATTAGCATCAATTATCATTTAGCATATTAGCATAGCATCATAGCATCAGTAGATTTAGAATCACATTAGCATCATTAGTTTTTACAGTAGCTTCCATTTAGCAGATTTCACGTCAGTATAGTTTACTGTAGCTCCATATTATCTAGGAATCATTAGCAATCATCACATCATAGCATTTAGCATCATTCCATTCTTTGAATAGACATTTTAATAGTCACAGTACTTTATCAGATCTAAGAGCCTTCCCGTGACTCTTAAATCTTTGGAGATAGGAGACAATGAGACGTCTTCAGGCTGTTCTATGTTTTAAATTAGTTTAATTCATGTTTAATCTTGATACAATGTTTCATTAAGAGGTGTATTTAATTGTATTTAGTTTACTTTTTCCACGCCACATTCCTAGCTCCCATAGTGGGGCCTAACCTCATGTTTTTTAACAAGTTTTCTAAGAAACTTTAGGTACAAGATTTTGGCATAATTTTTTAGCATTGTCCAAAAGATTCTATAAGTAAACCGAGACAGGCTATAGTGCATCTATTTGTTTTAAACTTCCAAAGAAAAGTGATATAGCGCTTTTGAAGGACTATTTAGTGCTTTGATCATTACAACTTCCAACCTGGGAGGCCGACAACTCACATCAACATACGTTTGGTGCATTTGTAAAATTCTATAGTGCTTGAGCTATTTCTATAAGCGCTTTTTGGCTATTTCTATAACACTTTTAGTGGCTATAAGCTTACGACCACTATCATAGCACTTCTGTGTAATTCATTTTTTTGATCCGATGCGTCTGCGGCTAGTAAATTTCATTTCTTCAGTTGGATTAAAAAGAATCAATCTAGGATAGACACTTTTTTAGTTGGTTTAAAAATTAATCAATCGTAGAATAGTCACATTTTCATTTGGATTAAAATTTTATCAATCTAGGGTAGTCACCAGAATTTTCAATTTGGGATTTAAAAATGAACACCATGTCTTTTTGTGAAGCAACATCTTCACATAGATTAGAAAATTTTCATTTGGGCTCTAAAATTGAACAAGTGATTTATGTGTTTGTATGGTTGATAGGAATATGCTCTCCCCTTAACTGGGTGATCCAAAAAGCCAGACTCATCCTTTTTATGCATTCTTCAAGTTTTATTACATCCTTTAGAAGGCTTTCCATAGTGGGAAAAAGTACTCACCTGATGGGAACAACCTAAGTGGGTTCAAACCAAAGCCAGGTTTTTCCACCCCACTATAAAATTTAAAGCAAATCTGGGGAAACCCATTTTTTCTGGAAGTGTGCAAGATAACCATCCCTAAAACCTTTGTTCTAAAGGTTGGGAGGGTCTCCTGAGGGAGTTTATTATTTCCACTCTAAATGGAAACCATTTCTAAGAACCTAGTGTAGTATCCAGCCGAGTCAGTAACTAGACATTGTAATACTTGCAGTGCAAGGGGAGGGAAGAATCTGCCCCCAAGACACTCACCATATAATTTCCACAGACCGTTTGCTCAGGGGATCAAGAAATATAACCTTGAGTACATGCCTGGAAAAGACAAAAACATGGGCGCTCTCTAGGGGGTGACACGGCTGTGTGAGTCGACACAGTTTTAAGATGTGGGTTGTTGAGTATAATGATGACCTTTTGACTATTAAGAGTGATTCTGTTTGAAGTGCTTTATTGTTATCAAACCAGTGAAAATAGGACCACGTGTGGTTCTTTTGAACATATACTATTTGTTTAGATTACAACTATTAAAAAAAATAATTGTCTTCATTTGAGTGTTGTGTATTCTAAAATCATTAAAATTTAGATAAAAGATGATCCTAAAAAATACAAACAACTTGGACGAAATCAAATTGAGAATGCATGATTAGAGATTGGAAAACCACTAAGTTTGTCAAGAAATCTCTTGCCAAGAGAATTAGAAAACCCAAGACACCACTTAGTTACAACCATCTTTTGCAAAGAAGACATTTCGTGTATCATAATAGCAAGACTTTGTTTCATCATAGAACATTCCTCCATAGGTTTCATGATTCCGCTAGAGGTTACACTGATGATTATGCTATAGAACCCTTGACTTCACAATCCTATATTCAGAGAAGAGCCCTTTCACAAGAACCTAACCGTATTCAACGTATTTTTCAATCTTCCATTCCACAACCCGCCATAGAATACTCCACTAGACCTGATCAGTTCTTACAATAGACAAATCTTTAGAAACCTTAGGTTTGACATCCAAAATCAAGGAGTTACCACCATATGACCATTTGGAAACCTAACACTCCCATTCAACAACTAGGCCTTATAGCACCTATCATACAATCTAGCCTTATACATCTTGAAAATGGCCAAAATGATGTCATCAGTAGCTTGAGGGCATTTATTTTTGAGGAAAACAAAACACCCCATCAATTTCTTACAACATCCATCATTCTGAACAAAGAAGAAAAGACAAACATAGCAGTAGGAAGACCAATGTTACTACCTCCTGCTTGGAAATAGGTAATGAATGACATTACAATAAGGTATTGAAACCATCATACAACATACCTTATGACCATTTGGTGACCTACAACTCCTGTTCAACAACCAGGGCTAACCACACCAATATTTCAGCCTAGTAACGTACACATTGAAGGCACTCAAATTGACATTATCAGTAGCTTGAGAACATTTATTTTTGAAAAGAATGAAACACCCCATCAATTCCTCACAACATCCATAGTCTTAAATGAAGAAGAAGAGAAAGCCGACATAGCAGTTGAGAGACCCATATTGCCACCCCCTACTTGGAATTAAATAGAAACTATAGCGCTTCCACCACCTATTTTAGCATTTATGAGCAATCTTACAATGCTTCTGTCAACAACAAACCAAACTCTATCAGAAAATACCAATGTCATAGCACTTCTATAGACCGTTCTAGCACTTCTAGTGTCTGTTTCAATGCTTCTGATTAATTTTATAGCACTATGTCATTATCAAAAATTACCAGTGTCAATTACAGTTGGTCTTTTAGCACTTCTGCTCTCTATCTTAGCATGTCTACTCTATTTTATAGAACTTTTACTAGAAATTCTAGCGCTTCTGCATTATGTTTTAGCAGTTCTACCCTCTGTATTAGCACTTCCACAAAACAAAAAAATAGAGAATCTTTTGAAACAACTGTCAGACATATTGACATAAAAAACACATGATTTTACGAGTCAGAAAGATTTCACAAATCAGACAATGTCATAAAAACCTAAAACCAAGTAGGTTCTTACAAGTAATTTTTTTTCAAAATCCAGACCTTGCAAAATACATAGTGTCAAATTATCAAGACAAATCTAGATTGTTGAGTCAAGTTTCCTCATCAGGATTCTAACATCCTACCATCATGAAACAAGAAATCAGTAATCGGGTTTTGTTTTTTAACTTAGCCTCATCAATAGAATACATCATTCTATTTGGCTTCGTTAAAATCAAATTGATACTAATCTCAACATAGAGAGATCCAAGTTTAGCGGAAAAAAACAAGACTTGTATGCCAATCTTGACAAGGTTGCAAAAACAAAAACCCAGAGAGAAGGAAACTTAAAATCCAAACATGAATGAAGAAAACCATTTTTTCCAATACCAACAACATGAAAACAACAAAATAACACAAGAGGATATACAACACGCCCAACAAGACCCAAATTTTCATAAATTTATGGAAAAGGTCTTAAACAAGACATGGAGAAATACCTCTTGATGTTAGCAGAGTTAGGTGCCAAACTTCTAAAAGATTTTGACATCAATTGGTTGAAGGAAACACCTAGAACCAATGAAACAGAACCAAACCACACCCAGGATACAGATCAAGTGGTCGCTTTGACAGCTCAAATGCAAACCCTACAACAACAGATTCAAAACATGCAAACAGGAACCACAAAAAAATATTTATTAAAGGACATTTTTCCTTACCCTTTTCATCCATGTGTGGATATGATACCCTTCCCAAGGCATTGTGAGTTTCCTAAATACAACAAATACAATGGAAAATCAGACCCGATTGACCATGTACGGAATTCAGAACAATGAGCCTCGAGTTTGCACAAGAAGATACATACCTCATGAGGTTATTTCCTAGGAGTTTGGGGGCCCATTGTATGGAGTGGTTCTCAAAATTACAACCAGGGATTAGATCCTTCGAAGAACTGGTCAACAAATTCATTTCTCAATTCTCCTTCAACATAACACATGACGTAACCATAAAGGATCTATATAACCTAAAACAGAAAAATGGTGAGACATTCTTATCATTCTTACAACGATGGAGAAATTTGTTCACTAGATATCCTCGATCTATACCTGAAGAGGAGAAGATTGAATTATTTATAGACAACTTAAATGATCAGATGAGTTATAGACTTGAATTGCAATGTCCCCCAACATTCGAAAAAGTAATTGAGAATGGGCTCAAAATCGAAGAAGCCCTAGTCAAATGAGGAGTGATTAAGCACTACAGTGAAACATCCAACAATGCAAATCACTATGGAAACAACGACAAGCCAAAATTTTGGCAGAAAAATAGAAATACT
The DNA here is from genome assembly GCA_007258455.2 of Sequoia sempervirens. Lineage (NCBI taxonomy): Eukaryota > Viridiplantae > Streptophyta > Pinopsida > Cupressales > Cupressaceae > Sequoia > Sequoia sempervirens. The sequence goes on along the minus strand of VDFB02353493.1, from coordinate 404,147,831 downwards.
GGAAGCAATGAACCTACAACTGACAATATAAAACCAGTATTCAATTTGTTAGCATCAACTTTAAAAAAAATCAAAATGAAAACCAAAACAACAATTAGAGCACTACTCAAAACAATAACACCAACAATGGAGAATCTTGACCATCATACCAAAGATAATCCAATCGATAGAAATTCACCCCATTAGGACAAACATTGGAATCAGCAATGAGAGAACTCATTGCAAATAGGCTTATTACTTTACCAAAAGCTTGAAATTGGGAGCCAAAGGTAAAACCATCCTGGTGGAAAGATGAAGATTATTGTAATTTCCATAAGAATAAAGGACATAAAACAAACAACTATATGCAACTAAAACACCTAATAAAAGACTTGATCAAAGCCAAGAAGGTGTTTGTCGAAGGGCATCAGACAAACAATGATCACACTGCATTTACCAATCCATTACCCAACTATGAAAAAGGAGAGTCTTCTTCTAGTGGTAAGGGAAAAAGTATAAACTATGTCTATGACACCACCATTCTTTGCCTTTCTGAAGTAGAGAAAAATGACATTGATAATCAAAGAAATGACACAAACATCAATGACATTGAATCCTTGAACATAATGCCAAGCACAAACACATTTGATAATCAAATCAATGTCCTAAAAATCAGGGAAACACAAGACCATCCACAAGTCAATATAATGACAAGGGGGCAGTCTAGAGTAATACTGAAAGGAATTTCCTCCAAAAACAATACTCCCCCATCGCATGAATACAGTATCGTGGACCAATTATAAAAGATACCCACGCAAATATCCATTCTAGAACTTCTCAAAATTTCACCATCACACAAAGAAGTATTGGAACAGGCTCTGGTAGCTACAACGGTCCCTAGTGATTTGGATGTTTGTCAATTCCAAGCCATGGTGGGACATCTCACCACACCTCATTGTTTGTTGTTCTCTGAACAAGATGATGTATCTTTAAATCAACCCCACAATGTGGCCTTGCATATAGAAGTTTTGATCCATAAACACCGTGTCAAGCGTGCTCTAATAGATGGAGGAGTTGGTTTAAATATTTGTACCTTGAAATTGATTCATGCACTAGGCTATTCTGACAAAGCCATTGACGCCAAGAGAAAAATAACAATAAAGGCATATGATGAAGAGGAATGATCTTCCAAAGGGCTTATTATACTTCCAATTCAAGTAGGGCCAATTGTTAAAAACATTGTTTTTCAAGTGTTAGACAAGGATCTGACATACAACATACTATTGGGTCGTTCATGGATTCATGAAATGCAAGCGGTATCTTCAACATACCATCAATGTCTGAAATTTCTAGTAAATGGACAGGAGGTCACCATATCAGCTGACAATAATAACCCACAGACTTGCAACATGTTAAAAGCAACACAAGACACTCTGGTACCTCACAACAGAGAAGTGAACACTTCCACTTCATCCACTGTTGACAGACAACCCAATTTCATATCTAAATGGGTTGAGAAGAAAAATCTAGAGAAAGAAACAATTGTTGTGGACACGACTATATCAAACACTAAAGGTCCTATGAACGAATTATCACAACAACTTTCAAACAAGGTTCAGATAAAGGAAAAGGGCTTAGGAGAATATTCTCTTGAGCAATCTTTGTGCCTATCACAGTTGCTACTGTCACCAAAAACATATGGACAACCCATATTATATACTCCAAGTTCATCGCAACCCATCACAGCTCTAAATGAAAGGTTTATAAAAGCAAGTTCACTCGAAGATGAGTCAAAAGACAAAGCCATTCTCAATTGTCTATACAAAGATGAGGAAGCGTCAACATCAACAAATGTCAGCATCAAAATGGATCAGTATGGAAAAGGGAAGGCCATTTTAGAGAAAATGGGCTATGAAGGTCAAGGACCAATTGGAAAGAGAAAGGACAATATTATTGAACCCATTCAACCTCTAACATTACAACCTAAAGACAAAACAAGATTAGGCTACATAATTGAACAAAAAGAGGAAGAAACCCAAAAAGCAGTAGAAAGGATTCTACAAATGAGAGATGGCTTCGACACAGACTCCAACAAATATGAATGGGATCATCTATCTACTACATCCTCTACTAACAAAGAGATTGATGTTATCCAAGAATATACACCCTTACGAGAGGAGGGACAAAGTTCAAGAAATAGAACATTTGTTATGGGATCAAAAAATATTTATGACTCAAGCGAGGACGATCAGACATCAAGTGAGTCAGAAGACTTGGAGGTGAGTATTGTCATAGACCTCGAACTTCCTACCAATAACTTTGACCACCTAGCTATCATGACACTTACAACAGTTGACCTTATTCAATCTGATGACTTGTTACCTTTAATGCACCCCAAACTTACTGACTGGGAACCCACCAAACCTATTCTTATACCAGTCTTTTCAAATGATGATGACATCATAAATTATCTTTGTAGTGACAAAACCGATACAAGTACTATCGATAACACTCATATTGATCCTTTACAATAGGAGGGTTCCAAATATTTTAGTTGCAAAAATGATAACAGGAAAAATAAATCTAATGGTGAAAACCTCTCTAAGGCAGCATTAGATTTTGAAAAGAGAAAAATAAAGAACATATCCAATAGTGAAAACCTTTCTGAGGCATTGAAGGATGGAATATTTAACACTCTCCTAGAGCATTACCATGACAGATCATCGGTATTGGTAGAGCTGACACAGTCTATAAATCTGGGAACAATTGAAAAGGCAAAGATCTTACATATAGCAGCATCCATGACAGAACAAGAGAAGCCTGCATTCACCAGATTCTTTGAGCAACGACACATAAATTTTGCATGGTCTTATTCTAACATGCCAGGATTGGATCCAAATCTCCTAATGCATCATCTATCACTACCAAAGGGAATCAAACCGGTCAAACAGAAATTGAGAAAGATGCATCCCCACATCGCCCTTATGGTTAAAGCCGAGTTGAAGAAATTATTGGATGCAGGATTTATCAGGTCCATAGATTATGTAGAATGGATCTCAAACATTGTGTCAGTATCCAAAACTGATAATAGCATCAGAATATGCATGGATTTCAGGGATTTAAACAAGGTATGCCCAAAGGATGATTTTCCTTTGCCCAACATTGACATAATTGTTGATCTAACAACATAACATGTCATGTTATCTATAATGGATGGATTCTCAGGATATAATCAAATCAAAATAGCACTTGAAGATCAAGAAAAGATGACATTCACTTGCCCTTGGGGTACATTCTACTAGAATGTTATGCCCTTCGGATTGAAAAATGCAGGTGTGACATATCAGCGAGAAATGACCACAATCTTCCACGACATGATGCATACTTTCATGAAAGATTATGTGGATGACATCTTAGCAAAATCACACACCAGGGAAGGACATCTAGAAATACTTGATAAAATCTTCACTAGATTGGAAAAATTCAATGTAAGGTTGAACCCGAAGAAATGTGTCTTCGGGGTGACATCAACAAAACTCCTTGGGTACATAGTGTCAAAAAAGGTATTGAAGTGGATCCAACTAAGGTTAAAGCAATAATGGAGATGTTGCCGCCTAAAAATATCAGTCAATTACGGTCCCTACAAGATAGGTTACAATCCATCAGGAGATTTATCTCTCAGCTGGCAGACAAGAGTCACCCATTTAATCATCTATTTCATAAGAATGTTTTATTCAAATGGGATCATAAGTGTGAAACAACTTTTAGTCAGATAAAGCAGTATTTGGTGTCACCTCCAATACTCATGCCACCCGTAGCAGAAAGACCACTATTACTATATATCACAACAACTGACATATCTTTAGGAGCTCTATTAGCACAAGAGGATTTTGAAGGAAAAGAACAAGCAATTTACTACATCAGCAGGACTCTCAACTGATATGAAAGAAACTATACATTCATAGAAAAGGCTTGTTTGGCAGTGGTATTTGCAACCCAGCAGTTGCAACACTACACGTTGACTCATACAGTCAGGCTCATAGCGAAAATAGACCCATTGAAATACCTACTTGGTAAAGCTGCTCTAACAGGGAGACTTGCAAAATGGGTCATGATCTTAAAGTGAGTTTGACATCCAATATGTCGACAAGAGAGCCATCAAAGGACAGGTAATAGCGGATCAACTAGTTGAAGCTCCATTACAGGATCATCATCCAATGAACATTGAATTTCCAAATGCCGACATCCTGAATATTACAACACAACAATGGAGGCTCTATTTTGATGGATCATATACACAAAGAGGAGTTGGTGCGGGAATTCTATTTGTCACACCTCAAGGACACACCATTCCAATATCCTATAGGTTAATGTTTCCATGTACCAACAATATAGTTGAGTACAAAGCATTGATTATTTGTATCAAAGTAGCTATTGAATGGAAAATCATAGAAATGCAAGTGTATGGGGACTCACAGCTTGTCATCTATCAAGTAAATGACGAGTATCAAACAAAGGACGAGAAGCTCATGCCTTATAAGCAAATGATAGATGATCTTAAAAAGTACTTCATGGATATCAAGTTCGAGCAAATACCAAGGGAAAAAAACAAAGTTGTGGATGCCATGGCGACAATTGCTTCCCTTTTGCAATTACTAGAAAAGAAAGGTCGATATGAGTTTATGGTTGAACAAGTATCTAATCCTACATACGATAACCCTGATTCACAGACCATATGCCACATAACCAGCACTCAACCCTCACAATATGGAGAGATCTATACTTACCTCAAAGATAACATTCTTCCTCTTGATCTCTCTAGAAACCAAAAGCGTAACTTTATCCGTCAATATGCACGACATACATTAATCGCTAACATTCTTTACTGTGGAGGTCTAGATGGTACTCTTCTCCGGTGTCTGGAGCACCATGAATCTGAAACATCCTTATGAGAGGTACATGAAGGAATTTGTGGGACCCATTCAAGTTGGCTAACCCTAGCTAAGAAACTCCTTTGTTTAGGGTATTATTGGTCAAACATGGAGAGGGAGGCCTATCAATATGTTAAAAAGTGTTAGAAATATCAAATTCATGGTAATCTAATTCATGCACCAGTGCAAGAGTTACAACCTTTCACATCCACATGGCCCTTTTGTCAATGGGGATTGGACCTATTAGGGAAAATAAATCCTTCTTCGTTTAATGGGCACAAGTTCATCATCAAAACAACAAAGTATTTCACAAAATGGATAGAAGCAATTCCTTTGACAACTAGAAAACAAATGTCATCTCTCATACTCAACTACCTCATATGTTGGTATAGGGTACCTCAATCCATTGTCACAGTCAATGGTAGGCCTTTTAAAAATTAGGACA
>VDFB02353493.1:404107985-404142376 GCA_007258455.2 Sequoia sempervirens | reverse complement strand
TCTAGTGAAGTCAAATGTGGTACTATAGTGAAAGCGACGCTCTATGACGAGAAAGTTAGACAAAAGACAGAGGGTGCATATGTGGCAATGAATGAAAGGTGGTGTGACAAAGGCATGCATATGCATGCACGATGTGACAAATTTGGTGCTATATGTCAAAAGTGGTGCTCTGTGGTGTTACATTTGCATAAAGGTGGTGTTGCATTCATGTGTCTACAAAAAATGAAGAAATTAGGTAAACTTTGACATGTTAGATTGCTCAGCCCTCCTAGCGCCAAAATGTGAGCACAAAACCTACACAACTAACAAGAGATAACAAACCAAGTGTCAAACATGTTAGAAAAGAAAATATAATGCTCCCAATGGGATTCTTTAACCAATTTAAGAGAAAACATGAAATAAACAAGAAAATAACATAATAAAGCATGTAATCTACATTAAACTAGCAAAACCTTCATCCCATAGGGGGAGTGGTGCTCCTTTGATGTGGAAAGAAGCCCTTTCCCAATCCCTTGATAAGCTTAATGAAGTTGAAGATGATTCAAGGTTGAATTTGACTAATGATTATATGTTATTGAATCAAGATTATGACATGATGTCATGATTTATAGTGACAAACTAGTTGAATGATTTCTAAGTGAAATGCAAGACTATTTTTCTTACCCTCAAGAGGGAAAGTGAGAGTATCATCAGAGAGAGGGATGTAGAATTTGAAATAAAATAGGTTGTCATTTGAGTTTTCGCACACATCACGTAGGTCTACCCTAATCCTATCATTGAGTCAATTTGTGTGTTATAGTAAAATTGTATTGAATCGAATTGTTAGGTTAAGTCTAACCTAGTTGACTTTTGGTTATTCCTTTTCAAAAAGGAAAATAAAGTGTTTAGAGTTATGAATTTTAATGTTAATTGATTAGCTAATCTTGTATTTAAATCAAGATGAATTGAATATATTAAATTGTGTTAAGTAGAAGATACATATAATACACATAAATATATATGTATATATATGAGATAATATATATATATATATATATATATATATATATATATATATATATATATATATACGTACATACATACGTATGTATGTATATGATATGTACGTATGTATTTATGTATGTATGTATGTGTGTATGTTTGTATGTATGTATGTATGTATATAATATTTGTAAAATAATATATATATATATATATATATAAAATTAATGATAGATTAGATTTTAATATTTATCATGCTTATAAAAGCATCTATATAGGAATTCAAATTTGTATTTAATAAATCTCTTCGAGATGCATTTTAGCCTACATCAAAGGCTAAAAGGAAGGAGATTAAAGTGGCATTTAAGCCAAATGTTATGGTCGTATAAGTGGCTCATCCATTCCTTTTTGTTTAAGCCACTATGTGGCGATAGTAATTATCTTTTGAATTGCATTTTTAACTATATCATTTTAATATCTTTTAAACAACCCATAACATTTGGGGTGCCACTAAAGTGGTTGCTTATTTTTCCTCTTAAGTGATTATTAATCAACCACTTCCAAACCGTGACATAAAGAGAGGTTTAAAAGTTGTTCGCTTAGCATGAAGGAGGCAATACTTACTAATTTTAGCATACAATTTAATATTGCATTGAGTGCCAAACTTGTAGTGGCATATATGAATCATGTCAAAGTTCGCAGTTAGTAATTAAATGCCAATGAAATAAGGAAAGTGGTGTGGGTTTTTGAGGTGATCAAATAGCATTTTATAAAAAAAATTTAATTCTTTATGGAGAAGAATGAAAGTGTGATAGAGGAGTGAGCTTTGTCATTGGTTTTTCATTTTGGAGGCTATGAGAGTTGATAGGAGGCCACAATCATTAGCAAGAGTAAAGGATATTTTCATCTGTCACATTTCAGGTGTTGGTAGAGAGCTGCAAGTGGATTTGAGGAGAAATATTTTCATTTGTATGAAGTTTGATTTTGAAATTGTAAGGAAAATAAGAGCAACATCATGAGAGGTTTCTCTTGCATTAATTTTCATTTGGGGAGGATTCGTTATGTAAAGGAAGTTTTGTTAAGTCAAGAGGCTTCTTACACTCACATCAACGAGTTTGTGTACATTTTTATTCTCCTCATTTAAATTGATGTCTACTAACCCATCACAAAGTAAAATATTTATCAATAGATATATGCTTTTAAATAAGATTTTAAAGCAATTTACAAACCGTGGAAATTTCCTTGTTTTAGCTTTGGTTTCTTAGCGATTCGATGCCTATGGCATCTTATCCTTAGGTTTATTTTTTTTGCTTTCCTTTATTGAGCTTTTCTTTTATAGCTTTCTCTATTTTAAATGTAGTAGTTACAGACACCTTTGTAACCATGCATGCAAAATATGGAATCAAATCGCCAGGATGGAACAGGGATTTAGTTCTATTTGAACATCGCCTCTCTGCATTGGAGGTTTGGAAGAATATGGTGTCCAAATCATGTAGATAAGAAGTGATGAGATTGCAAAATAGAAATGCAGAATTTTCAGTTTCCAAATAGTGAGAGGGTGTGACCAGGAAAGCTTCTAATGGTGGCCTCTAATGATGTTGTCCTCTTCTTCAATGCTCATCACTATCTGTGTCTAGAACTAGTTCGCATAGCCTGAGTAAGACCATAGACAGATCACAAATGGTGATAGAATGAGAACTCTCAAGGTCAGCCTATAGGAATTTGTCTTAATATCGCCCTTGAGTGATGGTAGAATACAACAAACAAAGGAATGATGCTAGTCTCCAATGGGTCATTTCTGATGGCATAAATGGGCCTAAGCCAAGATAAGGGCATGGTGAATAGATGAATTCAGTTTGTAGAAGCTTGCAAGATTCATTGAAGGAAGGTGCATCTTTTACTTTTTCTTTTATAGGAAATCTTAATTTCCATCATCATATCCATGCATTAGATTGACCAATGTCAAATGACCCATGTTCTTGAAAACTCTTTTGTATTCTATGATGTGAATGGGTCCAGTTTAGTGGAAATGTAGGCACCAGCATTGGGTGTAATTCTTGAGCAAAACCCTACGGATATATCTTGTGAAATGGATGGTGGTTTAGGTGATCCCTACAATACATATGTGAATAGAAATATTGAGTATTCAAATGATTTCACCATGGAGTCATATCTAAGGATGTGTTTGAGTCCCAAGCAAGAAGAGATTGAGAAGACATCAGGTGATTTGAATACAAGTATCAAGTTCTCCCTACAACCATGGAGTTTTGATGATCTAATTGATGGAGGTTCTATTTATCAAAGCATTTTTTATGCTTGCCTTAGTGAGCTATTGTAAATTTGAAATGAATAAGTAGACTGCTAGTTTGAGATTTGATATCTAAAGATTGCCATACTATTCTTTGAGTTTGGTAGATCTGAACTTTTAAAAGCTATTAATATGTATGACTCAAGAAAGAATCTATTTAAAAAAATGTTTTATCATGTTTAATCTTTATGAGCTAATGATGAGATTGATGTTGTTTATGTGCAGTAATAGGCTTTTAGAAACAATAAAAATATGGGCCCTGCATAGTATTTATAATTGGGATGAAATTCTAAAATTCTCTTGAATATTATTAAATCATTTGCATTCTCTTTGTACAAAACCCTTTTGTGTCTATATAAAAATGATTACACTCCCTGGAAAAAAAGGTAACAATTAGATGGCAAAATCTCTATTTAATAAAGTGTGGGAAAATATTGTTTATGGGACGGGAACCTTCTTCATTGATGAATGGTATTTTAATGATAATTGATAGGGGTTCAAAATTCATACACATGCATGGCAGAAGTAGGAGGTAAAACTTCATTCTTGCATGATGAATGGTTTCTTTTTGTGCAATTTTCTGTATATGAAGATATTTCTTTTTTTTTGAGTTATATTTTTTTTTCTTAATTCTATTACATGAGAGCTTTCTCTTTTCAATTTTTACTAGCTTCTCCAAGTAATAATTTTTTTTAATTACTTCACATTATGAAATTTAATTAAAGATAGCCTTAATGATGAAAATAGGCCCTCGAGAAGGATAATTCTCGACGTATTTTATATATATTAATATTTAATATATGTATGCTAGTTTTAGACAAGCAACCTAATTATTATCTTTTGCATGAATTTTTCCTTCTAAGGTTTTGTGATAAGAGTATTGACTGGTCATACCTTCTGAGGAGTCAATATTGTATTATTTTCTTTTCCGAGTTTGGTTCCAGATAAAGAGAAATGACAAGGAGTTTATTATCAGAGAAGAGAGAGACATTATTATTGTTCATTATGGTTTTGTTGAAGGAATTTTCAAATAAAATATGAGTTTCTTCTACATTGCAAGTCGAGTTCTTGAGGGAAGCTATGCAAATCCCTGAGCTTGTGATTTTTGAAGAAGTTAAAGTGCAAAAGCATAGAGAATAAACATGCATGTTTTATTTGTATTTTCTTTGTGCAATTATTTGTTTGCATTTTATAAATTTTCCAGAATTTTAAAGAGGAAGATTAGTTTTCTTGTTGAATATTAAACCAAGTTAAAACAGAGGAAATATAGTTTAATCTTCTAGTTTAAAACTAGAACTTAAATTCTTTCTTTTATATTTCAAAATGAGTATCAAATTAGAAAGATAATTTATTTTTGTGTTAAAATAATTGATTTATTTCATTTTCTCAATTAGAGATTATTTTCAATTTTATATATGGACATTTATAAAAGTTTATATGATGAATATTTTACTAAATGTAATATTTAAATGTGAGATAAAAAGAGGCTACCTCAGTTGAATTATCTAATTAAATGCAACCTTATAAGTTGATTTATTGAAGAATATTCAATACTTGAACAAAGTTTTACTTTGAATAAAATAAGATGACATTTGATATTGTAAATAGCCAAAATTTTATTGTGTTCTTGAGGAATGATACCATAAGGTAAAACATTGAAAAGTCCAAAAATTTATTAAAAAGAAGTGATCTATTTATGTTTAATATTAAATTGTTGAACTTATTTGAAATGTAGTCACTACCTTAAAAATGAGACCAAGTATCTTGAGTTGATGAAATGGTGTCATTATCATTAACCAAATGTGCATAAAAGTAGGGAGTAGTCCACTCCTATGGTTTGATTTAAGGACTTGAATAAGTGCCAGATGCCAAGTCCCAGGTTGTTACAAGAACGTAACGTGGGTATTCAAAGCAAAAAAAGCATAACCAACCTAGTCGTTTATCAAATTAGTGAGTCATTATATTATGATTGAGTAACTTTATGCAAAGTCAACCAGTTAGTAAAATAGTTAGTTTGAGTTAAAACTTAAGATGGTTTTAAATTTGAATTAGAGGTGTGTGAACATATGATCACTTTTTAAGGAAGTGATTGAAATGTTTTTAAAACTTTGGACAAAGTAATGCAAAAGTCTCTGTTTGTATTAATTGGTTCACTGTGATCTATATTGCATAATCAGTCAAATGGATCATACTTAATTAGAGAAGTCTATAGTTGTATGGTTTATTGGTTATGTAGAAAAAACACTAGGAACTTGGATGACATATTTGTGGGTTCCTTAGTCTATACTCCTCATGAAAGGTAGGGCCACTTCCAGTTGGAAGGTGTGTAGGGGATTGTTAGTCTGTGGTTGGAGGTAAAGCACTCAGGTGATGCTCTCCCTCTTGCAAATGACAACACTAAGCCTTGTGAAATAGAAGAATTATCCAAATATGAAAGATTTGACCATAAAACTGTATTGTAATTTGTAAATTCGTATACTTGATAGTTTATCATGTATGAATTGTAATTGGAATGATTTATTTCATTTTCAAGTTGAAATGTGATTGTATTTCAGTTTTAGAAAATGTTTTATACTTTTATATATTTGAAATGTGCAATAAATGATGTTGAAAAAGAATATTTTTTACATTCCTATTTTTAAGGAAATGCTTTTATTTACTACTATGGAAAAAAATCAAAGTAATTACTCGCACAGGTATTCAAGTTGGCTTGAGTCTTGTGTTTGCTCCCCGAGGTCTCAAGTTCAACTTGGAGGCCCAGACTCACCCGATGCATATGGCTTGTGGGCGGTTGCACGCATCCTAGGGACTAGTCTCGCCCCAGTTCGCCCACTACTCCATCGAGGGGGTTGCGGGGCTGGGTTGCAGGGACACCCTGGGTTATAAAAAAAAAGTAACTACTATGTTGTATGAGTTAGTATGTTACATATGACATTAGAGCTACTGGGTTCAACACATGGATCTATGAGACCATTTTAAAAAATTTCCGTCAAACATTATCAATAGGTAATGTTTGAAATATTCTTGTGCTAGAATGATAGGAAAGAGAAGAACTAGGAAAAATACAAGGAAGTCAGTTCCCAAAAACTTGCCTTGTTTAGTGGCTAAGAAGGAGTCATATCTAGAGGTCAAACTCCTTGAGATCATTAACTACATGAGAGGTGATTGGCTTGTTGACTCCAAAAACCTAGTTGATGCACTCAAGCATATTAAGCTGGAGAAGAAGTAATGAGAGAAAGCAACAATGAAGGCCATTGTACCTATCCTTGTTGTCACAATAGTAAAACCATCAGATCATAGGGAGATTACTTTTGGTTGTGGTTATAATACACCTATGATAAGTAATGAGGTTATGGATGAGTACCTATGTGTACATCCACACTCCAAGTTTGTATTAGTTGACTTTGAGGGTGAGGAAGAACTTGAGGAGATACCTCTATTTGATAGTGACCTATAATCACAAATAGCCAAAAGTTTTGTACTAAATAAGGATGTTAAATGTAAATCCATTGAGTAATATAATAAAGTTTTGAAATTTTGCAAAATCTCTCTCTCCATTGGATTAAGATAAACAAATGAATATTATTTACTGTTTATAATGTAAATGCTAAATTAGAGGAACTAATTGAATTCATAAAATGAAAAATATAGGTGAAGTAGGGTAAAAGTACAAACTTGTGTCACACTTTGGGCCAATATTATGCATTCTATTGAACCTGTTTCGGCCTAAAGGTTTTCGATCAAAACCATGTGGCGATGACATGGTGCCTACGTAGCCTCACCATTTAGGCCGAGCAGGTTTCAACCAAAACCTACTTAGCTGAATACCTTCCAACCGAATAAGATGAATATAAAAATTAAAAAATATTGGGCTCGGGCATTTTGGATGTTCGCCTAAAGAGTTTGCGGTTGGAGGCTACTCAAGAGAAGATCCTGTCTACAAAAGCAAGTTCGAAGCCAGGTTTCATTCATTCAATTTCTTGCATTTCGTTTGTGAAGTGCTTGTTTTGTTTAGTTTGAAGTGTTAAATGTGTTTTGTTTGATGGTTCCTTATGCAATGATTATAAGTTAGGGATTTTTTCTTTATTGTTGTCTTCTTTGCTAAATATTACTTTGCCCATGCCATTTTTGATAAGGCCATTTTGTGTACTTGTATAAGGGTTTGAGTATGTGGAATTATGGTGTTTTTGTTCCCTGTAAGGGTTTATTTTTAGAAAAAATAAAAATAAAAATTCCTAACATGTAGTTTCTGTATGAGGAATCTGATAACTGTTACATGTAAGTTTTGCTTATGAATCTAATAATAGGGTTATGAATATGTGACATGCAGTTTTTGGCTTGGTTGTGAACTAAAAAATAGTTGCTTGTCTAGGGTTTTTAGGATAAGGGTTATAAGCCCATATCTTCATCTATTATTTATTTCTAGCTCTAAATTGATAACCTAAAGTACAATAAACAAAAGTAGGGCTTAAGAAAAATCTCAATGAAATTTTTTCCTTTCTGGATTCATTCGACTATCTCTATAGTGAAAATTTGAACATAACGACATTGAAAGGCAAAAAAATGGTTTGTAAATCTTCTTGTTCAAATCTTCATTTTCAAACTGGCAATGCAAGCATGGAAGAACACTTAAGTACATTTCATTTTATGTATGAATATGCTACTTCCTTGCATTCTTGTATTTACAACCTACAACTATTCTGTACTAGGGAATGCTATTGTTCAATTTTATGGTTGAGAAGACCAATGCAATTGGGTTGCATGCAAACTATTACATCTATGTATGACATTGATAGCTTGAATATGAAAATTTTCCATTTCACACATTTTTTCTTTTACAGTATCTGTTTGAGGTTTATTTGATATACATTTGAATTTTACCATTAGACAATTTGTCCTATTAAAAAATTTACAACATGATTCACATGATGTAGCATAGATGAGCACTAGAAATTCATCATGGTGGCCCTGATATATCATGATTTACACATATTTAGTTATGAGGGAGGTGTATTATTCAAAGTCATGACACTACTTCAAAGTTTGGCATGTGACCATATATGCATCAAATGATAAGAGTACTAGTATCCATAATAGAGGATAGGCCTAAAGAATCCTAATAGGACATTAGTGGGATGCATAGATAGTGAGATGGGAGGACCCTTGAGGGCTAGAGGTAAATATTTGATAGATTAATTCTAGATGCCATTAAATGTAGATCCTATATAGATATGAATATCTAGCTTGAGTATGGGAGATAACTAGGTAGGATCAAACAAGCATAGTGGTTTTTTGGTAGGAAAACCATGTTTTATAGAGGTTCCTTTAGTGAATTCTTCAACACATGTCACAAATTTTCTTGTCTTATTTGTATTTTTGTTCAACATGACTCATAGCTAAGGAAAATCATTTTTTCCTTATCAATTCTATAGTTTTGAGGTGCATGAGAGGAAAATTTATAAATTCACAAGGTTACCACATTTTTTATCCCTTTCCATCCATTAATACCAAAAATTCTTGAATCATTAGAACCCACTTGCACCCCCTAAGTGTACCAATACTTGAACTTGTGCATAATGTGCCTTATATGTATAGTATTTATCCTATCATTGGGTGGTATGCCAATTAAACAAAATATATTTGCATTGGACAAATAATGCCAACATTTTCCAAATGTCCTTAATGTTATTGTGATATCATTAATGGACAAATGAAATGCGTTAATAGTTGAACCCACCACTTTTTCAATGTCGTAAGCATGCTTACATCATAAAAAAATATTGATATATTTCTTACATATCTAAATCCAATACTATCTAGCAGTTATATGTCTCCTTAGTAGTGAGGGCTTCCAATAACTATAAAATCTCCAGTGGGTCATCATGTGATTGTGGATGAATCTCCACTCCATCTTGTAACTATGACAAAAAAAAGTTTACCATTAGCACATAATTGTAATTCCAAAATGAAAATAGAAATAAATGATTGGAACTAGAAATTCTTAATATTAGAAGTTAATTATTCATTTCTATAGAAATCAAGTCATACATGTAGATTTCAATTGAATTTATGGGCCAATTCTATGAAAACAAGGTTACTTCCATTGAAGTGAATTCACTTTTGCATAGGTCATTTTTACAAATGTACAAATGGCATAAAAAACCTTCCTACTCTAATTTTATAAGATTTCCACATAAATATAATAGCTATTTAAAAGCATTAGTGGGTTAAAATTTTTGAACTTGTAGTGGTCCATTATTTCTAATGGGATCTCAACCTATTTTTTTATTTGCTGGATTTTGCAAATTAGTCCCTGATAATTTTTTTTTGTCTTGATATGAAGCTAGTTGAATTTTTTTTGGGTTTCTTGTGTGGATTCCTCACATTTGTTATTTTGGCACTTAATTATATTCCTTTTTATTGCTTTTGTTAGATGAAAGACAAGAAAAGACATAATAGAGGAGTAGATACTTAGTTTAGTAGCAAACTCCAAAGGGTGAATTTAGAGACAAATTGCTTAGTAATCAACATGCTTAATACAAGATCTTCAATTCAAAAATATCAATTAGGGTGAAACCTTTTGTTAGCATATATTCAAAAGCTTTTATGAATAAGAGTAATAAGATATTTGAAAATATGTTTAAAGCAATATGATAAACAATTCTAATTTTAACCAGTTGATTCTCTCCAAATGCAAAATGATGATCTTTTAAAAAAAAATGGTTGCAAAGGACTAAAATAAAAGTTGATTGTTCTTTTTTTTGTTTTTTTGAAAACAAAAGTTGATTGTAATAAAGGTTCCTTTATTTAATTATATGAGAAAACCAGACATAATTTTTTTATTTTTTATTTTTTATTTTTAATAAAAGAGGGTAAAAACTTTATTGAATTAGAACAACGTTACAAAGTCAGAAGAAAGAAGCCACAAGGGGCCCAATAAAATAAGAATTAATTCACTCCCAAGAAGCACCTCATACCCTCAACAACCCACTCCTTAAGAACATGGGCCATGTCATTTGGAAGATTGCCCCAACCATCCACATACCAAGAATCAGTCCTCTCCATCGCCCATCTAGCCAGTCCATCAGCAACCCTATTCCACTCTTGCGGAATATGGAGGAAAACAATGGACTCCAAAGAAGAGCACATAGAAATAATTTGCTTGACAACCACATCAAGCTGCCAATTCATATCCTCCAACTATCGCTTATGCAACATATTAATAACCACCTAAGAATTAGACTCACAAATGATCTGCAACCACCCAAGGCCAACCACACACTCAATCGCCATAAGGATAGCACTAGCCTCCATAAGATTATTGGTATGCAAACCATGATACATAGAAAAGAAAAACACCACCAATCCCAAGCTGTCCCAAGCTGTCTCTACCAATACCGCCAACTCCAGCATGCCTAGGATTACCCCTAGATGACCCATCATTATTGATTTTTAGCTCCCCTAGAGTAGGCAGACACCAGAAGCCATCACGAGCCACCCTCTTGCACCCACGCCTACAATGCACACTGCCCAAATTTCTCCTATCCCCAGCAACAAGACCCAGGGAATTAACAACACCCAATTCCCCAGGATCAATTAGCACAGACAAATCACACTTTGTAGAAAAAGTCTCCTGTAGAGCCCCAAGAATCCGCGTCCAAAGTTGCTCCAAGATCAATTTTTTATGCAAGAAAATCCGTCTGTTGCGCTCCAACCAAACATGCCAAAAAATTGAACTAGGGCCAATGCTCCAAGAAATTTTAAGAAAAGAGGTTTTGGTAGGAGATGATCCCTGTCTCCTCCAAAAATCATCCAAGGTAGAGACATGGCAACACGGTAAACTCCAGAGATTCCACTAGTGATGCCAGATATCCTTAGTAAAGGAACACTGAAAAAAGAGATGCGAGAAGTATTCTTCATGCTGACCACACAAAACACACATGGAAGGGCCCTGGAACCCCCATTTCCAAAGATTGTCCCAAGTAAGACACTTACCTTGGACAACGAGCCGAGAGAAAAAATTACACTTAGGCCAAGCAAATTTATTCCAAACATGCTTCCACCAAGGAACCTTAGAGCTCCCAAAGACCTGTTTATCCAAAACCTGATATCTGGACCCCAAGCAAGCACATCTCTCCCAAGAAGAGAGTTGCAGGCACGATCTAAAAAAATCTTAGCAAGCACTTGATGATCCTCCAAAATCCCCCCAGGAGGCCAATCTTGAGGGTCCTTCCACCTGGACATAGTAATTTGACTCAAAGAATGTTGAGATTTGAAGTCAGCCACATGACACCAACCCGCCTCCTCAAAAATTTGGCACAAGTCCTGAAAGTGGGGGTGAGAAGACAAAATAGGGGGATGTCCATCCCAAGAGTCATACTAGAAGAGAGCTTCCCGACCCCCATTAGAAATCTAAAAAAGGCCTTGTTTCACAAGCTTGGCACCCTGTTTGAGGTACTCCAGATCATAGAACCTTTCCCCTCCAGACTGAATCTTACAACCTCCATGCTTTCCACCACACCCAAATATTTGAGGGTAAGAATTTTAGTCCACCACATATGTTGTTGTGAACACCAATGCCAATACAACTTAGCAGCCAAGGTCTGCCCATTCAAATCAATCTGTCGTAGACCAAGACCCCCCTCCTACTTCAGCCTACCAACAACATCCCATTTCACCAAACTCCACTTTCTATGAAGAAGGTTGCCAGACCATAGGAACTGATGAGACAGCCTCTCGAAATCTTGAATAAAACTTGATGGAGCAGAAAGAATAAAGCACCTATAAAGAGGGAGATCCTGGATAATAGAATTTAGAAGAGTCACTCTTCCAGCTGAAGAAACCCACCTGCAAGTCCAATGGCTGACCAATCTTTGAAACTTGTTAAGAGTCTCTTGCCAAAACTTTTTAGGGAGAGAACGAATGGCAAGAGGGATTCCAAGATAGAGAAAAGGAAGTGAACCGATCTGGAAATGAAGAATACCTGCTAATCTCCTTTGGATAACCTTAGGAGTATGGAAGAAGTAAATGAGAGACTTCCCCTCATTAATGCATTGCCCAAAGGCCGCCAAGTAGCTGTCCAAAACACTACACCAGTTCAAAGCCTCCTCAACCCTTGCCCTACCCATCAAGGTAGTATCATCAACAAATTGAAGATGAGACTGAGGGGGAAGATCATTTCCCCAATTCAAACCCTAAATCAAGCTGCTAGCTACCTGAACACGAATAAGCCTTCCCAATCCTTCTGCAAGTAGGATGAATAAGTAGGGAAACAAATGATCTCCTTGTCTGAGGCCCCTAGAAGCACCAAACAACTCAGTGGGATCACCATTGAGAAGCACTAAGAAGGAGGAAGAAGTAACACAACTCCTAACCCATTCAATCCAATCACTAGCAAAGCCAAAAGCTCCAAGAATCTTGAACAGAAAGCTCCATTTAACACAATCATATGCTTTTGCCATGTCTAGCTTGATAAACATAAATTTTTCTTTTGAGGATTCCATAGAATGGATGGTCTTAGTTGCAATCACAACACCATCCACGATTTGTCTACCAGCAACAAAACCCCCCTGCTCCTCAGAGATTAACTCACCAAGCCAAGGTTTCAGCCTTTCAGCAATCAACTTAGTAATAATCTTATAAACAAAATTACATAATGCAATAGGCCAAAAAAGATCCAAAGAATTAGCCCCCTCCTTCTTTGGAATGAGAGCTAAAAAGTTGCATTCAGAGACTTCAACATTTTTTTATTCATGAAAGACTCAACAACCTCTAAGAGATCCAACTTAACCACCTCCCAAAACTCTTGAAAGAATTCAACATGGAATCCATCAAGCCCCAGTGCTTTACCTTTCTTCATCTAGAACACAACATTCTCAAGCTCCAACAAGGTAATAGGAGAAATCAATGATTCATTCATTTCATTCGACACCAGTTGCGGGATACAATTCAAAATCCTTGTTTCAGCCTCCTCAGCTAGAGGTGAATCCTCAAAAAATAATGAAGAGAAATACCAAATACATTCTGCAAAGATAGAAGCAGAAGAGGACAAAATTTCCCCATCAGACAACACAAGAAAAGAAATAACATTACCTTGCCTTCGGTCTTTAACCGAGTTGTGAAAAAAAAAAGTATTCCTATCACCAACCTGAAGCCATTCAATACGGGACTTTTGTTTCCAAAAAAATTCTTCTCTTAACTCCCATTCCTCTACCTCTTTTGTTGCAACAATCTCTAACAAACTCAACTCTTCTGTCAGGCCTTGATCACGAATCTGCTTGGTGATTAAGTCCAGATTATCCTGAGCCTTCTATTTTTCATGAAACAAATTACCAAAATGTTGCCTATTCCATCTTTTCAACTTGTATTTGACATACTGTAACCTCTTTGAGAATGAGTATATAGTAGTGCCATAAGTTGGCTTCCCAAGATCCCACCAGCCAGAAATCATATCATGAAGAGACTCATCCCGGAGCCACATGAGGTGGAACTTGAAAGTCTGTCTAGCACATTGTTGAGGCATAACAACCACAAGCTTAATTGGCCAATGGTCAAAGCCTCGACAATCAAATATTTCAGAGCTAATCATCCACCTATCCCCCATCCAAAAACTAGACACCAAAAATCTATCTAGTCTTTCAGAAATAATAGCATCTCCAGTTCTCCTATTATTCCATGTGAAGACTCCATTAGTTGGCTTGACATCAACTAACCTCAAAAGAGCCATATTATCTTGCAAGAGCCTAGAGGAAGGCTCCAAATGAGCACTACTCCTCTCTTCTCTTCTAAAGAAATGATAGCATTAAAATCACCGGCCAGGATCCAAGGCAGGTAAGGATCCAAAGACCTCACATATCTAACATGATCCCACAGTTGCGCTTTACCTTGGAAATCAATTGGAGCATATATATTAGAGAAAATAACTTTCTCCCCTGACTCTAAACGAGAAGCAACACAAGAAATCAAACTCTTACAGGAGATCCACCAAATTGGACTAACTTTTCAGGGATCCCAAAAATAAGCCACTTCACCAGAATTACCAAAAGCACCCACACATTGAGATTGGCCACGACCCCAAATCTTAGGAGCTACACCTAACATACTATCCACTGATAACTTAGTTTCTTGCAAGAAAATCACATCCAGAGAATGAATGCGGATCAAATCTCGAATAGCCTTTTGTCGAGGGATGCTATTCATACCCCTCACATTCCAAGAAAGAACTATCATCATTGGGGTTGGGAAAAGTGAGCATCAATAGTCTTCACCGAACCAGCCTCAACCAAAGTCTCTCCAGCAAGCTTCACCTTTTCTTGGTCCTTTTTGCGACCAACCTTAACTGATTTCCAAGGAATCCCTTTCTTAAAATATTTTTGCTGCACACCCAAAATAGAGGAAGAAGGTTTAAAGTTACCTAAATTAGGGCTATCCCGAGCCTCCGAGTAGACCTTACCAGCACTAGAGGGGCCACTAGAATCAACAACCACCCTATCCCTTGCACCAAGAGTTAGAACGGAAGGAGCAATACTAGATACCATCTGAGGATCCTAGTCACCGAGTTGATCCACTCCAAGGATCACCGAAGGTTGTACCTCAACCAACTCCTTAGAACCAGAGCCATCCACCATCTGCATGTCAGTTGTAAACCCTTCCTTCTAAACTAACCCATCCAAAGCCTCAAATCTATTGAAAGTCTCCCCTTCCCATCTATCCTGAAAAGGCCTCTTTTGGCCCCATCCTCGATTGCAAGGTTTAACTAGAACAAAACCATCTTTGTCCACTGCCAAGTCCTGCACTAGATCCTTACCCTTTTCCACCCTTAGATTAGATGGGGTATCCGCATTAATTGTACCTCTTGTACTAAAAGCCTGAGGAAACCTCCGTAGCAGATGCCCATATTCATGACATAGCCGGCACCGAAAATGAAACATTTCATAATCTAATGGCTGAGTCTAGGAATTAGAGCCAATAGTCAAATCAATAGAATCAGGCAGAGGCTGACTTAGATCAATCTTGAAACAAACCCTCACATAAAAAAAGATTCTCTTATCCAAAGTATGTTGAGAAGGACCAATAGGCTTACCCAACAATAAAGCAATCGATTGTAAAATATTAGTTCTCCAACATTCAAGCGACAGTCGAGGAAGGTGAACCCAAACCTAGACCCTAGAAGGAAACTCTTCTGCCGAATTAAAGCTTGCATGCCATGGTTTTATGAAAAGACCTACTTGGTTATAAAAATAAGGCCCCCCTTCAAATACCTTATTTCGATCTAAAATGCATGAGAAATCTACCAGAAAGAATTTTTTTGCAGCCAAAAGAACATCAAAGTCACCCTCCGAAGACCATGTCTTGCAGATCCAAGTGTCCAAGAAAGAAAGAGAAACCCTCATCCCCATAAACTTATAAATCAAAACATGCTTGTTGTAGTAATCTAGATCTTCAGCTACTGCCTCCAATTGAATCACCAACAAAGGATGAACTTACGCCCTCTCCAAGCATCCATTTACCTTATGCATTTTAAAGGTATTTGATTTTGTCCAACCCTCTCCAGAGGAAGCCCCATCACCCGCCTCCATCCTAGCAATATCTCCCCTCACCTCACCAATTGATGCATTCATTTCCATTGAAACCACCCACCAAAAGCACCAGCCAAAAATCCCAAACCAAAACCAGCCCACTGTAATTACATGCAAGAGAAAATAACTTCAAGAAACACCGCCCAGCACAAGGAAGCAACCAGAGCTCCACCCAGCCAGCAAAGGAGAAGGAGATCACAAACAATGAGCAACCCCTACGTCCGTACCACACTCCCAATAGCCAACACCAAGCAAATCCGATAGGAAGCCAGGGCACATAAGAAAAGAGAGAAGAAAATGGCCACCCCTGGCCCCAACCTGCACCACACCAAAGCCCGTCCCCCTTACACAGTCGCTAGGAACTCGAAATAGAGGAAGCTAGGGCATGGGTGCCCTAGCTTGCCCACAACAAGCTCCCAAAAATGCCATCAAAATGAGAAAACTAGACATAATGAAAACCAGACACATCAATATTTTTTTTTAAGCAAAAGGCATGGAAGCCTATATATATATCATAATATAAAAGTTTACATAATACATATAATCCTTTGCTCAACAAAATATGATAATATGCTGATAATAAATCAAAATTCAGCATTAAATATCCATGTCTATTCCTGCAACTAACTCCCAAATACCAACTACTAAAAAGCCAACCTACATACATTTCATCACCCTTATGCTTACTGTTGATTAAAACTATACATATTCAAACTACTTCATATATCCTTATGAAAAAAAAAACTACCATGCCCACATCTACACAAACTATTGTGCCAAAAAACCTCCATAGATTGAATTCTCATCTTGAAAATCCAATTTCTTAAGTTGGAAACCTCTTTCAAAAAATGCCTTTACGACCAACAGAGTGGCTAGGATACTACACTGGACGACCCATCTTAACTGTGGCAGGATTAAAAATCACTTGCAAATTATTTGATGTGGAACCATTAGAAGAAGACTAAGGTGGATGAAGATTCCGTGGTGGAGAAGGAAATCGAAGCTGCAAACCCAAGTGTATTCTAGAAACAGAAATTGATGATATATGCACTCTTAAGAAATTAAGTGCATAATACTTTTCTCTCAGGTTAACCTCCATTACCATGCACACCCAATGCCTATTCTTCCTGAGCACCCTTAAGAGAAAATTTTCATTCTTTTATTGAATGGCTAGTTTGAAAGCATCATAAACTTCTTCATAACCCTGTCAAGACTGCAAAAAATCTCTAGGGAACAACCCACCAATGTAACCATCTCCAGTAAAAGATTATAATTTTGTATTGCTTTTAGAACAACATTTTCCATCACAAATTAAAATTTTACATATTTCTTAACCAATTCTTCAACTTCAATTAGAGACTGAATCATGTCCAATGCATTCGACAAGAATATTGAAATCATCTATGAGGGAAAGAGCAAACGACGAGCTCTTGGACTGGTGACATCGGTCCCTAGTACCATCTGAATGCAATCTTCAACCCTCACACTATCCATGTTGAACATAAGCTTGAGAGAGTCTTGAGACAAATATCCTTCAAAAGGCCTCTCCCATGGTTTGACTGGTAGAAAAGCCCTGAAATTCCATGGGCGAATGGCCATTTCACACCTTTCCACACTGGTAGAAAATGATAAAAAGGAGCACACATAGAGAGCTTAACAAAAACTTCACTTTGCAAATACTTCATGAAAGAAAATCTGCCCTGTATCTCTTCTTAAAGGCCGCCTATACATGTGAAATAATGATGGGAAGGAGTGCATAAAAATAAAACATTAATATCTAGCTTTGCATAGATGCTTGTTCGTGTGAAAATACTATTCAAGCACTTGAGAGAAAATGAAGCACCTCAAAGATTAAATGCTATGTACTTGCAATAGAAAAAAAACATTAGGAAAAATAAAATATATTGTTGGGATGCTCAAGCTAATAGCTTCATATGATTTCCAGCATCATCAAAGGAACAGATGAAGTCCTTTGAGCTTGATCATACTCTAGCTGGGTAGAAAATAAATCATTACTCATAGAGCTCCAAAGGCACATGTTTGAAATATGGACACATGTTGATGACACCTGTTAATTAGGATGAGAACTTGTTATGGGAAATGTAAGATTTAAAATCATTACATATTATCCTTCAAGTTACGATATTTTTGATGAGATATATCAAACTAACCGGATCATTACTCCACTAATATGCCATCATTATTTCACATGTCAACTAAAATCATCATAATGAAGTCTTTCGGCCATGTGAATGAATACTGCTATATCAGTCTTTTAGCAACCAATAGAAAATTCATCAAAATTAATTTAATAGATATTGTTCTGCTTTAACTATTTCTTGAAGATGGGGAAACAATACCAATTCCTCACTATTTTTTAGAACAATAATATCTTGTTGATCACAAGCTAAATTAGCAAGCCTGTCTACTAATTTTTTTCCCTCTCTATAAGTATGGGAAATGCGAATATCATCAAAATATGCTAGCAAATCCAAAATTTTATGAAGATCATACTTTATTCTCCAATTGCAAATTGTCTTCAAATTACATGCATTTATTATCAAAAGTGAATCACCTTCCACATGAAGTTTCTTAATGTTAAGATCCTTTGCCAAGGATACACTTGCCAATAATGCATGAACTTCTGCCATGTTATTTGTGCAAGAAGTTAAATTAAGTGATTTTTCTCCTACCAAAATGCCCCTAAAATCTCTTATACAATACCCTACACTTGAAACACTAGGGTTTCCCCATGATGCTGCATCAAAATTAAGCTTGAAAAAGGATGAGCTTGGCGGTACCCATTTCACCTTATTTCTATCCACTTTAAGTGAATTTGGATACATTGGAGCTCCTTGAAGAGGAAAGACAATGTACTTCCAATGATTTAAAATAAAATTATCCCAATTGGAATATACCAAAGAATCTAACTTGTAATTGGCAACATAAAAAATGCATACTTCTGAAATTGTCTTCTCAAGCTTCTGCTTAATTCTCTCAACTGAAACTGTTTCATTTCTAAAAATACATTTGTTTCTCTCCAACCATATTGACCATATTACCAGGGTAGGAGTAACTAGCCATATGCAAGCAAAAAGTGTTGAATTATGAAGGACTGGCCAACTAGTGAACATGTCCCAAAGAGAATTTGGTAAAGGAAAAGATATATTCAATTTCTCCATAATTAAATTCCATGCCTCCTGAGCCACTTGACAAGACATAAAAATATGATCAACTATTTCATCTTTATCTTTACATAAGATGCATATGAAAACTCTTGTTTTTCCAAACTTCTCCAATCGATCACTTGTAAGAATCCTTTTCTTCAAATCTAGCCATGCAAAGCTACCATCCTTTGGCAACTGGGCTGAATTCCAACAAAAAAAAAAGGATCTATGAAACTGAACTGTGAGGCTTGAGCAATAATTGACTTGTATCTATATAGACCACTCTTGGAGGGGGCCCACGACAATTTATCCAGAGAATGGGAAAGGTAAACCTTTCTATTTTTTAAAATATTTGAAAGGATAATTTTCTGTGCATTTGGTATAAGGATATTT
The DNA here is from genome assembly GCA_007258455.2 of Sequoia sempervirens. Lineage (NCBI taxonomy): Eukaryota > Viridiplantae > Streptophyta > Pinopsida > Cupressales > Cupressaceae > Sequoia > Sequoia sempervirens. The sequence continues at coordinate 404,122,949 of VDFB02353493.1, read as the reverse complement.
GTTAAATCCTTCCACTGAACCAAACTTGTTATTGGATGGAAAGAAGAAACATAATCTTTTAAATACACTCCCCACACTTATGATAGTGTATTTTCAATTAATTGTAGATCCTAGTTCGATTTAATTGGAGGCAAGCCATTCCACAACTCTTTCCAAACACATCAATAGTTTATCTTTTACATGCAAATAATTTAAACTCCAATGTTTGGCTATAAAAGGTGATGAAATTATCTCAGTGACACATGTTCAATAGGATTTCTATTAAAATAACAACTAGGCCTAATGATACCCAAGAGAGTTTGATTTTAAGTAGGTGGTGACAGTGGAAAACCTTAAAAAATAAATATAAAAAGGATCTGCTAAAAAATAAGATCAAAAGAGCACCCTCATTATATTTTCCTATTGCTTTTAACTAATTGCAAAGGGAAGAGGACATTAAGGATATAGTGAAATATTGTAACTTGTAAGAGGCTTGAAAAAGTGGACTCTTTCATACAGTTTGTAAATAAAATAAATTCAGTTTGTGTAACCATCTCAAAATTGGACTTCATCTTGGTTCATAGTTTTGAATAATACAATTAGATCTGCTCAAAGATATATTACACAACTAACTATAGATATGGAGAAAATAAAGCGATTCTATGTACAAGAAAACTAGACATAATGAAGACCAGACACATCAGTAGTTTACCTTTCACATGTAGATAATTTAAACTCCAATGTTTGGCTATAAAAGGTGATGAAATTATCTCAATGACATAGACTCTACTTTTGAGTCTTTATTTGACAAATCATAGTCCAAGCAAATGAAACCTTTTTGTACACAAAATTGTGAGCATAAGAGAACAATCTAAACCATATAACCTATGCTACTCAAAATCTATGAAAGACTTCGATGCTACTCAAAATATATGAAAGACTTCGAAATTAAGAAAAAGAGTTAGTAAACATTGATGAAAAAAAAAGAAAGTTCACCAACACCACCCTTATTGCAAAAAGTGAAGCTAGTTATAGGAGAAATTTTGGTGTCTTAAACAATGTGTTTTAGGACGTGGGCCTAGTAGAAATTATAGATATGACTTACAACTCTAATTTGACGCATTATGAAATTATAGAGTTGTAACTTATCATCCTAAACCATATAACCTTTGCTACTCAAAATCTATGAAAGACTTAGAAATTAAGCAAAAGAGTTAGTAAACATTGATGAAAAAAATGAAAGTTCACCAACACCACCATTGTTGCAAAAAGTGAAGCTAGTTATAGTAGAAATTTTGGTGTCTAAAACAATAAATTTTAGGCTGTGGGCCTAGTAGAAATTATAGATATGACTTCTAACTCTAGTTTTATGCATTATGAAATTATAGAGTTGTAACTTGTCATCCTAAACCATATAACCTATGCTACTCAAAATCTATGAAAGACATAGAAATTAAGAAAAAGAGTTAGTAAAAATTGATGAAAAAAATGAAAGTTCACCAACACCACCCTTGTTGCAAAAAGTGAAGCTATTTATAGTAGAAATTTTGTGTCTAAAACAATGTATTTTAGGATGTGGTCCTAGTAGAAATTATAGATATGACTTACAACTCTAATTTTATGCATTATGGAATTATAGAGTTGTAACTTGTCATCCTAAAATACATTGTGCTAGGCACCAAAATTTCTACTATAACTAGTTTCACTTATCCATTAACATAACTCCAATTACTAAGGGTAGTAATTGGAGTTATGTGAATAGATAAGTGAAACTAGTTATAGTAGAAATTTTGGTTCCTACAATGTTTTTTAGGATATGACTTACAACTAGATATAATTTCATTTAAATGCATGATTTTATGAATATATTTAAGTGGTGCATTTAAATGAAATTAGTCATGATATTACATTAAGTTGTAAGTCATATCCTAAAATATATTGTGCTAGGCACCAAAATTTCTATAACTAGTTTCACTTATCTATTCACATAACTCCAATTAATACCCTTCCAAATTATTTTAATAAACTGTTATTTAATATTCTTTTGTATTTAATTGATCATTTATTGTATTTAATGTAGGAAAACTTGGGTTCAAAATGTATTTTTAAACTCACTCTTTGACCTATCAGCCTTCGAACATAGTCAATTCACTTGAACATGCAAAATGCCAATCAAATATAGAAGAATATTGAATAACAATTTATTGAAATAATTTGGAAGGGTAATAATTGGCCTTTTTGGATGCCTAACACTAAGTGAATTTTTAATAGGTCATGCTTGGTGATGGTGTACATTCAATACAATAATTGATCAATCAAATACTTTATTGAAATAATCTTGGAAGGGTAGTAGTTGGAGTTTATGTGAATGGATAAATGAAACTAGTTAAAGAGAATTTTGGTGCCTACAATGTATTTTAGGATATGACTTACAACTAGATATAATTTCATAAATGCATGATTTTATGAATATATTTAAGTGGTGCATTTAAATGAAATTATAGTCATACTCTTACATTAAGTTGTAAGTCATTCCCTAAAATACATTGTGCTAACACAAATTTCTACTATAACTAGTTTCACTTATCTATTCACATAACTCCAATCAATACACCCTATCAAGATTATTTCAATAAAGTATTTGATTGATCATTTATTGTATTCAATGTATACCATCATTGAGAATGGTGAAAAGGGCCAATTATTACCCTTCCAAATTATTTTAATAAACTGTTATTTAATATTCTTTTGTATTTGATTGATCATTTAATGTATTGAATGTAGAAAAACTTGGGTTAAAAATGTATTTGTAGACTCACTCTTTGATATACCAGCCTTAAAATGTAGTCAATTCATTGAACATGCAAAATTCCAATCAAATATAGAAGAATATTAAATAAAAATTTATTGAAACTATTTGGAAGGGTTATAATGGTCTTTTTGGATGCCTCACACTAAGTGAATGTTTAATAAGTCATGCTTGGTGATGGTGTACATTCAATACAATAATTGATCAATCAAACACTTTATTGAAATAATCTTGGAAGGGTAGTAACTGGAGTTTATGTGAATGGATAAGTGAAACTAGTTATAGTAGAATTTTGGTGCCTAGCACAATGTATTTTAGGATATGACTTACAACTTAATGTAAGAGTATGACTATAATTTCATTTAAATGTACACCACTTAAATATATTCATAAAATCATGCATTTAAATGAAATTATATCTAGTTTTAATTCATATCCTAAAATACATTGTAGGCACCAAAATTTCTACTATATAATTAGTTTCACTTATCCTTTCACATAACTTCAATTACTACCCTTAGTAATTGAAGTTATGTGAATGGATAAGTGAAACTAGTTATAGTAGAAATTTTGGTGCCTAGCACAATGTATTTTAGGATATGACTATAATTTCATTTAAATGCACCACCTAAATATATTTATAAAATTACGCATTTAAATGAAATTATAGAGTTTTTTAAGTCATATTATAAAATACATTGCAGGCACCAAAATTTCTACTATAACTAGTTTCACTTATCCATTCACATAACTCCAATTAATAGCCTTCCAAGATTATTTCAATAAAGTATTTGATTGATCATTTATTGTATTGAATGTACACCATCACCAAGAATGGTATTAGACATTCACTTAGTGATGCATCCAAAAAGTCCTAGATGTGTGTAATGAAAAAAGGATAAACACTTAAGACCTCAATCATAATAGAATATCCCCTTCTCTAACATGAAGTAGAATTGCACCACACATAATTATAGTGTAGAATTGCTTATGGTTGATTGTAATTTGTAAGTATCCTAAAATACAATATGTCTCTAAATATAAGTTATGCATGATTACCTCCTTATCCCTACTTATATAGATGCATTATACTTAATCATACACTCTTATCCTATATTATACACACTTGTATGATTGTTATTTGGAATTTAGAGATACCCTGCAATTTTAAATGATAATATGTGAAATTCTTTGGTTAAGACTTTAAATTTCCTACGAAGTTAGTCAACTTTAATCCTCGTGTCCATAATTATTAAATCATTCAAGATTTATGTATTTATATGCTTACATGTTACTTTTACATATGAATGTTTCATTAGGATATTTTAGTACCACTTTTTTTATAGGAAAAAAATTATAATCCTACTTTCTCCCTTTCTCCCTCTTTTTCATAGATAGTTGAATGAACTTAAAATTGTTCTTATTGTTACTTCATGATGTTCAAGTTACTCATTGCTCATATTTATTATTTTTTATAATTTCCTATGGAGCATCTTACTAGAAAAATGGTTATTGCATATTTTACTTTTAGAAAAATAAAATAAGTACATATTTGTAATTTTTTTGTTTTAATTAAATGTGTAGATCTTTGTATTTATATAGATATGGTTGATGATCAAGGATCACATCATTCCAATTAGTCTCAAGAGCAAGCTGAGGCTAGGTCTAATTTATATAATGATAGCATTAGGAGATTAGAGAATGCTTTGAGATGTTTGGACCAAACAATACAAAACTCCCATAATCTCCCTAAGAGAGATAGATTAGTTAGGATTCAACAGGAGATCCAATGCATGATTCACATGATTCGATCTTATAATCCTTATGATGAGGTTAGCAATGAGGAGTTTTATAGGTCCCTTGATAGTAGTGTTATTGGCACTATGAAAATTGATTCTATTACTACTAGAGTTTCAACACATAATGTGCACAACATGTTCCCTCACTATATAGGACCAGAAAAAGTTAGAGGAAATGTTGTTACTAGATGCACAAATAAGCTTGTTGCTCTGTTTATAAATCCTAGATGGTTGGAAACCCATCATAGATGGCCTCATAATGATGATTTGCCACTTTATTTTTGCAAACAACTATATGTTGAGTTTCATTTAGGGTTAGATGTAGACTACACATCTATTCCTTCACATGTTGGACAAGGAAAAGGGAGGTTTGCCAAAAAATCTCAATTTAGACGTGTAGATTTTCCACCACCCATCAACAAGAGGGCATTAGTTGGTCCAAACCCATTGGTTCTTCCAAATTTTTTGGCACTAGCAGCAGTAGGAGGTGTAGCAACAACACCGACTATATCCAACCTTTTTGACAGTATTTCCATGATTTCTACTCAGGTTGATCAGATGTCATCTAATCGTGTAGGAAAATACTTATTACATCTGTGGATTAGCCTTCCTCCCATTGAGGCTACATCTTCCAATTATGATCCCTACATTCATGCAAAGCTATCATCACCATGAGATGTGGTCCATATGAGTGAAGCCACTGTACGCAATGTTGCTTCAGTTTCCATTGTTGATTTACTATCATCATACTAGTTTATCAGTGATGAGTATATGATTCCTTTATATGCTATACCAACTCATATTAGATGACATTTTGGTAGATAGTCAGGTCAAGGTGAGGTGGTTTCACAGGATGATCAACATATTCCAGACCAGCCTACAGTCTCTGCACAACATCAGGTTGAGGTTACTGCACATGATGTACATGGCAAATTCAACTCACTTCTGTTTGACACTGGTCCTTTAATTGATACAGGTGTCCCTAATGTGACTATGAATTCTCATGACATTAGTGACATTGGTAGAGTACTCCAGGGTGAGACACAAGTACTTTCAAATAATCTATATATTTTGTGTTCTAAAAATTCACATACATATATAAAATAAAATTAACTTTAAAGTAGTTCTCACTCTTCATTGAAATCTTGTATTTTTAAATTTCTAGAAATACAAGAATTTTCCACACTTTGGATATTTGAAGTATGTAGATGATCCTATGCATGGTACATTTATAATATTTAAAGTACTTGATACATTCAAACATTGAAAGTACAAAACTTTAAGATGACTTTACATATTAAATTAATTAATGTACTTTCTTGTGCAAGGAGGCAGATCGGGTCATGGATCAAGACAAGGATTGAGAGAGGCATTGGGCCACAAATCCAAAGAGAGATTAGGTCATGGATCCAGACATGGATTAGGAGAGAGATCGATCTACAACCATACTAGCCATACTCCACGTTGACTTGTTTTACATGTAGACACATGATTTATTATACATTTTATATATTGTGATTTGTCACATTATGGTTCTTAGATGATGATCTTCACATTATATATATTTTACATTATGGTTTCACATTATGGTTCATCTTATTATGTTTTACAGTATATATATTTTACATTATGGTTTCACATTATGGTTCATCTTATTATGTTTTACAACATATGTACATTTTACAATATGGTTTCACATTATGGTTCATGTTATTATAGAAATAGAAATTCTTGAAGATTATTAGGGTTTTGAGTGGGAAACTTTAATATTCTTGCTCACTTTTAATCTATAAAAAAATTGAATTAATTTAATGAGTTTTGGTTCAATAAGGTAATTGGGAATGGGGGGTTGAATAATTAGGGCTTTACAATGGTTGTTTTCATGAGTGGGTATGGACAATTTGTTACATGGTTTCAACTTGATTTTTTGTTTTGTGAAAGTATTGAGTTATATGTGTTCTAGGATATGAGTTATATATTTTGCTTGAAAATTTTTGAACCCATTTTTATGCTTGAAAATTATAGTTCATCACTAATTAAAAATATTTTAGAATTTAATAATCTATAATATTTAGAGATATTGATTGAGGTGCCTCTTTTCATATGAATTCACATAGGAAGTGTATTAGGCATGGTAATTTATTTGGATTGGATGGTACTTCTTAATCTAACTATACCATGACTTTTGATCATGTAAATGAATTAGTTGATATGCCAATATTTTGACATCAAAGATCAAACCGCATCTAGGTGAGAAAGAATAAATATGTAGGTGAGATTATGTGTTTCATAAGCAAAATAAAGTTAAATTCTCATTATAAAATGGATTTTAGAGTTAATTCATATATCTTAGGAACCATCTATATTATACCATCTTCATTGGTGATTTTTCAAGAAAATATTTGGTTTATTTTCATAGGCACAAATATGAAGTTTTAAGCATAAGGAATTTAAGGTGCTAGTGGAAACTCATAAGGAAAAAAATAAAATATTTGAGATCAAATAACATGGGGGTATATTTATCTAAATAATTTGAATAATTTTGAAAAAATAATTTGATTGTAATTTAATAGAAAATATTCCATATATATATAAATGGGGTAGCTAAGATAATGACTATAATATTAAAGGAAATAAATAAAAGTATGTTAAGTTGTGTTGATTTGAAGCAAATTATTTGGGTGTAAGTTGTTAGTATTTTTTGTTATTTGATAAATAAGTTTCCTATTTCCATACTTGTTGAAGAGACACCATACAAAGTATGGATGGGAAAAAAGATTAAATTGCACATTTGGAAGTGTTTGGCTATGAGGCTTACACTCAAACACCTAGGAAAAAATGCTCTAAGTTAGATTTCAAAGTATATTTTTTCCATTGGTTATGGGTAGAAAATATAATGGTATAAGATTTGGAATCCTCCAACTTAGAAAATTATTTATTCTAGAAATATGTCTTGTAAGGAAGTAAGTGTTTTTTTGTTTTGTAGATCTATACAACGAAAGGAAGAGGACACAATACAATTTGATATCAAGTTAAGGTGAAGATGCATAGGGAAATGAATAGGTTGGATAAGAAGGAGCCAGAGATGAAAAATTATAGGAAAATTTAGAAGAATAAAATGAGAGTCTCTATCTTCACTGCCTTTAAGAAGGTCCACAAGAGAACATAAAAAATTTGAAAGGTATATCTCTCCAATTTTTTATTGTGTACATTTAATTTAACTAATGTTAATGATGAACTTATATTTGTGAAAAAATCCCTCTTTAAAGGAGAAAAAATATTGGATAGATTCCATGATAAAGGAGATGATGACCTTGCATAAATGGAAGGATTGAGATCTAGTTGATTTAAATGAAGGAATAAATCTCATAGGTTGTAAATTATGAGTGTTCTACAAAAAATCAATGTAGATGGTAAGTTAAAAAAGTACAAGACTAGACTTTTGGTAGAAGCTTATTATTAGAGGGGGATTACATAGTGGACTTGAAATATTATCTTTGAATAAATAATAATACCCACATGGAAGAGGTTTGTAGGTGTAATTAGTGCTCTTATATGGAGTGCTTGAGAATTAAATATGATCCCCTTGGTCATAAAAATAAAAATGTGTAATAGGAACTACTTTCTACTTTTGGAGGTCTCACACAAGTGGAAGGGAACATGGGTCCAACTTTGACTGGTTGGACCAATACTTGGCACATGCTTTGAGCCCATGTTTTTGGGAAAATATTTTCTATTTTCAAGATTTTCTTAGTATTAGAGACTTGAGATGAAGATTATGTGATGATGATTATATAATAAGGTTATGCTATTGGATTAAATCTAGACACATAATTGAAGGTCTCTTATAGCTGGTCTAATTAAAACTTAAATAATGATTTGTATACCATACTTCACAAATTCATTTTTACTTTACTAAATCAAGTATAATTCCATTTTAACTAAGGTGCTTGAGATTAATAAATGATTAAATATTTATTTTTAACCAAAACTTAAATTTCATATTTAGATTTACAAATAAATAAAATTCACTTGAAAATGAGAAAGTTATTTATAAATTGTACTATTCTATCTCTAATACTATGATGTTACATTCATTTTGATGCTAGCAAGTATGTGTTTGTGATTCACAATCCAACGTAGGAAGGGAAGGGTTTTAGGAATTAAGTGAAGAGTGTTCTCAACTATAGTGTTTTTTATATCATCAAAATTAAGATCAAAATTATGTGTTATAATTATGCACCAAAGATATCCACAAACATGCGGTTAAATTGACCTTAAGAAAGCTTTATAGGAAAATAAGATAACAAATAAGATCACCTTAAGAAAGATTTATAGGCAAATAAGATCACAAAAAAGAAAGCTTCATGGGCTACTATTGAATGAAATTATTTGAATTCAACATAAAATAAAAATATTTTCAAATTTAGGTCCAAATGTTTTTTTTTATTCAAGGGGTAAATGCTTTTGACCCGGAGCTATGAACTGGTGAGGTCACAAACAGAGGACCTCATCCCCAAATGTTACATGTATGTATTGTCATAGAAAATATATATGTACAAAAATATCTTAAAGTTCTTGGTACATATAATCTAGATCCTCTCTATCTTTTATTATCTCTAAAATCTTTTCATGGTCTTCAATAGGCAACCTCCACCATTGTTTGGCACACCCTCTTTTTGGTAAAGTTTCAAGATTTAATCTTGTTGCTATAACTAAATGACTATAATGTAAAACCTTTTTACCTAGAATATAATCAATAAATATATAAATTCATTTTGTATCTATCTTTTTTTGTTGATAGTATGTTCCTTCAACAACCATTGATCCAATATGATACTCTTGTCCATCACCATCTACCATTGATTATGACAATTTGCATTTTGGTTATGTACATCTTAGTAGATAGTAATCTACACCTTCTACATTGTTAGGATTTGCAAGAACAACAAAAATATCTCTTGTACACACCATGTAGTAAACCATGCTCAACTTAGGTAGAATATAAATCAATTGTAAGAACTAAAATTCAATTTAAAAATTTAAAATTTACCTATAACAACTAAATCAGATACATGTTCGTAATCAACTGAATACAAAGGATTATAGATATCTACAATGTCATTATCTTCAAAAGGATTTGATGTGTCCACTAATTGTTTTATTTCCCATTGTGAAACATACCCATCTCTAATATTCTCACATTGTAGAGTATTTGCATTGTTCTCAATGCAATCAACACAAAACATGATTTTTCTCTCACTTGAATTACTGGAGGCCTACTATGTCCTACTGTCATGATCTGATGCAAAATTCTAATGCCATTAATTGTTTGAAAATTAGTAAGAGTTGATCGATCAATATCTGTAAATTTCAAACATCCAATTAAAAAGTGTATAAAATTGAAAATTCAATTCATGTACACATTGAAATTCATAAAACAAATTCATTTATGTACCTTTAACTTCCCAAAAATATCATGTGTTGTATATTGAGTCACGTGAAGCAAAATGATTTTTGCACCATTCAACAATTTCATGTGCATTCCTTATGGCATTACCTGCAAGTTCATGTTGGTGAAATTTCAAATTAAGAGGTTTTGTAGATGAAAGGAAAAGACGATCTCAAAAAACATAATTAGATTTTTTCTAAAAATCCATATGGTGTTACCTGCAAGTTCATGTTGGTGAAGTGCGCGCTTCACACATGGTCTAGCTCCATCATGCTCTCCTTTTCCATGTCGCATCTAATATGTTGTTGGCTTAACCAATTAAATGCTTTTTCAAACTTAAATTGTCCTGTGATGTTACAACCAATTTCATTTAAAACCAAGATAGTAAAAATAAACTATATGTGTACAACTAATTAAGTCTGAACAAGTAAACAAGTAAACAAATAAACATATAATTTTAAAAAAAAAATCAACACTTACCAACACATCCATCAAACCATATCTAGTGTTGTGAAGCATCTATTTGATGTCATCACAGGTCTTCAAAAAACATTGCAAAACAATGGACTACATAGCTTCTATCATGACCTATATCATCACTAATATAAAAGTGAACCTCTTTGATGATAATTTGTTCATCTTTGCTACTTTTTAGACCATCCAAATGTTCTTTGGAATGCCTATTATAAACTTGTACAAATATTGCAACTTTTTGAATGATAATATTGACTTTGGATCTCAGTTTGAGGACTAAATGTATAGTTCTCAGAGAAATCAACAATAGAGAGAATACAACCTGCTGGAAAGCAATTCTTTGAGTCACGAAATTGCTTAGCTTTCCATCTAGAACTATGACAATGTTGAATATGTGAATATATGAATTGCAAAACTTGTTCATAAACTCATTGTAAGACAACTTACTTTCTTTGAGAATAATTTTTCTAGTCTCAACTCCTGACTTTGTTGAGTATTTCTCATATTCAAATCTCTTCCACATAACTTACATAGAATGATCAATATTGTCAACCTATAAAAGATTCTTCAAATTTCTAGATTCATTACATATATTTTTTATACATTGCACTTTCAATTCATCTGAATCTTCCAATTTTTCACATAGAAGAGACTTCACAAATTGTGTTGTACTTCTAGGGATGACTATATTTTAATTAATTAATGTCATAGCTTTTCTATATGTCTGTAGGTGTAGATGAAATTCAACATGATTTTGACAACAATTCTCATGTATCTTATTTATATGTACAAAACTTGGTCGTACTCTCTCAAACATCCTTTGACAAATCTTCACATTTGAAAATTCTTGCTTGAATGCTTCAAAAAGATCACTTTGTGTTGTATCTATAAAATGTTTCGGATGTGAATTTTTTTTTACCATCTTCACCTTTTAATTGCATAGTGTTCCTTCTATTGGAAGAAATACAAGAGTGGTTGGTTCAATAATCAATCACCTGTTCCTTTACATCTAAGATTTTATCTTTTTGGGGAACCCTACAAATATTTACCCAATTATTCTCAATATTTCCATCCAATCTATTTCTCTTTTTGATATATCTTTGAATAGTTCTCTTAGAAACATTGATTAATTCAGAAAATGCTTTAACTTGTCTTCTATGTGATAATTTCTTACTAGAAATTACCGTCATCAATGCTCTACGTGCAACACTTAAATCAACAGTTCAACTCTTGTTTTCAATAGAATTCAATGCTTCTTGCAGGTTTTCAACTATTGTTTTCTTTAATGATCCTGATGACTTTTTCTTATTATCAACCCCTAACAACTCCAACACAGGGTTCATTTCTTTCCTCTTTAATAATTTTGCAAATAATTGTTCTCTTCCAGCTATAGACTTTTCTTCAAAATATTCATCCCATATTCTTTTACAATGTAATTTTATTGTTCTTTTAGATAACATATCTTCAGATGAAATATTATTGAAAAGGGATTCCTCATCCATCTCTATAAGATTTTCCATACCAAGGAAAATATTTCTATGACCACCTTTAGTTTGCCCTATTACCTATACTTCTTGGTCATCAACAATTTCCATGGATTCTAAGATGACCTTAGGATTGATTTTTTGATGATGTGATTAAGGATGTTTTGTTGGGATTGATGGAATGATTGGTTCAATTGATGGTACAAAAAACCAATACTTATGATTAAAAGGTGTAATCTAGATCCTTAGGATGGATGATTTAGGATTTTCTTACTTAGGATAGGAAAGTTCCTAAGCAAGGGTAGATGAAAGATGATTTTGAAAAATTTAGCAAAAAGGTAGCTACTCTTTAAGCTAAATTATCAAAGATGCAACTTAACATAGGAAAGTTCTTAAACTACCCTAATATTAGGAAGGGTGATGAGGGATCTAGATTGTTTCCTAGTAAAAAAATTGGTTTGCAAAGTGGTGACATGATAAATGCTGATTTTTGGGATAGATCTTAAGGTTGATTTTGGATGATAATGATGAAGAAACTAATGATGTGGGAGAGAGGGAATGATATCAAGCCAAGGTGTGAAGATAATAGGTGATTATAAGGTAATAATAAGGGAAAATTCAGATGGTGGGGAAGGGTGAGGAATAGGTTTTTTACGTGTGAAGATGGGGTAAATGGTGATCAAGAGATAATAGAGTTACAAATTATGTCAAACTAAACCAGGGAGCCATAGGGGGTTGAAGTTTTTGAATTTTTTTGATGTTTTCAAAGGGTATAGACAATTACTCAACCCTTTGGTTGATTTTTCTTCATGGATTTTGCACAAAAAGACACTTCAAGCACTTGATTACAAGCCCTAAGCTCAAGTAGGTGTATAGATTAATGTCGGCTCACCACCCAAGCAAGCATGGGTTAATACTCCTTGATACTCAGGTGGTTCTTTGGGGCACGCTTTCTCACAAAGGAAAATAGCTAGAGATCCAATGGCACAGGGTTGTCAACGAACACCACAGGCTCACCTTCTCTCTCTCCTTGGGAACTATCAAAGTTCACCACAAGGATTTATATCTCAACCTAAGGGAGTATATGGTGAGTAACTTTAGGTTATGATTAACATCCCTTGCACCACACTAACCTACGTTCAATGGCTTTCTAGGTTTACAATGTTTTTCTAGGGAGTCCTCGATATACACAAGGTACGTGAGGCTGAGACAATGAACACTAGTCTATCACAAGTGTGGATCGGGAGATTTTGTGAGGTACTGAGAGCTTGAACCAAACCTTCAATCCTAGCTTGGAATCACCCTAGGCAATTAGAGCTCTGCCAATTATGACACAACTAGATTGGAGTGCAACCTTAGCTCTCCCCCCTTTATATACCCCATTGGTACATGTGGTTGGAATCGTCCCATAAGGTGTTGAAATCCCTAGGTAGGCCCCTAAAAGGAAAGGTAGACTACATGTTTTTGATCCAAAAGATCACATGAAGCGCAAGGGGATTGCATACACACAAGCTAGTGACACTTTGTCATATATGTGAGCAATTTCAGTGTAACTCGGTTGGTGCAAAACATTGTTCTTAGGTTGGTGAAGGATGGTTTGGGTATGTTGTGAGCTTGTTTCTTGTGTGATGGTGGGTAAAGAATTAGATGATTCTTTGGATGTCCCATGCAGTATGTATGAGGTTTATTGATCGAGGGGGGTCTAATGGAAAATTGCACTTTCATAACCTTGATGGTCTTGGTTTGATGTATCCCTAAGGAAGACATATCATTTTCTTGCACCATAATAGTCTTCCTAGGAGGAGAATTTGTAGGAGAACGACAATCCAAATGTTCTTGAATTTCAAGGATTGGTTCTTTCAAAATGATTTCATCACAATTAGGGGAGTGAGCAATGGTTGAAGTGTCTTGTTCCATAAGATTCTCATGATTCTCATCAATTGGATCATGTAACACCATAATATTGTCTTCACTAATAAGAGATATATTAGGAGAGGGGAAAACTTTATTTTTGTCTATAATCTCATTATCTTGTGCTAGAATACCTACCCTCGTAAGAGAGCTTTCAAGAGGTTCATCACATTTCATGGTTAGATGTTGTAAAGAAGCGTCATCACAAAGAGGGGAGACATCAAGGGGAGGAAAACTAGGATTTTCATGTGTGCTAATGATTGGATCTTCTTGTTCAAATAGACCCTTCCAATTGTTAGGAACATTAGGAAGGAGATAAATAATGCTATAACTCTCAATCTTTTGGTTTCTTGATACCAACATATCCTCCTCGCAAATGTGTTTGTCATGATCATTCATGAAATCATTGTCACAAATAGGGGAGATGTTGGGAGATGAATGAAGACTAGGTAAAGTGGTGGCAATGAATTCATCTTGTATTGTTATATTATCTTCCCAAGGGGAAGGAGAAGAAGAACAAACAAGGCCTTCATGATGCTCAATGATTGTACCTTCTTTTGCCAAGATACCTTCATCATTTAAAGGATAGGTATTGGGAGAAGTACAATTATGATCATCATGGTTATCTATGTTTATATTCCCTTCTAACACATCATCCTCACAAGTAGGAGAGATAGGAGGGGGTGTAAGTTTAAGGCAAGCGTTAACATTTTGTGCTAAGAGACTATCAATACTAGGGAATGCATTGAATGAATGACTAGAATGCTTGTGAACTAAATTTTTTGTTGCAAACTTGGAAAGGATAGATACAAAACTTTTGAAATAACAATCTATGCAAACTCAAAATGCAATGCAAAAGGCTAAAATGAAATGCAATTTGTAGAGGATAATTAACTAATTATGCTATGCAATAATGTGGTAATGCAAATTTTGAATTTAAGCAATGCATGAAATGAGCTAATTTAAGCTAGATCTAATGAAATGCATGTTACATAAACTCAACCAATTGATACCGATGGGTAAGAGCAGCAAACAAAAGCTTAAAATAGGGTTTTC
>VDFB02353493.1:403967292-404107885 GCA_007258455.2 Sequoia sempervirens | reverse complement strand
TTATCAAAGTTTTAGGATTTACTTTTATACATTTACTAATCTTACTTAATATTATTTTATTTGAAGTTGCTTTATTAACTAGAGCAGTTGCTATTGCATGACGAGTTGCATTCTTATCTTTAGATCTACTTTTCTTACCTATACAATCAATAGCATTAGCAACACTAGATATGACTTGTTCTACTGAATCATCTTTCTTTTTTGGTTTTACAAAAATGCCTAATTTTTTCATCACTTTTCTCATTTTCAACATTCTCATCAATTGCACCATGAGTTGACATTGAATCCTAATTTCTTTCTATAAAAAAACATTCTATATATTCTATTTCCACAAGTTCTCATTTGTCTCCAAGATACTTTACCAAGAAGGTTATCTATCACATCTTTTTCAATTGTAAAAAGAACATTTTCATATTTATCCATACAAGGGGTTTCATTTTCATTCACGCAAGGGATTTCATTTTCATTTTCAAACATAAAAGGGATTTCATTCTCATTTTCATCAATATGATGGATTTCATTCTCATTTGCATTCTTATAAGATATTTCATTATTTTTTTTGTTTTTGCATTATTTCAACCCTCAAATTATTGATATCATCAATGGTGTGTACAACTTCCTGTAAATAACTAAGATCAATATTATCAAGACTTGGATTTGAAGACAAACCTAGATAAATTGTTTAAATAGGTACATTTTTCAAATCATTGGCAGGTGGATTTGAAGACATACCTAAAGTTGTTTGCATAGGTGCTATTTCCATATCATTCAAATTTGAAGTTGAAGGCATAGCTAGGTTTGTCTCTATAATTGCATTTTCTTCCATATTCACCATCTCCACATTTGCATCATCTACATTCATCTCATCATTCATGGTTTTCTCTTCAAATTTCATAGAAATAGATGCTTCCAAATTTTTCATTTGAAAAATCATTTCTCTTCTATCCCTTTGTCTTTGTGCCTCCATTTCTTTATTTGCTTGAATTTCTTCAGGTGTCATTAACTTTCTACAATTTTTTTTTGCCTTTGATTTAATCCCATGGTTACCAAACCCTCTTTGATAACAAAACAACTGATTCTTAACCTATTTTGAAATTGCCTTCTTCAAATATTCAAATAAAACTATGTAGTATGAAGATCCTTTCTTCTATAAACTCTGAAGTACAAAAACATCATGAATATATTCAAAAGTTCTATTTTTCCAAATCTTCTTGTAAAATGTTCTTGTACTTGATTCCACTTCATAAAATTCAACTTGCACTTGTCTCTTCCAACTATTTGAATAAAATATGCCCTGTTAAGAGATTGCAGAAGACAAAATTGCAATTAAAAAATGCACAAAATGACACTTTCAGACCATATTGCAGAAAAGGAATGTTGAAGGAAAAACATGCTTTATCAATATTTTCCAAATTGGAAAAAAATGACTAAATAAGAAACACGTACGCATTCTATTTTAGGAACGCGTACACGTTCCCTTTACCCAACGGGTAAATAGATAACATGTATGCATTATATAACGCATACATGTTCTATTTAAATAACGTGTACACTTTCTATTTAAATAACGCATGCACGTTCTATTTAAATAACGTGTACACGTTATTAAAAATTTGAATCTCCAACCCACATGCAACCTTGGTTTTAGGCTTAGGAAAGGCTTGGAAACCCAACCCTTAGCCTTTGACCTGCAACTAAAAAACTAAGGAAAATTGAAGAAGAATGTCTAACTTCAAGGCAATATGGTTGTCAATCTATAAAATTAAAACCCATTAGAGAACACGATGTATAGTTTCCAAATATATATTTTTTATTAAGATTGGATTACATTTGTTATTTTTTAATTAATTTCTAAGCAAACTAATTCTTAAACTTGAAATATCAGGTTTTTTTTTGTTTTTTAATAACTTTTTTTGGTTAATTTTCTTGTAAAAAAACTTATATGGCATCAATATTCAAAAAATTATTTACAAAATGAAAAAAAAGATTCAAAAAATGTTTAGTTTAGGTCCAATTATGTTGTCTGATACATTGATTTTAAAAACAACAATTAAGGGCAATAAAAATTCAATAAAAAAAATTCAAAAAAATCCTCATCAATCTTCATGTTGTTAGCTTTCTTTCCCCAAAAATAATTAGGAAAATAATTTTATTTGGGTCAAAAAGTGGTGTCCATACACATGCATGGTATGGTTAAAAAAATGACTTATAAAAAGTGGTTTTCATACATATCAAAATTTATTTTTTATCATCTTGGTATTTGAATAAATTACATATTTGAAAACTAGATTCAAAATGCTAAATTTCATATTACTAACCCTTTTAAGATTCATTCTATAAGTGCCTCAAATTTGTAGTCCAAGTGTGACAAATTCTAGAAAACAACAAAAACACTTCCATTTTTTGAGCTTTTTGTGGACCCAACTTCTTGCATCAGCCCTATTGTGAAACATATAGAGAAATGCTATTAAAATGAAATTTCACAAAGAAATTGTAATCTAAATTTTAATCATCACTTTTTATTCTTCATTTTAAATATTCAAATTTTATAATTAGAGTTTCATATATACTTTCAAAACAAGTATGTACACATGCAACTAACTTTACATTCAACACTCTTGTTTTTGAAATCATCTGTGTTCACTCATACATAACAAGGGGCTTCACATAGTGAATCATTTATCATGTAAGCTTAAACAAATATGTTTAACATTGATTAATAACACATGAATATGCAAACATTTCAATTTAGATTTAAACAAGTGCAAAGATTATATTTTTCTACTTGATTGAAGCGTTTGTCATTGTAGTGTAGAAAAATGTATCCCTGTACATTTTCACACTTTTTTGGGCCCTTCCTACTAAAACTGGGCTTCTTTATGCCTTATTTTGTCCTATTTTGCATCCACAAGCCTTATTTAATGATCTTTACGAGGATAATCATGACACATATCAAATGACCAATCAGAATATAATGATTTTGTTTTGTATGGCCCATATTTAGTGATCTAGGACTCATACATCACCTCGGGTGTATGGGTCCCACCTAAGTTTTGGGGCCTAAACCTGAATTTGGCATTAAAAATAAGCATTTCTTGAAATTTGTGTCCCGAGCTTAGCCTACTGGGACTCATATGCCCCAACTCTAGCATATAAGTCTCGCTTAGCTTGGACCTATTTTGAATTCAAATTCTTGGTGGGATTTTATTCTCCTAGATCTGATGTTGGCTTGTAGTGTTGTAATTTTGAGAAATTTGGCATAAACAAGTATATATACAAGGTTATTTGACATATTTTCTCCTAGCAATTTAAGTAATCTTATGAGCATTCAAGTGAGATTTTACAAGAGCATTCAAGAGTGATTATCAAGCATTTTGGAGCATCATTCAAAAATAAAGCATCATGCCATTTAGTCATCATGCATCATGTTTGTTTTTGGGCTAACATTTATGATGTAGCATTTTGTGATTCAAGCAAGCATTCTATTCAAGATCCATATCTTTCAAGCAAGAGTCAAGATCTACATTCATGCTAGCAATTACTTAGAAGATTGTAGCCTTCATTCTAATGGTGAGTTGCAATTTAGCTTATTTTTTCATTCATCATTCCTTCATTCTATTTTTATTCATTTCAAGGTTTGATTACCAAAACGAAGTTTGACCAAGGAAAACCCCTAGATCCACTAACAAAATAACATTTTTCCCTCTCTTTGATGTGTGATTTGCAGATCTAGGTTGAAGATCCATTAAAGAGCAAGATTGGAGAAAAAATTTCAAGTTGTCAAAGTTGTCATCTACATTGCAAGATCACAAAAAGTCACCTACAAGTTGCAATTCAGTGTTTCAGACTTGGAGATTTGACAAGAGAGAAGCTATAGGAGAACCTAAGAGGATATTACAATTTTAGATCAACCCTGATACTGGTAATAAATCACCACTTGTGGTGTATAAGTCCCAGTATACCATATTTCAGACATTTCCAGCAGATCCTAAGTTGCCAGTTCTAGATTCCAATTTTTGTCAAAAACCCTAATTTGGGACTAAATCGCCCCTACTAGCGTATGAGTCCTAGTGTGCATTAAAAATTAGTATTTTCAAAATTCCAGACCCTCATTCAAGCCTCTTTAGTTTCCAAGTGCACCTTTGTCCTTTCTCAAGTCATTCTTCTGATTTTTAGTTTTATATCTTGGATTGCATAGTTAGGTTTACATATCATTGCATTTCTTGTCTTTCCAAGCCTTGCTTGATGGTGAACCCCCTTTTAGTCTTTAATCACACCCCTAGGACACCTTGTTGTAGATCTATTTCCCTTATTTCCATCCATAGATTGAAATCTCTAAGGTTTCCTTGAATGAAACTTGAAGGAAATTGGTGGTTCTATCTCCCAAAATAAAGAACAACAATTTTTGTAATTTCAGACATACAAAATTA
Organism: Sequoia sempervirens; assembly: GCA_007258455.2. Classification (NCBI taxonomy): domain Eukaryota; kingdom Viridiplantae; phylum Streptophyta; class Pinopsida; order Cupressales; family Cupressaceae; genus Sequoia; species Sequoia sempervirens. The sequence continues at coordinate 404,103,455 of VDFB02353493.1, read as the reverse complement.
TTTAGAAAACACTACCATACCCATCAAAACTATTGTTGTACTTAAATATTTAATTACACTTTATTAAGTTTACTTAGGTCCTAATTAGGTTTTACCTTTAAGGTTTTACATCTTGCTCTATAAAAGCAAGTTATCTCATGTAATTCAATATTCCCAATAATATTATTTACACATCTTTATGCAAATTTCTCTAATACCATGTTAGATTTTCCAATAAACTCTATAAAACCAAGATCACCTGCAAAACTTGGATTAGCAAATTTGAGGACCTATTTGAGGGGGTTTCACTCCTCTTTGATCATTCATCTTTGGATGTTTCTCTTGAGTCTTCACATACTTTGTCTTCTTCCTCGATTGGGGTCACACCTGCTTTTGTGGAGACATCTTGGGCTACAATTGATACATCTTCAAAGATTTCATTCTTTACCTGCTTCTTCCCTCTTACTTCTTCCAGGAGATGAGGTTTCTTTAGTGGTTTTGGAGTTACTTCATTACAGGGGGTTTATGTAGTCTCTTTCTTTCCCTCTTATGGGGGGCTTTGTAATGTATCTATGTGATGGATGGCGTACTTGGGGGGTATCGTGGAGTCCTCCATCATTCATCACTTGATTATATACCTTCATCTCTTTTTGGGGAGGCTTTTTGTCCCACTAGGTTTTCTCCTTTTCCTTGTTTTTGCATTACATATGTTCATAGGCACCTAACATGGCCTTGTAGCCAAGACCCATTCATGCTTTCATGGACCCATCCTTGCATTATTTGCATGTTTCTTATTCTCCCTAGGTTTCACTTAAAGGGGGGCACTGTTGGTGTAATCAAATATTTAATTACACTTTATTAAGTTTACTTAGGTCCCAATTAGGTTTTACCTTTAGGGTTTTGCATCTTTCTCTATAAAAGTAAGTTATCTCATGTAATTCAATATTCCCAATAATATTATTTGTACATCTTTATGCAAATTGCTCTTTTTTGTTTGATTTTCTCCTTGTAGAAGGCTAATCCAGATTTTTTAGGTGATCTTGGTTTTATGGAGGGGTGATCCCACAATATTGGTTTACAATTTTTGGCCAAACTGGACACTGAATTGATTTTTTCTAACTAAATCTTCACTTTTGAGCACCTATAGCAACTAAACCGTGAGGAATTTGAAGATGATGCAAATTAGTGATTTGTGACATTTTGTCTATAGATTTTAAATATGTTTTTTTCAAAAAAATTGGAATAAGATTGCACTTCTTTTTCCATTTCCTTTGAAAACTAGTTTTTTTTAGTAAACACCATTTTTAAGGAGTGATGCTACTGTATACAACATAACTTTTTTTCTGGAATGAAGGATAAAATTATAATTTTTTTGAATTCAGATTTGTAACTATGATATCTAGTGCTTTCATTTGGTATCATAGTGTTTTATTGAATATTTTTTCCTTAATCAAGTTTCAAAGCCAAACCAACTACAATTCAGACATAGGCAGACTGTATACAACATAACTTTTTTTGTATGTATCGAAATTCACTTTTTTTTGTTAGATCAAGGACTTAAATATCTAGTGCATTGATATTTTTCAAAAAAAAAAAATGATAATATGCTATTTTTCCACATGTGCAGAACAAAGAGCTTGATTTTCGGTGAAAAACCTACATTCACAAGAAATAAAAATAAATATAATAATTAAATTAAATTTATTTAAAATTATACTTTTTGGAAAGCTTATAATAAGGACGACATACTTTCAAAATATAAATTTTAAATGAATTCATTTGGTCCCCCAAAAGGTAAATCAAAAGTGATTTTTTTATCAGCATTTTGATAGGTGTAAAGAAGACTTCGTTATAGGTATGGTTTAAAACTAGCGGGGTTCTATCCAAGGGGGTTTGATCTAAGGTGGTTCGATCAAATCCTCTTCAATTGGAATCCTTTAAATGAAACTTTTCAAGGCTTAAATCATTATATTTTCTAAAAATATGTGATTTCAACAAAAATCAAGATCTCCTAGAAATTGTAATATTGTGGGATCACCTGGAGTTTATTGGAAACTCTAAAAACTATTACAACAACATTTTCAAATCCTTAGAAAATTAAATTTAGTCATAGCTACAATGTGTAAATAGTTTATAAGTTGGCAAAAAAAAATTATAAACAGTTGTTGTCATAACTAAATAGTTTGTAGACAATTTCATGCAAGACTTCCCCTACCATCACCACTCATTCTCTTCTTCATCACTATCATAGTCTTGATCATTATTATGTGAAAATGATGTTGGTTACAACTCTCTATTATCACTATCATAAAGAATAGTACGCACTTTGATTGTCACATTAGACTTCATAGCGTACCTACATCAAAATAATTATTAGCTTTCACATTTTTAATATACCAAAAGATATGTATTGTCACACATTTAAGATAACTGCATATATATTTTTCCAAACATTATATGTACACAATTTAGCAACAAAAAGGGAAAGACGTCCTTTTAACTCCCATATATTAATAATAGAATGTCATACATAAGAAAAAAATATAAAAATTATAGAAATCAAATTGAGAGAATTACAATTGCATATAAAAATGGTCAATGAAACTATGACCTAGGCATTGTTTTCTTTAGTCAGTTGACAAAACACCTACATTTTGACAAATGCATGAATGCACTATTGGCAACTCAAGGGTAGACAACTGAGAGGGGGGGTGAATCAGTTGTCACCAAATATAAAACTTATTCAACTTATTAACCTTAATTTCAGATCTGATCATTAATCATGAAAGCATAAATGAACAACACATCAAAAGCACACATAACACCAAGATTTTTAAGTGGAAAACCTGTTAGGGGAAAAAACATAGTGGAGGTCAATCCACAAGATTATACCTTGTTAAAAGTATAAGGAAATATGAATGGGGAATGCACATGCATTCAGGCACACTGCCTAGAGCTCACTACTCAAATACAACAAGGCTCACTGCCCAAGGAAGACACACTATCTTACATAAAGATTCAGATTAAAACCATCTGGATTTGAACTGAGAAAATAGCATCTACTAATGCTTGGTTACAGTTCTAGTTAAGCACATGAACACTTCTTCACTCTTCTTCACTCTTCTTCTCTCTCTGCTCTGCCTTTGAATGATCTAAAATTTATTCACACACAAGACTCATACACTTTGCATTCACACCTCCAACATACTTCCAAATGATAAAACAATCACTCTTATATATCCGCAACAAGAAATTACATCACTATAAGTCAGCCATAAGAAGATAATAAAATAATTACAAGCAGTCGACCCAAAAAAAAAAAAGATTATTCATGCGAATCAACCAAGGTTGGCCATAACATAGTGAAGATTGAAAACATCTCCAACATGAAAAAAACTTCAATTAATTTCTCCTCGAAGATCCACAACACGCTTCAACACCTTGTCAACCAAGAACATGAAAAACAGGAACATGCAAGAAAAAATCTCGGATCACAAGCACAACGATCAACGCAGACATGCCACAAAGATAGAGAACAAACTAGAAACATCCACAAGCATCATGAAATACCATATAAGCATCCACAACAACTGAACTTACTGAAATCATAGAATCTTCAATCAGGAACACTAACTAAAGCGACAGAAAAACTATCAGAATGAAAATCACCATAACTCGATCAACTCTTCATGTGGATCTCTGAAATTCAATGTGGATAAACTAGACATTCTCATCAAGAAACCCTTTAGTCCAAAACCTCATAACAACAACGTACTAAACACACCGACAAAAAAAAACTTCACTTCACCACTGACAACCTGTAGCACTTCTTATTACAATTTTTTCAATATCCTCGATATATACAACTTCTAATGCAACAATGCTAATAGTGTTGACATCAATGACAACCACATATCAACAACACAACCACAACATCCAACATGCATTGTGCATGAATGTGAGGAGAAGGTTGAGTATCTAAAATAAAACACCTACATTTCCACAAATGCCATGAAATCTTAAGTGTTGAAATTGTTTTGATCATCTTGATAGGGAAAGTGAACGAGACAAGGATCATACTCGGTAAAATGAATGTAATTTTGACATGGTTGTTGACAAAGAGCTTGGAAGCATGCAATATACTATTGCAAGCACACATGGTTTATTGTTTCAAAAGCTTCAAATGTCTTCAAAGAACCTTTACTATATCCACCTTGATGGTTTTCTACATTATTATATTCCAAATTTGTAGTTTCCCAATCTTTTGTATCTACATAATAATTAATCACCCTAGTTATTGGTAGCGGAGTTGGAGAAGACATGAATAATGAGATTTCTTTACTTCAAAAATAAATTTTCACTCCTAAGTTTTTAGTTCATTGTTTAACCTAATTTGGTGGGTTAAATTGTGTTGGTAAGTTCATGTTATCATCTAAGTCTTTTTTATATTATGTTTGGCTAACATGAGTGGCTAAACTTGTGATTTCATTTGGATCATTTGTTGGTGTTGATCATTTTGTTTCCATATGTTTCAAACATTGTTGCACTTCAACCTCTTCATAACAAACCAACCTTAAGATGTTTGCAATTCCTACAACCTCATTTTTTTCTTTCATAATGAAATCCTCTCTCAGTTTCATGTCATTAAAAGTGCATTTATATTTAGTGGCTAAATTCTAATCCTTTAAAACTATGATATGATATTTTTAAATATAAAGGCCCACACTTGAAAGTGTTGTTTACATGTTTAGCCAATTCTATTCTACTTGTTTTAATACATGTGGATGTTTTGTCATCCACTTTGACATTTTAGTTTAAAAATATGCCTTGAATGGAGCAAAGACACTTACATCTAATGGTTGAAGTTTATGGCTGGTACGAGTAGGCAATGTAAGCGAATCAATACCTAGAGATCTTGCCTTTTGGATTGTGGTTAAATTCATGTGGCTTACATCTCCATCAAAGATAAGGAGACGTCTATTTGTAGGTGAAGTCCCTTGGAACTGATTTGACAAAATGATGTAGCCAATTCACCATTGAATCGTATAACATTTATATTTAAAAATAGTCATGAATGGTGGGGGATAGGAAAATTGTGTAAGAAAGTTGAGGTATTGCGAAAATAATGAGACATCGATTTACCCAATAACCTTCATCATATCAGTCTATCCAAAAGAATAAAGTTGTCAATCACCATTGAACTATATAATATTAATATTTAACAATTATCAAATCACAATTACTAATTAAACCTAAATTAATTATTTGACTTGGATTCAATACTCAATTTGTTTAGACTATATGAAACCAAAAATATTCATTAGATTGTTAACATTAATTTTAATTTTCCATTAATATATTTGAAATTAGAAACATCTATCACTATTTAATTTCAAAATATTTATTTATCAAATTAAAAAAAATAGTTTCTTTACAAATATATTACAATTCCCTTTACCATAAAATAAAAACTAAATTATCTCAATAATCTTCACCATTAAGCAAAAAAAAAAAATATATATATATATATATATATATATATATAACAATACATATGAGGCTTGAGTCAAAATACTCACTTATGAATCACATTCCTTATTATCCTAGTCACTCCCTTACATTATTAGGTTCAACATCCATCTACTAGTGGCAAAACCAATTTGCGGATCCTAGCACAAACATTTACAGACATCTCATTCTCTCCCACACTGCTAACTCTGACATTGTTACTAATTGCTCTTCTCCAACAACCATTATTTGAACGGAAACATTCTTATACTTGTAGTTTAAACAATTTACACACAGAAAAATTCGTACTGGAACATAAAACCTTGCTGCTAAAGTTTTTACGACTATTTTTGCTCAATAGATGAAATTGAAACATTTTAATTTGAGTAATACATTGATCAACTAACTAGTGAATGAGTCAAAGGAGAAGTGGGGGCTGTAATTCAAACTGTACCTACAACTTTGGGAATTTGTCACTACACACAAACCTCTTATTTTGGGGTTCCTCATGTAACGCACAAAACTGTACCACCATACTATTACTGATATTGTTCCCCCAAGTCCAATCCCAAATCCCAACCCAATAGCAATCGCTGACACGTGTTCATTCACTTTACTCCACACTGATTTACCCACTGTTTCTGAAGCTGAAGGCACCGTTGAACTTTTATTCTGTTTGCAACTTTGCAAAGGGTACCCGCACAAACACGCTGAGTTTCCCTGGTAAGATCTCTCATCAAAAGTCATAAGCTGTATTCCTCGAGGTATTGACCCATAGAGGTGATTGAAGGATACATTCCAATAGCTCAACTTGGATAATCTAGTCAACTCCCAAGGTATTTCCCCAGTCGGACTATTTTTAGACAAGTCCAACTGCTCCAGAGGTTCTATTTGTCCTAAAGATGCCGGTATCTTACCTTCCAGTTGGTTTCGACACAGACTTAGCAACCTCAACTGAGATAGATTCCCAATGTTTGACGGTATTTCCCCTTTCAAATTATTGTTTGACAGATCCAGTATCGTGTTTGCTGCTAGTACATATTCTAGTCTCTGCTCTTTTCCTTTTATTTTGATGGCCGGTACATCCTCATAGAGTGTACTGCCAATCATTTGTGAAACTCTAGGGTTTGTAAATCCCTCCAGGCCCTCTACAATAGAGGGAATTCTTCCCCCAAATTCATTATTGGATAAATCCAACACCTGCAATCTGCTGAAATTTCTGATCCATAGAGGAATATCGCCCCTAAGTTCATTAGACCCAAGGCTTACAACCCTCAACTGTAGATAGCTTGCAAGGGGGTGTGAAGAAAGCTCACCTACCAATCTATTCTTGCTGAAATCAAGAAGCTTAAGCTGTGTACAATTGGCCAATGATGCAGGCAGGGTCCCAGAAAAAATATTAGAATGAGCAGACAAAACTTCAATAGAAGAAGGAAAGTGGATTTCTGGATCTCCATTGAATGAGTTGTTGGACAGCTTTAGCCTCTTTAAGGTTGTGCAATTCGTTAATGTTGCTGGAATTCTTCCAGACAAAAAGTTGTCTGACAATACCAAATCAGTTAAATGCTTGCACTTCCCTATGGATGGCGGAATTTTTCCTCTCAGCTGATTATTAGATGCATCTAATTTTTTTAGTGAAAGCAACCCGCCAAGGCTTTCAGAAATAACCCCTGAAAGATTATTGTCGTAGATGACAAGCTCGGAAAGATTCTTGAGTTCACCAATACCATATGGTATTGGTCCAGTTAATTTGTTTGTATACAGATACAAAAGTTCCAAAGATTTGAGCTGTCCTATGGTCTTTGGAATTGTCCCTGTCAAATTCATTGAAGTATAATTCAGATCTATTACTGAGAAGATTTTGGATGGAAGCAGTAAATAGTATGTTCCCTAAAGGCATGAGAGTAGGGCACCTGAGAGAGAGTTATTGCCAAGGACCAATTCAAGGAGAGACGTGCAGTTTCCCATTTCAGACGGTATAGGTCCAGTTAAATTGTTTGCATTCAGATGCAAATATTTCAACTTTTTGAGATTTCCTATGGCCTCCGGAATTGTTCCTGGAAAATTCAAAACAATTACTACTGCAGGACGGAAGAAGCAGTAGTTAGTATGTTGCCTTCAAAGGAAAGATATGAGAGTTGCGTACCTGTAAGAAGGTTATATTTAAGATCCAAAAAAATGAGATAGGTGCAGTTTCCTAGTTCAGGTGGTAGAGGTCCAGTTAAATAGCTTTGTTCCAAATACAAATATTTCAAAGTTTTGAGTTCTCCTATGGCTTTTGGAATTGTCCCTGTCAGATTCGATAAAATATAATTCAAAACTATTACCGAGAGCATGACAGATGGAAGCAATAGTTAGTACATTGCCTTCAAAGTAAAGACATGATAGTAGCGTACCTGTGAGATACGTTGCGCCAAGGTTTAACTCAACGAGAGACGTGCAGCTTCCAATTTCAGGTGGTATAGGTCCAGTTAAATTGTTTGCATTCAGATGCAAATATTTCAAAGATTTGAGGTCTCCCATGGCCTTTGGAATTGTCCCTGTCAAATCCAATGAAGTATAATTCAGAAAAATTACTAAAAAGAGGGATGGAAACACTTAGCATCTTGCTTCCAGACTTTTGAACTGTCTTATGGCCTTTGGAATTGTCCCTGTCAAATTCATTGAAGTATAATTCAGATCTATTACTAAGAGGACGACGGATGAAAATATTAAATTGTATGTTGCCTGAAGGCATGAGAGTAGCGCACCTGAGAGAGAGTTATTGCCAAGGTCCAATTCCATGAGAGAAGTGCAATCTCCCAGTTCAGCTGGTATAGGTCCAGTTAAATTGTTTTCATCCAGATACAAATGTTCCAAATTTTTGAGCTCTCCTATGGCCTTTGGAATTCTTCCTGTCAAGTTCAAAATAATTATTATAGGACAGATGGAAGCAGTAGTTATTATGTTGCCTTCAAAGAAAAGACATGAGAGTTGCGCACCTGTAAGAAGGTTATATTTAAGATCAAAAAAATGAGACAGGTACAGTTTCCTAGTTCAGGTGGTATAGGTCCAGTTAAATAGCTTTGTTCGAGATACAAATATATCAAAGATTTGAGTTCTCCTATGGCTTTTGGAATTGTCCCTGTCAAATTCGATAAAGTATAATTCAAAACCATTACCGAGAGCACGACGGATGGAAGCAATAGTTAGTGCGTTGCCTTCAAAGTAAAGACATGATAGTAGCGTACCTGTGAGATAGGTTGAGCCAAGGTTTAACTCAAGGAGAGACGTGCAGTTTCCCATTTCAGGTGGTATAGTTCCAGTTAAATTGTTTGCATTCAAATGCAAATATTTCAAAGATTTGAGCTCTCCCATGGTCTTTGGAATTGTCCCTGTCAAATCCAACGAAGTATAATTCCGATAAATTACTAAAAAGAGGGATGGAAACACGTAGCAGTTGCTTCCAGACATTTGAACTGTCCTATGGCGTTAGGAATTGTTCCTTTTAAATTCAATAAAGGATAATTCAAATCTATTACTGAGAGGACAATGGATGAAAAGATTAAATAGTATGTTTCCTGAAGGCATGAGAGGAGCGCACCCGAGAAAGAATTATTGCCAAGGACGAGAGAAGTGCAATCTCCTAATTCAGGTAGCATAGGTCCAGTTAAATTGTTTTCATTGAGATACAATTGTTCCAAATCTTTGAGCTCTCCTATGGCCTTTGGAATTGTTCCCGTCAAGAAGTTCTGCGAAAGTCTAATCCATTGAAGCTGCGAGCAATTGGTAAGAGATATGGGGATGGAACCGTCTAGTCCATTATGTACAAGGTCAAGTATTCTCAACGCTTTCAGCTGGCCAAGCAGAGGCGGAATCCTTCCCATAAAAAAATTGTAAGAGAGATTTAAAGTGCGTAACAAGGAGAGACCTCCTATAGATGGAGAAATGGTACCTTTCAATCCCAATTGAGGGAGAATTATGGCCACCACTCTGTTGGTATGTTTTCTACACCAAACACCGTTCCAGAAGCACACGTTTTCTGAATTGGTAGAAGTCCAATTGGAAAGCGATCGCATGGGATCGGCTGCTAGTCCATGTCTGAATGATAATAGAGCTTCAACATCCCTCTGCTCATGATCTTCTTTCTCTCGCAGAATGCGATCTCTGGCAACAGAAAACCTTCCTTCCATGTGGGTGTGATGTAAAGTAAAGACATAAGGAGAGGAGGAAGTGTTAGCATTGTGTGCATTCTGTATTGCGGTGGCGGTGCTTAATGTGAATGCCACAGCCAAGCTTAAGCACAGCATTGCGATCATTATACTTCCCTTCATTTCTAAAACAAACCTTTGAACACGAATCATGGAGCCAGTTGCCCCTGTTATATAGATGAGTCAGTATGTCTAAAACGATAAAGATGCCATTCACCATTGAATTGTATAATATTAATATTTAAAAATAGTCAATCAATGTGGAAGAAAATCGAGGGTCTTGCGAAATTACAAGACGTCAATTTATCCAGTAGTCTCTGTCATATCAGTCTGTCCAAATAGATAAAGATGTCATTCATCATTGGATTGTATATATCAATAGAGACGGAATGGTATTTTCTTATGGAGTGTTCAGCATATAATGACATCCAGATCAGTTATGGGGACATTGCGTAGGTTGATAATTTAAATATCCTGTTTGAAGAGTCAAGGTTAGACAAAATTGCAAACTTCATCATCAAAATACATTGCAGAAGGGCTGATCTCGAACTGAATTTACAAACTATGTAGGGCCTCTCTGTGAAGGCTCTTGTGCTGTCCTTGGGTCCCATAGACCTCCTTGATCTTGTGGACATCATTTAAAATTTTCATTTTCATTTTCATCAATGGTGGGGGATAGGAAAATTGTGAAAAAAAAAATCCCAAGATATTTACCCAATAGGCCCTGTCATATCAGTCAGTCCAAAACAGATAAAAGTTATCATTCACCATTGAACTATATAATATTAATATTTAACAATAATAATCGATAGTGGTGGACAGCGAAAGAAAGTCTTGCAAAAAAATAACAAGACGTCAATTTAGGGGAGAAGGCCCAATAGTCGTGCGGGGTCTAATAGTCACGCACCCAATCGTAAATATAATATCCAATAGTCGTTTATATAATGTCCAATAGTTGTGATTTGACTACCCTAAATTAAACAAAATGTATGCTTTTGATCTAAAAAGCAACCAATCATGTGATACCACATCAGCGCTCAACTACTCATGATGTAATGCATGAGAATTGGTCTCACTATTTTTTGGGGCCTTTTTGGACACCTTGACAAAAATGCATGCTGATGTGGCATCATATTTGATGATGTGGCCCTGAAACCTTAGTTATAAGCAGAGAACTTGCCAAGTAAGCTGCTGTAAAATATTGGGAGTGATTTGAAATTTCGACGTAAGATAATTGAATGAATGAATGAATGAAAGATTTTAATGACGTCCGCGAGACCAAACAGTCTATGGGACCGAGACAAACAGGCCTAATTTGTCTTCATACTCTTTTCCAATTTAGATCTCCTGCTGTTAAGTTTGACTAGAAGGCTAGCCGTCTGATTAATCTTATCTTCCTCAAATAGTTGGTGCATATTGTCCACTTTCAAACTATTTTCATGCTGAGTGCGGATATCCTCGTAAGCAATGCATTCCATGATGAAGTGCCATTCTGTTTCCACAACCCCTTTATTGCAGAAAATACAAGTTCTTTCTTCCCAAGTTTCCTTGGGTATCTTCCACCTACCGGTCTCACACCTAAGGTGATGTGATCCCGTCCTCAATTGTGCCACTAACAACCTCGCTTTCCCTTTAATATCTGCACCTAAATAAGTTTTTTCACCATGATCCTTTGTCGGGTTAAACTCTTTGATGTAGTATGCTTTTTTTCGCCCAATCTGGTTTGTCCACATGGCAGTTCTGAATTTTTCAGTCACATAGCTTTTTATTTCACTATTGGTGCTAGGACACTCATGCAAATTGATGTCCCACTTGTTCATCCACTTGTGGTTTTGTTTCATCCAAGTTTTCTTCCTACGTTCTAGCGTCTCCTTCATAGCTGTTTTGGGCCAACGGTGGTTATCCATGTTTTCAACCTTCTTTAAATAGCTTATCAACCGGATTAAAGCCGATGCTTCCAATGGAAAAGACCCCGTTTCAGCTAAAAGAATTTCATAGGGGACAGTGGTTTTGACTTTGAGACTGCTTGTTATTAGATGTTTTTGAATTCTTTCTAGTTGTCTCCAACTGCATTTTGACATACTATTTCCCCATACCTCACACCCATAAAGTACAACCGAAGCAACAAGCAAACCAAAAGAGTTTTCTTGGTTTTCCAATCCCAAAGCTCGGCTTTTCTACACGACTACTGGGCCCTCTGCCCTACCGAGAAGCCCCTGTCATATCAATGTCCAAAAGAATAAAGATGTCATTCACCATTGAACCGTATAATGTTAATATTTTAAAATAATCATCAATGGTGGGGGACAGTAAAATTGTGGAAGTCCAGGGGTATTGCGAAAATAACAAACGTCAATTTACCCGCGTGGAAGTCCGTAGGCAATACATTGGGAGGACTGTCGATGACGAATGTGATAAGACAACTAACACTTTCCTGTTGTTGACGATCTCATTATTGGAAAACAGAGCAAGTAATGGTTATCATTTCAAATTTGTGCATCAAATATTAAATATATCTTGTTTAAAAACTATTATCTTAAATTAAATATAATTATAATGTTACAGAATTTTTTAAAGTCTATTTAAAATGTTTTCTTTCATTTGATATGAGTTTTCTAAATTTTAAATTGTATTTTATGATAAACATATTTAAATATGATTATACCATCATTAAACTTAGATTTTGAATAAGTGTATATTATCTCAATATTGTATTTATGACAAAAAATCATTATATTCAAGTGCAATCAAAGATGAATTAAAACAATTTACTTAATTTGTAAAAAAGGTAGAGTGTTGGTCATCAAATGATAAAAATAAAAATTATTTGTCTTTTCAAAAGTAATAAGAATACAGTGTATTTATGTATTTAAAAAGTGTATTATATTTGGCGATTTATTATTATTAGTTAAATAATAATTGCAAATGAAGATATAATGAACATGTTGATAGGTGTAATACATACATATGTAGACTTAAAATAAACTAAGTTTGTGAGGTTTTTGTTTTACTATGATATAATTAATGTCTTAGAGGAGACATGATCATGAAAATATGAAGTTTTCATTTATTTCAATTTGAAGTTTTTATTTTTCATAAATAGTTTTAATAATATTTTTCAATATTATGTTAAAAAAAATTCTTGTTATTTATATCTTTTAAGGATTTTGAGAGTAGTTGCAATCATTTCTCTTATTTTATAAATATTTTAGAGATCCTTACAATTTTTCCTTTTCTCATGTCCTTGTTTCCAATATTTCAAATTAAGATAACAATTATTTTGAAGCAAGAAAATAAATTGTCTCTTGCTTCTATCTAGAGAGAAAATATGAAGTTTTGGTTTATTTTAATTTAATTTTTTATCTTTCATATATATATATATATATATTTGTCATAGTTTTTAATATTTTCGTACAATTGTCCTTTTAAATTCCCACTTTTAAAGGATTTTCTTAGAGTAATTGCAATTGAATACACTATTTTTAAAGATTTTTAAAGTGCTTATAACTATTTCATTTCCTCATTCCCTTGTTTTCCCATTGCCCTACTTATATTACTTCAAAATAAGATAACAAGTATCTTGAAGCAAGTGATACATAAGATTACAAAAAAAATTGTATATATTTGAGAATGTTTTTTCAAAAAAATGAGATATAGGAGTAATTTTGGTCTTTTGATATTTGGAAATAAATTCATCTTAAGATGACATTTTTTATTTTTACTTATTGAATTGTTTTTCAATAATGAACAACTATTGCAAATCCAAGCACTTGGAGAAGTGGTTAGAGTGGGTAATAAAAGAACTATTTAAGTGGAAATAAAAGGCTTGATGAGTATCAACAAAGGACTCGGTAGAGAAGGTCTCCATACATAGATGTTAAATTATCAATTTTATCCAATACATAAAAGAAAGTAAAGAGACTTGAGCTACTACTTAACACAAAATTTTCTAGTTTCGATAAAATATTTTCAAGATTTTTCTCAAGTTGTTTAAAGTTGCAAATTATAATTATAATGATCCAAAGGAAAGGCTTTATGGGGATAGCAAGATGGACTCAATAAAACTTAAAACTAAACACATTGATATAGAATTTTTTTTACTAGAACTATACATTCACATCCTTGAACAATCAATATGAAACTTAGATTTGATGTTCATTAAAATAAAATAGTTCTCATTTTTTATTTCTTAACTCTTAATATTTATCAATGTACTTAAATATAAGTCACCTCTATTTTTTAACTATTTAATGTGACATTTTTATTTTATATTACTTTTTTTAAACACATCAACAACTAAGATAGAAAAAGTATTGAAAGGAATCCAAAGTAAAGACTTTATAAGGATAACAAGATGGACTCAATAACATCTAGAACCAAACACGTTGATATATAAAGTTTAACTTTACTAGAACTATACATTCACATCCTTGAATAAGAAATATGAAACTTAGATTTGACATTCATAAAAATAAAATAATTTTCTCCTCTTTTATTTCTAACACTTAATATTTATCAATGTACTTAGATATACGTCACCTCTACTTATCTAATTAATGGGAAAAAAATTATATTATATTACTTTTCTTGAACACATCAACAATAACTAAGATAAAAAATATTGAAAGGAATCCAATGGAGAAGACTTTATGGGGATAGCAAGGTGGGCCCAATAACACCTAGAAACAAACACATTGATAAATATAGTTTAATATTACTAGAACTATATATTCACATCCTTGAACAAGAACTAGGAAACTTAGATTTGACATTCATAAAAATAATTAGTTTTTCTATTTTTTAATTTCTTGGTCCTCTTAATATTTATCAATGTACTTGATTATAAGTCGCTTCTACTTGTTAATTAATTAATGTGACATTTTTTATTTTTTATTACTTTTCTTGAACACTGTTATCAACAGGAGTGCACCCGTGTGCAAAAGCAAAGATACTTTGCAATCCTGTGTAACATGGGAAAACTTTCAGGTTGTGGGTACCCTATGTTGAAAGTTAACCTCCGGATTATAGGCTGGCTTCCTATAATATTTTTTAATGATGGACTGTAAACTTTGATGGAAAAGGGAAGAAGGATTGAATTGAATGCATAAACTAAACTTTAAAATGGAAGGTGATGCACCTACTAATGAAAAACTTAAACTACAACTTGACTCACAAATGACTTCTCAATATTTTGACTTGCACAACCTAATCTGACTGCAATCACCTGAATGTTTCATACAGAGGCTGACAAAATATCTCTTTTGAAGGAAAACTTTGTTTTCACAACTAAAGTGATAAAGTAATTACATGCACAATGTATAACCTACGAATTTAAGCATTACTGCATACATACATTTATGAAAGAGACAATAAAATTAGACGTTTCAAAATTGAAACACAATAATCTTTTGATCAGATCCAACACAATGATGATGCCTGAAATCTTGAAAGAAAAACCTGATAATATTGAAAATCAAAAGGAATTCATCTGCTAATAACAAAGTTAAAATAACCTGTAAACTGCTGCATGATATTAACTATAAAGTATTTGAGTTACAAAATCAATATTTTCTTTGTAGAATTGCAAAGGCAAAACTATCAAGAACTAAGGAAAAAAGACTAAGTCTTTTTCCTATATACAATAAAGGGCTTCAAAAAGCCAAGAGGAGATAATTGAAGTCAAAATATATGAACTGCAAAGCTAATGTGAAACTGCAGTCATGTCTCACCATTTGCTCCATTTTTTCTTTACATGATTTTGAGAAAAACAAAGACTATTTGATTAAATATGAAAGATAATCAATATGATTATTTTAATATTTATCATGTGAACTTTTTTTTTACTTTGCATGGTAAATATTAAGGTAATAAAATATTACCTTTAATATTTAATTACATATTTTTTCTTATTTAAAATCATGCAAAAGATACAAGCTAAGTGTTTTTCACTTTAAAATTAAATGATAATATTGAGACTTAACTCTCAACTCCACCAATATGCATGATGAATCATCTTTAGTCGTGCAAGTTTGAAAAACATGCAAAAAAGACCTCAAAACTGGAGCAAATTGAGTGATTAAGTGTCCAAAACTCCCTTTAAGTGGTGGTCAACCCATGTGGGACCTCAAAACTAATGTAGAACTACCCTTTGAGCCTTACAATCCTCCTAAAAAGGTGGATTTGTCTTTTTCCTAAGAAGAGGTGAAGATTTCTCAAAAAATATGAACTAGGTCAGTGAGAAATTTAAAGGGTTTTTTATCTCATTCTTTTATAAATTATATCCAAAAATCACAAAAACCCAGATTGTAGTTTTCGAGATATGATTGAAACACACAACCATTATTCATTGCATCTTTTGAATCTAAGAAGGCAGAATGCTGGGCTCAACCCTTGTGGGAGCCTTTACACCACATGCTAAAATGTTGAACATGATGAACTAGCCATGAAACATGTACCTATACCTAATAAATCTTTGAATGTTTGGTTTTCTTATATGATTTGCTCAAATGTCAAATTTTTTTCTCACCCCAGCTTAATAACTACCTGATAAAACTTTACTAATTTAGCCGGTGGCCAAAAATTAGTAACATTTCTAGCAACCTCTTTGGGGTGTTTGCTTGCTAAACAAATAAGATCAGTTTTCGTACTTATCCATTAGGCATGGAGTCCATCTTTTTTTATTTTTCTGACTCAAAAATATTTGTAACTCAGTTGTAGAAACCATCAACAACAAACAAACTTGAAAGAACCTAGCATAAATTTGTTTAAGACAGAGCCAAAAAACTATGCAACATCTGCACTTTATTGAAAAACAAAACAATATTGAAACGAAGTGTGCTCAAATCACTTATTCGCTTGAAAACTACTCTACCCTACACTACCCAACAACTGTGAAAGCCTCAAACAAATCCATTTATTGTTTGGTTAAAGTAGCTTCACTTTCTAAAAAAAACACTGATTTACATGTTTATGAACAGCTGAAACTAGATGAAGAACAAGAAGATATTCAATAAACTAGTGCAATTCTTCATGAAGAATGTAAACAAACTCAATCACCCTCTGATTTTGATCAACCAAACTGTTGGTTTGGAGTGAATGAGCAAGTTGGCCCTGTTGTCCTTTAATCTCAATCTCATGCTTGGACTCTATTATGGAGAGATGCCTGATTGGGCATCCTATTGAGATGATAAATTGAGGACTCTTTTTGCTGGATTCTTTCTCATGTGTTGTCTCTTCAACCACAACCTCTTTGGTCACCTAATTATGTTGATCACAATCCTTTGTCTTGAAAGGTACTAAGTTGTCAACAATGTTAGAGCAAAAAACTTCAATGATGTTTGAGAATAAGTCCTCTTCACATGAATAATTTCATTTTGCAGTGTATGCTCTAATTTATTCTCATGATGATTTTCAAAGCCCATACCTTCAATATCTATGATTTGCTATTTTTCTTGCTCTACTTGACTATTTTCATTTGTCTCTTCTTGGATCTACACCTTGTCAAACTGATTTCCTTCATCTTGTTGCTCAAAATTGGGCATTCATGTTAGTTTAATGATGCATTGCTCATCTTCACCTACAAATCCTGGAAGTTCATCAAATAAACCAACAAAATTTTGAACCGAAACATCTTTTTCTACTTCAACTACCTATTGTCTCGCCTTTTTCTCTTCAAAAGATGATTGTCTAGAGTCTAAACTTGAAACAAATACCTCAAGCTCATCCCAAAATGAGTCATCTTCATTCTGATTTTTATTTTGTTATGGAAGAGGATTGTTTATTACCTTATTGTAGCCTTGTTGAGGGGTTAGGACATCACCTTTTATACCTCCTTCTTGTTGATCTGAGACTAATACTGTTGTGATATGAGACTCATCTTGGTCATCATCAACGAAGTATGAAATTTAGTTCATCATATTAGTTAGATCATAAGAAACATCAGCCTTTTCTTGATCTAAAACTTGTTGATTTCCAACTACAACCTCCTCAATTTCTTGATTTATAACTGATTATCTTGAGAAATCAAGATATCAATGGACTCTTCTATGGATGGAATGATTGTGTCTAAATAAGAAGTCTAATTTGTTTTAAGTTCTTGAGACTACACAAGTTTGGGGAAAGGCTACTCCTAAAGGATTGTAGGCTAAACCTGTTCAAGAATAAATTCCTCTTGTATGAAGCATAGTGTTTTGAGCATAGGAATACCTTCTCCAAAAAATGGGTTTGGAAAACTAAGAGCTAGGTTAGTTTTTTGCTCAATAATAGGCTCTTGAAATGAATATAAACTCCTCATACTTGGAATTTTGAAATTGGAAGACATAGGAGACTCATCTTGACTGAAACTTGGAATTTTAACCTTGGGAACCTCTTTTTTAGCAAGTTTTAGCCTCATTTCTACATCTTTTTCAGCTAACTCCCTCTCGAGGTTTTCTTCAAACAATATTCTTTGTGTTTTCAACTCTTGCTCATGAAGATAGGCCCGATAATCTAACTCTTATTGCTGCATATCAAACTCTTGTTGCCTCCTGAACTCTTCTATCTTCTTTGTGATGTATAATAATATGTCTTTGGTGTCATTCATATTATTCGTCATATCATCAACCTCTTAGAGTTGATTTTGGACATATAAATGTTGATATGAAGGTTGAGCAGGGGTGGGTGGGTGGTAAGCATAATAATCATGTTGGTTATTTGTTGTTGCATGGTTGTTTGGGATAAAACTAGCATTATAACTACCCTGATATGGATGTGGATAGGAGGGAGTTTCATGAAATGAAGGTGAGAACATGCTCTTTTCATAAAAACCAACATTTTGTCTACTTGAAATCAGAAAATTATGTTCGAAGTCGTTAAGTATAAATTGTAACCTCTAAAAGGAAAAATGCACTGCTTTATATACCAGAAAAACAACTCACAATTTGAATTCTTTCTTTGAAGTATGTTTTACAATCCCACCAGGCATGCCAAAAACTGTTATCAACAGGAGTGCACCCGTGTGCAAAAGCAAAGATACTTTGCAATCCTGTGTAACATGGGAAAACTTTCAAGTTGTAGGTACCCTATGTTGAAAGTTAACCTGTAGATTATAGGCTGACTTCCTATAAGATTTTTTAATGATGGACTGTAAACTTTGATGGAAAAGGGAAGAAGGCTTGAATTGAATGCATAAACTAAATTTTAAAATAGAAGGTGATGCACCTACTGATGAAAAACTTAAACTGCAACCTGACTCACAAATGGATTCTCATTATTTCAACTTGCACAGCCAAATCTGACAACTTAATCACCTAAATGTTTCATATAGAGACTTTGAAAAAATATCTCTTTTGAAGGAAAACTTTGTTTTCACAACTAAAGTGATAAAGTAATCACATGCACAATATATAACCTACGAATTTAAGCATTAATACATACATACATTTATGAAAGAGACAGAAAAATTAGAGGTTTCGAAATTGAAGCACAATAATCTTTTGATCAAACCAACACAATGATGATGCCTGAAATCTTGAAGGAAAAACCTAATAATACTAAAAATTGAAAGGAATTAATTTTCTAATAACAAAGCTAAAATAACTTGTAAACTGTTGCATGATATTAACTGCAAAGTATTTGAGTTACAAAATCAATATTTTCTTTGTAGAATTGCAAAGGAAAAACTATCAAGAAACTAAGGAAAAAAAACTAAGTCTTTTTCCTAAAGGGCTTCAAAAAGCCAAGAGGAGATAATTGAAATCAAAATATCTGAACTACAAAATTGATGTGAAACTACAGTTATGTCTCACCATTTTCTCCATTTTTTTTGCATGATTTTGGGAAAAAGGGACTATTTAATTAAATATTAAAGATAATCAATATGATTATTTTAATATTTATCATGTGAGTTTTTTTTTTTACATTGCATGGTAAATATTAAGGTTTATAAAATATTACCTTTAATATTTAATTACATATTTTGTCTTATTTAAAATCATGCAAAAGATACAAGCTAAGTGTTTTTCAGTTTAAAATTAAATGATAATATCGAGACTTAACTCTCAACTCCACCAATATGCATGATGAATCATCTTTGGTCGTGCAAGTTTGAAAATATGCAAAAAAAGCCTCAAAATTGGAGCAAACTAAGTGATTAAGTGTCCAAAACTCCCCTTAAGTGATGGTCAACCCATGTGGGACATCAAAACTAATGTAGAACTGCCATTTGAGCTTTACAATCCTCCTAAAAAGGTAGATTTATCTTTTTCCTTAGAAGTGGTGAGGATTTCTCAAAAAATACGAATTGGGTTAGTGAGAAATTTAAAGGGTTTTTTATCTCATTGTTTTATAAATTATATCCAAAAATCACAAAAACCTAGATTTTAGTTTTTGAGATATGATTGAAACACATGACCATTATTCGTTGCATCTTTTGAATCTGAGAAGGCAGCATGTTGGGTTCAACCCTTGTGGAAGCCCATTTTACACCACATGCTAAAATGTTGAACATGATGAACTAGCCATAAAACATGTACCTGTACATAATAAATCTTTGAATGTCTGGTTTTCTTATCTGATTTGCTCAAATGTTAACAAATTTTCTCACCCTAGCTTAATAACAACTTGATAAAACTTTACTAATTTAGCTGGTAGCCAAAAATTAGTAACAAACACATCTTCAACAATTAAGATGGAAAAAATATTGAAAGGAATCTAAAGGAAAGGTTTTATGAGGATAGCAAGATGGACTCAATAACACCTAGGCTTTATGAGGTTTTATGTTGATATAAAAATAATAAATTTACTAGAACTATACATTCACATCCTTGAAAAAAAATACGAAACTTAAATTTGACTTTCATAAAAATAAAACTACCAATCGCACCTTAGTGTGCAATGGGTGTTGAGTTGTTGTCATTGATGTCAAAAAGGTTTGATTGATTTCATGTAAAAAAGCTTGTCATAGTTTTTATTGGAAAAGTTTGATTGGAGTTTCATATACTTTGATCATGCTAGGTTTTCAAGGGATCTCATGTTGTTTTCAAGTGACACGTGGTTTCAGATGATTAGGATGTCACTTTTATGCATTGGATATGCATTGGATCAATCTTATATGGATGTCAGGAGGTAGATGTGCTCATTCAGGATATGTGCTCTTAATCTAACCATGACATGTGCTCGTGTAACCAGGATGTCGTATTATGTTTTTGATTCAATCTTTGATGTCAAAAGAAGGCTCACATTACATTGGGTCAAATTATATATATATATATATAGTGGCTTTATTAGGGTTGTATGGCATAATCAATGTTTGTAGTTGTGCAATGATGTGTTCAGTAGTGATGGGAGAATCAATGTGTTGACAAGGAATTTGAATGGATTGAATTTGGATTCATTATTCACTATATTCCTAATACCTAAACCCTAGTGTTACCCTAAACATAAGTTATCAAATACATTGATCTAAACGTATTTGCTTTTGTTATAAAAGATAAGTGACTTGTCGGGGAAGTCACTGACAGCTTAAGTCACAACTTATGTATGTTCTCCATGTTGGGTAACCGACCCCCTCAACCTAAGGCAACTCGTAGTCCTTGCTAATAGTTTTGAGACCAAGCACTAAAAGATATCAAAGGCCAACATTCAACTTTTCCGGGCGCTAAGGTTAAGATTGAACAGATGTGATTTAATCTTTTTTTGAATTATAACGGTCATATAACCACCTTAAAGTTGACGTTCATTAGTGATGCATCCAAATTTAGTTAGGTTTTGAAACTGATTTCTTAACCATTTTCCTCAATGTTTTTTTATGGTTTAAAAGGAGAACTTAGAGCATGGATTTTTTTTGGAACATAGGTGTATTTCATAGGTGTTTGAAAGGGCGAAAAGGAAATAAAAAGAAAATAATTATTGTAGAGAGATATGTAGTTTTAAAGGGATGAGAGTGATATTTTATGCATGAGAAAGACATATGGAATGGAAGATCCATGTTCATTGCAAATACAGGAGGATCCAATCAGATGTTAGTAAGGTAATTTTTGTATGTTGTTTTTGTACTCAAAGTAACATTATGTAGAGTTCAATGATATTATTTATGGCATGAAATTTGGAGGGTTATAAAATGTTGTGATGCTTTGTTCATGAAAAAGACATGATGACTTGCAGACAGGGATAGTTCATACTGATGCAAATTCAAATTGATCAAAAAATTCTTATACATATGTCTAAGGTGATGTTTAAATATTTATCTTGATGTTATTTATATTTATTGACAGAAGTTTGATATCTTCTTGTAATGTTGCAAATTGGTTTTTGATTGATTATTTCACAGTGTATTGTGGAGTAAGGTTGGAGACAAAAGGAAATATAAGGTGGTGAATTTATTTGCAAAGAAGATTGATATGTATATGTGGTGATGAAGCTTAAGTCAGTTGATTAGTAGAGAATCAGAGCAACCCCCTAAATTGAGTTTTTCTTTCATATGTTCATTTGACTGCCAACGAGGCACATTTTTCCGGTGAGGCATATAGTTTTTCTAGTGAGGCATGGTGTTTTGTAGCAGTGAGGCTTATGTTTCCAGTGAGGCATAAAAACTAGTCGATGAGGCTCTGTAATTAGTGGGAATTTATTAAGCCACTAAGGCATTTTCTTGAGTGGTTTTTTAATCCCTATGAGGGTTTTCCACTCATAAATCACTGTGTTATGGTTTCTTATTATCTGTGGTCTTTTTGATCTTCATTTCACTCATAATATTGGGTTTTGATGTTTTCAACTAGTGTGATTTGATTTTTTTCTTTATCATTCAAATTTTGAAAGCTTTACATGCATGTGACTTTACTTGGAGAATGAACAATACTGAAACTTGCATTCCATATATTCATAGTTGTGAAAAATTATTTAAATTAAGTTTAAATTTTTCATACCACTGATTCACCCCCCCATCTCAGTGGTATTATACTCCAACAAGTGGTATCAGAGCTAGACCCTTGCAAAAAAATTATCCAACTTAAGGGTTCTTGGTAGCAGAGTACAATGGGAAAGAGGTATAGAAATAAAGTTTCTCAAAAGGAGAAAGGCCTGCATAAAAAAAAAAAGATTTTTTTGTTGAAATTGATGATGAAGAAGGAGACCTCTTTGTAGGTGAAGATGACTATGAACAATAGTGTGAGGTTGATATAGAAGGTGAACTCTTGTGTGCTCTGGATACAATCAAGCAACTCAAAAAAGAATCAGACGCTAGAAGACCAAATTCAACAACAAAATGACTCCAAGGCCAAGGTACTTTTAGATTTTGCAAAAGTTTCTTTAGATCTTGAAGAGTCTAACAAACTTATTATCAGTATAAAGATAGAGATAGAAGAAGCAAAAAGGGTAGTTTATTTTACAAAATATGATCTTCAAGTCAAAACTAATGAATGCCTAAAACTAGAGTTAGAGATAGTTTCTTTGAGAAAGGAATTGGAAAAGGCATCTTCTAAGTTGCACAAGAATCTATAGTTTGAAAAGAGTATTGAATTTTTAAATGACATGTTAAGAAAACAAAAATTTCATAAGGACACTACAAGCCTAGGATATGAAGAAGGGTGGCTTCTAAAGTCAAAAATGCACCAAGGAAGAAGATAGATTTGTTTACAATATAGAGACTTCTAGATAATCTTAGCTATCAATAAAGCTAACAATAAAAATATCCAAGGTGGCCTCACAAAATACCACCAACCCTTCAAAGAAAAATAGTGCATGATCCAAACACAATACAAACTCGCAATAGGAGTCATAATAAAAAAAAAAATCTTGATCATGATGAAGTAATTGGAGAAGATCCTAGGTTGTAACTAATGATAATGACTCCTATTCCTTCATATTCTATTTGTTAGCATTATCAAAGGCCCATTTAGCCAAAAATTCAACCACCTTATTTTAGTCTAGAGGAATATGGACAAAAGAAATGGACTCAAAATTAGGAACCAAGCACTTAATCTACTCAATGAAAAAAGCCAACTACCAAGAAAGATTAGTAAAAGTTCCTCTATTCCAAGAGTGTCCAAGATCATAGAATCCATCTCACAAATAATTTTTTTCTATCACAACTGGCACTATTTAGTCATAGCAATAAGGGAAACATGGGCGTCCATTTGATTGTTAGTGTGGTATCTCATAGAAGTAGAAAAGAAGAAATGAACCAAACCATGACTATCTCAACCCATTACACCAATTCTTGTAACCTCGGGGTTACCCTTGGAAGAACCATCAAAGTTAATTTTTGAAAAACATATAGGAGGAGACCACTTACTAATCCTATTCATTTTTTTAGAAACATGACTTTGAATAGCAACCATAAAAGGAGAAGTTGGAGAAGAGGGAAGATTATTACTACTAGAAATTTAATACTCAAAAGGAGAAAGGACCCCTTCAAGGGAACATTTAGCAACAATAGTTTCCTGAACTAAAATCTTTGTTGGAAAATCAAGGTGAAACTTCTATAATGAAAATTCAATAAAGTATTTTCACATATGAAAGTGTGTCACCAAAAAATGTATATAGTTGACATTTTTATGCTCACTTGAGTCTCTCTTATGGACTTTGGCTTGATTTTTCCTAGATTTAATGTTGTAATGTGGGCAACACATTCACATTAGGTCTTGGACCCTTGTGAATCATTAAGACTTCTAGGATGTCTTGTAAAGCTTTTGTAAAGTGTTGTAACTCACTTTCACACTTTTCTAGAACCCTTTCATCACAATTCACCTAATAAACCCCCTTTTTATCACTTACCAATTCTTAGTTCAAAGTGTTGTAAAGTGTTGTAACCCACTTTCACGCTTTTCTAGAGTTGTCATCACTAATTCAACCCTTTCTCAAGTTTAAATGACCCCTTAATACACTTTCTGACCCTCCATAAGTGTTTTTTTGAGGATATTCCCATTGGACAACATTTAATGCCCTCTAATTCTTGACACCCACTTAATTTGCTTAAGTGGGACTAAGTCCCAAATAGGGGCGACTTAGATCTTTTTGGCACAAAACTCAAAATTATTTCAAATTTTTGGCGGGATTTCATTCTCTAACCCTTGAGGTTGGTCTGCGATGTGTTATTTTCAAGAAATTTAGTAAGATCAAGTACAAATAGGGGTTTTTCTCCTCATTTTTCATCTCCTACAATTTCCTAATTTCTTGCACTCATTAAGCATTCAATCTTATAAACATTCAAGCAATCTAAGCATAATCAAGTCATCAGTTGGAGCACTTCATTACATATCTTCAGATTTCTACATCAAGGGTTTGGTAAGTTTATGACATTGCATGTTGTTTATTTATCATTCTCTTTCCATTTCATTTCATAGGGTTTGATTACCAAAGTGGGATTTGACCAAGGCAAACCCCTATACTCTAACCCTTAGCCATTTTTCCCTCTTTGCATGTGTGTTTGCAGACTTTGTAGGAAAATTTGTCAAAGAAATAGGTGTTGAAAAGTGGTCAAGAAGTCATCAAAGTCATTCAAGTCAACATAACCCTAATTCAAGCTCAGAGACTCTTTTTACCCCTTTTTTGTAGAATCAAGAGCGGACACCTGTCAGAAAAGCAAGTGCAGACTCGAAGCTATAGGATCCTATCCCAAAATTATTGAACTATGTAGGTGGACTAAGTCGCTACCAGTGGAAAATTATTCCCACTATTAGGCCTGAAAAGTGGTTTCTACATTTTTGGATACCCATTTGGCAAATTCATGTTTTGGCAAGTTTTCTCTTAAACTGGGACTAAGTCACCCTTGGAACCTAGCGTAAGTGTCTTAGTCAACATTTTCAGTCAATTTTTCAGGATTCTAGAATCTCTCCACATCAAATTTTAGATTCTAGGTGCACCTCTCCAGTCCTATTTAGTTATTTCATCATTTACTTGCATTTTTAGGTGTTTTTGCATATCACACTATGTTTTCAAACAAGTTGCATTTCTTAGGTTTAACATCATTAAATCATTTTCTTTTCAGACTAGTGCATTATTACATCATAATTAGATACATTACATCTCATTTACATTAATCTTGAGTGTAGAAATTTGCATTTTGGACCCCATTCCTTTCTCCTTTTAGGTGAAAAACCCTAGAAGGAGCTTAAAGCAGTTGGGCAATCCAAAATCATTGTCCACAGAAAGTAGATTACTTATATATTCAAGATTTACCAGTATGATATTGAAGTGATTACACATACAACCAAGGAAAGAAGGATAGTAAACACAAGTGACACAGTATTTATGTGGAGAAACCCTTGTAGGAAAAAAATCCACACCCAAAGAGATCTACTACTTGTATTAATCCATTAAATGAGTATACATCAATACAACATCTCTCTATGAATTTTGACAACACTTCATTACCTCTTCAACTAGTAAAATCTACTTATCTTCTACTAATGCAAGTATCTAATTTATAGAGGAGCAAGGATGACAATACCACTATGGTATCTCAAAAAAAGAGGAATAAACCACCTAAAACAACCATATGCCCTATAACATGCTAACTCATACAAAATAGCAATTGCTTTATTTTTTACCATAGTAGTAAATAAAATAATTTAATTCAAAATAGGAATATTAAAAAGTTTCCTTTTCAAACATCATTTATTGCACATTTCAAATATAAAAGTATAAAACATTTTTTGAAACTCAAATACAATTACATTTCAACTTGAAAATGAAATAAATCTTTCCAATTACAATTCATACATGATAAACTATCAAGTATACAAATTTACAAATTACAATGCAATTCTAAGGTCAGGTCTTCCATATTTAGACAATTCTTCTATTTTAGGAGCCTTGACATTGTCTTCTACAAGAGGGAGAGCATCACTCGAGCGCTCTACCTCCAACCACAAACCGACGATCCCCCACACACCTTCCAATTAGAAGTGGCCTTACCCTTCATAAAGAGTATAGACTAAGGAACCCACAAATATGTCATCTAAGTTTCTAGTGTTGTGTCCTACATAACCAATCAACCATACAACTATAGACTTCTCTAACTAAGTATGATCCATTTGATTGGTTATGCAATCTAGATCATATTGAACTAACTAATGCAAGAAGAGAATTTTGCATTACTTTGGCTAAAGTTTTGAAAACATTTTGATCACTTCCTTAAAAGGTGGATTTGTATGTTCACACACCTCTAACTCGACTTCGAAACCATAATGACATAAGGTTTAACTCAAATTGACTGTTTGACCAACTATTTGGCTTTCCATGAAGTTACTCAATCATAATATAATGACTGACTAAGTCGTTAAACGACTAGGTTGGCTACATATGCTTTTTTTACTTTGAACACCCATTTTATATTCTTGTAACAACTTGGGACTTGGCATCTTCCACTTGTTCAAGTCCTTAAATCAAACCATGAGAGTGGACTACTCTCCTATTTTTAAGCACATTTGGTTAATAATGATGGCCCACCATGTCATCGACTTGAGACACTTGGTTTCATTTTTAAGGTAGAAACTACATGTCAAATAATTTCAACAATATAATGTTAAATATTGTTAATTATGATATCAAATTATGATATCAAATATCATCTTATTTTATTGAGTAAAACTATGTTCAAGTATTGAATATGCTTCAATAAATCAGCTTATAAAGATGCCTTTAATCAGATAACTCAACTGAGATAACCTCTTTCTTTATCTCACATTTAAATAATTACATTTAGTAAAATATTCATTATATAAACTTTTATAAATATCCATATATAAAACTAAAAATAATCTTTGACCGAGAAAATGAAATAAATCAATTATTTTAACACAACAATTTGCAAGATGTCACCCGCTTCGTGCTGGAGATCATGCACAGGTCCACCACCACTTTGTGTTTGTTGCAGAAGGACAATTCCACCGACAATGCGGAGGATGAAGCTGTCAGTAAGGAACTTCTTAAGTTCCTCACTGAGGATTGGGCTACCATAACTTTAATCAAGCCATGCAGTGGAAAGAAGGATTAGGGTCACGGATGGTTTTATTTTTTGGTTGGGCTTGGCCTCAATGGCCATCGTTTCTTTTTTATTTCACTAAATATATTAATACTATTTTTATGTTTTCTTATTACTGGTATGACCCCTAGTGGTTTGTGGTTAAGACTGCTTTAAATCATGATTTTGTGATGGACATTAGTATTAGTATTATGATTTTGATGTGTTTTTTTGATATGGAATGTTTAGGGTGTTGGTTAGGTTTTTAGACCTTGTTGTTAATGTGTTGTTAGTGTTATTCTACTGATGATGGCATGCAGGGCCTTGTACTAAAGGGACAACACCCTAGTTTTGTTGCTTTTATATAAAAAACACAACAACAATTTTCCTTTCTAATTTGTTGCTCATTTCGAAATATAAAAGAAACAATTTAAGTTATGGTTTTAAACTAGAAGATTAAACTATCTTTCCCCTATTTTAACTTGGTTTATTCTTCAACAAGAAAACTAATCTTCTATTTAAAATTTTGGAAAATTTATAAAATGCAAATAAAGCATGCATGTTTATTCTCTATACTTTTGCACTTTAAATTCTTCAAAAATCGCAAGCTTGGGGATTTGAATAGCTTCCCTCAAGATTTTGTCTTGAAAATTAGAAGAAACTTAGATTCTATTTGCAAATTCCTTCAGCAAAACCACAATGAATAGTAATAATGTGTCTCTTTCTTCTCTAATAATAAACTCCCTATCATTTATCTTTATCTAGAACCAAACTTAGAAAATAAAATAATGCAATATTGACTCCTCAGAAGGTATGACCAGTCAATACTCTTATCAAAAAACCTTAGAAGGAAAAATTCATGCAAAAAAATAATACTCAAGTCACTCCTCTAAAACAAAACTTCCCTTGCATAACGAATTCTACCCAAATAAAATTGATGTAAGAGAAACCTCTCATGATGCTTCTCTTCTTTTTCTCATAGTTTCAAAATCAACCTTCATACAAATAAAAATAATTTTCCTTACATCCACTCATGACTCTCTACCAACACCTAAAATGTGACAGATAAAAGCTTCTTTACTCTTGGTAAAGACCACGACCTCCCATCAACTCCCGTAGCCTCCAAAATGAAAAACCAATAACAAATCTCACTCCTTTGTCACACTCTTATTCTTTTTCCTTCCTCTCCTTGCATAAAGAATTGAGTTTGATCACCTTAAAAACCTGTGCCACTTTTCCTCATTTCGTTGGCATTTAGTCGCTAACCGACCACTTCAAAATGATTCCTATCCACCAATACAAGTTTGGCATTCAATGTAATATTTTAAATTGCATGCTAAAATTACTATCACCTCCTTCATGCTTGGTGAATAGTTTTTAAACCTCTCTTTATGCCATGATTTGGGAGTGGTTGATTAATAATCACTTAAGAAGAAAAATAAACAACCACTTTAGTGGCACCACAAATGCTGCATGATATTTAAAAGACATTAAAGTGATAATTAAAAATACAGCTCAAAAGATAAACAAAAAGGAAAAGATTTGCCACTTATGTGGCCATAACATTTGGCTTAAAGGCCACATTGATCTCCTTCCTTTTAGCCTCTGATGGAGGCTAAAATGCCTCTCGAAGAGCTTTATTCAATATAGATTTGAATTACTGTATGTACATACTTTTATAAGCATGATAAATATTAAAAATCTAATCATTATATCATATATTAAATCCATATCATATATATATATATAGTTTAACACAATTTCATATATTTGATTCATCTTGATTTAAATAGAATATTATCTAATCGATTAACATCAAAATTCATAATATTACACTTTATTTTCCTTTTGAAAAAAGATAACCAAAACTCAACTGGGTTAGACTAAACCTAACAACTCAATTTTAACATACTACAAAAATTGACTCAATGATAGGATTAGGGTAAACTACATGAGTGTGTGTAAAAACTCAAACGACATAACCTATTTTGTTCTGAAGTCTACATTCCTCTCTCCGGTGATACTCACCCTCTCCCTCTAGAAGGAAAGAAAAATAGTCTTGCATTTCACTTAGAAATTATTCAAATAGTTATCTATTATAAATCACGACATCATCATAATCTTGATTCAATAACATATAATCATCAAAATTCAAATACATTTCATTGCATATAATTTCATCATAATGTTAGATAACATAATGTAATCATCAAGTATCAAAATGCATTTTAATGTAAATAGTTAAAATTAACTTCAAGGTAAAACAAAATCGAGGTGTAAAATATCTCTTCCCATAAGGATCATTGTCTCTAATGATTCAATGTATCATAACATAAACATAACAAGTTTTTCTTATCAATTTTAAGAAGCATGAAATAAATGTGGAAATTTTTGACTAGTTTCATTATACTCCTCCCATGTAGCACTACCCTCTGCATATCGATCCCACTGGACCTTGGACTGAGTGACCTCTTTGATATGTAGGTGGAGCATGTGTGTTTCAAGCACTCTGAGAAGCTTGATTGTTACCACCAGTGGATTCTTTAACTATAGTGAATTCCAATAAAGTATGGTATTAACACATGTTATATGATTTTTAAGATAAGATACATGAAACACATTATGCATCTAGGTAAGAGGTAGTGGTAGAGAAATTCTATAAGCAACTAGGTTGATCACTTCAATAAATTTGAAGGGACACACATATCTAGGAGCTATTTTCAATGACTTTCCAAACTTTATAGAACTCTTCTGGGGTTTGACTCTCAAAAAAAAATTCTCCTATTCAGAAGTGTCTCAGTATTCGCTTAACATTAGCATAGATTTTTTCCCCTATCATTCACCTTCGTCAATCTCTTCTTGATCAACTTGATCTTCTCTTCCATTTCTGACAACATTTTCGGGCCAAGGCTAATCCTATCTTTTAGCTTATCCCAGCTTATAGGATTTCAAAACTTTCTTCCATATAATGCTTCAAACGAAGCCATCTTTATCACGAAATGATAGAAATTTTGTAAGAAAATTCTACAAGTGGAAGATAATCCTCCCACTTGTATTGCTAATGCATATAGTACATTCTCAAAAAATCTCAAAAACTTGGTTTACCCTTTCTCTCTGACCATCTATCTCAGGGTGATAAGCTGAGCTTACATTCAATTGAGTTCCAAGTGAGGAAATTAAGGTTTGTGAAAACCTTGGCGTCATGTATGCATCCCTATTTGAGATGATTTTCTCAGGAACTCTGTGTGACCTAAACACTTCTTAAACAAAATTATGAACTATGATCAGTGCTCTGGATCTATTAAATTCCCAAGTATAAAGTGAGCTAATTTGGTAAGTCTATCCACCACTACCAGAATAAATTTATGCCTATTTCTAAACATAGGAAGACCTTGTACAAAATCCATACAGATGATTTGCCACTTCCACTCCAGAATTTGATGAGGATACAAAACTCCTACTGAGTGATGATGTTTTTCTTTTACCCTCTGGCATTCTATACATCTGTCTATAAATCTTGCAATGTCCCTCTTCACTCCTTTCTAGAAATATAGTGGTTCACATCGGCTAGATTTATTTTTCCTCCAAGATGCCCTATATATGGTGTAGAATGAACTTCTTTCATCGTGATATTAATTAACTCCTCATATTTTGGAATGTACATTCTTATTTTGAATCTTAACAGTCTGATTGGTTCAAAATAAAACCCATCATGTACCTCAAGTCTTAAGGATTGTCTATGAGAGCTTGCTTACCTTTCTCATAGTACTCATATCCTATTGATTTTTGCAGCACCTAATTTTTGAAATATGAGTGAATAGAGATCATTGAGGACATATGTCTCCTTTGACTCAAAACATCTTTTACTCAATTTTCCTTACCCTTAATATATCTGATCTCAAAATCATAGTCAGATTTCATCTTTAACCATCTTCCCTATCAAGCATTTAGATGCAGTTAGGTGAATAAATACTTAAGACCTTGATGGTCTAACCTTAACTCAAAAGGTTTCCCTATAAAACAATGTTGCCACATTTTCAATGCATGTGCAACACTTGCTAGCTCAAGATCATGATGAGTATAATTTTTCTCATGTCTTTAGCTTCCTAGAATCATAGGCGATAAATCACCCTTCTTGCATAAGCATCCGCCTATCCCTTCTCTTGAGGCATTAGTGATAACTTCAAAATGGCCTTCTAGATTAGGGACTTTTATTAATGGAGCCAAAGTTAACTTCTCTTTTAGTTGATCAAATACCTTCTAATTTTTTTTGACCAATCAAATCGCTTTCCTTTTCTTTGTAGAGAAGTAATGGGATAGAAAATATTAGAAATGTTAGACATGAACTTTCTAAATAGTCTACCAAACCCATGAAAATATGGACTTTGTACATATTTTTTGGTGTCAGCCACTCTAAAATAGTTTTGATCTTTGTTGGATCTATTGTAATTCCCTCAGGTGAAATTATATAACCTAAATATTGTACTTCTTTTTAAAATAAAGTACATTTCAAGATTTCTCCATACAATTTGTGCTATCTCAAACATTGAAGAATGAACTAAAAATGATAGAGATGTTCCTCTTCATTCTTAGAGTATTTAAGAATGTTGTCCAAAAATAGTAGAAAAACTTATGTGGAGACAATCTCTGAATACATTGTTCATCAAATTCATGAAAGCTATAGGGGAATTTTTCAGTCCAAAAGGTAATATTGTGAATTCATAGTGCCCATACCTTGTTCTAAAGAATATTTTATGAATATATTTATCCTTGATCCTTAATTGGTGGTATCTAGATCATAGATCGATCTTTGAAAATACTACAGCCCCTGTATTTGATAAAAAATATCATTAGTATGTGGTAAAGGATATTTATTCTTTATTGTTTCTCTGTTAAGCATATGATAGTCTAAACATAAGCACAATGTACCATCCTTCTTTTTAAAAAATATCACTGACATTCTCTAGGTTGAAACAATGTGTTTTATTAATCCTTTAGCTAACAGTTCCTGCAACTGAGCCTTCAATTTCATCAAAAAATTTGTTGTGGTCATTTGATATAGAGCTTTGGAGATTTGCTCTAAACTTGAGATTATATCTATGGGAAAATTAAAAGCTCTCTTAGGAGGTAGTCCAAGAAGTTCAATTGGAAACATATCCTCCAAATCTTGAAGATATGGGTGATTCTCCACATCAGGTTTTCCTTGATCCATAGGATCCCCATCTTCCATCCCTTGGATTTTTTGAGACTAACAATATATTAAGTCATCTTGAAAGATAATTTTTTTTAAATCTTCCCATTTATCCATTTTGAATGCAAAGAGTTGATACCCTTTTTTCTTTTCCCTCTTTAGTTGCACATCAGATATTTTCCTTAGCTTGACTTCTCTAGGAATGCCTTGTAGGAAAAAATTATTCCCTAGGTCATCGAGACACAATACTATTTTTGTAAAATATTCTACCTTAGCCTTATGCCTCCATTACCAGTTTATTCCTAGGACATCTTAGGAACCTAAGAGTGCTACAAACAAGTTCACTTCATTCCAAAAACTCAGAAGATAAACCTTCACTTCAAACAGACATTGCTCTACTTGAGCTCTTTTCTAGTTAGCATACTCTACTGACTAGGGTTTTGCCATGTAACCAGCTCCTCTAGGAAACTTATCTAATATTTTGGTGCAATGAAACTTTTAGTTTCACTAGTTTCTATTAAAATTGAAATTGGGACACCAAACAATGCACTTTTGGCTTCAATTGGAGTAATTTGGTACTTTGCTTGCTAGTTATCTAGTGTTGCATGGATCCTCTATTTAAATGCTTAATGTTGTAAGGGATTACCATGAGACTAAGCTCCTTGTGACTTATTATGGAATTGATTTTCATAATGATCCCCTCGACATGAGAAACATCCTCCTGGAGGTCCTCACCTTTCAAAAGGCTTCCTAGAGTTGTCACCATTATTTTTGGAGTTGTTATTATTATTTTTATTACTCTTGGAATCATTCCTATTATTACATAATCCCTTATCATTTTTCTCTTTAGATTCATGCTTATCATTACTCTTATTGAATAATTGGGGTGATTCTAACCAATTGAAATTTTTACAGTTCTTCTTGCAATAAGCAAATATAGATTTCAACTTATGTTCTTCTTTTATTGCTTTCTTATAAATTTGGTCCATTGCTGTAGGACCATGGACATTTACTTCACCTCCAATTTGGGAATTCAACCCCATGATAAATTTACTTGTCCTAAACCTCTCGTCTTTTTTTATATTGGGGCACATATTTCAGGAGATGAGTAAAATTTTCACAACTCTTTTATGGACAAGTCACCTTGTAGTAGATTCTACAAATTAGTAAGTTTTTGATCAAAGAACAATTGTGCTAACCATATTTTCCTAAAGATGATTACAAACTGATCCCACATTAAGCTTAATGAACTTATCCCTAATTCCATCTTCTTATTCATCCACCAAGTGGATGTTTCTCCTGACAGTTGGTATGCTCTCCAAACTGCCTTAGTAACTTTGGAATAATTCCTTATTTCAACATACTTCTCCATTTCAGTAAGCCAGGCCTTTGTTGCATCTCCACTCACCGCTCCATTGAACTTTGATGTCATCACCTTTTTCATATCCCTAGATAAATTAAGGGCTAATTGGTTTCTCTTCTCATTATCAACCCTTGATTTAGAGTTTTTTTCAAAGCACCCACTCTAGGTGGTGTTCTCATGCATGTTCTCATCTTCACCTTCATGAGATGCATTTTCATGCCTACTTTGGCCCTTGACCTCTTGCTCCAAGGTGCCATTATGTCTCTCATTTCCTTTAACATTGCTAAAATTTGATCTAGTTTTGCACTAGGGTTGTTAGAAGGATGAGATACCTCCTAACTTCCCCATGGTTTATTCTGGTTCACATCATGTTTATTTTTCTACTGGGTGAAAGTACAAACTTGTGTCACACTTTATAAAGGAACGACCAACATGAAAAAAATTTCTCAACTTCAACCACATAAAAGTGGTTATGTTTTGAATTTCAAAATGATGTAAACTAATAAAATGTAGAACTTTTTTTGAAGTTTATTCCTATAATTTTTCAAATTTAAAAAAAAAAGATATTTTTTTATCAATTTAAAAGTAGATTTTGTAATGCTAAAAATTTCAAGAAAAAGTGACGTTTAGTTGACATCAAGAAACAAATAGAAAAAAAAATTGTTTTCTCCTGATTTTCTTTTTCCAAATAACTAACTTCAATATCTAGGGCATGGAAATTTTTTTTGTAATTTTGATGTATATTTTTCTCATAATAACATTTTAAAGTCAAACTAACCTGAATTTGATAGTTTTCAGTTGACGTCAACTATTTTTTTTTTTCATTTTCAAAAAAAAAGAATACCCTTTTGAAGAGGATTCTCTCCTCTAGGGCATCATATATTTTCCAATTTGTTTTATGATTCATTATTTTTTATTTAATTTCAACTGAGCCTTTTTTTGACTTTGAACAACCTACTTGCAATATTTTAAAATATTTATATACTAAAACTAATCAATATATATATATATATATATATATATGGATTCAACACTGTGAGCTCTACAAAAGGGTATTTTTATTTTTATTTGTTTAAATTGATTGAAGAAATATTCAACAGAAGTTGGAAATTTCTAGAAATTTGAGAAAATAATGACTTTGCTATCATGTCACCTACCATCTGGATATATTCATCCAAATAGGATTCGACTGAATAATATCCAGATGAAACATATATTCGTCTAAATAGTGTTCAGCCAGATCATATCCGACTGAAATGCTGATTTTTTCAATTTTGTTTTTTTATTGTTTCCATTTTCATCGAATTTCTTTCCATTTTCATCCAATTTCTACTAAAACATAGATGCTTATATGTTCGTTGCTAGATTATTTTGTGTTCATGCTTATATTTTCATTGTGTTTTACTCTGAATATTTTAAGCTAACATTTGGACTAACAAGTGGTGTAGTTGTCGACTATCGAAGACTAATATTGAAAAAATACTAATCTATGGTTTTGTAGGACGTTTGGCCAAAGAATTTTTATTTTTCCACTAATTTAGGCACTAAAGTTATATTAGAGGGTAAATGAACTTGTTTTATGTGTCTGGGAGGGTGTAATAGATGTATCCTCACCCCTCACACCTAGTGTGATCTTGGGGATAAAAAATCTTTACATCTCTTCATTCTATTTAGATCAATGTTTTAGGTAATGTGAACACAGAAAATGTATCCCTTTTGCTTGCTTGATTTGGGAATAATTGATGACAAATTGGAGTTTTGGGTCAAAAAATATGTGAATTATAATAATCAATAACACACAACAGATGCAATGTATTACATTAAGGAAATCTAAATTAACAATACAATTTGATAAAACGATTCCTTAAAGACATTTCATCTTCCTCTATTCCTTATAAGGATCCTGTAATAGTGCTCTTAGATCTTAATTATGCACTGAATTACTGGGATGAGACCTAAGAAATGAGGAGCCATTAATTCTAGAATGCAGAAATTATGTCTACACCTACATGATTTGATGATTTGGCTGAATGATGAACTAAATGATATGTTGGATGATAAACTGTTGTATACAAAATGCTAATGAAATGATGCAATGTTGAATTAAACTAATGGAGATGATATGAAAATAATTCTAAATGCTATAAGTAAGCTAAGAAACATCTAACAAAGGAGCCATGATTCTAATTTACATGCTAAACTATTCTAAATCCTAAGCTAGAATGTAAACTAAGCTCTCAAATGCTAAGATGATTTCTGCAAAGTAATTGTATGCAATGCTATGTTATCCAAAAGTTGTAAATGAGCCTCTATTTATAGATTTCACCAAGGCATCAGATGAGTTAGCAACAATGGACAATTAGGATTCAATTTGGAGAGATCGATGATGAGAAATGAGAAGGTTAGAGAGAAATAAGGAAGTTGTCCTGGGCTTTAATAGAACAATCTTGCCAAGTGTAGAAAAGAATAAATGGAAAGGAGAAGCCTTGTGTCCCTGCGTTTGTTGAGATTGTTGAAGGTAAAAACCATTTTAGAAATTAGGAATAATTATTTTCATGTGACACATGGTGAGATGGAAGATGATGTGGAAGGAGGTTAGAAGAATATGGAGAAATGTAAAAAAAATTGAATTAAAAATTCAAATTTAATGAGAGGGAATTAATCAAATAAAAAAAATTAGTTAAATTTGTTTATTTAATTAAATCATGAAGAAAGTGGTTTAAGTGGGAAGAATTATGAAATGTGAACTATATAAATAAACTTTGCAATTTATTTATACAATAGAGGAAATAAATATTTTTATTAATTAAATAATCAGTATTTAATTTTCTCCAGACCAATTTTGGATGTATACATTTTCCCCTCTTTGAAGTGATTTGTTTATGCATTACTTCAAAGAAAAATTTACCAGTGCTGTTAAAATTTTGACAATGCCCCAAATGGCGATTTTTAGAAGATAACGAATGTATGCCCCCTCGGGAGATAAATCAAGGAATTTTTTATAATTAAAATATTTTGATGATTTTTGAAATTTTTTGTTGATTTGTGATGATGTCAATGATGAAATTCTGATTTGATAATATTCTAGAGATTTATCTCTCGATATGGAAGAATTGAGTTGCCTCGATTAATTGATCCTTAAAAAAAAATTAAAATATTGCACCAAAATCACACTCTTAATTACCCTTTATTAAGAGGTGAAAAGTGAAAAAGAATTCATTTGTGCATTTTGTGATTTTGAAAATTGTGAAGTGAGAGAGAAACCTTGAGCATTTGAGCGAAGATGGTGATCCCCTACTAGACTCATCGATTCGAGTGGGTGTGACGACCTAACTAGCTAGCAGGATATGGACCTCTGGTACGAATTTCAAAAACTTTCCTTGTGAATTTTGAATCAATCTTCCTGCATTTTTATCGAATTTTTAGTTTTTCATTTTTTAAGTGCATACAAAATTTATTTTGGTCCATCCATTAGATATTTTAGTGCATCAGCCTAGTGTTTTAGCACATCGACTAGTTTAGTAGCGCATTCATAGTTTGTAATAGCACATCCATGTTTTGGAGCATAGATGGTCTGTAATGGTGCATCAAAGTATTAGGTAGTGTGTCCACTAGAAATGGCACATCAAATTGTAGTTTTAGCGCATATGAAGAATTCTCTAGTGCATTTGAATTAAATGGCACATCAAAGAGATTCCATAGTGCAACTGAGGAATTCTCTGGCGCATTGACAGACTATAACAATGCATCCAACCAATTTGGTGGTGCATCTGCCCTTTTGGCACAACGAAGCACTATTATGGTGCATCTATGTTAGAATTGAATATTTTTTGTTTTGCTCCTTGAATTTGATGATG
This sequence comes from Sequoia sempervirens, assembly GCA_007258455.2. Taxonomy (NCBI): domain Eukaryota; kingdom Viridiplantae; phylum Streptophyta; class Pinopsida; order Cupressales; family Cupressaceae; genus Sequoia; species Sequoia sempervirens. The sequence goes on along the minus strand of VDFB02353493.1, from coordinate 404,065,429 downwards.
TTTAATCACGTCGGCCAATGATTTGTTGTTGATGATAGCTTAGATGATTTATTGATCTCATGATAGGTGAGATTCAATAATAATGATGTTTTTTTGACCTCATGAGAGGCGAGGATCAAAAATAGATGTTTGCGAGATTTGATGAAAATCTCACTTGAACTAATAGGATAAGTGATTAGTTGATGTTTGATTGTTTTGTTGATTTGATTGATTGATTGATGTGTTGATTGTGATGTTTTATAATGATAGGAGACAGATTTAGATAATCTTTAGTTCTGAGAGCGATTCCCATAGACTTGGATGTTGATCCCACATCTATCACTGGCTAATAGGGATATCATTGAGCGATGCATATTATCTTCACTGGTTGACATGCTCTGGATTAGGATTAATTGGGGATTGTTGATTGCGCTGGTAGAGAGGTGGCATAGTGACCACAACACTTTTCATTTGGCCACTGGAGAGATGACTGTGATGCCAGAGGATGTCTATAGGATTTTGTGGATTCTCGTGATGGGTGACATTGTTACATATGACCACATTGAGTAGGGAGGTACAAATTCCTTACACCAAATATTCCATGACAATCATATTAATGGGTGTGAGATGCCTTGGCAGGAGATGTTTGAGAGGTATGCCCCTTTTCCTTCCATGCTTGTGGGATTTTTTGGTGGCTTCTTATGTCCTGACAAGAGGGAAAAGCAATTTTTCGTAGGTTGGGGTTGGACACTAGAGCAGATGATTCAATTTGGGACCCGTTTCGCCTAGGGTTCATGCATGCTCACATAGTTATATATTGATTTGCATCAAGTAGTTTACCTCAAAGGAGCTAGTCTATCCGCTAGTGTGACCCTCTTACAGACGTGGGCTTGGGAGCATATAGCAGTGACACATCCGGAGATAGATAGATTTCAGCCATTTGGGAGGCCTTACATCTATGGTTATGCAGGCCCAATTGTCTAGCATAAGCTGGGAAAACTGGAGTATTGGAGATGAGTATTGGATGACTTGGATTCTATTACATGGCAGCCATATGTAGATTGTGAGTAGTGGGTCGAGGATCATTTGGAGATGCCTTATGTTATGACAGCCAGGTATCTTATTGGATGGACACGCGACATTATCAAGAGTTTCTTATTGATGAGGGTGCTCAGACAGTACGACCGAGTACAGGGGATACCACAGGGATTGGCCATGTATGCATGTAGGAAGCAGGATGTGACTGAGTGGGGGCCCAATTTATCTTACGATGTCGCATGTGATGAGCATCATAGAGTATAGCCGATGATTTGGGATTACCATCTAGAGATCGTTGAGGGATACATGACTAAGGAGTACTCACAATACTTTAGTGGGCATCCATTTCTAAGGATCTCCAGGCTTGATGAGCCAGTGCCAGCATTAGAGGATGATGAGGACAAACCACCTAGATGAAGGAGGGGTAGAGGTGGTGGAGATGAGGAGGAGGGAGATGATGGGGACGGTGATGGAGGAGGCGGTGATGATGGTGGGGATGATGGCGGGGATGATGGAGAAGGTGGTGATAGAGGAGGCGGTGCCCACCTAGTGTTGGATGTTAGAGTGCCTCGTAGGAGGTGATCCTTGGTGGCAGTAGCACAACAACACATACATATATGGTTGCCTTCCTAGCAGTAGCAGTCACAGATTGCAACATTACATGCTCAGGTCCAAAAAGTTTAGGGTCAGCTCATGCAGGTTCAAGATTAGTTGCAAGCACAAACATAGTTGTTGTCATAGGTATAGGCACAACTCTCACAGGCCCAAGGGAAAATATAGACTCTAATGATTGAGAGGGATGTTGCCAGGCAGTAGCTTGCACAAGTGCAAGGCCAGGGGCAGCTGTAGGATCAGGTTGTTGTGTTGACTATAGAGAGAGATGGATTGAGACGATAGGAAGAGCAGGAAGAGGCTATTACTGAGAGACTGCAATAGGCTGTGACGACTTTTGGGTCATCAGATTATTTTTGAGAGATTCGCCGCACTGTCCAAGAGGTCAAGTTTTACAGAGGTCGATATCATGAGGTGGTCCCTCGATCTAAAGCGATGAGAGAGCTTTACCCAGTCTCAGTCTGGCAGGTCGCAATCTCAGATAGTGAGTATGGGTGTCACACAGCCATTACCTAAGGATTAGAGAGATCCTGATGTAGGTCCGTTAGGTGTAGGGGGACGTACCGGTCTAGGGATGCCAACACCATCTGGGGGGAGCACTACATAGCTCTGATATTTGATGTTTATTGTGATTTGGACATGTATATATTACTACTCGATGATTTATTGCCATTTTTGATGACGTATTTCTTCATATTCAGATATCCTTGCACACTTGACAATAGTTTGAGATATATATATATATGCAGCAATGATGATGGTTGTCCTATGTGCCTATGTGTTGATCCTAATGGATGCATTTAGTTTCCTATTATGTATTCTATGTAATGTTTTATATGATGGTGCTATGATATGTTACGGATGAAACATGTGTTATGATTCTATTATGCTTTTATGATATCCATATGCCCTATGTGATGAATCTAATTATGTGAATGGAATGTGCTAAATGTTATGTTTTGTACTTTTTTGATGCAAATGTGTGATGGAAATTATGAAATGGATGGATGGATGATATTATTAATGCAAAAATGGATGGATGGAATGATTAAATAATGCATAATTCTATGTGTTCTTATGGATTGTGTTCTGTTTTGATGTATGATATGCATTGTACTTTGTATTTTTGTATTTTTTTGATGCAAATGTATAAATACATGTATGAAATGGATGAATGGAAATGTTTCATTGTGGATGTTCTTGTGATGCAAACGTACAACTAGATGTATATGGATGAAAATGATATGATCAATGTTTTGTTTTTTATTTTCATTATGCAAATACATGACCTAATGAAAAGTGAATGCTTTAGAAAATGATATGGAAATTCTTGTTTTTTTTTCTCATGATGCAAATATATGATCTAATAACTAGATGAATGACGAAATGATATGATAATGTATGAATAATGTCCTAATGTGTATGCAGCTAAAATCAGAATGATCTTTTTGGTAATGTCAAATGTACTCAATCTATTAATGATAGAAATAACATCACTCGTAATATTGTACCAGCCTTGGAGAAATCTATAAATACCACTATAGCACCTAGTATGAATGTAGCCTAAACATGCAACCCTAACAATGCAATGTTGTCATCCCAGTAACTAATTTATTCTTCTTGGTATCATCATTGAGCTTTTAAAATGTTGAAAGTGAGTACAAACATCATTGGTATAATTAGACCATGATGACCTGAGTACTACTTTCATGATGTTTGATAGTGCAAGTTAACACAAGCATCTAGGTATAATTGGACCAAGATGACCTAAGCATTTCTTGCGTAAACAAACAAGAGTTAACCATTTTCCTATGCGAATCCGGAATGTCATCAGTGATACTTTGTAGAGCATGTCCCACGAGGATTCACATAGTATTAATGATCAACTCACAAACAACAGACAAAGAAAAATATCATTCTCGATCATATCTTCTCTAGTTCTTTGACATCCTTGAGTTGCTCCTGAGAAATGATAACAACAATCAAAATGCAAATAGTTTGAACATTTGTGTTAAAGTGATAAAATTGTGATTTAGAGTATCGTCACCAAATGAAATTTGTTTTTGATTGATCTTGTTGTTGTTGGTTCAAATGATTGTTTTTGGTGAGTCGAATTGATGTTCGATGTTGCAACCCAATTGATTGTTGTGTTTTTACCATGTTGTCGTACTATTGTTTGTCTATCATTTTTAAGCTCAAAGATGGATTGCCCCTTGTGGAAACAAATGAATTTATTATGGATATGTACAATGACTAACAAGCCAAAGTGAGACACGTCCGACACAATAGAATATGTACATGAGGCTCAAATGAAGCATGTTGATAGTAATAGCAAAGAACCAATGTGGTCAACACACATTCCAATAGAGGAAGAAGCCATCCCATCACAAATAGCGCCTATTGCCAAGTTTTCACTACTTGCTTTTATTGCACTTTTTCATATTTTATGATTTTTTTGTATTTTTGATTTTTTGATTTTTTTTCTCTTTTTCTCTTTTTTTTTATTTTCTCTTTTTTGATTTTTTGTTGTCACCAAGATGCCTATTTTCCAAGTTTTCAATAGGGCGACCATTTTTTAGGATATTTTCTGATGTTTTTGGATTTTTTTAGGACTTTTTCCGATGTAGTAGATGAATCATGTGTAGAATTTCTTGAGATGGAGGTTGTTCATAGGCTCTTCAAATAGGTCCCCTTCAAACTTGGATAGTTGGTATGCTCCTTTCCTTTCTTCTCCCTATCCTACTGGTTGTGTGGGTTCTCCTTCAATACCAAGTCACCAACTTCAAATATTTTGTGTTTGACTTTATGATTGTAACTTTTGGACATCCATTGTTGGTAGGCTTTCAGGTGGTTCACTGCATGTTGGCATCGTTCATCTAATAGTTCCAGTTCCTGCAATCTAGATACCCGGTAATCCTCATCAGAGATAATACCCTTCAATGAAAATCAAAGTGATGGTAATTCAACCTCAATTAGTACAACGGCCTCAAATCCATACACAAGAGAACATGTTGTGGCTCCTATTGGTGTGCAAATACTAGTGCAATATGCCCACAAAGCAGGGTTTAATTGGATGTGCCAATCGCATCTAGCATCATTGACTGTTTTCATCAAGATTTTTAGAATGGTTTTGTTGGAAGCCTCTACTTGACTATTTCCCTGAGGATAGTATGGTGTAGAGAAGTGATGCTAAATGTTGAACTTCTCACACAATTCTTGCATGTCTTGATTTTTGAACAGTCTTCCATTATCAGTGACAATGGATTGAGGGATGCCATACTGATAGATGATGTAATTGAGGATGAATGATGAAATTTGCTTTCCTATGATTGTGATTAGAGGAATGGCTTCAATCCACTTCATGAAGTATTTTGTAGCTGTGATGATAAACTTATGTCCATTTGATGAAGATGGATGAATTTTACCAACAAGATCTAGTCCCCACTAACAAAAGGGCCATGTGGATGCAAAAGGTTGAAGTTCCTATGTTGGTCCGTGGATGAGGTTGCCATGAATCTGACACTTTTGGCATTTCTTGAAAAATTGAAAAGACACTTTCTCCATGTTTGGCCAGTAATATCCTAAATGAAGGAGTTTCTTAGCTAAGGTTAAACCACTTGAATGAGTTCCACAAACACCTTCATGGACTTCTTGTAAAGTCATTTCAGACTCATTGCATTCCAAACATCATAGGAGAGTTCTATCAAGACCTCATTGGTATAGTACATCCACAAGAAGAGTATGTCAAGTGGCTCGGCAAATGAAATTTCATTTTTTATTTCTAGATAGGTTGGGTGGAAGGGTGTTATCTTTGAGATAGGTATAAATTTCACCATAGATTGAGGTATTAAAGTCAACTAGGTGACATAAATTGGGACTCGGTATCGTCATAAGCAAGAGAAACAGTTGTTCCACCAAGAACTCGTAATGGCTTCTCTTCTCTAGAATTTGTAACAAGGAAGCAATAGTAGCCATGGAATCAGCAACTTTATTGTCCACCCTTAAAATTTGTTCAAATTTTATTTCCATAAAGTATTTCTTAAAATCATCCATCATTCTTTTGTAGGGCATCATTTTGTTGTCCTTTTTTTGATAATCATCATTGACTTGGTTAATTACCAACTGAGAATCTCCATATACTTGCAATTCTAGGATATTCCATTCTACAATTGTTTTAATGACAATGATTAATGCTTCATACTCTGCCATGTTTTTGGTACAAGAGAACATCAATCTGTATGATTTTCATATGGTATGTCCTTATGGAGTGACAAATAGGAGTATGGCTCTTGATCCATGTTGTGTGTGTGATCCATCAAAGTATAATGTCCACTATTTTGTAGCCAAGGTGAGGACATCAGCATCTAGAAATTCAATGTGTAAAGGATGATCATCTGGTAGAGGTGCTTCAGTTAACTAGTCAGTGATTGCTTGTCCTTTTATTGCTTTCCTATCCACATATTGGATGTCAAATTCACTTAGTATCATAACCCACTTGGCCATTCTTCCAGTTAGGTTAGCTTTGCTAAGGAGGTATTTAGTGGATCTATTTTGGCTATTAACTTGATGGTGTGAGTTAGCATGTAGTGTCACAGTTATTGGGTGGTGAACACTACTGCCAAGCAATCCTTTTCAATGGATGTACAATTGATTTCATAGCCATTTGGCATCCTGCTGATGTAGTAAATTTCCCTCTCTTTTCCTACTAAATCCTCTTGTGCTATCAAGGCTCCCAATGATACCTCAGTTGTTGCAATGTATAATAAGTGTGGTTTTCCTTCTATTGGTGGTATTAGATAGGTGGACTCATTAGGTATTGTTTCAATTGATTGAAGGCTCCTTCACATTTCTCATCCCATTGGAAAGAAACATTTTTGAGTAGCAAGTGAGTAAAAGGATGGGTCTTGTCTACCAGTTGTGAAATAAATCTTCGGATTGATTGGAATCTTCCTTGCAAAGTTCATAGCTGAATGATGTCTTTGGGTGGTGGAATTTATGTGATAGCTTTAAATTTTGTGGGGTCTACCTCAATGCCTTTTTCTGAAACTATGTATCCCAGGAGTTTTGTTGAAATCACCCCAAACACACATTTCTTTGGATTCAGTCGTACATTTAATTTCTCCAATCTAGTGAATATTTTGTCTAAGATCTCTTTAAGTGTCCTTCTCTGGTATATGATTTAGCTAATAGATCATCCACATAGTCTTCCATGAATGTATGCATCATATCATAAAAAATTGTTGTCATGGCGCACTAATAAGCAGCTCCTGAATTCTTCAATCCGAATGGCATGACATTCCAATAGAATGTTCCCCATGGGAATGTAAAGGCTATCTTATCTTGATCCTCTAGAGCTATCTTGATTTTATTATAACTAGAAAAACCATCCATAAGTGATAACATGCCATGTCCTGTCATTAAGTCCACTATGATGTCTATGTTAGGTAGAGGAAAATCATCTTTGGGGCAAGCCTTATTGAGATCTCAGAAATCCTGGAAAATGCGAATGTTGTTATCAGGCTTTGAGACTAGTATGATATTGGAGATTCACTCAACATAGTTAATGGGTCTGATGAATCCTGCATCTAACAACTTCTTCAACTCTGTTTTTACCAATAAGTCAATATGTGGATGCATTCTTCTTAGCTTCTGCTTGACTGGTTTTACTCCCGGTGGTAAATATAGATGATGCATGATAAGTTCAGGACCAATCCCTAGCATGTTGGCATATGACCAAGCAAATTTTACTTGTTTTTCTATGAAAATTTTGAGGAAGCTTGGTTTTTCTTGGTCAGTTAAGGATGTTTCTAGATGGATAGTCTTCACTATCTCTGCACTGCCGATATTGACAGACCATGTGGGTTCAATCAATACCTTTGATCTCTCCTGAAAGTGTTCTGGGAGAGTATCAAATCTTTCATCCTTTGACGCCTCATAAAGGTTTTCACTATTGGATGCGCTCTTTGTTTTTACTTTTTCTAGATCTAATACTACCATTGAATGGTTTTCACCATCAGATCTATTTCCTGTATTATTCATTTTCCAGCTGGAAGATTTGATACTCCCCTGTTTGAATCCCTATTACGATGTTCAATGGTGGAATCTATATCAATATTGTTGGCATAAAGGAAATTGATGATGGCATCATCATTTGAAAAGGTAGGGATATCAAATGACTCAGTTTGGTCCCAATCTATGAGTTCGGGATGTATTGGGGGTAAGAAGTCACCAGACTGGTTAAGGTCGGAGATGGTAAGAGTCTTGATGGTAGTGTCTTCAATTTTTCCAATAGAAAAATTGAGGTCTATAAGGTAACTTTCCTCTGAATTATCAATTTCACTATGAGTCGAATCATCTTCACTGGAATCATCAATGTGTTGCGATCCTAATTCAAGTAATCTAGAACCTAAACTTTGTCCCTCTTCGAGTAGGCGTGAATACTTGTGTACCACATCAATGTCCTTTCCATGACAAGACTCTTCTAATAGTGAATCCTACTCATATTCATTAGAATCAATTTATTGATCATCACTAGCTTGTAACTACAAGATTCTTTCAACCACCTTCTGAGTCATCTCTTCTTTTATATCCTCTTTATAACCTAGCCTAGTCTTGTCTTTTGGATTGATTAAGAGAGGCTGAATTGGTTCCACAATTCCTTCCTTTCTTTTTCCTATAGGGCCTTTTCTCTCGTATCCCATCTTTTCCAAGATAGTGAAGCCTTTTCCATATTGTGTTGTTTGTACATTTGCAGTTGTTGCTTGAGATTATTCTTCATCATTATAAATCCAGTTTAGAACATCTTTGTCTATTGCTTCGTCAACCATGGTGCTTGCTTTTACAAACCAACCATCAAAGAGAGTAATTAGTTGTGGTGTCTATTGTGTTGATGTTGAGGGTTTTCCATATGACTTTGGGGAAGATAATTGTGAAAGACATAAGGATTGTTCAATGAAATATTCACCCACACATTTATATCTGACTTGGAATTTTTTGTCAAATTGTTTCAACAAGGCATTTAATTGGGCTTCATGATTTGAGGATGTAGGAGCAACTTCCTCTTTCTTCTCAGACTGTTTAGACATGGAATTGTATTAACCTTCATGATTTGAGGAAATGACCAACATTTTGGATGAGGAACTTGATTGGCTTTGATCATTGGAAGGCATGAAAGTGGAAGCTTCTTTGTTATGAGGCACAAAGATATCTTGGACAAATTTTAGGGTGTTGCAATACTGAGGACTATTTGAATCAGTCGAGATGGTGATTTCTTGGCCACCACAAGGGAATTTCAAACATTGGTGGTATGTTGACAGGACCGCCTATATTTCACGGATCCATTGGCAACCCTATAGTATGTTGTAGGTCAAATCCTTCTCTAAGACTTGGTAGATTACATCTTTTTGAATTGGTCCTACTTGAATAGGTAAGATAATCAATCCCTGTGAAGATCTTTCCTCATCATCATATAATTTTATTGTAATCCTTTTCTTTGAATCAATTGCATTCTCAGATAATCCCAAGGCATGAACAAGCTTTAAAGTACATATATTCAAGTCGGATCCTCCATCTATTAGGATGTGTTTGACACGATATTTATGCATTAGGACTTCAATATGGAGAGTGACACTGTGGGGATGAGAAATAGATGTGTCACCATTTTCTGAGAAGGATAAGCAATGTGGCATGGTCAAATGTCCCACCATGGCTTCGAATTTACAAACTTCCAGATTTGTTGGTACTGTTGTGTCCACTAGGGCTTTTTCCAAAATCTCTTTGTGGGCAGGTGAAATCTTGAGCAATTCCAATATTGATATTTGTGTAGGGATCTTTTGTAACTGGTCCACTATGTTAAATTGGTTGGATGAGGCAATGAGTGTTTTAGATGAACTTCCTTTTAAGACATATTTGGCCTGTGCTCTCGTGGTTACATTCACTGGTATGTTGTCTTGTTTTCCATTGATTTTAATGACATTGACTTGAGTATCAGTTGCAGCTATATTTGGTTTGATATCATTAATTTTATTTTCAAGGATAATGATGTATTGTTCTTGTTCAATTGGAGTGTCATAGATTGGATTATTGGTTGCAATAATGTCTTGATTGTCATTAGTTTCAATGGTATTCATTTGATTTTTCACTGCTGAGATATGATTTATGACAACATCATGGACATAGTTTATGTTCTTTCCCTTGCTGTAAGTTGTAGAGGACTCCCCTTTTTCATAATTCAGTAAAGGATTTTTAAATGCTCTGTGATCAGCATTTGTTTGGGGTCCTTCTATTTGTATGACTTTGTCATCTATTAAATCTTGTATCTTATGTTTCAGTTGCATGCAACCATTTGTTTGATGGCCTTTGCATTGATGGAATTCACAGTAATAGGCATCATTCCACCATGATGATTTTACTTTTGGTTCAAAGCCTCGAGTGTCAGGTAGTATTATGAGGTTATTTTCAAGAAGTTCCCTCAATGAAGATTCATATGATTGACCCAAAGGTGTGAATTTTCTATGGTTTGATTATGTTTGATAAGGTGGAGGTTTTGACATGGTGTTACTTTGATTGTGTACATTTTGATTGTTAGATTGCTTGAAATTTTGATTAGTGCCTTGATTGATGTTTTGACCGGTCTTGGTTGTGGTTCCTGATATATTAAATATCGATTTTGCATTATGTGTTTCGACGGCACCATCGTTGGAATTCTTGTTCCTTGTCCAAAATTTGGGTTTCTCATTGTTGTGATGGTTGGAAGAGCCAGCATTGTTTGATCCTTCATTGTCAATTTTCAATTCCCCTCTTTTGACTAAAGCTTCTTCAATTTTGACACCATTTTCTACCATCTTCTCAAAGCTAGGGGGACATTGTAATTGTAGCCTATAGCTCATTTCACTATTAAGGTTATCAATAAAAATATCCGTCTTTTCTTTTTCGAGTATGGGACAAGCATATTGAGAAAATAACCTTCTCCACCTTTGTAATAATATGAGAAAAGAGTCTCCTTGTTTCTACTTGGTATTACAAAGATCCTTCATGGTTATCTCATGTGAAATGTTATATGAATATTGAGTGATAAATTTTTTGACAAGTTCTTCAAAGGATTTTATGCTGGGTTGTAGTTTCAAAAACCATTCCATACAATGGCCTCCCAAGCTACAAGGAAAGAGTCTCATCAAGTATGTGTCTTCATGAGCAAACTCAACACTTATGGTTCAAAATTCTCTCACATGGTCTATGGGGTTAGATTTTCCATTGTATTTGTCATATTTTGGTAATTTGCAATTTGGGGGAAATGGTATCATATTTAACTTTCTACCAAAGGGGTAGGGACAAATAGCTTGCAACAAGTATCTTTTGGTAGTCCCTCCTTGCATGTCTTGCACTTGTTGTTGAAGGTTCTTCATTTGATGTGTTAAGGCAACCATTTGATCTATATTTGATGTTTCAATTTCAATTTTCTTTGGGGTTCCCTTAAATTTATCGACATCAAAATCACTTGGTAATTTGACCCCTTGGTTTGCTAACATTAAAAGTTATTTTTCTCCATCCTTTTCAAAGATTCTTTCTAGGAATTTGTGAAATTTGGGATCTTGGTTTGCTTGTTCTATTTCCTCCTTTGTTATTTCTTTTGTTTCATTTTGAGGAATTTTGTGAAAGGGATTTTCTTCTGGTTCACCCATGGTATTTTGAGGTCCAAGTTCCTTATCCTTAAGTTTTTTCTTTTGGGACCTTGTTAAAACGAGCATGCAAGTGATGAAGGTTTTCTAAATTTTGATTGTTGTTTAGGAGTGCCAAATGAATACCTAGGTTGAATAGAATAATCAATCCTATTGATGGGACTAAGGTAATAAAATTTGATGTAAAGTGTGTTGTTTATGGATAAAGGATGATAAATCCTGCTGGGGAAACTCAACTTGATGATCAAATTTGGATTTTTGATGATGATTGGGCACTTTTATATTTTTTATCAAAGTTTAGGTAAAGGATTTCACTTGTTAATGCTAGTTTTTCCAAGTTTATAGCAATGTTGGGATGAGAAAAGAAATTCTATGTGGAAAAGTTCCCTAAATCTAGTTTCAAAATGTTAGAGGGAAGTCAAATCCAGCTCTTTGGTTATAAATTTTGGTGGATGCATCGTAACAATCAGTGTATGCGCTAAAAGGTAGATGCGCTATAGCATGGATTGGATGTGCTAGAGAAAATTTTAGATGCGTTGTAGAATCAGGTGTATGCGCTAGGGAATAGCTCAAATGCGCCAAATTTTTAGGGGAATGTGTTATAGAATTTGGTAAATGCACCACAGAATGCAAGGGATGCACTAGTAAAAGTGGTGAATGCATTGTAACAGAAGGTGTATGCGCTATAAAAAGTAGTAAATGTGTCGTAACAGAAGGTGAATACGCTATAAAAAGTGGAAAATGTGTCGTAACAGAGGGTGAATGCACTGGAAAAAAGTGGTAAATGCGCTAGAACTAATAGTGGATGCGCTAAGGAGGGAAATATAATAGTTTGTTGCCAAATTTATTTGATTTTTCTAGTTTTTCAGTCAAAGAAAGGTTTGTTCCAAATGATGTTTTCTAAATCATAGTTTGCACTTCCAGTGTGTGAGTTTTTAATTCAAGTTTATTTGAAAACACTTTGGTAAACACATCAAGCATGTACAATCCTAAAGTTGTGTAAGACTATATTTGTTGGATTCCCACTTGGATTTTACTCCAACTATGCCTACTTTTAGTGGATGATTAGATGCTCGACCCCACTAGCTCCCCTCCATGGCACTCACTTCTACAGGGCAACCAAGCATCACTACCTATGAAACTCCCATGGCATACTTCTCATCTCTACTAAAAGTCACAAAAATGTGGGACGGCTTTGAAGGTTCGACCTTCTACACTAGCAAAAAGATAAGGGATTTTGGCCTTTCTACAACAAGGGTTTTAGTAGGGACATTTCATTCATGGGGGATCATCCATGCGGCAAGAGACCATTATTTCCCTTCTTGTCAAAACAATCCTCATGATAGTTTCCTTTCCTCAGGTACCCACACTTATATCCAGGGTGGAAGTTGCTTGGCTTTAGCATGTTCCCAGTTGGGTCATTCCCTTGGGTGATTACTTTTTCCCACAAGGCAAGCCCTCTATAGATTAAAAAAAGTGAGCAAGTACATTCATAGTTTGATCCATCTTTGTTTTGCATGAACAAAGAGAGAACACACATGATGTACTCAACTCACACTCACAAATAAACAAGAATGGTTCTTGACTTTTGGTCACCTAGTTAAGGGAAGAGCATATTCCTACCATTCAACATACACATTAGACATGGTTTTCTTTCCTTCCTAATTAGTCTAGATTCCTAAATTAAGCAAAAGGAAATAAATCAATCCAGCCCCTGCATCAAATTCATCAGTAGTTTGTAATAAATGTCTCTTTGATAGCATTCAAGAGTTTCAACAGAGTCTCTAACAATGTTTATGAAGTCTGCACAATAGAAAAACATTCATTATTTTTCAGACTCGGAAGAAATTTGCAAGGAAAATCAAATGTGCCATTACAGTAAGTTGATGCGCTAAAAAGGTAAATTGCATTGTAGAAAGAAGTGAATGCGCTACAAAAAATAGTAAATGCACTATAGAAAATGGTGAATGTGCTATAGAAACCCCTTGATGCACCATAGAATGGCGTGGATGCGCTGAAGAAACTTGTTATTGCGTTGGAACAGTCAACGAATGCGTTGGAGTATGTTTTGGGTGTGTCGGAAGAATTAACGATTGCGCCAGAGAAACTCACGTCTGAACTTGTAAAGCATACTTTCCAAAAAATATTAAAATAATAGGGGCTAGGACCCACAGTGGGCCCCAATTTATGTGTGAGAATATGTGAATTATAATAATCAATAACACACAATAGATGCAATGTATTACATTAAGGAAATCTAAATTAACAATACAATTTGATAAAATGATTCCTTAAAGACATTTCATCTTCCTCTATTCCTAAGGATCCTATAATAGTGCTCTCAGATCTTACTTATGCAATGAATTATTGGGATGACACCTAAGAAATAAGTAGCCATTAATTCTAGAATGCAGAAATTATGTCTACACCTACATGATTTGATGATTTGGCTGAATGATGAACTAAATGATATGTTGGATGATAAATTGATCTATACAAAATGCTAATGAAATGATGCAATGTTGAATTAAACTAATGGAGATGCTATGAAAATGATTCTAAATGTTATAAGTAAGCTAAGACACATTTAACAAAGGAGCCATGATTCTAATTTACTTGCTAAACTATTCTAAATGCTAAGCTAGAATGTAAACTAAGCTCTCAAATGCTAAGATGATTTATGCAGAGTAATTGTATGCAATGCTCTCTTATCCAAAAGTTGTAAATGAGCCTCTATTTATAGATTTCACCAAGGCATCAGATGAGTTGGCAACAATGGATGATCAGGATTCAATCTGGAGAGATCTATGGTGAGAAACGAGGAGGTTAGAGAGAAATAAGGAAGTTTTCCCCTTTAATAGAACAATCTTCCCAAGTGTAGAAAAGAATAAATGGAAAGGAGTAGCCATGTGTCCCTGAGTTTGTTGAGATTGTTGAGGGTAAATACCCATTTTAGAAATTAGGAATAATTATTTTCATGTGACACATGGTGAGATGGAAGATGATGTGGAAGGAGGTTAGAAGAATATGGAGAAATGTGACAAAATTCAAATTAAAAATTCAAATTTAATGAGAGGGAATTAATCAAATAAAAAAAATTAGTTAAATTTTTTTATTTAATTAAATCATGAAGAAAGTGTTTTAAGTGGGAAGCATTAGGAAATGCGAACTATATAAATAAAATTTGCAATTTATTTATATAATAAAGGAAATAAAGATTTTTATTAATTAAATAATTAGTATTTAATTAATATTCTCCAAACCAATTTTGGATGTATATAGGACTTAATGAGGCCTTGATTTAGTGTTGTGAGGTGTTTTACACATCAACATTGTCTTGGACCCTTGCAAACTTAATAAAATGCATTTAATGATGTCTTGTAAGGGTGTTGTAAAGAATTGTAAATGACTTTCACACTTTTATTAACTTTTATTAAGCATTTAAGTCTAATATTATTTTAATTCAAAAGTTAGCTTTTCCCTCTTCTTCTATAATTAAATAATTATTTCAATTATTTAATTATTCATTAGCCTTTTCTCTCTATAATTAAATAAATGTTATATTTATTTAATTATTTATCCTTTCTTTATCTCCCTAATTAGATAATTATTTTTAATTATTTAATTATATAATTTGTTCTCACCTTTCTTTTGAAATAAATAAAATTAATATTTTATCTATTTCTCCTATGTTGGCCACCTAAATTAAATAATCTTTATTATTTAATTTCTTCTATCAACCTCTTTTTTCCGTGTCAACCTTATCTTCCACCTCAAGTCTTTATCTATCCATTTATTTCTTCTCTCAATTAACCTCCACCCTTGATTAAATTATCTTCTAATTTAATCTTGGCCCTTGATCATGATCCTTATTCTAGCCATTCACTTAATCCTCCTCTATAAAAAGAGACGTTTAAACCCTAATTCATAATTCATTCATTACTCATTTTTCATTCATTATCTCTATCAAGTCAAGCAAGCTAGGGTTTTAACATCTTAAGTCATCAAGATAGCATTCAAGCTCAATTCTAAGGCACTCAAGAGCAAGATTCTTCACCCATTGTTACAACATTTTAAGATCAATCATCATGGAAATTTTCCAATTACATTGTTTCATGTTTCATGTTTCATTATCTTATTTCATCATTTTGGTTTAATTACCTAAATGGGGTTTGACCAAGGCAAACCCCCAATCCCTAACAATCAACATTTTCTCTCTCTTCCTTTGTGTGATTGTAGATTTAGGTGCTTGGATGACTTGGACATGATTGAAGAATGGGTTTCAAACTTGTTGGAGTCATTTCCCTTTTGGAAAGGTCAAAATATTCACAAGAAGTCACTTTCAAGCCTGAATTTGGCAGTTTCAGAACCAGACACCTGGAGGAATAGAAAGAGCAGATCAATAGCTACATATTCCACTTTTGACTTTTCAAAAAATCTAAAGTGGACTAAGTCACAAACAGTGGCGACTTAGTCCCACTATACCTGTTTTTCAAAAAAAATTGTATATTTAGATACCCATTTGGTTGAAACGGGCTTCAGAGTAGTTTCCCAGATCTGGGACTAAGTCGCTTAGCTTTGCGTAAGTGTCCTAGTTGGCTAGAAAATAAAAATTTCTAGAATTTAGAGACATTTATAGTATCACTTTGTCCTTCATCAGTTTCCAGGCGCACAATTCTTGTTTATCATGTTTATCTTGTTCTTTATTGCATTTAATCTATCATTCTACATATCACAATATGTTTTCAAACAACTTGCATTTCTTAGGTTTTACATTAATATGTCATTTCTTTAATCATTTCATTGCATTTAAACATTGCTTCTAGGAATATTCCATCCATCCTTGCATCTATTTTGAGTGTAGACATTTCCCATTTTGGCCCATCTTTCTCCTTTTAGGTGAAAAACCCTAGAAGTGCAAGAGAATGGTTGGGTGCCAAAATCTTTGTTTACATTTTGGTGAACCTGCTTTTCGAATACTCTCTTTTCTGATTTGGAGCACTTCATCATCCTAGATCTAGCTTGCATTGACTTTGCATTAGGATTTTTATTACTTAATTGGAATCTAGGGTTTCAAAATTTTGTATTAGTGAAAGTGCATATAGGTTGCATTTTTGCATCTTAAATTATTGAAAATTTCTAAAATTCTACATTTTTAACTTAGGTCTACATCATAGAACTTAGAAAACATAAAAAATCAACCAAAAGAATTTGAAAATTCTCAAAAAAATCCCTACTGGGACTAATTCGTCAACTTGGGCAACTTAGTCCTTATTCTACTCTAAAACTGTCATTTTAAAACATTAAAAACCTTGTTTTTAAGCTTCTGTTTGCTGCCCTTACCCATTTGTATTAGTTGGCTGAGTTTTTGTAACATGCATTTCATTAGATCTAGCTTAAATTAGCCCATTTCATGCATTTCTTAAATTCAAAATTTGCATAACATAATCAGTCAATTATCCTCTACAAATTGCATTTCATTTCAGCCTTTTCCATTGCATTTTGAGTTTGCATAGATTGTTATTTCAAAATATTAGTATCTATCATTTCTAATTTTGCAACGAAAAAGTTAATTAACAAGCATTCTAGTCATTCATTCAATGCATTCCCTAGTTATGATAGTCTCTTAGCACAAGAGAGTGAAAATGTTAACACTTGCCTTAAACTTACACCCCCTCCTATCTCTCCTATTTGTGAGGATGATGTGTTAGAAGGGAATACAAACATAGATAACCATGATGATCATAATTGTACTTGTTACCCAATTTTCACCCACGGGCTCAATCAGGCAAGAAAAATCATGTGACAAAGGTTCGAGAAGGCCAAATGGAGCATTCACACAAGGGAAAAAGTCATGAATCTGATGCTAGGTCACAAGGAACTCAGTTGGGGAGCCTCCCTTGTTCAAGTTCAGCATAATTTTTCTTAAAGGAGAAAGTCGGCAAGACCTTCTAGATGTCTTGCCGACTAGCAGGGGTTCCATCAAGTCTGAATGCTTCACATTAGGGATCCTATCGGCATGAGATTATCTAGGTCTCCCCAACCCATAATGCATTTGGTTAAATATGCATCTATGTTTCCTATCGGCAAGACCCTAGGAATATCATAGCAAGTGGAATTCATATGTAGATACCTATCGGCAAGACAAAATCATTGTCCCAACGACTAGGGGTTTCCCATCAGTGTGAAGGTTTCCTTCAGGGTAGAGTCTCGGCGACTTTTCAAAGTCTCACCAAAAAGATGCCTTCGGCGTATGTAAGCGGGCTTCACTAAGAGGTCTCACCGATGAGCAATGTCTCACCGAAGGGAAGCAGCATCGTTGAAGGGAAGTGAGCTTGACAGGAAGTCCCACTGACACATGAGAGTCACCCCAATGAGATCCCAGTTCACTAAAAGGGGGGTCAGGTCGCCAAGATGTCTCGGCAACTGGCCAGAGCCTCGCTGAGAGAAATTGATATCACCATGATGTCTTGGTGAAGGCATGAAGTCTTTCCAAGATGTTTCATGCTTGCCCAAAGATAAGGAGCCCAACGAGAGGTCTGGCCGATAGGCCAATGTCTCATCGACAACAAAGGGGGCTCACCAAGAGTTGAAGCCATCGCCATGAGGTCTCGGCGACCAAGTAGTGTCCCGACAAAAGCCAGAGGTCTCACTCAAGGAAGGACTTGGTCGATGTAACATCTCACTGACCGCCAGGGAGTCTCATTGAATGGAATGAAAGGAGCCCGGAGAGAAAGGGGTTGCTTGCCAAAGGGTCTTTCTGAAGAGGAACCAGCTCGGGGAGAAAGATCCAACATCGCTAAGAGGTCTCATCAACTAGCAGAAGGTCTCCCTGACATAAATGACATCAATGTAGCGCCCAACCGTTGAAGTGATGTCTTATCGACATGGTGTGGTCTCAACGATGGAAAGCGATATTGACATGACTAATGAAGCTACTATAACCTCTTGTCGATGAATTTTTCTCTTGCCGAAGCAAAACGAAATGAGCTCTCACCAGAGCAAGGAGGCCTCGCTGAGAGTCTTGCCAACCCAAGACGGAGTCTCAACGAAGGACCAGATCTTGGGTAGAACAAAATGTGTCAGGGTGACATTAATATATTCTCGCCGATAAAAGATGAGAAGAGTTCACCATGTTTTCTGGCCGAACGTGATTGTTTTGGCGACTGCAGAGGCAATATCAAGTATGACTTTGGGGCTCGATAGGAGCTCTCATCGATAGTTTCAAGCTATGTTGATAACCACAGGAAGATTTAATCACATCAAGGAGACATGATTAGTGTCTCACCAACATGCGATTCTACAGGAGGAGATTTTGACCGCTCGAAGAATCTACATGGAGTATACCCGACCAATCAGAGAGATCTAAAGGCAAGCCATGGCAGTCTGACTAGGAAGAAGAAGATCAACATGATGAATCGAAACAGATCTACTCTGAAGTCAGAAGCTTTCAAGGCAGCTCGGCCAAAGAATTTCAAGGTGGACACGAGGAGCAGAAGTAAATGCAGTGGTTGCAGAAAGATCTAAAGGCTTCTCCAAGGAATGACTCTTCACCGACATGGACAACAAAGACACGTAGGAATGCAACATTAATTTCAGGCAAAAGATCTAGGGGAGATTTTTTCTGATAGATAGATATTTTGTAAGCCCAGAGGGGCCAACCTTACTTTTGTATATAAGGATTTTTTTCCTTCTTGTAAGAGAGTTGAAGAGTTCTCCTGATGCCTTTCTAAATTCTGTGACTTCTATAGTCCTCTCTCAAATTAGAAGAATTTTGTAACTCATTTTGGAGCATAATATATAAAGTTTGCCTTGGTGACTGTCCGTGTTCGGATTTCCATCTTGTTCTTGCAGAGTGTTGTGCATTTTAGGTTCATGATCAAGTTATTTTTGTGAATTTATTTCATTCCTTCATAACTTTATCTTGTGTTTCATGCCTTCCTTTGCAAAAGTATCACTATACAAATCACAAATTGTGTTCACTTAGTCACACATGGATTCTAGTTTGTGAAATTATTTCTTTCCTTTCCAAAAAAAGTGTGTGAATCAAACCTGTTTGTGAAACGTTAGTACAAGGCTTACATAATTTGATGTGTAATCTTATGTTCATCATCAGTATTCAAGTGTAAATTGAGTATCTCATTGTTCCTGTCATTTCGGTGCATCACCTTAGCATTAGTTTTATTTTATGCATTCCTTCTCCCTTTCCCTTCAAAGAATCATTAGTTTAGGTGACACCAAAGGAATTCGGCCTTCTTCGGAGGTTGACCTCTGTCTATAAGTGACCCATAGCTTTGGAGTTATTCCCATGTTACACTGAGGTGTTGAACATCAGGTTCAACAAGGGTGCAACTTCAGGTGATAACAGTACTTCTCCCAATACCTATCCTTTAAGTGACGAAGGTATCTTGGAAAAATAAGGTACAATCATTGAGCATCATGAAGGTCTTGTTTTTTCTTCTCCTCCTTCCCCTTGGGAAGATAATATATCAATACAAGATGAATTCATTGCCACCACTTTACCTAGTCTCCATTCATCTCCCAACACCTCCCCTATTTGTTACAATGCTTTCATGAATGATCATGACAAACACATTTGTGAGGAGGATATGTTGGCATCAAGAAACCAAATGATTGAGAGTTATAGCATTATTTCTCTCCTTCCTAATGTTCCTAACAATAGGAAGGGTCTATTTGAACAAGAAGATCCAATCATTAGCACACATGAAAATCCTAGTTGTCCTCCCCTTGATGTCTCCCCTCTTTGTGATGACACTTCTTTACAAAATCTAACCAGGAAATGTGATGAACCTATTGAAAGCTCTCCTACTAGGGTAGTTATTCTGGCACAAGACAATGAGATTATGGACAAAAATAAAATTCCCCCCCTCTCCTAATATCTCTCCTATTAGTGAAGAAAATATTATGGTGTTACATGATCCAATTGATGAGAATCATGAGAATCTTATGGAAGAAGACACTTCAACCATTGCTCGCTCCCCTAATTGTGATGAAATCATTTTGAAAGAACCAATCCTTGAAAGTAAAGAACATTTGGATTATCGTTCTCCTACAAATTCTCCTCCTAGGAAGACTATTATGGTGCAAGAAAATGATGTCTTCCTTAGGGATTCATCAAACCAAGACCATGGAGGTTATGAATGTGAAAGTGTCCATTAGATCCCCCTCGATCAATGAACCTCATACATACCCCGTGGGACATCCAAAGAATCCTCTAATTCTTTACCCACCATCACACAAGAAACAATATCACAACACACCTAAACCCATCCTTCACCCACTTAAGAACAGTGTTTTGCACTAACTGAGTTACACTGAAATTGCTCACATATATGACAAAGTGTATAAAATCAAGGCCAATCTCGAACCTGAAAGACTTATGAAGCAACCTGAGAAAGGATGTGATGTTATAGAATAAGGTCACCATACCCCTATAGAGTCTACAACACAAGAACCAAATCATGGTCTTGGTGATTGTCCTTTCATAGAAATCACACCATCAAACAAACCTTCACTCAACATCAATACTATTGCCAAAGATTCTTGCAAGACAACTGTAACCTTGGTACATCCTAAAGTGATCGATGTCTCATTAAATATGTATCACATAGAAACTTTTTTTGCTTATCAACATAAATAACATTAGTTGTTGCTCCTTGCCATGCAATATTTGTAGGATCATAACATGCTCACTATTGCATGTTTTCCATTCATTGCAAGGGGTGGAAAATCATCATCCATTTCAATCTCACCCTTGTCTTGCACTAAGTAGGGGCAAGGGATCAAGTAGCCTTGTCCTCGTATGTCACTTTTTTTTGCTTGTTTTGACTAGTTGTTAACCTTTCATCAACATATAAGAGCAAGCTTGGGATGTGGACGACATGTCTTAAGTTGGATTGCATGTGACATACTTATTCATGATGTAGCTCAATTTGGCAACATATGACTTGGCATAGGGTTTTCTGAGTTATATCTCATGTATTCTTTCATTTATCATCAGCTACTTTAAAGAAATTGCTCATATTGGTGGTGTAGCAACCATTTTAAAGTGGGAATACATAGATAATATCTTTTGGAAAAAATTCTATGATGTGATTTTTCTTTTTTCTTTCCATGTGTCTTCTTCTTGGTAGTGTCATTAGGTTTGATGTCATCCAAGAGTGTACAATTAACTGACATGCCATGATGTGAACGAGGCATCCCATGGGTAACGATATTACACCCTGACTTGTCCTTTCTTGGAGACATTAGGTACAATACTCCCTAAAAAGAAAACCTTACATAAACAAAGAAAAATCATCTTTAACACTATCTTTACATGACATTCAAAAGCATTTACAAAAAGAAAAATCATTTTCATTATGGTGCCTTATCAAAGTTATTAGAAGGATAACTTTGGTATGGTTTATATAATGGGAAGCTGACACACTGGCATGACTTTCTCACTAAACCACTTCTTTGGGAAAACTCACCCCATGGAAAACTTGAAGTTTTGGGGCCCCATAGTGAGTGCATCTTTGATCCACCTCATTTTTCTTTCCTTTAGTTCTTTTCATTGTATGATCATGTATCTTGTCTTGCTACAAGTCATTCACCTTTTATGTTTCCTTTTGCACTTATATTGGACCTTGGATCCTAGGGGATTGACCGATTCCTTCATATTTGACATCCAAATTGGTATGATTGGACCCTTCTTGAATGTCTACTTTAGTGTGAGTTTGAAGCAAGTTCATCCTCTCACTAAAGTGGGGGCTAACTGTGGACACGGAAAAAGTATCCCTTTTTGCTTGCTCGATTTGGGAATAACTGATGACAAATTGGAGTTAATGAGGCCTTGGTTTAGTGTTGTGAGGTGTTTTACACATCGACATTAGGTCTTGGACCCTTGCAAACTCAATAAAATTCATTTAACGATGCCTTGTAAAGGTGTTGTAAAGAATTGTAAGTGACTTTCACACTTTTCTTGACTTTTATTAAGCATTTAAGTCTAATATTATCTTAATTCAAAAGTTAGCTTTTCCCTCTTCTTCTATAATCAAATAATTATTTCAATTATTTAATTATTCATTAGCCTTTTCTCTCTATAATTAAATAAATGTTATATTTATTTAATTATTTATTCTTTCTTTATCTCCCCAAATAAATAATTATTTTTAATTATTTAATTATATAAATTGTTCTCACTTTTCTCTTGAAATAAATAAAATTAATATTTTATTTATTTCTCCTATGTTGGCCACCTAAATTAAATAATCTTTATTATTTAATTTCTTCTATCAACCTCTTTTTTCGTGCCAACCTTATCTTCCACCTCAAGTCTTTATCTATCCATGTCTTTCTTCTCTCAATTAACCTCCACCCTTGATTAAATTATCTTCCAATTTAATCTTGGCCCTTGATCATGATCCTTATTCTATCCATTCACTTAAGTCTCCTCTATAAAAGGAGACCTTTAAACCCTAATTCATATTTCATTCATTACTCATTTGTCATTTATTATCTCTATCTTAAAGTCAAGCAAGCTAGGGTTTTAACATCTTAAGTCATCAAGATAGCATTCAATCTCACTTCTAAGGCACTCAAGAGTAAGGTTCTTCACCCATTGTTGCAGAAATTCAAGATCAATCATCATGGAAAGTTTCTAATTGCCTTGTTTCATGTTACATGTTTCATTATCTTATTTCATCATTTTGGTTTAATTACCTAAATGGGGTTTGACCAAGGAAAACCCCCAATCCCTAACAATCAACATTTTCTCTCTTTCTTTGTATGATTGCAGATTTAGGTGCTTGGATGGCTTGGACATGATTGGAGAATAGGTTTCAAACTTTTTGGCATCATTTCCCTTTTGGAAAGGTTAAAATATCCACAAAAAGTCACTTTCAGGCTCAAATTTGGCAGTTTCAGAACCAGACACTTGGAGGAACAAAAAGAGTAAATCAAGAGCTACATATTCCACTTTTGACTTTTTAGAAAAGCCAAAGTGGACTAAGTTGCCAATAGTGGTGACTTAGTCCCACTGTACCTATTTTTCAAAAAAAAAATTGTATATTCAAATACCCATTTGGCTAAAACAAGCTCTGGAGCAATTTCCCAGATTTGGGACTAAGTTGCCCAACTTGGCATAAGTGTCTAAGTTGGCCAAAAAGTTAAAATTTCTAGAATTCAGAGACATTTGCAGTCTTCACTCTATCCTTCATCAGTTTCCAGGTGCACAATTCATGTTTATCATGTTTATCTTGTTCTTTATTGCATTTAATATATCATTTTGCATATCACAATGTGTTTTCAAACAACTTGCATTTCTTAGGTTTTACATTAATAAGTCATTTATTTAATTAGTTCCATTGATTTAAACATTGCATCTAGGCATATTCCATCCATCCTTGCATTGATTTTGAGTGTAGACATTTCCCATTTTGGCCCATCTTTCTCCTTTTAGGTGAAAAAACCTAAAAGTGCAAGAGAACGGTTGGGTGCCAAAATCATTATTTACATTTTGGTGAACCTCCTTTTCAAATACTATTTTTTATGATTTGGAGTCCTTTATCATCCTAGATCTATCTTGCATTGACTTTGCATTAGTATTTGCATTAGTTAATTGGCATCTAGGGTTTCAAAATTTTGTATTAGTGAAAGTGCATATAGGTTGCATTTTTGCATCTTAAATTATTGAAAATTTCTGAAATTCTACATTTTTAACTTAGGTCTGCATCATAGAACTCATAAAACGTAAAAAATCAACCAAAAAAAATTGAAAATTCTCAAAAAAATCCCTATTGGGACTAATTTGCCACCTTGGGTGACTTAGTCCCTATTCTGCCCTGAAACTATCATTTACTACACTGAAAACCCTATTTTAAGCTTTTGTTTGCTGCTCTTACCCATCGGTATCAATTGGTTGAGTTTATGTAACATGCATTTCATTAGATCTAGCTTAAATTAGCTCATTTCATGCATTGCTTAAATTCAAAATTTGCATTACCACATTATTGCATAGCATAATTAGTTAATTATCCTCTACAAATTGCATTTCATTTTAGCCTTTTGCATTGCATTTTGAGTTTGCATAGATTGTTATTTCAAAAGTTTTGTATCTATCCTTTCCAAGTTTGCAACAAAAAATTTAGTTCACAAGCATTCTAGTCATTCATTCAATGCATTCCCTAGTATTGATAGTCTCTTAGCACAAAATGTTAACGCTTGCCTTAAACTTACACCCCCTCCTATCTCTCCTACTTGTGAGGATGATGTGTTAGAAGGGAATATAAACATAGATAACCATGATGATCATAATTGTACTTCTCCCAATACCTATCCTTTAAATGATGAAGGTATCTTGGCAAAAGAAGGTACAATCATTGAGCATCATGAAGGCCTTGTTTGTTCTTCTTCTCCTTCCCCTTGGGAAGATAATATAACAATACAAGATGAATTCATTGCCACCACTTTACCTAGTCTTCATTCATCTCCCAACATCTCCCCTATTTGTGACAATGATTTCATGAATGATCATGACAAACACATTTGCGAGGAGGATATGTTGGTATCAAGAAACCAAAAGATTGAGAGTTATAGCATTATTTATCTCCTTCCTAATGTTCCTAACAATTGGAAGGGTCTATTTGAACAAGAAGATCCAATCATTAGCACACATGAAAATCCTAGTTTTCCTCCCCTTGATGTCTCCCCTCTTTGTGATGACGCTTCTTTACAACATCTAACCATGAAATGTGATGAACCTCTTGAAAGCTCTCTTACGAGGGTAGGTATTCTAGCACAAGATAATGAGATTATAGACAAAAATAAAGTTTTCCCCTCTCCTAATATATCTCTTATTAGTGAAGACAATATTATGGTGTTACATGATCCAATTGATGAGAATCATGAGAATCTTATGGAACAAGACACTTCAACCATTGCTCACTCCCCTAATTGTGATGAAATCATTTTGAAAGAACCAATCCTTGAAATTCAAGAACATTTGGATTGTCGTTCTCCTACAAATTCTCCTCCTAGGAAGACTATTATGGTGCAAGAAAATGATATGTCTTCCTTAGGGATACATCAAACCAAGACCATCAAGGTTATGAAAGTGCAATTTTCCATTAGACCCCCCTCGATCAATAAACCTCATACATACTGCATGGGACATCCAAAGAATCATCTAATTCTTTACCCACCATCACACAAGAAACAAGCTCACAACATACCCAAACCATCCTTCACCAACCTAAGAACAATGTTTTGCACCAACCGAGTTACACTGAAATTGCTCACATATATGACAAAGTGTCACTAGCTTGTGTGTATGCAATCCCCTTGCGCTTCATGTGATCTTTTGGATCAAAAACATGTAGTCTACCTTTCCTTTTAGGGGCCTACCTAGGGATTTCAACACCTTATGGGACGATTCCAACCACATGTACCAATGGGGTATATAAAGGGGGGAGAGCTAAGGTTGCACTCCAATCTAGTTGTGTCATAATTGGCAGAGCTCTAATTGCCTAGGGTGATTCCAAGCTAGGATTGAAGGTTTGGTTCAAGCTCTCAGTACCTCACAAAATCTCCCGATCCACACTTGTGATAGACTAGTGTTCATTGTCTCAGCCTCACGTACCTTGTGTATATCGAGGACTCCCTAGAAAAACATTGTAAACCTAGAAAGCCATTGAACGTAGGTTAGTGTGGTGCAAGGGATGTTAATCATAACCTAAAGTTACTCACCATATACTCCCTTAGGTTGAGATATAAATCCTTGTGGTGAACTTTGATAGTTCCCAAGGAGAGAGAGAAGGTGAGCCTGTGGTGTTCGTTGACAACCCTGTGCCATTGGATCTCTAGCTATTTTCCTTTGTGAGAAAGCGTGCCCCAAAGAACCACCTGAGTATCAAGGAGTATTAACCCATGCTTGCTTGGGTGGTGAGCCGACATTAATCTATACACCTACTTGAGCTTAGGGCTTGTAATCAAGTGCTTGAAGTGTCTTTTTGTGCAAAATCCATGAAGAAAAATCAACCAAAGGGTTGAGTAATTGTCTATACCCTTTGAAAACATCAAAAAAATTCAAAAACTTCAACCCCCTATGGCTCCCTGGTTTAGTTTGACATAATTTGTAACTCTATTATCTCTTGATCACCATTTACCCCATCTTCACACGTAAAAAACCTATTCCTCACCCTTCCCCACCATCTGAATTTTCCCTTATTATTACCTTATAATCACCTATTATCTTCACACCTTGGCTTGATATCATTCCCTCTCTCCCACATCATTAGTTTCTTCATCATTATCATCCAAAATCAACCTTAAGATCTATCCCAAAAATCAGCATTTATCATGTCACCACTTTGCAAACCAATTTTTTTACTAGGAAACAATCTAGATCCCTCATCACCCTTCCTAATATTAGGGTAGTTTAAGAACTTTCCTATGTTAAGTTGCATCTTTGATAATTTAGCTTAAAGAGTAGCTACCTTTTTGCTAAATTTTTCAAAATCATCTTTCATCTACCCTTGCTTAGGAACTTTCCTATCCTAAGTAAGAAAATCCTAAATCATCCATCCTAAGGATCTAGATTACACCTTTTAATCATAAGTATTGGTTTTTTGTACCATCAATTGAACCAATCATTCCATCAATCCCAACAAAACATCCTTAATCACATCATCAAAAAATCAATCCTAAGGTCATCTTAGAATCCATGGAAATTGTTGATGACCAAGAAGTATAGGTAATAGGGCAAACTAAAGGTGGTCATAGAAATATTTTCCTTGGTATGGAAAATCTTATAGAGATGGATGAGGAATCCCTTTTCAATAATATTTCATCTGAAGATATGTTATCTAAAAGAACAATAAAATTACATTGTAAAAGAATATGGGATGAATATTTTGAAGAAAAGTCTATAGCTGGAAGAGAACAATTATTTGCAAAATTATTAAAGAGGAAAGAAATGAACCCTGTGTTGGAGTTGTTAGGGGTTGATAATAAGAAAAAGTCATCAGGATCATTAAAGAAAACAATAGTTGAAAACCTGCAAGAAGCATTGAATTCTATTGAAAACAAGAGTTGAACTGTTGATTTAAGTGTTGCACGTAGAGCATTGATGACGGTAATTTCTAGTAAGAAATTATCACATAGAAGACAAGTTAAAGCATTTTCTGAATTAATCAATGTTTCTAAGAGAACTATTCAAAGATATATCAAAAAGAGAAATAGATTGGATGGAAATATTGAGAATAATTGGGTAAATATTTGTAGGGTTCCCCAAAAAGATAAAATCTTAGATGTAAAGGAACAGGTGATTGATTATTGAACCAACCACTCTTGTATTTCTTCCAATAGAAGGAACACTATGCAATTAAAAGGTGAAGATGGTAAAAAAAAATTCACATCCGAAACATTTTATAGATACAACACAAAGTGATCTTTTTGAAGCATTCAAGCAAGAATTTTCAAATGTGAAGATTTGTCAAAGGATGTTTGAGAGAGTACGACCAAGTTTTGTACATATAAATAAGATACATGAGAATTGTTGTCAAAATCATGTTGAATTTCATCTACACCTACAGACATATAGAAAAGCTATGACATTAATTAATTAAAATATAGTCATCCCTAGAAGTACAACACAATTTGTGAAGTCTCTTCTATGTGAAAAATTGGAAGATTCAGATGAATTGAAAGTGCAATGTATAAAAAATATATGTAATGAATCTAGAAATTTGAAGAATCTTTTATAGGTTGACAATATTGATCATTCTATGTAAGTTATGTGGAAGAGATTTGAATATGAGAAATACTCAACAAAGTCAGGAGTTGAGACTAGAAAAATTATTCTCAAAGAAAGTAAGTTGTCTTACAATGAGTTTATGAACAAGTTTTGCAATTCATATATTCACATATTCAACATTGTCATAGTTCTAGATGGAAAGCTAAGCAATTTCGTGACTCAAAGAATTGCTTTCCAGCAGGTTGTATTCTCTCTATTGTTGATTTCTCTGAGAACTATACATTTAGTCCTCAAACTGAGATCCAAAGTCAATATTATCATTCAAAAAGTTGCAATATTTGTACAAGTTTATAATAGGCATTCCAAAGAACATTTGGATGGTCTAAAAAGTAGCAAAGATGAACAAATTATCATCAAAGAGGTTCACTTTTATATTAGTGATGATATAGGTCATGATAGAAGCTATGTAGTCCATTGTTTTGCAATGTTTTTTGAAGACCTGTGATGACATCAAATAGATGCTTCACAACACTAGATATGGTTTGATGGATGTGTTGGTAAGTGTTGATTTTTTTTTTAAAATTATATGTTTATTTGTTTACTTGTTTACTTGTTCAGACTTAATTAGTTGTACACATATAGTTTATTTTTACTATCTTGGTTTTAAATGAAATTGGTTGTAACATCACAGGACAATTTAAGTTTGAAAAAGCATTTAATTGGTTAAGCCAACAACATATTAGATGCGACATGGAAAAGGAGAGCATGATGGAGCTAGACCATGTGTGAAGCGCGCACTTCACCAACATGAACTTGCAGGTAACACCATATGGATTTTTAGAAAAAATCTAATTATGTTTTTTGAGATCGTCTTTTCCTTTCATCTACAAAACCTCTTAATTTGAAATTTCACCAACATGAACTTGCAGGTAATGCCATAAGGAATGCACATGAAATTGTTGAATGGTGCAAAAATCATTTTGCTTCACGTGACTCAATATACAACACATGATATTTTTGGGAAGTTAAAGGTACATAAATGAATTTGTTTTATGAATTTCAATGTGTACATGAATTGAATTTTCAATTTTATACACTTTTTAATTGGATGTTTGAAATTTACAGATATTGATCGATCAACTCTTACTAATTTTCAAACAATTAATGGCATTAGAATTTTGCATCAGATCATGACAGTAGGACATAGTAGGCCTCCAGTAATTCAAGTGAGAGAAAAATCATGTTTTGTGTTGATTGCATTGAGAACAATGCAAATACTCTACAATGTGAGAATATTAGAGATGGGTATGTTTCACAATGGGAAATAAAACAATTAGTGGACACATCAAATCCTTTTGAAGATAATGACATTGTAGATATCTATAATCCTTTGTATTCAGTTGATTACGAACATGTATCTGATTTAGTTGTTATAGGTAAATTTTAAATTTTTAAATTGAATTTTAGTTCTTACAATTGATTTATATTCTACCTAAGTTGAGCATGGTTTACTACATGGTGTGTACAAGAGATATTTTTGTTGTTCTTGCAAATCCTAACAATGTAGAAGGTGTAGATTACTATCTACTAAGATGTACATAACCAAAATGCAAATTGTCATAATCAATGGTAGATGGTGATGGACAAGAGTATCATATTGGATCAATGGTTGTTGAAGGAACATACTATCAACAAAAAAAGATAGATACAAAATGAATTTATATATTTATTGATTATATTCTAGGTAAAAAGGTTTTACATTATAGTCATTTAGTTATAGCAACAAGATTAAATCTTGAAACTTTACCAAAAAGAGGGTGTGCCAAACAATGGTGGAGGTTGCCTATTGAAGACCATGAAAAGATTTTAGAGATAATAAAAGATAGAGAGGATCTAGATTATATGTACCAAGAACTTTAAGATATTTTTGTACATATATATTTTCTATGACAATACATACATGTAACATTTGGGGATGAGGTCCTCTGTTTGTGACCTCACCAGTTCATAGCTCCGGGTCAAAAGCATTTACCCCTTGAATAAAAAAAAACATTTGGACCTAAATTTGAAAATATTTTTATTTTATGTTGAATTCAAATAATTTCATTCAATAGTAGCCCATGAAGCTTTCTTTTTTGTGATCTTATTTGCCTATAAATCTTTCTTAAGGTGATCTTATTTGTTATCTTATTTTCCTATAAAGCTTTCTTAAGGTCAATTTAACCGCATGTTTGTGGATATCTTTGGTGCATAATTATAACACATAATTTTGATCTTAATTTTGATGATATAAAAAACACTATAGTTGAGAACACTCTTCACTTAATTCCTAAAACCCTTCCCTTCCTACGTTGGATTGTGAATCACAAACACATACTTGCTAGCATCAAAATGAATGTAACATCATAGTATTAGAGATAGAATAGTACAATTTATAAATAACTTTCTCATTTTCAAGTGAATTTTATTTATTTGTAAATCTAAATATGAAATTTAAGTTTTGGTTAAAAATAAATATTTAATCATTTATTAATCTCAAGCACCTTAGTTAAAATGGAATTATACTTGATTTAGTAAAGTAAAAATGAATTTGTGAAGTATGGTATACAAATCATTATTTAAGTTTTAATTAGACCAGCTATAAGAGACCTTCAATTATGTGTCTAGATTTAATCCAATAGCATAACCTTATTATATAATCATCATCACATAATCTTCATCTCAAGTCTCTAATACTAAGAAAATCTTGAAAATAGAAAATATTTTCCCAAAAACATGGGCTCAAAGCATGTGCCAAGTATTGGTCCAACCAGTCAAAGTTGGACCCATGTTCCCTTCCACTTGTGTGAGACCTCCAAAAGTAGAAAGTAGTTCCTATTACACATTTTTATTTTTATGACCAAGGGGATCATATTTAATTCTCAAGCACTCCATATAAGAGCACTAATTACACCTACAAACCTCTTCCATGTGGGTATTATTATTTATTCAAAGATAATATTTCAAGTCCACTATGTAATCCCCCTCTAATAATAAGCTTCTACCAAAAGTCTAGTCTTGTACTTTTTTAACTTACCATCTACATTGATTTTTTGTAGAACACTCATAATTTACAACCTATGAGATTTATTCCTTCATTTAAATCAACTAGATCTCAATCCTTCCATTTATGCAAGGTCATCATCTCCTTTATCATGGAATCTATCCAATATTTTTTCTCCTTTAAAGAGGGATTTTTTCACAAATATAAGTTCATCATTAACATTAGTTAAATTAAATGTACACAATAAAAAATTGGAGAGATATACCTTTCAAATTTTTTATGTTCTCTTGTGGACCTTCTTAAAGGCAGTGAAGATAGAGACTCTCATTTTATTCTTCTAAATTTTCCTATAATTTTTCATCTCTGGCTCCTTCTTATCCAACCTATTCATTTCCCTATGCATCTTCACCTTAACTTGATATCAAATTGTATTGTGTCCTCTTCCTTTCGTTGTATAGATCTACAAAACAAAAAAACACTTACTTCCTTACAAGACATATTTCTAGAATAAATAATTTTCTAAGTTGGAGGATTCCAAATCTTATACCATTATATTTTCTACCCATAACCAATGGAAAAAATATACTTTGAAATCTAACTTAGAGCATTTTTTCCTAGGTGTTTGAGTGTAAGCCTCATAGCCAAACACTTCCAAATGTGCAATTTAATCTTTTTTCCCATCCATACTTTGTATGGTGTCTCTTCAACAAGTATGGAAATAGGAAACTTATTTATCAAATAACAAAAAATACTAACAACTTACACCCAAATAATTTGCTTCAAATCAACACAACTTAACATACTTTTATTTATTTCCTTTAATATTATAGTCATTATCTTAGCTACCCCATTTATATATATATGGAATATTTTCTATTAAATTACAATCAAATTATTTTTTCAAAATTATTCAAATTATTTAGATAAATATACCCCCATGTTATTTGATCTCAAATATTTTATTTTTTTCCTTATGAGTTTCCACTAGCACCTTAAATTCCTTATGCTTAAAACTTCATATTTGTGCCTATGAAAATAAACCAAATATTTTCTTGAAAAATCACCAATGAAGATGGTATAATATAGATGGTTCCTAAGATATATGAATTAACTCTAAAATCCATTTTATAATGAGAATTTAACTTTATTTTGCTTATGAAACACATAATCTCACCTACATATTTATTCTTTCTCACCTAGATGCGGTTTGATCTTTGATGTCAAAATATTGGCATATCAACTAATTCATTTACATGATCAAAAGTCATGGTATAGTTAGATTAAGAAGTACCATCCAATCCAAATAAATTACCATGCCTAATACACTTCCTATGTGAATTCATATGAAAAGAGGCACCTCAATCAATATCTCTAAATATTATAGATTATTAAATTCTAAAATATTTTTAATTAGTGATGAACTATAATTTTCAAGCATAAAAATGGGTTCAAAAATTTTCAAGCAAAATATATAACTCATATCCTAGAACACATATAACTCAATACTTTCACAAAACAAAAAATCAAGTTGAAACCATGTAACAAATTGTCCATACCCACTCATGAAAACAACCATTGTAAAGCCCTAATTATTCAACCCCCCATTCCCAATTACCTTATTGAACCAAAACTCATTAAATTAATTCAATTTTTTTATAGATTAAAAGTGAGCAAGAATATTAAAGTTTCCCACTCAAAACCCTAATAATCTTCAAGAATTTCTATTTCTATAATAACATGAACCATAATGTGAAACCATATTGTAAAATGTACATATGTTGTAAAACATAATAAGATGAACCATAATGTGAAACCATAATGTAAAATATATATACTGTAAAACATAATAAGATGAACCATAATGTGAAACCATAATGTAAAATATATATAATGTGAAGATCATCATCTAAGAACCATAATGTGACAAATCACAATATATAAAATGTATAATAAATCATGTGTCTACATGTAAAACAAGTCAACGTGGAGTATGGCTAGTATGGTTGTAGATCGATCTCTCTCCTAATCCATGTCTGGATCCATGACCTAATCTCTCTTTGGATTTGTGGCCCAATGCCTCTCTCAATCCTTGTCTTGATCCATGACCCGATCTGCCTCCTTGCACAAGAAAGTACATTAATTAATTTAATATGTAAAGTCATCTTAAAGTTTTGTACTTTCAATGTTTGAATGTATCAAGTACTTTAAATATTATAAATGTACCATGCATAGGATCATCTACATACTTCAAATATCCAAAGTGTGGAAAATTCTTGTATTTCTAGAAATTTAAAAATACAAGATTTCAATGAAGAGTGAGAACTACTTTAAAGTTAATTTTATTTTATATATGTATGTGAATTTTTAGAACACAAAATATATAGATTATTTGAAAGTACTTGTGTCTCACCCTGGAGTACTCTACCAATGTCACTAATGTCATGAGAATTCATAGTCACATTAGGGACACCTGTATCAATTAAAGGACCAGTGTCAAACAGAAGTGAGTTGAATTTGCCATGTACATCATGTGCAGTAACCTCAACCTGATGTTGTGCAGAGACTGTAGGCTGGTCTGGAATATGTTGATCATCCTGTGAAACCACCTCACCTTGACCTGACTATCTACCAAAATGTCATCTAATATGAGTTGGTATAGCATATAAAGGAATCATATACTCATCACTGATAAACTAGTATGATGATAGTAAATCAACAATGGAAACTGAAGCAACATTGCGTACAGTGGCTTCACTCATATGGACCACATCTCATGGTGATGATAGCTTTGCATGAATGTAGGGATCATAATTGGAAGATGTAGCCTCAATGGGAGGAAGGCTAATCCACAGATGTAATAAGTATTTTCCTACACGATTAGATGACATCTGATCAACCTGAGTAGAAATCATGGAAATACTGTCAAAAAGGTTGGATATAGTCGGTGTTGTTGCTACACCTCCTACTGCTGCTAGTGCCAAAAAATTTGGAAGAACCAATGGGT
Source organism: Sequoia sempervirens (assembly GCA_007258455.2). Taxonomy (NCBI): domain Eukaryota; kingdom Viridiplantae; phylum Streptophyta; class Pinopsida; order Cupressales; family Cupressaceae; genus Sequoia; species Sequoia sempervirens. The sequence continues at coordinate 404,031,320 of VDFB02353493.1, read as the reverse complement.
TTGGACCAACTAATGCCCTCTTGTTGATGGGTGGTGGAAAATCTACACGTCTAAATTGAGATTTTTTGGCAAACCTCCCTTTTCCTTGTCCAACATGTGAAGGAATAGATGTGTAGTCTACATCTAACCCTAAATGAAACTCAACATATAGTTGTTTGCAAAAATAAAGTGGCAAATCATCATTATGAGGCCATCTATGATGGGTTTCCAACCATCTAGGATTTATAAACAGAGCAACAAGCTTATTTGTGCATCTAGTAACAACATTTCCTCTAACTTTTTCTGGTCCTATATAGTGAGGGAACATGTTGTGCACATTATGTGTTGAAACTCTAGTAGTAATAGAATCAATTTTCATAGTGCCAATAACACTACTATCAAGGGACCTATAAAACTCCTCATTGCTAACCTCATCATAAGGATTATAAGATCGAATCATGTGAATCATGCATTGGATCTCCTGTTGAATCCTAACTAATCTATCTCTCTTAGGGAGATTATGGGAGTTTTGTATTGTTTGGTCCAAACATCTCAAAGCATTCTCTAATCTCCTAATGCTATCATTATATAAATTAGACCTAGCCTCAGCTTGCTCTTGAGACTAATTGGAATGATGTGATCCTTGATCATCAACCATATCTATATAAATACAAAGATCTACACATTTAATTAAAACAAAAAAATTACAAATATGTACTTATTTTATTTTTCTAAAAGTAAAATATGCAATAACCATTTTTCTAGTAAGATGCTCCATAGGAAATTATAAAAAATAATAAATATGAGCAATGAGTAACTTGAACATCATGAAGTAACAATAAGAACAATTTTAAGTTCATTCAACTATCTATGAAAAAGAGGGAGAAAGGGAGAAAGTAGGATTATAATTTTTTTCCTATAAAAAAAGTGGTACTAAAATATCCTAATGAAACATTCATATGTAAAAGTAACATGTAAGCATATAAATACATAAATCTTGAATGATTTAATAATTATGGACACGAGGATTAAAGTTGACTAACTTCGTAGGAAATTTAAAGTCTTAACCAAAGAATTTCACATATTATCATTTAAAATTGCAGGGTATCTCTAAATTCCAAATAACAATCATACAAGTGTGTATAATATAGGATAAGAGTGTATGATTAAGTATAATGCATCTATATAAGTAGGGATAAGGAGGTAATCATGCATAACTTATATTTAGAGACATATTGTATTTTAGGATACTTACAAATTACAATCAACCATAAGCAATTCTACACTATAATTATGTGTGGTGCAATTCTACTTCATGTTAGAGAAGGGGATATTCTATTATGATTGAGGTCTTAAGTGTTTATCCTTTTTTCATTACACACATCTAGGACTTTTTGGATGCATCACTAAGTGAATGTCTAATACCATTCTTGGTGATGGTGTACATTCAATACAATAAATGATCAATCAAATACTTTATTGAAATAATCTTGGAAGGCTATTAATTGGAGTTATGTGAATGGATAAGTGAAACTAGTTATAGTAGAAATTTTGGTGCCTGCAATGTATTTTATAATATGACTTAAAAAACTCTATAATTTCATTTAAATGCGTAATTTTATAAATATATTTAGGTGGTGCATTTAAATGAAATTATAGTCATATCCTAAAATACATTGTGCTAGGCACCAAAATTTCTACTATAACTAGTTTCACTTATCCATTCACATAACTTCAATTACTAAGGGTAGTAATTGAAGTTATGTGAAAGGATAAGTGAAACTAATTATATAGTAGAAATTTTGGTGCCTACAATGTATTTTAGGATATGAATTAAAACTAGATATAATTTCATTTAAATGCATGATTTTATGAATATATTTAAGTGGTGTACATTTAAATGAAATTATAGTCATACTCTTACATTAAGTTGTAAGTCATATCCTAAAATACATTGTGCTAGGCACCAAAATTCTACTATAACTAGTTTCACTTATCCATTCACATAAACTCCAATTACTACCCTTCCAAGATTATTTCAATAAAGTATTTGATTGATCAATTATTGTATTGAATGTACACCATCACCAAGCATGACTTATTAAACATTCACTTAGTGTGAGGCACCCAAAAAGGCCATTATAACCCTTCCAAATAGTTTCAATAAATTGTTATTTAATATTCTTCTATATTTGATTGGAATTTTGCATGTTCAATGAATTGACTACATTTGAAGGCTGGTATATCAAAGAGTGAGTCTACAAATTCATTTTGAACCCAAGTTTTTCTACATTCAATACATTAAATGATCAATCAAATACAAAAGAATATTAAATAACAGTTTATTAAAATAATTTGGAAGGGTAATAATGTGCCCTTTTCGCCATTCTCAATGATGGTATACATTGAATACAATAAATGATCAATCAAATACTTTATTGAAATAATCTTGATAGGGTGTATTAATTGGAGTTATGTGAATAGATAAGTGAAACTAGTTATAGTAGAAATTTTTGTGCCTAGCACAATGTATTTTAGGAAATGACTTACAACTTAATGTAAGAGTATGACTATAATTTCATTTAAATGCACCACTTAAATGTATTCATAAAATCATGCATTTAAATGAAATTATATCTAGTTGTAAGTCATATCCCAAAATACATTGTAGGCACCAAAATTTCTACTATAACTAGTTTCATTTATCCATTCACATAAACTCCAACTACTACCCTTCCAAGATTATTTCAATAAAGTATTTGATTGATCAATTATTGTATTGAATGTACACCATCACCAAGCATGACCTATTAAACATTCACTTAGTGTTAGGCATCCAAAAAGGCCAATTATTACCCTTCCAAATTATTTCAATAAATTGTTATTCAATATTCTTCTATATTTGATTGGCATTTTGCATGTTCAAGTGAATTGACTACATTCGAAGGCTGATAGGTCAAAGAGTGAGTTTACAAATACATTTTGAACCCAAGTTTTCCTACATTAAATACAATAAATGATCAATCAAATACAAAAGAATATTAAATAATAGTTTATTAAAATAATTTGGAAGGGTAATAACTGGCCCTTTTCGTCATTCTCCATGATGGTATACATTGAATACGATAAATGATCAATCAAATACTTTATTGAAATAATCTTGGAAGGGTATTAATTGGAGTTATGTGAATAGATAAGTGAATCTAGTTATAGAAATTTTGGTGCCTAGCACAATATATTTTAGGATATGACTTACAACTTAATGTAATATCATGACTAATTTCATTTAAATGCACCACTTAAATATGTTCATAAAATCATGCATTTAAATGAAAGTATATCTAGTTGTAAGTCATATCCTAAAATACATTGTAGGAACCAAAATTTCTACTATAACTAGTTTCACTTATCCATTCACATAACTCCAATTTAATAACTCCAATTACTACCCTTAGTAATTGGAGTTATGTGAATGGATAAGTGAAACTAGTTATAGTATAAATTTTGGTGCCTAGCACAATGTATTTTAGGATGACAAGTTACAACTCTATAATTTCATAATGCATAAAATTAGAGTTGTAAGTCATATCTATAATTTCTACTAGGCCCACATCCTAAAATACATTGTTTAAGACACAAAATTTCTACTATAACTAGCTTCACTTTTTGCAACAAGGGTGGTGTTGGTGAACTTTCATTTTTTTCATCAATGTTTACTAACTCTTTTTCTTAATTTCTAAGTCTTTCATAGATTTTGAGTAGCATAGGTTATATGGTTTAGGATGACAAGTTACAACTCTATAATTTCATAATGCATAAAATTAGAGTTGTAAGTCATATCTATAATTTCTACTAGGCCCACATCCTAAAATTCATTGTTTTAGACACTAAAATTTCTACTATAACTAGCTTCACTTTTTGCAACAAGGGTGGTGTTGGTGAACTTTCATTTTTTTCATCAATGTTTACTAACTCTTTTGCTTAATTTCTAAGTCTTTCATAGATTTTGAGTAGCATAGGTTATATGGTTTGGGATGATAAGTTACAACTCTATAATTTCATAATGCATCAAATTAGAGTTGTAAGTCATATCTATAATTTCTACTAGGCCCACGTCCTAAAACACATTGTTGTAGACACCAAAATTTCTACTATAACTAGCTTCACTTTTTGCAACAAGGGTGGTGCTGGTGAACTTTCATTTTTTTTCATCAATGTTTACTAACTCTTTTTCTTAATTTCAAAGTCTTTCATAGTTTTTGAGTAGCATAGGTTATATGGTTTAGGTTGTTCTCTTATGCTCACAATTTTGTGTACAAAAAGGTTTCATTTGCTTGGACTATGATTTGTCAAATAAAGACTCAAAAGTAGAGTCTATGTCACTGAGATAATTTCATCACCTTTTATAGCCAAACATTGGAGTTTAAATTATCTACATGTGAAAGGTAAACTACTGATGTGTCTGGTCTTCATTATGTCTAGTTTTCTTGTACATAGAATCGCTTTATTTTCTCCATATCTATAGTTAGTTGTGTAATATATCTTTGAGCAGATCTAATTGTATTATTCAAAAATATGAACCAAGATGAAGTCCAATTTTGAGATGGTTACACAAACTGTATCAAAAAGTCCACTTTTTCAAGCCTCTTACAAGTTACAATATTTCACTATATCCTTAATGTTCCCTTCCCTTTGCAATTAGTTAAAAGCAATAGGAAAATATAATGAGGGTGCTCTTTTGATATTCTTTTTTAGCAAATCCTTTTTATACTTATTTTTTAAGGTTTTCCACTGTCACCACCTACTTAAAATCAAACTCTCTTGGGTATCATTAGGCCTGCTTGTTCTTTTAATAGAAATCCTATTGAACATGTGTCACTAAGATAATTTCATCACCTTTTATATCCAAACATTGGAGTTTAAATTATTTGCATGTAAAAGGTAAACTATGATGTGTTTGGAAAGACTCGTGGAATGGCTTGCCTCCACTTAATTCGAACCAGGATCTACAATTAATTGAAAATACACTATCACAAGTGTGGGGAGTGTATTTAAAAGACTGTGTTTCTTCTTTCCATCCAATAAAAAGTTTGGTTCAATGGAAGGATTTAACAAATATCCTTATACCAGATGCATGGAAAATTATCCTTTCAAATATTTTGAAAAACAAAAAGGTTTACCTTTCCCATTCTCTGGATAAATTGTTGTGGGCCCCCTCCAAGAGTGGTCTATATACAATCAAACAAGGATACAAGTCAATTATTGCTCAAGCCTCACAGTTTCAGTCTCACAGATCCTTTATTTTTTGTTGGAATTCAGCCCAGTTGCCAAAGGATGGTAGCTTTGCATGGCTAGATTTGTAGAAAAGGATTCTTACAAGTGATCGATTGGAGAAGTTTGGAATAACAAGAGTTTTCAGATGCATATTATGTAAAGATAAAGATGAAATAGTTGGTCATATTTTTATGTCTTTTCAAGTGGCTCAAGAGGTATGGAATTTAATTATGGAGAAATTGAATGTATCTTTTCCTTTACCAAATTCTCTTTGGGACATGTTCACTAGTTGGCTAGTCCTTCATAAGTCAACACTTTTTTCTTGCATATGGCTAGTTACTCCTACCCCGGTAATATGGTCAATATGGTTGGAGAGAAACAAATGTATTTTTAGAAATCAAATAGTTTCAGTTGAGAGAATTAAGCAGAAGCTTGAGAAGACAATTTCAGAAGTACGCAATTTTTATGTTGCCAATTACAAGTTAGCTTCTTTGGTATATTCCAATTGGGATAATTTTATTTTAAATCATTGGAAGTACATTGTTTTTCCTCTTCAAGGGGCTCCAATGTATCAAAATTCACTTAAAGTGGATAGAAATAAGGTGAAATGGGTTCCCCCAAGCTCATCCTTTTTCAAGCTTAATTTTGATGGAGCATCACAGGGAAACCCTGGCGTTTCAGGTGTAGGGTATTGTATAAGAGATTTCAGGGGCATTTTGGTAGGAGAAAAAATAGCTAATTTAACTTCTTGCACAAATAACATGGTAGAAGTTCATGCATTATTGGCAAGTGTATCCTTGGCAAAGGATCTTAACATTAAGAAACTTCATGTGGAAGGTGATTCACTTTTGATAATAAATGCATTTAAGTAGAAGACAATTTGCAATTTGAGAATAAAGTATGTTCTTCATAAAATTTTGGATTTGCTAGCGTCTTTTGATGATATTCGCATTTCCCATACTTATAGAGAGGGAAACAAATTAGTAGAGGGGATTGATAATTTAGCTTGTGATCAACAAGATATGATTGTTCTAAAAAATAGTGAGGAATTGGTATGGTTTCTTCATCTTCAAGAAATAGTTAAAGCAGAACAATATCTATTAAATTAATTTTGATGAATTTGTTATTGGTTTCTAAAAGACTGATATAGTAGTATTCATTCACATGGCTGAAAGACTTCATTATGATGATTTTAGCTAACATGTGAAATAATGATGGCATATTAGTGGAGTAACGATCTGCTTGGTTTGATATGTCTCATCAAAGATATCGTAACTTGAAGGATAATGTGTAATGATTTTAAATCTTACATTTCCCATAACAAGTTGTCATCCTAATTAGTAGGCGTCATCAACATGTGTTCAGATTTCAAACATGTTCCTTTGGAGCTATGAGTAATGATTTATTTTATGCCCAGCTAGAGTACGATCAAGCTTGAAGGACTTCATTTGTTCCTTTGATGATGTTGGAAATCATACGAAGCTATCAACCTAAGCATCCCAACAATATATTTTATTTTTCCTAATGTTTGTTTTCTATTGCAGGTACATAGCATTTAATCTTTGAGGTGATTCATTTTCTCTCAAGTGCTTGAATAGTATTTTCACACGAACAAGCATCTATGGAGAGCCAGATATTAATGTTTTATTTTTACGCACTCCTTCCCATTATTATTTCACATGTATAGGCGACCTTTAAGAAGAGATACAGGGCATATTTTCTTTCATGAAGTATTTGCAAAGTGAAGTTTTTGTTAAGCTCTCTACGTGTGCTCTTTTTTATCATTTTCTACCAGTGCAGAAAGGTGTGAAATGGCCATCTGCCCGTGGAATTTCAGGGTTTTTGTACCAGTCAAACCGTGGGAGAGGTCTTTTGAAGGATATTTGTCTCAAGACTCTCTCAAGCTTATGTTCAACATGGATAGCGTGAGGGTTGAAGATTGCATTTGGACAGTACTAGGGACCGATGTCACCAATCCAAGAGCTCGTCGTTTGCTCTTTCCCTCACAGGTGATTTCAATATTCTTGTCTAATGCATTGGACATGATTCAGTCTCTAACTAAAGTTGAAGAATTGGTTAAGAAATATGTAAAAATTCAATTTGTGATGGAAAATGTTGTTCTGAAAGCAATACAAAATTATAATCTTTTTACTAGAGATGGTTACATTGGTGGGTTGTTACCTAGAGATTTTTTGCAGTCTCGACAGGGTTATGAAGAATTTTATGATGCTTTCAGACTAGTCATTCAATAAAAGAATGAAAATTTTCTCTTAAGGGTGCTCAAGAAGAATAGGCATTGGGTGTGCACGGTAATGGAGGTTAACCTGAGAGAAAAGTATTATGCACTTAATTTCTTAAGAGTGCATGTACCGCCAGTTTCTATTTCTGGATTACACTTGGGTTTGCAGCTTCGAGTTCCTTCTCCACCACGGAATCTTCATCCACCTTAGTCTTCTTCTAATGGTTCCACATCAAAGAATTTGCAAGTGATTTTTAACCCTACCACAGTCAAGATGGGTCATCCAGTGCAGTATCCTAGCCATTCTGTTGGTCGAAGAGGCATTTTTGAAAGAGATTTTCAACTTACTAAGAAATTAGATTTTCAAGATGAGAATTCAGTCTATGGAGGTTTTTTGGCACAATAGTTTGTGTAGATGTAGGCTTGGTAGTTTTTTTTTCATAAGTATATATGAAGTAGTTTGAATATGTATAGTTTTAATCAGCAGTAAGCATAAGGGTGATGAAATGTATGTAGGTTGGCTTTTTAGTAGTTGGTATTTGGGAGTTAGTTGCAGGAATAGACATGGATATTTAAAGCTAAATTTTGATTTATTATCAGCATATTATCATAGTTTGTTGAGCAAAGGATTATCTGTATTATGTAAACTTTTATATTATGATATATATAGGCTTCCATGCCTTTTGCTTAAAAAAAAACTATTGATGTGTCTAGTTTTCATTATGTGTGGTTTTCTCATATAATTAAATAAAGGAACCTTTATTACAATCAACTTTTGTTTTCAAAAAAACAAAAAAAAAAATCAACTTTTGTTTTAGTCCTTTGCAACCATTTTTTTTAAAGATCATCATTTTGCATTTGGAGAGAATCAACTGATTAAAATTAGAATTGTTTATCATATTGCTTTAAATATATTGTCAAATATCTTATTACTCTTATTCATAAAAGATTTTGAATATATGCTAACAAAAGGTTTCACCCTAATTGATGTTTTTGAATTGAAGGTCTCGTATTAAGCATGTTGATTACTAAGCAATTTGTCTCTAAATTCACTCTTTGGAGTTTGCTACTAAACTAAGTATCTACTCCTCTATTATGTCTTTTCTTGTCTTCCATCTAACAAAAGCAATAAAAAGGAATATAATTAAGTGCCAAAATAACAAATGTGAGGAATCCACACAAGACACCCAAAAAAAATTCAACTAGCTTCATATCTAAACAACAAATTTTACTAGGGACTGATTTGGAAAATCCAACAAATAAAAAAATAGGTTGAGATCCCATTACAAATAATGGACCACTACAAGTTCAGAAAATTTAACCCACTGATGCTTTTAAATAGCCATTATATTTATGTGGAAATCTTATAAAATTAGAGTAGGAAGGTTTTTTATGCCATTTGTACATTTGTAAAATTGACATATGCAAAAGTGAATAAACTTCAATGGAAGTAACCTTGTTTTCATAGAATTGGCCCATAAATTCAATTGAAATCTACATGTATGACTTGATTTCTATAGAAATGAATAATTAACTTCTAATATTAAGAATTTCTAGTTCCAATCATTTGTTTCTATTTTCATTTTGGAATTACAATTATGTGCTAATGGTAAACTTTTTTTTGTCATAGTTACAAGATGGAGTGGAGATTCATCCACAATCACATGATGACCCACTAGAGATTTTATAGATATTGGAAGCCCTCACTACTAAGGAGACATATAACTACTAGATAGTATTGGATTTAGATATGTAAGAAATATATCAATATTTTTTTATGATGTAAGCATGCTTACGACATTGAAAAAGTGGTGGGTTCAACTATTAACGCATTTCATTTGTCCATTAATGATATCACAATAGCATTAAGGACATTTGGAAAATGTTGACATTATTTGTCCAATGCAAATATATTTTGTTTAATTGGCATACCACCCAATAATAGGATAAATACTATACATATAAGGCACATTAGGCACAAGTTCAAGTATTGGTGCACTTAGGAGGTGCAAGTGAGTTCTAATGATTCAGGAATTTTTGGTATTAATGGATGGAAAGGGATTAAAAAATGTGGTAACCTTGTGAATTTATAAATTTTCCTCACATGCACCTCAAAACTATAGAATTGATAAAGAAAAAATGTTTTTCCTTAGCTATGAGTCATGTTGAACAAAAATGCAAATAAGACAAGAAAAATTGTGACGTGTTGAATAATTCACTAAAGGAACCTCTATAAAACATGGTTTTCCTACCAAAAATCCACTATGCTTGTTTGATCCTACCTAGTTGTCTCCCATACTCAGCCTAGATATTCATATCTATATAGGATCTTCATTTAATGACATCTAGAACTAATCTATCAAATATTTACCTCTATCCCTCAAGGGTCCTCCCATCTCACTATCTATGCATCCCACTAATGTCCTATTAGGATGCTTGAGGCCTATCCTCTATTATGGCTACTAGTACTCTTATCAGTTGATGCATATATGCTCACATGCCAAACTTTGAAGTAGTGTCATGACTTTGACAAATAAACCTCCCTCATAACTAAATATGTGTAAATCATGATATATCAAGGCCACCATGATGAATTTCTAGTGCTCATCTATGCTACATCATGTGAATCATGTTGTAAAGTTTTTAATAGGACAAATTGTCTAATGGTAAAATTCAAATGTATATCAAATAAACCTCAAACAGAGTACTGTAAAAGAAAAAATGTGTGAAATGGAAAATTTTCATATTCAAGCTATCAATGCCATACATAGATGTAATAGTTTGCATGCAACCCAATTGCATTGGTCTTCTCAACCATAAAAGTGAAAAATAGCATTCCCTACTATAGAATAGTTGTAGGTTGTAAATACAAGAATGCAAGGAAGTGGCATATTCATACATAAAATGAAATGTACTTAAGTGTTCTTCCATGCTTGCATTGCCAGTTTGAAAATGAAGACTTGAACAAGAAGATTTACAAACCATTTTTTTTCCTTTCAATGTCGTTATGTTCAAAGTTTCACTATAGAGATAATCGAATGAATCTAGAAAGGAAATTTTTTCATTGAGATTTTTCTTAAGCCCTAATTTTGTTTATTATACTTTAGGTTATCATTTTAGAGCTAGAAATAAAGAATAGATGAAGATATGGGCTTATAACTCTTATCCTAAAAACCCTAGACAATCAGCTATTTTTTAGTTCACAACCAAGCCAAAAAATGCATGTCACAGATTCATAAGCAAAACTTGCATGTCGCAGTTATCAGATTCCTCATGCAGAAACTGCACGTTAGGATTTTTTATTTATTTTTTCTAAAAATAAACCCTTACAGGGAACAAAAAGACCATAATTTTGCATACTCAAACCCTTATAAGAGTACACAAAATGGCCTTATCAAAAATGGCATGGGAAAAGTAATATTTAGAAAAGAAGACAACAATAAAGAAAAAATCCCTAACTTACAATCGTTGCATAAGGAACCATCAAACAAAACACATTTAACACTTCAAACTAAACAAAACAAGAACTTCACAAACGAAATGCAAGAAACCGAATGAATGAAACCTGGCTTCGAACTTGCTTTTGTAGACAGGATCTTTGCTCGAGTAGCCTTCGACCACAAACGCTTCGAGCGAACATCCAAAATGCCCGATCCCAATATTTTTTTGTTTTTATATTCATCTTATTCAGTTGGAAGGTATTCAACCGAGTAGGTTTTGGTTGAAACTTGCTTGGCCTAAATGGTGAGGCCACGTAGGCACCATGTCATTGCCACATGGTTTCGACCGAAAACCTTTAGGCTGAAACAAGTTCGATAGAATGCATACGGTTGGCCCAAAGTGTGACACAGGTTTGTACTTTTACCCTACTTCACCTATATTTTCATTTTTATGAATTCAATTAGTTCCTCTAATTTAGCATTTGCATTATAAACAGTAAATAATATTCATTCATTTATCTTAATCCAATGGAGAGAGAGATTTTGCAAAATTTCAAAACTTTATTATATTACTCAATGGATTTACATTTAACATCCTTATTTAGTACAAAACTTTTGACTATTTGTGACTACATGTCACTATCAAATAGAGGTATCTCCTCAGGTTCTTCCTCACCCTCAAAGTCAACTAATGCAAACTTGGAGTGTGGATGTACACGTAGGTACTCATCCATAACCTCGTTACTTATCATAGGTGTATTACAACCACAACCAAAATTCATCTCCCTATGAGCTGATGGTTTTACTATTGTGACAATAGGGATAGGTACAATGGCCTTCATTGTTGCTTTCTCTCGTTACTTCTTCTCTAGCTTACTATGCTTGAGTGCATCAACTAGGTTTTTGGATTCAACAAGCCAATCACCTCTCATGTAGTTAATAATCTCAAGGAGTTTGACCTTTGGAGATGACTCCTTCTTAGCCACTAAACAAGGCAAGTTTTTGGGAACTGACTTCCTTGCAGTTTTCCTAGTTCTTCTCTTTCCTGTACTCATTCTAGCACAAGAATATTTCAAACATTACCTACTGATAATGTTTGATGAAAAAAATTTGCAATGATCTCATAGATCCATGTGTTGAACCCAGTAGCTCTAATTCCATATGTAACATACTAACTCATACAACATAGTAGTTACTTTTTTTTATAACCCAGGGTGTCCCTGCGACCCAACCCCGCAACCCCCTCGATGGAGTAGTGGGTGAGCTAGGGTGAGACTAGTCCCTGGGATGCGTGCAACTGCCCGCAAGCCACATGCATCGGGTGATTCTAGGCCTCCAAGTTGAACTTGAGACCTCAAGGAGCAAACCCAAGACTCAAGCCAACTTGGCTACCTGTGCAAGCAATTACTTTGATTTTTTGCCATAGTAGTAAATAAAAGTATTTCCTTAAAAATAGGAATGTAAAAAATATTCTTTTTCAACATCATTTATTGCACATTTCAAATATATAAAAGTATAAAACATTTTCTAAAACTAAAATACAATTACATTTCAACTTGAAAATGAAATAAATCATTCCAATTACAATTCATACATGATAAACTATCAGGTATACAAATTTACAAATTACAATACAGTTTTATGGTCAAGTCTTTCATATTTGGATAATTCTTCTATTTCACAAGGCTCGGTGTTGTCGTTTGCAAGAGGGAGAGCATCACCTGAGTGCTTTACCTCCAACCACAGACTAACGATCCCCTACACACCTTCCAACTGGAAGTGGCCCTACCTTTCATGAGGAGTATAGACGAAGGAACCCACAAATATGTCATCCAAGTTCCTAGTGTTTTTTCTACATAACCAATAAACCATACAACTATAGACTTCTCTAATTAAGTATGATCCATCTGACTAATTATGCAATATAGATCACAGTGAACCAACTAATACAAACAAAGAATTTTGCATTACTTTGTCCAAAGTTTTAAAAACATTTCAATCACTTCCTTAAAAAGTGGTCATATGTTCACACACCTCTAATTCAACTTTAAAACCATCTTAAGTTTTAACTCAAACTGACTATTTTAATAACTGGTTGACTTTGCATAAAGTTACTCAATCATAATATAATGACTCACTAATTCGATAAACGACTAGGTTGGTTATGCTTTTTTACTTTGAGCACCCATGTTACGTTCTTGTAACAACTTGGGACTTGGCATCTGGCACTTATTCAAGTCCTTAAATCAAACCATGGGAGTGGAATACTCCCTACTTTTATGCACATTTGGTTAATGATAATGACACCATTTCATCGACTCGAGATACTTGGTCTCATTTTTAAGGTAGTGACTACATCTCAAATAAGTTCAACAATTTAATATTAAAAATAAATAGATCACTTCTTTTTAATAAATTTTTGGACTTTTCAATGTTTTACCTTATGGTATTGTTCCTCAAGAACACAATAAAATTTTGGCTATTTACAATATCAAATGTCATCTTATTTTATTCAAAGTAAAACTTTGTTCAAGTATTGAATATTATTCAATAAATCAACTTATAAGGTTACATTTAATTAGATAACTCAACTGAGGTAGCCTCTTTTTATTTCACATTTAAATATTACATTTAGTAAAATATTCATCATATAAACTTTTATAAATGTCCATATATAAAATTGAAAATAATCTCTAATTGAGAAAATGAAATAAATCAATTATTTTAACACAAAAATAAATTATCTTTCTAATTTGATACTCATTTTGAAATATAAAAGAAAGAATTTAAGTTCTAGTTTTAAACTAGAATATTAAACTATCTTTCCTCTATTTTAACTTGGTTTAATATTCAACAAGAAAACTAATCTTCCTCTTTAAAATTCTGGAAAATCTATAAAATGCAAACAAATAATTGCACAAAGAAAATACAAATAAAACATGCATGTTTATTCTCTATGCTTTTGCACTTTAACTTCTTCAAAAATCACAAGCTCATGGATTTGCATAGCTTCCCTCAAGAACTTGACTTGCAATGTAGAAGAAACTCATATTCTATTTAAAAATTCCTTCAACAAAACCATAATGAACAACAATAATGTCTCTCTCTTCTCTGATAATAAAATCCTTGTCATTTCTCTTTATCTGGAACCAAACTCGAAAAAGAAAATAATACAATATTGACTCCTCATAAGGTATGACCAATCAATACTCTTATCACAAAACCTTAGAAGGAAAAATTCATGCAAAAGATAATAATTAGGTTGCTCCTCTCAAACTAGCATACATATATTAAATATTAATATATATAAAATACACCGAGAGTTATCCTTCTTGAGGCGCCTATTTTCATCATTAAGGCTATCTTTAATTAAATTTCATAATGTGAGTTAATTAAAAAAAAATTATTACGTGGAGAAGCCAGTAAAAACTAAAAAGAGAAAGCTATCATGTAATAGAATTAAGAAAAAAAATATAACTCAGAAAAAAACAAATATCTTCATATACAGAAAATTGCACAAAAAGAAACCATTCATCATGCAAGAATGAAGTTTTACCTCCTACTTGTGCCATGCATGTGTATGAATTTTGAACCCCTATCAATTATCATCAAAATACCATTCATCAATGAAGAAGGTTCCCGTCCCATAAACAATATTTTCCCACACCTTATTAAATAGAGATTTTGCCATCTAATTGTTTCCTTTTTTTCCAGGGAGTGTAATCATTTTTATATAGACACAAAAGGGTTTTGTACAAAGAGAATGCAAATGATTTAATAATATTCAAGAGAATTTTAGAATTTCATCCCAATTATAAATACTATGCAGGGCCCATATTTTTATTGTTTCTAAAAGCCCATTACTGCACATAAACAACATCAATTTTGTCATTAGCTCATAAAGATTAAACATGATAAAACACTTTTTTAAATAGATTCTTTCTTGAGTCATACATATTAATAACTTTTAAAAGTTCAGATCTACCAAACTCAAAGAATAGTATGGCAATCTTTAGATATCAAATCTCAAACCAGCAATTTGCTTATTCATTTCAAATTTACAATAGCTCACCGAGGCAAGCATAAAAAATGCTTTGATAAATAGAACCTCCATCAATTAGATCGTCAAAACTCCATGGTTGTAGGGAGAACTTGATACTTGTATTCAAATCACTTGATGTCTTCTCGATCTCTTCTTGCTTGGGACTCAAACACATCCTTAGATATGACTCCATGGTGAAATCATACTCAATATTTCTATTCACATATGTATTGTAGGGATCACCTAAACCACCATCAATTTCACAAGATATATCCATAGGGTTTTGCTCAAGAATTACACCCAATGGTGGTGCCTACATTTCCACTAAACTAGACCCATTCACATCATAGAATACAAAAGAGATTTTAGGAACATGGGTCATTTGACATTGGTCAATCTAATGCATAGATATGATGATGGAAATTAAGATTTCCTATAAAAGAAAAAGTAGAAGATGCACCTTCCTTCAATGAATCTTGCAAGCTTCTATAGACTGAATTCATCTATTCACCACACCCTTATCTCAGCTTAGGCTAATTTATGCCATCAGAAATGACCCATTGGAGACCAGAATCGTTCCTTTGTTTGTTGTATTCTACCATCACTCAAGGGTGATATCAAGACAAATTCCAATAGGCCGACCTCGAGAGTTCTCATTCTATCACCATTTGTGATCTGTCTATGGCCTTACTCAGGCTATGAGAACTAGTTCTAGACACGGATAGTGATGAGCATTGAAGAAGAGGATGACATCATTAGAGGCCACCATTAGCAGCTTGCTTGGTCACACCCTCTCACTATTTGGAAACTAAAAATTCTGCATTTTTATTTTGCAATCTCATCACTTCTTATCTACACCATTTGGACACCATATTCTTCCAAACCTCCAATGCAGAGAGGCGATGTTCAAAAAGAACTAAATCCCTATTCCATCATGGTGATTTGATTCCATATTTTGCATGCATGGTTACAAAGGTGTCTGCAACTACTACATTTAAAATAGAGAAAGCTATAAAAGCAAAGCTCAATAAAGGAAAGTAGAAAAAATAAAGCTAAGGATAAGATGCCATAGGCATCGAATCACTAAGAAACCAAAGCTAAAACAAGGAAATTTCCATGGTATGTAAACTACTTTAAAATCTTATTTAAAAGCATAAATCTATTGATAAATATTTTACTTTGTGACGGGTTAGTAGACATCAATTTAAAGGAGGAGAATAAAATTGTACACAGACTCATTGATGTGAGTGTAAGAAGCCTCTCCACTTAACAAAACTTCCTTTACATAACAAATCCTCCCTAAATGAAAATTAATGCAAGAGAAACCTCTCATGATGTTGCTCTTCTTTTCCTTAAAGTTTCAAAATCAAACTTCATACAAATGAAAATATTTCTCCTCAAATCCACTTGCATCTCTCTACCAACACCTGAAATGTGATAGATGAAAAGATTCTTTACTCTTGCTAACGACTATGGCCTCCTATCAACTCTCATAGCCTCCGAAATGAAAAACCAATGACAAAGCTCACTCCTCTGTCACACTTTCATTCTTCTGCATAAAGAATTAAGAGTTTTTTATAAAATGCTATTTAATCACCTCAAAAACTCACACCACTTTCCTCATTTCGTTGGCATTTAATTACTAACTGTGAACTTTGAAATGATTCATGTATGCCACTACAAGTTTGGAACTCAATGCAGTATTAAATTGTATGCTAAAATTAGTAAGTATTGCCTCCTTCATGCTAAGCGAACAACTTTTAAACCTCTCTTTATGTCATGGTTTGGAAGTGGTTGATTAATAATCACTTAAGAGGAAAAATAAGCAACCACTTTAGTGGTGCCCCAAATGTTATGGGTTGTTTAAAAGATATTAAAGTGATATAGTTAAAAATGCAGTTCAAAAGATAATTACTATCGCCACATAGTGGCTTAAACAAAAAGGAATGGATGAGCCACTTATGTGGCCATAACATTTGGCTTAAATGCCACTTTAATCTCCTTCCTTTTAGCCTTTGATGGAGGCTAAAATGCATCTCAAAGAGATTTATTAAATACAGATTTAAATTACTATATAGATGCTTTTATAAGCATGATAAATATTAAAATCTAATCATCATTATATATAATTATATATAATTAATTATATATATATATTATTTTACAAATATTATATACATACACACACATATGTATGTGTATATCATTATTAAATCCATATCGTATACATACATACATACATACATGTATATATATATATATATATATATTATCTCATATATATACATATATACTTATGTATATTATATATATCTTTCGCTTAACACAATTTAATATATTCAATTCATCTTGATTTAAATACAAGATTAGCTAATCAATTAACATTAAAATTCATAACTCTAAACACTTTACTTTCCTTTTTGAAAAGGAATAACCAAAAGTCAACTAGGTTAGACTTAACCTAACAATTCGATTCAATACAACTCAATTTTACTATAACACACAAATTGACTCAATGATAGGATTAGGGTAGACCTATGTGAGTGTGTGTGAAAACTCAAATGACAACCTATTTTGTTTCGAAGTCTACATCCCTCTCTCTAATGATACTCTCACTTTCCCTCTTGAGGGTAAGAAAAATAGTCTTGCATTTCACTTAGAAATCATTCAACTAGTTTGTCACTATAAATCATGACATCATGTCATAATCTTGATTCAATAACATATAATCATTAGTCAAATTCACTCTTGAATCATCTTCAACTTCATTAAGCTTATCAAGGGATTGGGAAAGGACTTCTTTCCACATCAAAGGAGCACCACTCCCCCTATGGGATGAAGGTTTTGCTAGTTTAATGTAGATTACATGCTTCATTATGTTAGTTTCTTGTTTATTTCATGTTTTCTCTTAAATTGGTTAAAGAATCCCATTGGGAGCATTAGATTTTCTTTTCTAACATGTTTGACACTTGGTTTGTTATCTCTTGTTAGTTGTGTAGGTTTTGCGCTCACATTTTGACGCTAGCAGGGCTGAGCAATCTAACATGTCAAATTTTACTTAATTTCTCCATTTTTTGTAGACACAAGAACGTAACACCGCCTTTATGCAAATGTAACACCACAGAGTGCCACTTTTGACATATCGCACCGCATTTGTCACATCACGCATGCGTATGCATGCCTTTGTCACGCTGCCTTTCATTCATTTCTGCATATGCACCCTCAGTTGTCTATCTAACTTTCTTGTCATAGAGTGCCACTTTCGCTACAATGTCGCATTTGACTTCACCAAAGTGTTGCATTTGACCTCTATAGAGTGTCGTATTTGCATTTCAATGCCGCGCATTTGCAGGAAGCAAGGGAGGGTCAGAGTTTGAAGTCTTAAAAGCATTTTTTAATGCTCTTTGTGACAATTTGGGCTTTAACTTCTGCATTTCAATTTCTAGGACTAACTAGATTCAATTTGGACTTAAAATTAACCCACAACTCAAGCTTTGTCAAGTTGGTTAAAATTTAATCTTAGATACTAGAATTTTGATTCGTTCTAAAATTGAACAATCAACTTTCACACTCAAATTTGTGCTATAAAAAGAATTCATTTATTGCTTTTGAGGACTAAAAAGAATTTATGTTTGTTTTGTTTTGTAATCTTTTCTACAAACTCTTGTCATTTGAATGCGTATGCACTTCTCTCATGCTTCACAGAAATCTTGAGAGTCAAAAGAATTTTGGTGGCATTAGGTTGTCTAAAAGATTGCCTCCACATTTAAAATTTGGGTTTTTAAAATTGAGCAAATCTTGCTAGTGTGAGAAAAGGCATCGCATGTGTTCTCTCTTTGTTCATGCAAACAAAGATTGACCAAACTACAGATATACTTACTTGCTATTTTTTACCTTTAAAGGGCCTACCTTGGTGGGAAAAATTACTCACCCCAAGGGAACGACCCAAGTGGTAACAAGCATAAGCCAAGCTCTTCCAAACCGCTATATAAATTTGTGGTTATTTTGAAAATCGTAAACAATGGGAAGTGATGCATGATAACTCTCCCCCAGTGTCTTTATGATGCGTAAAGCCCCTATTCTAAGGGTTGGGAGATCTCTCACAATGATTTTATCATTGCACCCCATAAACTAGATTCCCTTCTTACAAACTTTTGTTTAGAATCTAAAATCCCAATATTTGTTAGCATCAGGAGGTCAAACCTCTGAAGTTGTCCCACATATTTGTGGTTCTTTGTAGAGATGAAGAGTTTTTCATGGGAGATCCATGAGAAATTGAAGCTTGGCTGACCCATAGAAGTGAGTGTCGTGGAGGGGAGCCAATGTGGTCAATCTTCTAATCATCTACTCTAAATAAGCGCAGCTGGAGAAATCCAAGTGGGAATTCAACCAAAAAAAAAATTCCATCCTAGGATTGTGCAATCTTTGAGTCAGTTAAACACATTGCTTGGATCCAAAGTCTTGGAAAAAAGAAATTAACAAGGTCATCAAATTTCAAACCCTTTAGAAGAGGCAAATACCTTTGAAAATCCCAAGTAAAACTGCTTGTCCCTAGGGATTTATCCTTAGAGGCTTCTAAATATTTGGGCCTACATCTTAATTTGCTCTCCTTAAAGTCAACATTAGGGAACTATTGCCTTGATTCTCTTGATTTCCACATAATGGACCTTGTGGGATGAAAAGAAATTGAGACATATACATTCAGTTTGAAAAGCTAAGCAAGAAAGTGTTTATGGTGAAAAGAATCCATTAAGCGAAGATAAAATACAAATTGAACCCCACACATGTGTTTTCTCATATGATTTCCTGCAAGATCAAAGTCCCAAAACCAAAGTCCATCATTTGTCACAAATGTCTTAGTCTAAGAAATCTCAAGAAACATCAGTCTATGCTTTATCAAGTTAGAGATAGGTTGCTCTATAACTTTTACAAACATGCATCAAAGGACAACCCAAACTTGTACTCATTTTATTATTGTCAAAATATAACTCTCTTCCAACATTTTGAGTATCTCACTTAGTAGGGTTGAAAATTTCTTGTAAGTATAGCATGTTCTTCAATACATAGGTTTTGTAAATAGAAGTCTCTCTAATTTCACTTAGGATCAAAATCAACCTTTTCATCCATCCCAAAAACATCACTCAAAATTCATCTCACAAACAACTCCTAGAATCTTGGAAAAATCCTTCATACTAGACTTTTGACAATTCCTTCAAACCAAAATCAAAAATTAGTCTTGTTTGACTAAGTGTGTGTGGATGAATCCTTCTTCATACACTTAGTTAAATTATCACCTTGTGGACAAGTTTATTCCAAGATAACATCTAACATCTTGGAGTTTATAAGTTCATTATTAAATCCAAATCAAATCTATAAGTGTGGAAAAAGTAAACTAAATACAATTAAATACACCTCTTAATGAAACATTGTATCAAGATTAAACATGAATTAAACTAATTTAAAACATAGAACAGCCTGAAGACGTCTCATTGTCTCCTATCTCCAAAGATTTAAGAGTCACGGGAAGGCTCTTAGATCTGATAAAGTACTGTGACTATTAAAATGTCTATTCAAAGAATGGAATGATGCTAAATGCTATGATGTGATGATTGCTAATGATTCCTAGATAATATGGAGCTACAGTAAACTATACTGACGTGAAATCTGCTAAATGGAAGCTACTGTAAAAACTAATGATGCTAATGTGATTCTAAATCTACTGATGCTATGATGCTATGCTAATATGCTAAATGATAATTGATGCTAATGACAATGTTAATGCTTAAGATGCTTGAGTGCTAAATCCTATAGAGTAAGTTTGCATAAAAGATGATAATTCTCTGAATCCTTTTCATGCTTCAAAAAGTTACATATATATAGATTTTTGGCAGCAGTTTTGCACAGGGGTAACACAGCAGAGGTTGAGATTCAATCTGGAGATTTGAATGGTAAGAGATGAGGTGGAGCTGATTATGGGGATTGTTCCTCCCCATGAAAACACCAGGCAAGATGAGAGGAAAGATTTGAGGAAGAAGATTGAGAGGATTGCATGTAGGTTTGTCCCCCAGGCTTTTCCCGTGAATGCCAGTTAAATTAATTAGATTTGAAAAATCTAATTTTATGGGTGAGTGAATAGAGGAATATTTGATTTATTCCTTTATTTGAATATATTTGATTTATTCAAATTTAGCAAAAAGGGAGATAAATAATTTAATTAAATAAGCTATAGAAGTTTGTTTATTAAATTAAATGGAAGAAGTATGATAATTAAACAATAAAGTATAAATCTTTATTTATTTAATTAAGATTGAATATGATGTAATAATTAAATAATGCCAACTATAAAGTTGTTTATTTAATTAAAATTGAAGAAATAGAAGAATTTAGAATGTGAACTATTTAAATAAATATATTAATTTATTTAATAGTAGATGAATTTGAATATGATTCTTAAATAGAATTTGTTTATTTAAATAAGATGAAAATAATTGAATCAAGATTGAAGAATTTTGATGAATTATTTAAATAAATATTTCCTATTTATTTAATAGTAGAGGATTTAAGGATTAATTAATTAAATAAGTCGTATTTAATTAATTGGATTTCTCCAGACCATTTTTAGGTGTATACATTTTGCCCCTCTTTGAAGCGACATGTTTACACATTGCTTCAAAGAAAATTTTGTGCTGATGTTGCTAGTATTGACAAGAAATTTTTCAAAATGCCCCAGACATGATTTTTAGGTGATTGATGGATATATGCCCCCTCGGGAGATAAATTAATGAATTTTTTATTTATTTATTTTTTTCAATGATCTTTCAAAAATTTAATGATTTTTTTTTATGATTTGGTGAAGATTCGATGAAGATTTGGTGATGAAATAATATATCTCCTGATAATTGATGTAGAAAGTGCCCTTGGATGAATTTCAATTAATCTCCCCCTTTTTAAAAAAAAATATTAAATCAATCCGCAAAAATCCCCTTTCAAATAATCTATAAAAGGTTAAAAAGGTCATTTTCAACTTTATTTGTACATTTGACTTTTTGAAACTTGGTGAGAGATTTTTGTGCCACATGGAGCGAGATGTTGATTCCATGTCACACCCACTGTTTCAAGTGTGTATGATGACATCAGTGGCCAATCGCATTTGGACCTCCAGTACAACTATTTTTTTCCTTGATTTTCATGCATTTTCCTGGTTTTTTGTGTATTTGCGAGTTTTTGATTTTAAACTTTCTTTTAGTGCTTTTAAAGCCCGTTGTAGCGCTTTTTAGGTCTGTTGTAGTGCTTTTCCAATTTTAGCACTTTGGAGATATGTTCTAGCGCGTCACTAGACTAGTTTAGCACTTAGAAAAGTGTAGCACTTAGGAGGTCTATTTTAGCGCTCAATTTGGTTAGATTAGCACTTTCAGAACTTTAGTGCTTAGATTCGATTTTGTAGCACTTTAGCTTCATGTTTTAGCATGTCCAAATTTGTAGTGCTTTGACCTAAAGTGTTAGCGCTTTAACCAAATAGAATGGCGCTTTTGATAAAATGGTGCTTTGTTCGTTTGTAATAGCGCTTTGAATACCTTTTTTAGTGCATTCAAAACAAATTGGTGTAATTTTTGTCAATTTGTCCTTGATTTTGTCAATTTCTAATTGTATCAGCTCTTGGTTTGATATGATTGATTTCTCTAATCAAATACTTGATTTTTTGACCTCAAGATAGGCAAGGTCTGATGTTTGTTTTGATGATAACTATCCTCATGATAGGTGAGGAATAATTATGATTGACACACTTCATGATAAGCGAGGTTGATTTGATGCATTGATGATTGACCTCATGATAAGCGAGGTTCAATGATGTTTGCTCATGAGATTTGATCAAAATTCTCACCAAGAGTTGATTGGATTTAATATGGTATTTTGATGTTTTTTATAATTGACATGAATTTATTGATTTTGATCTTTTTATGATAATAGGAGTGATTGGGGAACCTCCAAGTTCAAGATCATTTCCCTTGGACATTTGATCTTATACCACAGTTGGCACAACCTAAGACGGCTATTATCACACGTTGTGGGTTGTCTCCCCTTCTATATATGCCCCAGATTAGGATTAATCAGGGTTTGTTGATAGCGCTAGTCAAGAGGTGGCATAGTGAGCACAACACCTTTCATCTTCCTACCGGTGAGATGAAAGTCACCCCAAAGGATGTCTGGTGGATTCTACAACTTCTGATTGTTGGAGATATTGTCACATATGATTCTACAAAGCAAGGTGGGATTGATGCCCTTCGTAGAGTGTTTGAGGATGATCAGATTGCCAGAGAGTGGATTCCATTACATGAGATGGTTGATTCATATGCCACTTTTCCCACAATTCTTGTTGGTTTCATCAGTGGATTCCTTAGTCCTGATCGCAGGTCTAAGGGATTCTCGGTTGGTTGGGGCCAAGTGTTAGAGAGTATGGTTATTCATGGCACCAGATTTGCTTGGGGCGTGTGTATGCTTGCCCATTTATATCATGATTTACATTCAGTTGTGTATCTTAGTGGTCAAAGTTTATCTGTCAGCATGACTTTGGTCCAAGTATGGGCATGAGAGCACATAGTTGTCACGTGTCCAATTCCAATTATACAGAGGCCACCCATGAGACCTTATGTGTTTAGATATGTCATCCAGCTTACTTAGTCTAGACTGGGTAAGTTAGAGTATTAGAGGAGAGTTATTGACGACATAAAGTCTATGACATGGAATCCCTACCTAGATTGTGATCATTGGGACGATGATGATATTCAGCTACCATTTCTTTGTCAGTCGATGATCCTGATTGGCTGTGCTCGTCAGGTACTGGAGAGATTCTTGATCAAACAGGTGTTCAGACAGTATGGGATGGTACAGAGTATGCCCCAGGTTGTTGCTCACTATGCCCATCGTCAATCAAATTTTGCAGATTGGGGGCCTTGTTTGTCGTATGTTGCTGCTATCTAGGAGTTTCAGGCCTTGCAACCTTTTGAGTGGGATATCCGTCCTGATATTTTTGAGTCACTGGTTACAGCTGACTATGCTGAGTACTTGGCTCTGCATCCTTTCCTTCATCTTACCATTCCATATGAGCCTACCCCATTACCTACAGAGGAGGATGTTCTTGTTGTGTGTGGTTGAAGACAGAGGAGAGAGGATGTTGGAGAGGTTGAGGCAAAGGATGTTAGTGTGGTTGGTGAGGTTGTTGTCAGTTTTGAGGAGTATGTTGGTGTCGAGGAGGACGTGGGTGTCAAGGAGGATGTTAGTGCTAAGGAGGATGTTGTTGTTGAGAGTAGCGGAGATGAGCGCAGCGGGGATGATAGCAGCGATGAGGATTATAGATTTGACAGTGGAGAGGCTGCAGGTGGATCAGGCCCTATTTTAGATTTTCCAAATGAGACTATGCCTTGTAAGAGGTAGGCTATGGCAGGTATTTTAGAGTAGCTACAGATAGCGGATCTTCAGGTTTAGTTAGAGACTACTCAGGAGCAGCTTATGCAGATGCAGGGTTTAGTAGAGCAGACCCAGGCTTAGATGCAAGCTCAGGCCCAGTCTCATGCAGAGGCTCTAGCATCAATGCAGGCTCAGTTAGCCATAACACAGTCACAAATTGCATCATTGACTGCCAAGAGGGATGCCACTAGGAAAGTTGCAGTTGGTTCCCAGGCTCAAATTGCATCTTTGACAGGTGAGAGAGATGTCACCAAGTTTGCAGTAGAGGGTGCTCAGGCTTCTGGCAGATTATACGTGAGAGGTTGTTCGTATTGGTGAGGAGATTGAGTTTTATAGAGCGAGATATTATGATGCAGTTCCTTCTAAGCAGAGAGTCAATTATGCGCGGTCTCATTCTGCCAGGTCATGTTCCAGGACTGCCAATGCAGGTGTTACACAGCCTCTAGATAGAGATCCCAAAGATCTCGGTTACTTTGGTGGTAGGGGTCCTAATCCTATGATTCCTACATCGTCTGGAGCTAGCAACACATGATTGTTGTCTATGTTACATTCGAGATGTGATGTACACTTTGATTATTTTGATATACAGCCATTTTTTATGTTATATCTCTCTTTATTTCAGACATCATTGTATACTTGACATTGTGATTTTGATCTATATGATATGCAGCGTATTCCTCGATCTATCATATGTTCTATATGATTATCTAATGGATGCATTTTCTTTTATATTTTATATGTTATGCGGTGGTTTTATTGTTATGATGGTATGCTTTGATATGATGTTGTTCTATCTATGATGCGTATAATGGTAATGTATGGATGCATGTTATATGGATACATGATGTATGTGGATTCATGATTATGGATATGATGTGTTTAAATGATATACTATATGCAATGTAAATGCAAATATATGTAGTAAAATGGATGAAAATATTGAATGATATATGATGAAATAAATTGGACTTTATGATAAAATGGATGGATTTAATGATATATGATGATGATGTATGTTTTTGTTAATGTCATGTATACTCAGTCTACAATGAGAAAAGATAATTTTTTAATGAATGATTCACCAATTTTTGTATCAAATACACTGTAGATATAACACTATTAGGAATGCATCTATTTTACCAAGCAAATCTATATGCAAACATAGGCATTTTAATAGTACTTTTGTGCTTTGTATCATCATTGAGCTTTTAAAATGTTGAAAGTGAGTACAAGCATCGATGGCATAATGTAAACCAATGATGACCTGAGCATTTCTTGCAAACACAAGCATCGAGGTATAATTAAACCAAGATGACTTGAGAATTTCTTGCGTAAATAGACAAGAATTAGTCACTTTCTTATTTGAATTGAAATGTCATCAGTGATACTTTGTAGAGCACGTTTCGTGACAATTCACACAATAATGATGATTAACTCACAAACAGTAGACAAAGAAAAATATCATTCTTCTTCCTAGCTTCTCTAGTTCAATACATCATTGAGTTGCTCCAAAGAAATGATAACAATGATCAAAAGTACAACAGATCTCACATTTGCTTATAGTATCAATCATTATTCAGATTAGATCATCCATCCTAATTTTATGATGTTTTTTTTTGTTTTTCATGATTTTGGATCTAACCTAAATACCTATCCTAGGGGCCTCGGGGGTTGATCAAAGATTAGCCTTGCCTACGTTATACACGTAGAGACCACATAGTTCAACTGACACGTACTCTATTTTTTGGATTTTTGAGATTGACTTTTTGACTTTTTTCTTTTGGATTTTCCAATGTGATATTGATGTTTGATGTGTTTCTGATGGTGTTTGATGTTCATGTTGGGTTGTATTTCAAACATTTTTTTTGTTTCTTTTGTTTTTCTGTTGTTTGACCATTTGATTAAGCTCAGTGTTTCATTGCCCCCAATGATGTCAAATTTTGCCCCCATGCCAAGGTGAGACATGAACACGTGATATGATATGATAGTGGATGCAAAAAAAATGATGATGGTGAAAGAAACAACCATGACATGAGTCCAAATAGATGGGAGAGCTGATTCCAATCACAAATAGTGCCTATTTTCAGGTTTTCACTATATGTTTTTATTGCACTTTTCATTCTTTTTGATTTTTTGTATTTTTGTATTTTTCTGATTTTTTTAATTTTTTTTCTGTCACCAGGACACTTGTTTGCCAAGTTTTCATCAAGGTAACAATTTTCTGAAACTTAATTCATGCACTAAGTGATTTAGGTATAGAAATTTCTAAGATGGATACTATTGATAGGGTCATCAAACAGATCGCCTTCAAGTGTTGACAATTGATATGCTCCTAATCCATACACTGATGTGATTACAAAGGGACCTAGCCAGTTAGGTTCAAACTTCCCTTTCTTCTCTCTATCTTGTTGATTCCTAGGGTTTTCCTTTAGGACCAAATCTCCCACCTGAAAGATTCTAGGTTTTACCCTGTGATTGTAACTCCTTGACATTCTTTGTTGGTAGGCCTTCAAATGATTAACTACTTGCTGACAACGTTCATCCAATAGTTCTAGTTCCTATAGCCTAGAGACTCAGTAATCCTCATTTGCTATGATACCCTTTAGTGAAACCCAGAGTGATGGTATTTCTACCTCAATTGGTAGAATGGCCTTTGATCCATACACCAAGGTGTATGGTGTAGCTCCTATTGGTGTTCTGATGTTGGTTATGTAGGCCCATAGTGAAGAATTTAATTGAACATGCCAATCATGTCCAACATCGTTCACTGTCTTTAGTATTTTTAGGATTGTCTTGTTTGAGGCTTCTTCTTGGCCATTTCCTTGTGGATAGTACGGTGTTGAAAAATGATGTTGAATATGGAATTATTCACATAATTCTTGGACGTCTTGATTTTTAAAAGGCCTACCATTTTTTGTGACAATGGATTGAGGTACCCCATATCGACAGATGAGGTAGTTGAGTATGAAAGATGAAATCTATTTTCAAGTGACAGTTGTCAAAGGAACTGCTTCTATCCATTTTGTGAAATACTCTATTACTATGATGACGAACTTGTGCCCATTAGATGAAGGACTTATTTTCCCTACCAAGTACAGTCCCCATTGAAAAAAGGGCCATGTTGATGTGGAAGGTTGTAACTCTTGCACCGGCGCATGAATTAGATTACCATGAATTTGACATTGTTGACACTTTTTAACATATTGATAGGCCTCCCTCTCCATGTTCAACCAGTAATACACTAAACAGAGGAGTTTCTTAGCTAGGGTTAGCCCACTTGAATGGGTCCCACAAATACCTTCATGGACCTCTCGTAAGGATGTTTCAAATTTGTGGTGCTCTAGACACCGGAGAAGAGTACCATCTAGACCTCGACGGTAAAGGATGTTAGCGATTAATGTATGCCACGCAAATTGATGGATAAAGTTACGCTTTTGGTTTCTAGAGAGATTAAGAGGAAGAATGTTATCTTTGAGGTAAGTATACATATCTCAATATTGTGAGGGTTAAGTGTCAGTTATTTGGCATATGTTCTGTGAATTAGGATTATCGTATGCATGATTAGATACTTGTTCAACCATAAACTCAGATCGACCTTTCTTTTCTGGTAATTGCAAAAGGGAAGCAATTGTTGCCATGGCATCCGCAACTTTGTTTTCTACCCTTGGTATTTGCTCAAACTTAATATCCATGAAGTACTTTTTAAGATCATCTATCATTTGCTTATAATACATGAGCTTCTCATCCTTTGTTTGATACTCGTCATCTACTTGATATATGACAAGCTGTGAATCCCCATACACTTGCATTTCTATGATTTTCCATTCAATAGCTACTTTGATGTCGATAATCAATGCTTTGTACTCAACTATATTGTTGGTACATGGAAACATTAACCTATAGGATCTTGGAATGGTGTTTCCTTGAGGTGTGACAAAGAGAATTCCCCCACCAGCTCCTCTTTGTGTATATGATCCATCAAAATAGAGCCTCCATTGTTGTGTTGTAATATTCAGGATGTCGACATCTGGAAATTCAATGTTCATTGGATGATGATCCTGTAATGGAGCTTTAGCTAGTTGATCTGCTATTACCTATCCTTTGATGGCTCTCCTATTGACATATTGGATGCCAAACTCGCTTAAGATCATGACCCATTTTACAATTCTCCCTATTAGAGCAGCTTTACTGAGTAGGTATTTCAATGGGTCTATTTTTTCTATGAGCCTGACTTTATGAGTCAACATGTAGTGTCACAACTGCTGGGTTGCAAATACCACTCCCAAACAAGCTTTTTCTATGAATGTATAGTTTATTTCATATCCATTGAGAGTCTTACTGATGTAGTAAATTTCTTGTTCTTTTCCTTTAGAATCCTCTTGTGCTAATAGAGCTCCTAAAGATATGTCAGTTGCTGCAATATACAGTAATAGTGGTCTTTTTGCTACGAGTGGCATGAGTATTGGAGGTGACACCAAATACTACTTTATCTAACTAAAATTTGTTTCACACTTATGATCCCATTTGAATAAAACATTCTTATGAAGTAGATGATTAAATGGGTGACTCTTGTCTGCCAGCTGAGAGATAAATCTTTTGATGGATTGTAACCTACCTTGTAGGGACTGTAATTAAATAATATTTTTAGGCAACGAAATCTCCATTATTTCTTTAACCTTAGTTGGATCCACTTTGATACTCTTTTTTGACACTATGTAACCAAGGAGTTTTGTTGATGTCACCCCGAAGACACATTTCTTTGGGTTCAACCTTACATTGAATTTTTCCAATCTAGTGAAGATTTTATCAAGTATTTCCATATGTCCTTCCTTGGTGTGTGATTTTGCTAAGATGTCATCCACATAATATTCCATGAAATTATGCATCATGTCATAGAATATTGTGGTCATTGCCCGCTAATATGTCGCACCTGCATTTTTCAATCTGAAGGGCATAACATTCCAGCAGAATGCACCCCAAGGGCAAGTGAATGCCATCTTTTCTTGATCTTCAGGTGTTATTTTGATTTGATTATATCCTAAGAATCCATCCATTATAGATAGCATGGCATGTCCTACTGTTAGATCAACAATTATGTCAATGTTGGGCAAAGGAAAATCATCCTTTGGGCATGCCTTGTTTAAATCCCTGAAATCCATGCATATTCTAATGCTCTTATCAGTTTTGGATATTGGCACAATGTTTGAGATCCATTCTCCATTATCTATGGACCTAATAAACCCTGCATCCAATAATTTCTTCAACTCAACTTTAACCATAAAGGCGATGTGGGGATGCATCTTTCTTAATTTCTATTTGACCGGTTTGATTCCCTTTGGTAGTGATAGATGATGCATTAGGAGATTTGGATCCAATCTTGGCATGTCAGAATAAGACCATGCAAAATTTATGTGTTGCTGCTCAAAGAATCTAATGAATGTAGGCTTCGCCTATTCTGTCATGGATGTTGCTAGATGTAATATCTTTTCCTTTTCAGTTGTTCCTAGATTTATAGACTGTGTCAGCTCTACCAGTACTAATGATCTGTCATGGTAATGATCTAGGAGAGTGTCAAATCCTCCATCCTTCAATGCCTCAGCAAGGTTTTCACTGTTAGATATGTTCTTTATTTTTCTCTTTTCAAAATCTAATGCTACCTATGAGAGGTTTTCACCATTAGATTTATTTTTCTTGTTATCATTTTTGCAACTGAAAGATTTGGCACCCTCATGTTGTAAAGCATCGATATGAGTGTTATGGATAATAATTGTATCAGTTTCATCACTGCAAAGATAATTTATGATGGCATCATCATTTCAAAAGACTGGTATAAGAATAGGTTCGGTGGGTTCCCAATCAATAAGTTCGGGGTGCATTAAAGGTAACAAGTCATTAGATTGAATAAGGTCAATTGTTGTAAGTGTCATGATAGCTAGGTGGTCAAAGTTATTGGCAGGAAGTTTGAGGTCTATAACATTAATCACCTTCAAGTCTTCTGACTCACTTGATGTCTGATCGTCCTCGCTTGAGTCATCAATATTTGTTGATCCCATAACAAATATTCTATTTCCTGAACTTTGTCCCTCCTCTCATAAGGGTGTATATACTTGGATAACATCAATCTCTTTGTCAATATAGGATGTAGCAGATAGATGATCCCATTCATATTCGTTGGAGTCAATGTCAGAGCCATCTCTCATTTGTAGAATCCTTTCTACTGCTTTTTGGGTTTCTTCCTCTTTTTGTTCAATTATGTAGCCTAATCCTATTTTGTCTTTAGGCTGTAATGTTAGAGGTTGAATGGGTTCAATAATATTGTCCTTTCTCTTTCTAATTGGTTCTTGGCCTTCATAACCCATTTTCTCTAAAATGGCCTTCCCTTTTCCATACTGATTTGTTTTGATGCTAACATTCATTGATGTTGATGCTTCCTCATCTTTGTATAGCCAATTGAGAATGGCTTTATCTTCTGACTCATCTTCAAGTGTACCTTCTTTTATAAACCTTTCATTTAGAGTTGTAATGGGTTGTGATGAACTTGGAGTATTTAATATGGGTTGTCCATATGTTTTTGGTGATGGTAGCAAATGTGATAGGCATAGAGATTACTCTAGAGAATATTCTCCTAAGCCCTTTTCCTTTATCTAAACCTTATCTAAAAGTTGTTGTGATAATTCATTCATAGAACCTTTGGTGTTTGATATAACCATGTTTACAACAATTGTTTCTTTCTCTAGATTCTTCTTCTCAACCCATTTAGATATGAAATTGGGTTGTTTGTCAATAGTGGATGAAGTGGAAGTGTTGATTTCTCTATTATGAGGTACCAGAGTGTCTTGTGTTTCTTTTAACATGTTGCAAGTCTGTGGATTATTGTTGTCAGCTGATATGGTAACCTCTTGTCTGTTTACTAGGAATTTCAGACATTGATGGCATGTTGAAGGTACCACTTGCATTTCATGGATCCATGGACGACCCAATAGTATGTTGTATGTTAGATCCTTATCTAACACTTGACAAATAATGTTTTTGACAATTAGCCCTACTTGAATTGGAAGTATAATAAGCCCTTTGGAAGAAATTTCCTCTTCATCATTTACCTTTATCATGATTTTTCTTCTTGCATCAATGGCATTTTCAGAATAGCCTAGTGTATGAATCAGTTTCAAGGTACAAATATTTAAACCAGCTCCTCCATCTATTAGAACATGCTTGACACGGTGTTTATGGATCAAAACTTCTATATGCAAGGCCACATTGTGGGGGTGATTTAAAGATACATCATCTTGTTCAGAGAATGACAGACAATGAGGTCTGGTGAGATGTCCCACCATGGCTTGGAATTGACAAACATCCAAATTATTAGGGACCATTGTAGCTACCAGAGCCTATTCCAAAACTTCTTTGTGTGATGGTGAAATTTTGAGAAGTTCTAGAATGGATATTTGTGCGGGTATCTTTTGTAATTGGTCCATGATATTGTATTGATGCAATGGGGGAGTACTGTTTTTTGAGGAAATTCCTTTTAGTATTACTCTGGAATGCCCCCTTGTCATTATATTGACTTGTGGATAGTCTTGTGTTTCCCTGATTTTTAGGACATTGATTTGATTATCAAATGTGTTTGTGCTTGGCATTATGTTTAGGAATTCAACGTCATTGATGTTTGTTTTTTGATTATCAATGTCATTTTTCTCTACCTTGGAAAGGAAAAGAATGGTGGTGTCATAGACATAGTTTATACTTTTTCCTTTACCACTAGAAGAAGGCTCTCCTTTTTCATAGTTGGGTAATGGATTGGTAAATGTGGTGTGATCATTATTTTTCTGATGCCCTTCGACAAACACCTTCTTAGCTTCGATCAAGTCTTGTATTAGGTTTTTTAGTTGCATACAGTCGTTTGTTTTATGTCCTTTATTCTTATGGAAATTGCAATAATCTGCATCATTCGACTAGGATGGTTTTACCTTTGGCTCCCCATTCTGAGCTTTTGGTAAAGTAAAAAGTATATTTTCAATGAGTTCTCTCAATGTTGATTCCAACATTTGTCCTAATGGGGTGAATTTTCGTCGATTTGATTGTCTTTGGTATGACGGTCGAGATTCTCCATTGTTGGTGTTATTGTTTTGAGTAGTGCTCTAATTGTTGCTTTGGTTTTCATTTTGATTTACTTTGATAGTTGATGTTGTCAAATTGAATACTGGTTTTATATTGTCAGTTGTAGCTTCGTTGCTTCCATTATTTCTATTTTTTTGCCAAAATTTTGGCTTTTCGTTGTTTCCATAGTGATTTGCATTGTTGGATGTTTCACTGTAGTGCTTAATCACTCCTCGTTTGACTAGGGCTTCTTCTATTTTGAGCCCATTCTCAATTACTTTTTCAAATGTTGGGGGACATTGTAATTTGAGTCTATAACTCATCTGATCGTTTAAGTTGTCTATAAATAATTCAATCTTCTCCTCTTTAGGTATAGATCGAGGATATCTAGGGAACAACTTTCTCCATCATTGTAAGAATGATAAGAATGTCTCATTGTTTTTCTGTTTTAGGTTATATAGATCATTTATGGTTACATCATGTGTTATGTTGAAGGAGAATTGAGAAATGAATTTATTGACCAATTCTTCAAAGGATCGAATCCCTGGTTGTAATTTTGAGAACCACTCCATACAATGGGCCCCCAAACTCCTAAGAAATAACCTCATGAGGTATGTATCTTCTTGTGTAAACTCAAGGCTCATTGTTTTGAATTCTTGTACATGGTCAATCAGGTCTGATTTTCCATTGTATTTGTCATATTTAGGAAACTCACAATGCCTTGGGAAGGGTATCATATCCACACATAGATGAAAAGGGTAAGGAAAAATGTCCTTTAATAAGTATTTCTTTGTGGTTCTCGTTTGCATGTTTTGAATCTATTGTTGTAGGGTTTGCATTTGAGTTGTCAAAGCAACCACTTGATCTGTATCCTGGGTGTGGTTTGGTTTTGTTTCATTGGTTCTAGGTGTTTCCTTCAACCGATTGATGTCAAAATATTTCAAAAGTTTGGCACCTAACTCTGCTAACATCAAGAGGTATTTCTCCATGTCTTGTTCTAAGACCTTTTCCATAAATTTATGAAAATTTGGGTCTTGTTGGGCGTGTTGTATATCCTCTTGTGTTATTTTGTTGTTTTCATGTTGTTGGTATTGGAAAAAATGGTTTTCTTCATTCATGTTTGGATTTTAAGTTTCCTTCTCTCTGGGTTTTTGTTTTTGCAACCTTGTCAAGATTGGCATACAAGTCTTGTTTTTTTCCGCTAAACTTGGATCTCTCTATGTTGAGATTAGTATCAATTTGATTTTAACGAAGCCAAATAGAATGATGTATTCTATTGATGAGGCTAAGTTAAAAAACAAAACCCGATTACTGATTTCTTGTTTCATGATGGTAGGATGTTAGAATCCTGATGAGGAAACTTGACTCAACAATCTAGATTTGTCTTGATAATTTGACACTATGTATTTTGCAAGGTCTGGATTTTGAAAAAAAATTACTTGTAAGAACCTACTTGGTTTTAGGTTTTTATGACATTGTCTGATTTGTGAAATCTTTCTGACTCGTAAAATCATGTGTTTTTTATGTCAATATGTCTGACAGTTGTTTCAAAAGATTCTCTATTTTTTTGTTTTGTGGAAGTGCTAATACAGAGGGTAGAACTGCTAAAACATAATGCAGAAGCGCTAGAATTTCTAGTAAAAGTTCTATAAAATAGAGTAGACATGCTAAGATAGAGAGCAGAAGTGCTAAAAGACCAACTGTAATTGACACTGGTAATTTTTGATAATGACATAGTGCTATAAAATTAATCAGAAGCATTGAAACAGACACTAGAAGTGCTAGAACGGTCTATAGAAGTGCTATGACATTGGTATTTTCTGATAGAGTTTGGTTTGTTGTTGACAGAAGCATTGTAAGATTGCTCATAAATGCTAAAATAGGTGGTGGAAGCGCTATAGTTTCTATTTAATTCCAAGTAGGGGGTGGCAATATGGGTCTCTCAACTGCTATGTCGGCTTTCTCTTCTTCTTCATTTAAGACTATGGATGTTGTGAGGAATTGATGGGGTGTTTCATTCTTTTCAAAAATAAATGTTCTCAAGCTACTGATAATGTCAATTTGAGTGCCTTCAATGTGTACGTTACTAGGCTGAAATATTGGTGTGGTTAGCCCTGGTTGTTGAACAGGAGTTGTAGGTCACCAAATGGTCATAAGGTATGTTGTATGATGGTTTCAATACCTTATTGTAATGTCATTCATTACCTATTTCCAAGCAGGAGGTAGTAACATTGGTCTTCCTACTGCTATGTTTGTCTTTTCTTCTTTGTTCAGAATGATGGATGTTGTAAGAAATTGATGGGGTGTTTTGTTTTCCTCAAAAATAAATGCCCTCAAGCTACTGATGACATCATTTTGGCCATTTTCAAGATGTATAAGGCTAGATTGTATGATAGGTGCTATAAGGCCTAGTTGTTGAATGGGAGTGTTAGGTTTCCAAATGGTCATATGGTGGTAACTCCTTGATTTTGGATGTCAAACCTAAGGTTTCTAAAGATTTGTCTATTGTAAGAACTGATCAGGTCTAGTGGAGTATTCTATGGCGGGTTGTGGAATGGAAGATTGAAAAATACGTTGAATACGGTTAGGTTCTTGTGAAAGGGCTCTTCTCTGAATATAGGATTGTGAAGTCAAGGGTTCTATAGCATAATCATCAGTGTAACCTCTAGCGGAATCATGAAACCTATGGAGGAATGTTCTATGATGAAACAAAGTCTTGCTATTATGATACACGAAATGTCTTCTTTGCAAAAGATGGTTGTAACTAAGTGGTGTCTTGGGTTTTCTAATTCTCTTGGCAAGAGATTTCTTGACAAACTTAGTGGTTTTCCAATCTCTAATCATGCATTCTCAATTTGATTTCGTCCAAGTTGTTTGTATTTTTTAGGATCATCTTTTATCTAAATTTTAATGATTTTAGAATACACAACACTCAAATGAAGACAATTATTTTTTTTAATAGTTGTAATCTAAACAAATAGTATATGTTCAAAAGAACCACACGTGGTCCTATTTTCACTGGTTTGATAACAATAAAGCACTTCAAACAGAATCACTCTTAATAGTCAAAAGGTCATCATTATACTCAACAACCCACATCTTAAAACTGTGTCGACTCACACAGCCGTGTCACCCCCTAGAGAGCGCCCATGTTTTTGTCTTTTCCAGGCATGTACTCAAGGTTATATTTCTTGATCCCCTGAGCAAACGGTCTGTGGAAATTATATGGTGAGTGTCTTGGGGGCAGATTCTTCCCTCCCCTTGCACTGCAAGTATTACAATGTCTAGTTACTGACTCGGCTGGATACTACACTAGGTTCTTAGAAATGGTTTCCATTTAGAGTGGAAATAATAAACTCCCTCAGGAGACCTCCCAACCTTTAGAACAAAGGTTTTAGGGATGGTTATCTTGCACACTTTTGGAAAAAGTGGGTTTCCCCAAATTTTCTTTAAATTTTACAGTGGGGTGGAAAAACTTGG
Organism: Sequoia sempervirens; assembly: GCA_007258455.2. Lineage (NCBI taxonomy): Eukaryota > Viridiplantae > Streptophyta > Pinopsida > Cupressales > Cupressaceae > Sequoia > Sequoia sempervirens. Next base: position 403,995,304 of record VDFB02353493.1, on the reverse strand, counting down.
GTTTGGTTTGAACCCACTTAGGTCTTTCTCGTAGGGTGAGTACTTTTTCCCACTACAGCAGGCCTTTTAAAGGATGTAATAAAACTTGAAGAATGCATAAAAAGGAGGAGTTTAGCTTTTTGGATCACCCAGTTAAGGGGAGAGCATATGCCTATCAACCATACAAACACATAAATCACTTGTTTAATTTTAGAGCCCAAACGAAAATTTTCTAATCTATGTGAAGATGTTGCTTCATAGTGAAGATTTTGCTTCACAAAAAGACATGGTGTTCATTTTTAAATCCCAAATTGAAAATTCTGGTGACTACCCTAGATTGATAAATTTTTAAACCAACTAAAGAAGTGCCTATTCTAGATTGATTCTTTTTAATCCAACTAAAGAAATGAAATTTACTGGTCGCGGACGTGTCGGATCTAGAATATGAATTACACAAAAGCACTATGACAATGGTCAGAAGCGCTATAGAAATACTCAGAAGTTCTATAGAAATAGCCATAAGCACTATAGAAATAGCCATAAGCGCTATAGAAATAGCCCGAAGTGCTATAGAATTTTACAAATGCACTAAAACATATGTTGGATGTGAATTGTCGGCCTGTGCTAGAAGGTAACGATCAAAGCGCTAAAACAGTCCTTCAAAGCACTATACTTTTCTTCGGGAGTGCTAAAACAAACAAATGCACTATAATTTGTCTCAGAAGTGCTATAGAATCTTCTGATCACGCTAAAAAAATTTATGCCAGATTCTTGTACAAAATCTTTCCAAAGAAACTTGTTAAAAACATGGGGTTAGGCCCCACGTTGGGCGCTATAATGTAAGTGTGGAAAAAGTAAACTAAATACAAATAAATAAACCTCTTAATGAAACATTGTATCAAGATTAAACATGAATTAAACTAATTTAAAACATAGAACAGCCTGAAGATGTCTCATTGTCTCTTATCTCCAAAGATTTATGAGTCATGGGAAGGTTCTCAGATTTGATAAAGTACGGTGACTATTAAAATGTCTATTCAAAGAATGGAATGATGCTAAATGATATGATGTGATGATTGCTAATTATTCCTAGATAATATGGAGCTACAGTAAACTATCCTAACATGAAACCTACTAAATGGAAGCTATTGTAAAAACTAATGATGCTACCGTGATTCTAAATCTACTAATGCTATGATGCTATGCTAATATGCTAAATGATAATTGATGCTAATGACAATGTTAATGCTTAAGATGCTTGAGTGCTAAATCTTGTAGAGTAAGTTTGCATAAAAAAGATAATTCTCTGAATCCTTTTCATGCTTCAAAAAGTTACATATATATAGATTTTTGGCAGCGGTTTTGCACAGGGGTAACACAGCAGAGGTTGAGATTCAATCTAGAGCTTTGAATGGTAAGAGATGAGAAGGTGGAGCTGATTATGGGGATTGTTCCTCCCCATGAAAACACCAGGCAAGATGAGAGGAAAGATTTGAGGAAGAAGATTGAGAGGATTGCCTGCAGGTTTGTCCCCAAGGCTTTTCCTGTGAATGCCAGTTAAATTAATTAGATTTGAAAAATCAAATTTTATTGGTGAGTGAATAGAGGAATATTTGATTTATTCCTTTATTTGAATATATTTGATTTATTCAAATTTAGCAAAAAGGGAGATAAATAATTTAATTAAATAAGCTATAGAAGTTTGTGTATTAAATTAAATGGAAGAAGTATGATAATTAAACAATAAAGTATAAATCTTTATTTATTTAATTAAGATTGAATATGATGTAATAATTAAATAATGCCAACTATAAAGTTGTTTATTTAATTAAAACTGAAGAAATAGAAGAATTTAGAATGTGAACTATTTAAATAAATATTTAATTTATTTAATAGTAGATGAATTTGACTATGATTTTTAAATAAAATTTGTTTATTTAAACAAGATGAAAATAATTGAATCAAGATTGAATAATTTTAATGAATTATTTAAATAAATATTTCCTATTTATTTAATAGTAGAGGATTTAAGGATTAATTAAATAAATAAGTTGTATTTAATTAATCGGATTTCTCCAAACCATTTTTAGGTGTATACAAAATCCAAAAGTCATAAAGTCCAGTATCCCTCCAAGGTTTCTTAAGAGTTCAATCATTAACAATCACCCATATTTCACTAACTCATCACCATCATTTGATCCTTAAACATCTTAGATTTTCTTTTTTGTACCTAAAGTTTAGACCAACCTAAGGAGTTAGAGGTTTACCTCCCATATTCCTGAAAGTTGATCCTTATTTTATGGTCCAAACTAGATCTCAACACAAGAAAAACATGGAAACAAACAAAGAAACATCCACTTCAAGTGACTTGAGTCAAACTGCACCTAAAATCAACCCCACTGGATCTAGCAATCCCCCACTCAACCTTCCTCAACAACCGCAAGATCTTCAAGAGGTAGGTTGCCAAGTGGAGGATATCACCAACAATGTCCTAGGAATGACTCAAGACAAAATTATGGAAATGGTCCAAAATCTTGAAAATCACAAAATTGTCAACACAATGATTAGACTTAATCCTTCACAATACATGTTGGAATTAGCAAAGGAAGGGGCTAAACTCCCTTTTGATTATGATGTAAGTAGTATTGTGGAGAAACCTCTTGGGATTATGCCACCGGTCTCATTCACACCTTCCTTCCAAAACATCATCCAACCCATCCCACAACCAACATCATCTCATGCTCCAATTCAACCCATGGTTACCAAGGGGAGTTCATTGCTTCATGCTCTTCAAACACATCCCCTTGTAAATAACCAAGACTTAGATGCAAATACCATCTTGGGTCAACCAAATACCATCCCTCAAGATCCAAAACATCCATACGTGGTGTAGGAGCACCAAGCCTCCTGATATGGTATTTAATGGTCATGGATGGAATTATGGTTAGGTTAGGAGATTTTGAGTGTTCTTTGTTTCAATAAGGTCTACTTAGACCTTTCTCATGTTTCCAAAATGATTTGTATTTTTCATTTGATAATTTGGCCATAACTTGTAATCATGTTAAAGTTGCCAAGATGGTCAAATGTTGTCTAGGTAAGTAGATTGTTTTTTTCTTCATTTGAGTCATGTTTCTTAGTTGAATAAGGTTTAATTAGACCACTTTTAATGGTTTAGGTGATTAGGGGGGTCAAGAAGTGCAAACATTGCAATATATGTAAAGGGGTTTTTACCAAAATGTGTAAAGGGTGTCATTTTGGCCTCCAACGATCATAAGGGGTTTAAAATTTAGTTGAGATTTAGTTGGTCATTTTCTTGAAGTGGAGAAGCCTTTAAAGAGGCATAGAAAATTGTTGTAATGTTTGGCTTGAAGAATTGAAGCATTGGCAATAAGACTATCTCTATTTTTCTTTCATTTTCTAAGTTTTCTTGATATTTGCAGACTTGTACGAGCCCATACAACCTAATTGGGCTATGTAATCATTTGCATTTTGTGGTGGCCTATGTTATCAATCTTTTGCATCTATTTTAAAGTAAATCCATAGAGTCTTGTGGTAGAAATCTCTATTTTCTTGAAGCAGAGCGAAAATACCTTGTTTGAGGGTTTTGTAGCAAAAATCATGTTCTAAGGGCCCATACACCGACTATGACTATTGTGGTAAGTGTAATGGTACCTAGGGAGTTTGAGTAGAAATTAGGATGCTTTCCTTGAGTTTTGGAGAAGAAATAAGGGAGATAGAACTGCTACCCTGTTGTTTTTGTTAAGGAAAATACATGAAAATGGTGATTTCGGTCTAGGGTTTTATGAAATATTTGAAGACAAACATTTCTCATGAATTCTTGAGCATGTGCAAGGCTGAATCAAAGTTTTTGAAGTGGTTTGAGGTTCTGGTAAGGGGTGGAATGGTGGTTTTCAATAAACCCTAGGTTTTGGGGTGTAAATGGAGGGTTTCATGGATCTGTGGTATAGATGTCCTAAGACTGAGAAATAGTTGGAAATTTTGAAGTTTTGGAACACAATTTAAGAGTTTCTAAAAATTATTTGTGAGTTCAAGGTGTTTAGAGGGTACTTTGTTTGTAAAACAGGACTAATTCTAGTAGCCTTTTTGTAGGGCAGTTTGATGTTTTTCAATGTTGGTACAAGGAAACCTTATGATATCTTCTAGGACAATGTTTTGGAGTCTGATACAAGTCTAATCTGATGTTTGGGTGGCATTTGAATAGCTTTCTCTAAAAGATAAGCCTTTTGTTGAGATTTGAAGAATACAAGCCTTTTGGTGATTGTGATTTTCAAGGGTCGGTGTCTTATTGTGGGTCTTGTTGTGAGTTTCTCCACCTTGTATGCATCAGAGTGCTATCAGAGCAAGGGAGTAGGTCTCTAGTGAAAGAAGGTTGAATTTTTGTGTGTAAGAAGAAGAAGGTAATTGGAGGAATCAAAATGCCTCCTAAGGGGAATGTTGTTGCAAGGAAGATTGACAACCATGCAAAAGAAATAGAAGCCCTGAAGCAGGAAATTGCTATGATGAAAGCTAAAGGTAGGGCTATTTTGGATGAAAGTGATACTGAAGAAGAAGAGACTTCCAGTGAAGAGGAAGAGATGGATCCAAATGATGTGAGGATGATGAAGTTATTGAAGGCTATGAAGAAACATGGACATGGAAAAATGTTTGTGCCTATGTATGGAGGAAAACTTGACAGTGAAGAGCTCTTGGATTGGATGGGGGCTTTGGAGAAATCTTTAAGAGTGAAGAGATTGGTGAAGAGCACAAGGTAAAGAAGGAAAAAATAAAACTAAAAGGACATGAATTGTTGTGGTGGAATTTTGTGCAAGAGGAAAGGGAGAGACAAGGAAAGAGCAAGATCACTTCTTGGGAGAGGATGAAGACCAAATTGAAAGGTAAATTCCTTCCTTGTGATTATAATGTTCAATTGCTTAAGAGGTTACAAAATCTTAGACAAAAGGATTTAGATATGCAAGCCTATACTGAAGAATTTTATAGGCTAAGTATAAGGACTAAACATGAAGAAGATGAGGAAGAAATGGTTGCTAGGTACTTGAATGGTATGAGGTATAACATTCAGGATGAGATCAGCTTGTTGCCACCTAAATCAATCGAACAATGCTTTCAAATGGAAATGAGGGTAGAAGAAAAACTCAAGAGGAGACAAGAGAAGGCAGAAAGAGGAAGAGGTAGCACTTCTGGGGGTAGAGGAACAACTTCAATGCCAAGGAAGACCAAGGAAGACCTTGAAAATTTTGATAAGAACAAAGAACAAGCACCTGAAGCAAGAGGATGATGGAGAGGTGGAAGAACTAACTTCAAACAAAGGAGAGATTTCAATGAGTTTGCAGGCAAGTGTTATAGGTGTAATGAATTTGGACACCCCTCTTTCAAGTGTCCTCAAAACCAAATTCTAACTTCAAGTGGTGATAGGAGTGAAAGAAGAACACAACTGATCCAAGAAGAAGAATGTGAAAGTTCAAGCAGACCTACCAATCCAGTAGTGGGAGAAGCACTCATGATGAGGAGAACATTGTTGCAAGCACCTAAAGAGGAAAATATGAGCCAGAGAAGGAGTCTCTTTAGAACCTCATGCAAATGCAAAGGTAAAGTGTGTCAAGTTGTTATTGATTCAGGTTCTCAAGATAATATGGTGTCTAGGGAGATGGTAGACAAGTTAAATCTAGAGAAGGTACCTCATGTAACACCTTACAAAGTTTCTTGGGTGAATGATAGTCAAACCTTAGTGGTGAATGAGCAAGCCTATGTGGATTTCCATATTGGGGAGTACAAAGATAGGGTCTTGTGTTATGTATTGCTAATGGATTGTTGTCATTTTCTATTGGGGAGACCATCATAATTTGATAGAAGGTCCTTATATGATGGTTGGGAAAACACCTACACAATTAGGAAGGATGATAAGAGTTTCAAACTAACTCCTTTGCAGGGTAGTGCAAGAGACAAAGGTAAAATCAAGGTTGTGATTTTTGGAAAAAAGGAGCCTTCAAGGCTTGAAGACATCAAGATTGATGTATTTGCAAGTATGAATCATATTAATGATGTTGGGACAACAGAAAAGGAACCAAGGAATGATGCAATGATAACTAGGATTTTAAAGTTGGAAGATGAGTCTAAGGGTAAGGTAGAAAAGCTTATCATGTTTCGGAAGAAAGCACTTGGAAAGGAAGAGCTTGAAGGTGACAAGGATGAGAATTTGAAAGAAACTTTTGTGTTGGAAAAAAAAGATGAGGTGAAGAAAGTTAGTATGGTCATGAATGAGAATAAAGAGCTTAGAGGTGTTGTAGTAGTAGATATGAAGAAGGAACTAGGTAAGAAGGCTGAGATAGTGATGGATTGGTATGAGAATGTCATGATAGGGGTAGTGGTGTGTCCTTTGGTGCAAGGAGGTGTTGCTAGGATAGTGGGAATTGATGGTACAGGGATACCCAAGTCTGATCAGACTGTTATAGTCATCCAAAGGGAGATTGGCACAAAGGAGGAAGGAAGAACCAAGCATGAAAGAGTAACCAAGGAAGGGACATATCAGAAAGCATCTACTAAGGGTTGGTTTAGAAGTATGAGGACAACAAATTCACATGTTTTTGGTCAGAGGGTAGTGAGGAGACCCCCTACAACTTTTATTTCTAGAAGGCAACCATATGCAAGAGCAATTCAAGACATCGGTGCAAGGTGTGAACCAAGAATGCATTGTCTGAACTAATGAAGGCAGTTTGTAGATCAGCAAGCATGTGGAAGACAATATGGGGATGGAACAAGTCATAACTCATGGGACATGAGTTCTTCTTTAGGGGGTTGTATGGTGCAGGAGCATCAAGCCTCTTGATATGGTAATGAATGGTCATGCATGGAATTTTTGTTAGGTTAGGATATTTTGAGTTTATTTTGTTTCAATAAGGTCTACTTAGACCTTTCTCATGTTTCCAAAATGATTTGGAGTTTTCATTTGATAATTTGGCCATAACTTGTAATCATGTTAAAAGTTGTCAAGATGGTCAAATGTTGTCTAGGTAAGTAGAGTGTTGTTTTCTTCAGTTGAGTCATGTTTCTTAGTTGAATAAGGTCTTATTAGACCACTTTTAATGGTTTAGGTGATTAGGGGGGTCAAGAAGTGCAAACATTGCAATATATGTAAAAGGGTTGTTATCAAAATGTGTAAAGGGTGTCATTTTGGCCTCCAACGGTCATAAGGGGTTTAAAATTTAGTTGAGAGTTAGTTGGTCATTTGTTTGAAGTGGAGAAGCCTTTAAAGAGGCATAGAAACTTGTTGTAATCTTTGGCTTGAAGAATTGAAGCATTGGCAATAAGACTATCTCTGTTTTTCCTTCATTTTCTAAGTTTTCTTGATATTTGTAGACTTGTACGAGCCCGTACAGCCTGATTGGGCTATGTAATCATTTGAATTTCATGATGGCCTATGTTATCAATTTTTTTCATCCATTTTAAAGGAAATCCATAGAGTCTTGTGGCAGAAATCTCAATTTTCCTGAAGCAGACCGAGAATACCCTATTTGAGGTTTTTGTAGAAAAAATCATGTTCTAAGGGACCATACACCAACTATGACTATTGTGGTAAGTGCAATGGTCCCTAGGGAGTTTGAGTAGAAATTAGGATGCTTGCCTTGAGTTTTGGAGAAGAAATAAGGGAGATAGAACTATTGCCCTATTGTTTTTGTTAAGGAAAATACATGAAAATGGTGATTTGGGTCTAGGGTTTTATGAAATCTTTGAAGATATTCATTTCTCATGAATTCTTGAGCATGTACAGGGATGAAGCAAATTGTTTGAAGTGGTTTGAGGGTCTGGTAAGGTGTGCAATGGTGGTTTTCAATAAACCCTAGGTTTTGGGGTGTAAATGGAGGGTTTCATGGATATGTGGTATAGAGGTCCTAAGACTGAGAAATAGTTCAAAAATTGGAAGTTTTGGAACACAATTTAAGACTTTCTAAAGATTTTTTATGAGTTCAAGGTGTTTAGAGGGTACTTTGTTTGTAAAACAAGGCTAATTCTAGTAGCCTTTTTGTAGGTCAGTTTGATGTTTTTCAATGTTGGTACAAGGAAACCTTATGAGATCTTCTAGGACAATGTTTTGGAGTTTGATACAAGTCTAATCTGATGTTTGGGTAGCCTTTGTACGTATTTCTCAAAAAGATAAGCCTTTTGTTGAGATTTGAAGAATACAAGCCTTTTGGTGAAAGTTGATTCATTTTGGTGATTGTGATTTTCAAGGGTTGGTGTCTTATTGAGGTCTAGTCATTTTGGGTTTCGTTGTGAGTTTCTCCACCTTGTCTAAATCAATACATCCCACTCATCTTTCATGACACCAACAATCCATCCACTTTCACCACATCACTAGCATATTCCCTTGACACACAAGCTCACTTCCCATGACTTCACAAGGACAAGGGGGACTATTTGAACAAGGGGGGATCTTTGATTCCTCATCATCACTCTCTCAAGAGAAAACATCACCAATATTCCCACCATTTACCCCTCTTCCATTAACATCTACACCAATTCTCAGTATAGGGCAACCCCCTTTACCAATCCTCAATCAACTAAATGAAAGCAATCCACTAATCATGAATCAAATCAACATACCAAATCCTCCAAGCATGTCATTGATATCGCAACACCAGGTGGCACCAATCCAAATGACACATTCAATCGTGGTACCATCTATAAATTTGGTCTCCCAAGGACCTAGCATATCAATCGCACCATCTATCACACAACCCCCTATCATTACCCAAACGACACCTCAACAACCACCTCAAAAAACTCTTATCACAACATCTCACACCATTTTGAATCCTCCACCTCCACCACTGAATCCAAACATGGAAAATCAATACAGCATCACACTACAAGGTTCCCAGCAAGCCTATCAAAAATCATTCCAATGATTTCAAGCTCAACAAGCCTCGCAAGCTGCGCAACAAGCTACTCAACAAGAATAGGCACAACAAGTTGCACAACAAGCACAAAAGGCTTCCCAAGCACAAGCTCAAGCTTTATTGCAACAACAATAAGCCACCCAAGCAACACAAGCCGCACAATTTTCACAAGCCATCCTAACAGCCCAACAAGCTCAAGCTCAAGCACAAGCTCAATATCAAGCTCAGCAAGCTCAAGCGCAAGCTTTGTTACAACAACAATCTTATTAGCAAACCTTGCAACAATACCAAGCACAATAGCAAGCAGCTCAGTTACAAGCCCAACAACAAGCATTGTTGGCACAGCAACAGCAAGACCAATAACAAGTATTGTTGGCACAACAACAACAAGACTAACAACAAGTTTTGTTGGCATAGCAGCAATTGTAGGCATACCAACAAGCATTGGTGGCACAAAAAAACTTGCAACAACCTCCCAAAAATGCACAAAACAACCCACCCATCACTCAAATAATCAAACCACCCCAAAACACATTCATCCCACCACTCGATCCAAAAAATGATATGTCTACACAAATCAAATTGCTCTCACAACAAGTGCTAGACCTACAATCAGGAAAGACAACAAAAACACAAGGGAATTTGTGCCCTTAACCTTTCAACAGAAGTATTGCAATGGTTCCATTCCCACAAGGCTTCGAGCTACTAAAATTTGACAAATACCATGGAACCATAAATCCTGAAGATCACATCAGGGAATTCCATGTGCACTGTATGGAAGTTTCCTATGACAACTCATATCTAATGCGGCTCTTTCCTTGAAGTTTGGTTGGAATAGCAATGGAATGGTTCTCTTTCCTTCCTCCCAGAATCAAAAAGTTCCAAAAAATTATGGACTTGTTCATATAGAACTATTCATTCAACATAGGCATGGACATGATTTTAGAAGAATTGTCCGCTCTAAAACAAGCCAAGGGGAAAACATTTGCATCCTTCTTGCAATGATGGTGATCCAAGGCTAAGAGGAGCAAGTGGACTATGCCAGAGGAACAAAAAAATTGTACTATCATCACCAATCTCGAAGGAACCTTATCCTTCCATTTGAAAATGCAATGCATCACCACATATGATCAATTGATCCCCAAGGCACTCAACATCGAAAGATCCCTTATCGCACAAGGGGGGACACCTACCTATCAAGACAACTACCCATCAACTAGTTACAATAAAAAAACCTTGCACATGAGCAAAGAACAAAAATGCTACTAACGATGGTGTGGTTGATGCCAAAGTTATAATCAGTGCTCCAAGGAAAAACACACAATCATATCAACAACCACAAGTCAACAATCAAAACAATGCACAATCCAACACATCATCACAACAACCCAACAATCAAGTGGTCAATAACCTGAATAATCAAGGGGGACCACCTCCAAGGAACAATTATCCCCTTAAACAAAAATATACGCCACTTGGGGAACCAATTGAGTTTTTCCTACAACAACTGATACAAGAAAAGCTCATCAATATCCCTATTTACGATAATTATCAAGAGCCTCAAGTTAAACTACTATGGTATAATGAGAAACATCTCTATGGTTTTCACAAAATTAAGGGACACACAATGGCTATCTGCATGAGACTTAAAAATCTGATCCAAGACCTCATCGATGACAAGACCATAACCATTGAACAACCCACAGGAAATCTGGATCTCAAAATATACACGAATCTGGTGTTGGATCACAATAAGGGAAACAACAATGGAAAGGCAAAGTATAACAATGTGAACCATGTTTATGACCATGTTGTCGCATCCTTAGATGAGTGGGTCACCATTGTTAACATCAAAGGATCCAAATCCAACTGTGGAGTCACCACACATGGTGGTAGAATTACCATTGCAGGATAGTCCCAACCACCAAAGGAATCCGCCACCAATCCAAAGTCAGTACCTAGTGGTTATAATATCCTGGATCAATTGAAAAAGACCCCTGCCCAAATCTCCATCATGGAGTTACTGAAAATCTCACCAGCACATAGGGAAATCCTAGAAAAAGCATTGGCTTCATCCACCATCCCCATGGATCTTGATGTAGACTAGTGCCAAGCTATGGTCGAACATATCACCACACCTCATCTCCTAACACTTTCTGATTAGGACTTCCCAACTCAACCATCTCTTAACCATGCACTCCATCTCAAAGTCTTAGTTCATAAGAATAAAGTCAAAAGAGTCTTGGTGGATGGAGGTGCAGGCTTGAATATTTGTACTCTCAAGCTAATAAATAATTTAGGATTCTCTAAAGACATCATTGAAAAGGGTAAGGGTATTACTATCAAGGCATATGATGATCAAGAACGGGTTTCTCAAGGCACCATTCAACTCCCTATTCAAGTAGGTCCAACAATCATGGAAACTACATGCCAAGTCCTTGAACTCAAATTACCTTACAATATCCTCCTGGGGCACCCATGGATTCATGGGATGCAACTTGACGCATCTACCTTCCATCAATGTGTCAAGTTTTTGTATCAAAATCAAGAGGTCACAATCCATGGAGATCCTAAACCATTCTATTATTGTAAGAATCTAGAATCCAAGTACTACAAGATCCCCTAAGTACCAAAGAATGATGAAGGACCCACATCTCCATATATAGACCCATCTACCCTCACCTCCACTTCTAAGACAAAGACACCCTCCATTTTGGACATCTCTGATATCAAAGTCATTATCCAAGATCATGGGTGTGGGGACTACAAAATTAAAAAGAGTGCCTTTGTAATAGGAGAGTTACCTTAATATCCTTGGTCTCATGGACAACCTCAACCAATTGACATAACAACTCAAACCTTCAAATCAGACCCCTCTAGATTCAAAAGATGGGGGGACCTAAGTTAGGAAGTGGTAGATGAGAGAGATATATCAAGCTTATTATATCAAGATGAAAGGCTCATACCTGATCTTCCCATGGACAATAACAACAAAGGACTACAGTTAATGCAAGGATGGGGCTCTAACAAAAATGAAAATCTTGGACAAAAGGATAACGGACTACTAGAACCTATCATTCCTAAGAAGCGAATAAATAATATTGGCCTTGGATGTGCCCCTCTGAAGATAACCATACATGGAAAAGGTGCCCCAGTTAAAAAAGTCAAAGCTCCTCTTTAGTTACCGATATCCATAGGTTTACCTTTAGATAACTTTACCTTTGATATAAGGGTGGGTGCATGGAGATGGGTAGCCAATTTGTGGCCTCTTTCAAAAAAAAGTTTTGAAAAGTCATAACGCGAGTGCGTTATAACGCACTCGCATTATGGCTTGGTGTGTTGAGCCTGAGGCTTGGCACAACAAGCCCATAACATGAGTGCATTATAACGTGGTCACTTTATGACATGTTAAAAGCAAAAAAAAAAAGTAAAAGTCATTGATTTTGCATTTTGGCTATTTTTTTGTTGTGTCCGCGGCCAAAACCCCCATTTTTTGCACTCGCGTTCTAGGAGGAGGCATTGTGCAAAAATCTTCACCAAGGGTTCCTATTTCTTTGCAAGGATGGCACCACAATGATGAGGAGGTGTGAGAGGTAAGGATTGTTTTCTTTTTGTTTTGAATTTGTTAGTTTTAGGTTGAATTTGTTAGTTTTAGGTTGTATTTGATTTTTTTTTTTTTGAATTTGTAGGAGATGTAAATCAACCTGCAAACCCTCAAAATCCTCAACAAGAAGATCAACCAAATCCTCAAGACCAAAATCCTCAAGAACACAATCAACCACAACAACAACCTCCTCCACCAATCACTCAACACCCTCCTGACACTCAACAAAATTTGATGAGTGAAATTGAGAACAACAAAAATCAAATCGAGGATTTAATTAGTAGGTTGAGTGATCCAAATGGTTCAACCATAGATAGAATGACCCTAGCAAGTTCATTGAAAGATATGTTAAAAAATGTAGATTCAATTAGCAAACAAATAACTGGATGGCGAGATAGGAGGCAGGCAACTAGGGCTTATTATGTGGATAAACTATCATATAAAGATGTGAAGGATTTAAAAATTACAAAAGGTGATTTGTGCTCATTATTCACTAACCCACACACAAATCAAAATCTTACCCTCAATGCGAAGAGGTTTCCTATTCATTGGTGCCACCACCAACAAATTAGGAACTATTTTTATGATAGGTGGTACATGGTCTTTGATTTCCCAACGTGCAACAATTGTGAAGTCCCAAAATATTTCCTCAAGAAACTATATAGTGAGTTCATATTGAACAAAATCCCAAATTATTTTGATATGAGGGACTTCTAGGGGAGAGGTGGGGGGGTCAGCTCACGATAGACCCAGTGCACAGTCGGATCCTATGTGGTAAGGGAGACGAGCTCTCTCTAGGACACCTCATGAGCACGTTGTTATGCCTTTCATCATGAAGGAGAGTGTCGACATAGAGAAATTGCAGGCAATCAACACTTTGAGCTAGAGTGTCATCCATCATACTAGCCCTATTCTACAACGCCATCCAAGGGAGTCTTCGAGTGGTGTCCTTCGAACCCATGTGTGTCAATTTTGTGGGGCAACTTGTTCATATGACCCCACTGACACTCAGGAGGCCGCTATGCAGGATCCATCTGCAGCTATGGAGATGGAGAGGGTAGCTGACATTTTGCTTGAGGCGTATGGCATTCATAGTTAGGTAAAAGTTATCATGTTCATTGAATTTAATTTATTAAATTTTTATTTTGAAATGCAAGATTAACTAATTTAGTTTTATGATTTTAATAAAATTTCAGGGTCACATTGTTGAGACTGGATACACCGGCCCTCCACCTACTTATTTTTGTAGTACACCTATTGGTGGGGTATGTAACTAGTAAACAATTATAAATTTATTACATGTTAATAGCATTGTTTAATGAATGGTATTTTAATTTGTGATTTTGGATGTTGAATAGGCTAATATTGGAGGTTTCTAGGGAACACCTCCCAGTGCCAGTGGATTTATTCAAACCTACACGCAGGTAATAGAATAAAGAGTTTAACTAATGAATTATACTTAATAGATTTGTGTAGTTTATATTCATATCGTTGATTATGTTGCATTTCACATCATTCAAACTCAAAGCATTACTTCACATTCCATAACTAATAACTAGATGTTGATAGATGGAAAAATTTCAACTACAATATAGTTGTTTAGAAAGTCAACATAAGCAGTGATGCAATTACTTCACCATGAGACCACATTTCTTTGAGGCATTTCTTCAAACAGATCACCACCTTTTCTATGATACTACATTTTCCATACATGTGTACCAAAGCATTTTATCAAACTACCCACTTCCTTGTAGCTATGGCTAAAATCCTAAAATAGGTGCTTTCCAACAAACTATGGATGCTTGGAAAAATATCTATCAAAGCATAATAGTAAGCAATAATACCATAGAGAAGGTAATGAACTTTTTTTTTAAATTCCTGAAAGAAATGTGGTCTTATGGTGATGGAATGCCATGACGTGCATTTGTTTGGAATGGCATTCTATCACCACGAGACCCCATTTCTTTGAGGCATTTTTTCAAATAGTTCACTTCCTTCTCTATTCCACCACAGTTATGGTACATGTCTATGAAAGCATTTGATCAAATGGTTCACCGACTTGCTATTGTGGGTAAAATCCTAAAAACACATCCTTTCGAACAAAATATGGATAGGGAAAATAGTAAGCATGAGAATCAAAAATATATAGTTTAATAAGTACTCCAAATTTTGTTCATTATCTCATACATTATAAGTCATGGTGTGGATCAGTATTGTAGTTTTTGTGATTGAATAATTTGTTGTTTTATTTTTAGTTGTTGCAAGCCGAAACACCTCTGAATGTGACAAGGGCAATGGAGATCAGTGTTTCATCTGCTATACAATCCTGATGGCTCTGATAGGGAGGTATGAGGCAAATTAGTAAATTTCAATTTACATTCGTTGTTATAGATTTTAGTTAGTGAAAAAACAAACCATTTTTTATTCATAGTTTAATTTCTATTTGGATGGTTTATACAGGGCTTGAGAACACCTAAGCATGGGCATGTGAATATTTCCCTCCTAAGAGAGATCATGAGATGGTGGTAAGTGATTATTTTGTTAAATATATCATTTTTTATAATGTAATTTCTATATATTAATGTCTTTACTTCTTATTGTAGCAATTAAAACTTCACCATGAACTAAACACTAGGAGGAGGAGCAGGAGCACTCCTCAAGTGCAACACAAATGAGTGACAAGACTATTGCCATCCGATCGACAAGGAAAGGGAAAAAAAAAAATTCTAGAGCATGGAGAGCAATGACTTTTGATTCCATAGCCCTTTGTTGTATGCCTACATGGCAGTTTTGTACATATTTTGTATTGAATATATTTGACATTGTATGTCTATATGGCATTCTCGTAAGCCTATATGGATATTTTGTACCTATATTTCATACTTATATCGACATATATTGATATATGCCTACATGGCTATTTGGTTAATACAATTTTTGTATCGATGGTGTCCATATTTGCATTCTAAATTGATGGTTCAATAGATATGAGTTACGTGTATTCAAGTGTATACTTTGTGACTTACATGTTTTCATGTGTATACCTTTTATTCATGCATATAATTGTATTAATTTGTGTATACTATGTATTTGTGTGTATACTTCAAGGCTTATGTATTTTTGAGTACTTGTGCTTCCCTTATTCACATGTATATGCTTGACTTATTCATGTGTATACTTATTAATTGGTTATCCCTAGCATTGGTCATTGTTGTCCTTCATACTTTGTCTTGAATATTAATTGATTGATGCTAAACAATTTTATCTAAAAGCAAAAAACACGTTTTCAATTGGTATTCCATGAAATGATTCATAAAAAGATTCTAATATATTTAATCCTTTGATTGGAACAACTCAATTAAGCAAAGGATACACAATCTTCACAACACTTGCAAAACATAATATTTAGAGTAGATGAAGTAGTTAAATTCTTAACACATTATCATACAAATATTTATCTTCAATAGTCTTTAAATATTTTCACAGGATAATCCTGATAGTGCAAAATGAATTGTTATGTTCTTGATGTGTCACCATATAAATACGTTGAAAGATTTATATGTCAACTTTTTGCAATATTATTTCTTGTATATGAAATGGAATCGGGAGAAAGCAAGTTATAATTTATAATACAAATAAGAAATGGACTCAACGTTGTCCTAGACCCCTGACTAGGTCTATTTAACAAAGAAACATGCTCTCAATCACTCCTCCAATTGGAAAACACCATTGGGAAGCATTTACCAAATTATGTTGCCCCTTGACTTTACCCACTTTTACTCTGTCAAACCTCTATTTTTCATTCAAAACCCCTCTATTCCCAATTAGGGAATCATGCCATCACATACTTTTGACCTCCCTTGTCCTTGCAGACCATTTGAACACATCAAACTCCACAACTTCACCCTATTTTCAACCTATTCTAACTTATTCTCAAGCAATTTATTCTTTTCACCTCATCTAGCCTTGCTTTTAAAGCCTAAATTTTGAATTTTGAATAGGGGAAGCATTAGTACTCTCTTCCAATGCCTTTACCAATTCTATTTTCTTATTCATACTTACATAATTGACTCAAATGACCCCACAGTAACTCAAAACTAAAAACAAGATTAAAAAATGGCCTATCATGGTCTTATTTGACATTATAATAACTAAAACCACTGAACTAGACCTTCTTCATCAAATGGAGGAACAAGGTGCTTTGCACTAATGATCATACACTTTTTGTGTGGAATACTCAGACTTCTCAACTATCATGTGTATGTTTCTCTTTTCCATTGTTTTGCATACCATCATAAGGGATCAAGCTAGTTGAACGTAGCTCAGATCAATTCTGCATGTTTGGGTGTGAAAGAGGACCATGCCTAGCATAAACCTACCTATCAAGATGTGTTGGAGCAGTTAGTTTGGTCACACAAATTGCAAAACGAAAGTTGCACCACTTTGCAACTTTAAGTTGCTTCAATTTGACACTTTTTCCATCAAGTGAAAACTGCACACCATAGGAAAACAACTCTGAGATAACAAAAATTGAGAGAGGTTATTGTAGAGGGGCCTAATGCAATCCCATAGGCTCAGACGGAGAGTTTGTAAGTGTCATAGTTTCTAATTAATAGCCCAAAAAATTTTGCTTCCCTTTTGCACTTTAGACCCTTAAGTGATCGATCCGGTTAAACATAGCTCGGAGTGATTCCACATGTTTTGGTGCAAAAGAGGACCATGCCTAGCATAAAAATACCTATTCAGACATATTGGAACAGTTTGTTTGGTCACACGAGTTGCAGAACAAAAGTTCCACCACTTTGCAACTTTGCACTACTTGCATTTGACACTTTTTCCATCAAGTGAAAATCTACCGCCACAGGAAAACCACTCTGAGATAGCCAAAACCGAGAGAGGGTTTTGTAAAGGGGCTCAACATAATCCTATAGGATCAGACCAAAAGTTTCTAAGCATCACGGTATCTAAGTAACAACATGTTGAAATTTACTTCCCTTTTGCACTTTGGACCCTTAAGAGATCGATTCGGTTGAACGTAGCTCAGAGCGATTCCGCATGTTTGGGTGCAAAATAGGACCATGCCTAGCGTAAACATATCTATTTGGATGCGTTGGAACAATCTGTTTGGTCACATGAGTTGCAAAATGAAAGTTGCACCACTTTGTAATTTTGCACTGCTTGCATTTGACATTTTTTCCATCAAGTGAAAATCTACCGCCATGGAAAAACCACTCTGAGATAGCCAAAACCAAGAGTGTTTTTTATAGAGGGGCCCAATGCGATCCTATAAGATCAAATTATAAGTTTCTAAGCGTCATGGTATCTGAGTAACAACATGTTGAAGTTTGCAACCATTTTGCACTTTGGACTCTTAAAGAATCGATCCGGTTGAATGTAGCTTAGAGCGATTTTGCGTGTTTGGGTGCAAAAGAGGACCATGCCTAGCATAAACATACCTACTCAGATGTGTTGGAATAGTCCATTTGGTCACATGAGTTGCAGAACAAAAGTTGCACCACTTTGCAACTTTGTATTGCTTGCATTTGACATTTTTTCCATCAAGTAAAAATCCGCCACCACAGGAAAACCACTCCGAGATAGCCAAAACTGATAGTTTTTTGTAGACGGGCCCAACATGATCCTATAGGATCAAACAATAATTTTTTAAGTGTCACGATATCTGAGTAACAACATGTTGAAGTTTGCAGTCATTTTGCACTTTGGACTCTTAAGGAATAGATTTGGTTGAACATAGCTCGGAGCGATTCCACATGTTTGGGTGCGAAAGAGGACCATGCCTAGCATAAACATACCTATTCAAACACGTTGGAATAGTTTGTTTGGTCACATGAGTTGCAGAACGAAAGTTGCACCACTTTGCAACTTTGCACTGCTTGCATTTGACATCAAGTGAAAATATGTCGCCATGGGAAAACCACTCCGAGATAGCCAAAACCGAGAGAGGTTTTTGTAGAGGGGCCCAACGCGATCTTGTAGGATCAAATGAGAATTTTCTAAGCATCATGTTATTCAAGTAACAATATGCTAAATTTTGTAGCCATTTTGCACTTTGGACTCCTAAGGAATTGATCCAGTTGAACGTAGCTCAGAGTGATTCCGCGTGTTTGGGTGCAAAAGAGGACCATGCCTAGCATAAATATACTATTTAGATGCATTGGAATAGTTTGTTTGGTCACTTGAGTTGCAAAATGAAAGTTGCACCACTTTGCAACTTTGCACTGCTTGCATTTGACACTTTTTCCATCAAGTGAAAATCCGCTACCACGAGAAAACCACTCTAAGATAGCCAAAACTAAGAGATTTTTTTTGTATATGTGTCCAAAAAAATCCTATAGGATCAAATGAGAAGTTTCTAAGCATCATGGTATCCGAATAACAACATGCTGAAGTTTGCAGTCATTTCGCACTTTGGACTCTTAAGGAATCGATCTGGTTGAACGTAGCTCAAAGCGATTTTGCGTGTTTGGGTGTGAAAGAGGACTATGCCTAACATAAACATACCTATTCAAACATGTTGGAATAGTTTTTTTGGTCACACGAGTTGCAGAACAAAATTTGCACCACTTTGCAACTTTGCACTGCTTGCATTTGACACTTTTTCCATCAAGTGAAAATCTACTGCCACGGGAAAACCACTCCGAGATAGCCAAAAATAAGAGAGGTTTTTGTAGAGGCACCCAACACGATCATATAGGATTAGATGAGAAGTTTCTAAGAATCACAGTATCTGAGTAATGACATGCTAAAGTTTGCAGCCATTTCGCACTTTGAACTCTTCAGGGATCAAACAGTTAAGGAGTTCAAAAGGCAGTTAGATACATTGGGAAAGTTTAGTTTGAAGTAGAAACATTATAAATATATTGTAAAGACTAGATGAGAGGGGGATCTTAAAGATTTGAACCATTAAAAGTTGATTAGCATTGTTTTTTATCATTTTTTTTTGTATTTTTCCATTCTTAGCAGACTTTTATGATCTCGTACAACGGTGTTTTGACTTGCAAACTATGGAAATATATTATAGTGTGTGTTAACTTGCATTTTCAGAAGTTTTGAGAGTCTTATTTTAAATTTGTGGAGTTTTATCTCATATTTTCTTAATCTGCCTTGTTAACCTTATTTTTGGGGTGTTCAAAGTCACATAAATGTAAATTTTGCCCATTCCACCCCCTGTGACTATTGTGATTGGTGGAATGGGATTTTTTTAGTTGGGAATATGTGTTTTCAAGATTTTTTGTGAATGAGAGGTCTAATATTTTGTTGGGTGTGATGCCCTAATGTGAAAATATGAGTTTTCCTCATGAACAGTGGAGATTTTGGTGGGCCAAAGTGAGTTTTGTGAGAAGGAAGCATTATTTCATGTTTGATTAAGCTTGTGCAACCCAAATAAAACTTTTTTGAAGAGTATTTTTTTTTTGGGTAGATTGGGAAGTGACTTTTTCAATAAACCCCTAAGGTTTTGGCTAAAAAGTAGGGTTTTATGGATTACCCTTTTTACGGTGGTATGTCAAAGCTCTGATCATGGTTTTGGAGGTTTTGACACATTTAAATTGTTTTCCCAAGGTTTGTTAGGTTTTGGATAAGTTTCAAGTATAGTTTCTTTGGAAAAAGAGGCTAATTAGAAGCCTAAAACAATGAAAAGGTGAAATTTGAATGCTCTGGTATGAAGTGATCATAGGTAGATTTTGATTATATCAAATTTTTCTCAAATGGGTCCTTGAAGAGGTTCATTTCATGGACTAATGAGGTGTCATTAAGATAAGTTACCCGATTGAGTTGATTCCCAGTGCTAGAAGGGAAAAGAGTGATTTTGAAGAAATGATGAAATTGTGAGGATTTTATGGCCTGACAGTTATGTTTGCATATTGGAATTGTGACTTTGTGTGTTGCAGGCCTCCCCCTATTGCATCAATCCATAAACCATCATATTGACTATATCACACGACCTTTTACATACATTTTACATTTCAAAATTCAATTTTTACATTTGAAAACTAATCAACAATCAAAGTATAAGGTGCTCTACAATCCACACAAACTTGAAACAAAAAAGGAAAAGTGTTGTAAATATAGAAAACATCATCCTTTATTTACTAATTTTTCAATTGTGCAACTAATGCAAGTCTTGCATTTTTATACCAAATGGCATCTTTTATGCAATATCACTTCTCTAATCACCTAATGACCTCTTTGAGACTTTGAATACATTACATATGACCTTCACATGACCTTTTTCACATTGTTTACATTTCAAAATTCAAATTTTACAAATTTTCCTATTGAAGGCATTTACAAAACAAGGTGCTACTACACCAAACATGAACTCCAAAATTACAATACTTGAGTAAATATCATTACAAGTAAATCTCATTACAATGCCTTACGAACTTTGTTCTCATAGTTCTTTTACAATGTCACTCATACATTTGAGATTCTCTTTAAATGTCTACATCATAGGTGCTCATTATGAGATTAAATTCAATTGAGTAACTTGAGATTCTCTCGCTAAGCTTCACACGATCTTTTATAATGGCTTCAAATCATAATTGAGATTTCTCAAGATCATCAAAATAAGGATGTTGCATTGCTTTTTTCGCTGAGATCCTCTTTTATGGCTCATAAATCAGAATTTTCTGCAATGAGAGACCAATCAATTTTTAGTAGTTCACTTACAAATATGCAAAGTAAAAGAGAAAAAGAAAGAGCATCCAAAATGGAAATGAAATGAAAATAGATGGAAGGCACTTATAGATAGGCATGCCAGTCTCTCAACTTAGTCACTCTTGGTCATACATCTTGCACACAACACCTCTCATGAATAGAGTAAGTTGAAATTTGAGATGCTCTTATAATGTCTACATCATAGTTGCTCATGATAAGGTTAACTTTAAATGAATAACTTGAAATTCCCTCACCAAGATTTGCACACACTTTTGTAATGGCTTAAAATCATGATTGAGATTTGTCAAGATCATCAAAATAAGGATGTTGCATTTATTTTCTGGCTAACATTCTTTTGGATGTCTCATAAATTTGCATTTTCTACAAGGGGACACCAATAAATTTGTAGTAGGTTACTTACAAGTAGGAAAAGTAAAAGATGATAGCATTGCCATCAAACAAATTAATGCACATACAAGTATAAATTAATAAGAATTGATGTGCATACTTACAAATTAATCCAACAAACCATCCAAGTTTTCTCTATTCTTTATTGTGTCTAGTATTGCTTCATGGTCAAACTCACGGACCTTCCACAAGACCTTGTTCAAAGGTCTACCCCCATATTTGGTCAAATGAACATTGGATGCCACAACAAGGTTCAAGTAATGAAGAATCTTATGATGCATGTCAAAGTCCTGAAATAGCCAATGTTTAATCACTCTTATGTGGGTACCTTCTAAGCCTCATTCCAGTAACAACAACCGAGCCTGTAGGGTATTCGATGTTTTCTCCATCTATAACTGGGGCCTCCAATTTCTTTTTGGCCTCAACACAATGACACAAGTAATAGTTTGTTCCCTCTTCATTGTTTTCATCTGCAATAACTGCATAAACTTTCCCTGCATTGATATGTGTAGCAAATCTCTCAAAATTAGTCAACATTATGAATACACTACAAAGTAATATAACAATATGGAATTTCAAAAACTAAGCAAGTAGATATATTATCTAGTTGAACTAAATCCGATATGTGGTCAAAGTCGATCGATGATTCCATCTGTGTTAGTTCAAATGTTGTTAGAGGGTGATACGTGTGAAGCGGGCTGAGATAACTTGTCAACCATTTGTCAACCCACTCCCCTAACTCACAATCATTCCAAGCTTGCATTGTACATGAAGAAAAAAAGCATGCCATCTTCCATGTATAAATACTCCATGAACCTGCACTTGAGCTAAGGAAAGAGTGTAGCTCACTCGATCATATTAGTGTACAACAATCCTCATATGGGGCAATGTTAGTATCATCCATCAACCAAAAATACCTACAAACTGAAGATGTACCTTCATTACTTAGACCCATAGAAGCATTACACCACTCGACAATTGATCTTGCATCTGTCAACTTTTCACTATTTTTATACTTTAACTCTTCTCATGCTAATGCTCTTTTCATGCATGCTCCCCCTTTCCATGCCCAGCCTCACAAAAGTTCCACATATGTTGTACACCTGTAATGACATGCATCTTGCTCAACTTGTAGAACATGCGCAAGTTCTTGAATTGTGTTGCATAGTTATCTGACCATATTATATGCCGACCGTATGCTATGCCTCTCTAAGACAAATCACTGTAGAACATCTGGAAGAAACCTTGCACGAACTCTGGAGAATATGTGTGGTCATCACTAATATAGAAGTGATACTCCCTCAATACCTTCCTTTGGCCCTTTGTACTATTAGTTGCATGAATGAATGTTATTTGCACAAATATCAAAACCTATGTGGAGTTGTAATACTATGACTACACCTCATGTTGTGGCTATAAAGTGTAGTTCTCTGCAAAGTCAACCACTAATACTATGCTGCTAATTGGAAAGGTGTCCTTGCATAGCTTGAATTGTGTGTCCAGCCATCAGGCTCTATGGGTATGCCTTGCATACTCATACACTATATTGTCATGAAACATGGACATAAATTGATATAGTAGAATCTTCTTAACAACCAAATCACACCTTTTTGCTTGAGACCCATCTTTTGTAGCGTATGCCACCATTTTATACTTCCTAAACTCTACTAGTTTATGTCCCACCTCATCTATGCTTTCCATATGTTGACATATTGGCATACGCTACAAACCATTGCAACACTCGCATGAGCCATCCAAGCATGTTGTCCTATAGAATATTTGGCCATCCTCTATTTCAAATAATTTTTTTGATAAGAACTCTCTTGAATATTTTGGTGGGGCTTCTATTCCACAATCTTGCAAAACATTGTTAGTATGCAAATCACAATATATAGAATGATAAACATCATAATGGTTAGATAATTCAATATGTAGTCTACAACAACAAGTAGTGCATGTGTGATTTATCTTGACATAAAAAGGTTTAAGCATTTCAAAAAATCTTTGAAAAATACTAATTTGAGGATAATCCATTTGAAATTTATGAAAAAATTAGGTTTGAGTCATATCCAAAAAAATGCTTTGGATGTGGCTTACGGTTCTGACTACTGATTCTCCTTCTTACCACATCCCTTTGATTCGGAGATGGCCTTGTGTTATTCTTCCAATATTCTTCAATTAGTGTTCTCAATGCCTCAACAATTTTTTTATCTTTTTGTGGCAGTCTCCCCAAGAATGCCCATAATTCATTTGAATCGGTGCCCTCAATTCTTTTCTGCCTTTGAACAAATTTTGATAAAGTTTTTCTACTAATTCTCATTTGTTCACTCATCTTTCTAATGAGATGAGCTCTCTTTATTTGATTTCTTACCAAAGTCGATGTAATGACATGTCGTGTAACATTACTATCCTTTGAGCATGAGGTCTTACCCACACTCTCATATGCATCCATGAGATTCTTCACAATAGTGTTTTCACTCGATGCATTCGATGTTCTCAACCCAAGAGTCTTCATGATGTCTCTATACTTTATACCCCACATCATTTCAACAAATAGTTGGCATCTTGCGATCTCATTTATCCTTTCAAAGTATAATTTCCAAATCTTATTAGCATATCTTCTACAAGAACATGCTGAAATCTTACCTTCCATGTGCTAAAAAATATCCTCATCAATATTAATCAAATACTTTGACTTTCTACACAAAATTCTAGGTGGTGTTCTCCTAGGTACATACATCTCAACATTAGGAATTTCATCAATATTTAATTAAGGTGGGCTAGATTGTGTACCTTTGATCGATGGTGGAGTAGAAGACATACCTTGAGGTTCTCGTGGGGATGATGGCATACCTTCTTGATCAAATATGAGTGATGATGTACTCTCAACTTGAGATGCGTTGGATGGTGTCCAACCATATTCACTTGTGACAGATGGTGTCCCTCCATATTCACTTGTGGTAGTTGGTGTCCCTCCATATTCGCTTGTGCTTAATGGTGTCCCTTCATATTCACTTTCCACAGACTGAATCTGTCTTAGCATGATGCTTTCACATTCGTGCCCTTTGTGTTGCCAAATCCTGTTCTCTTTTTTATAGTTGAGGTTCTTCTTCAATTGGCTTGTTTTCGTCAATAGTACCCAATTTCTTCTTTTCACAATTTGCCACCACCCGTTCTCTCCTTTTCTTTAAAGGTTTCATACTCTTCATCTATTAGTTTATTCCTTCTTCATTTCTTTAGCATGGAAAATAATTTTACCTATAGCATGGTAATGAGACAAATATTAGTTCCTAAAGTATTTGTCCATTCAAATAAATGAAATATATATCATTCAAGGCTTCATAAAAAATACTTATAATCATCTTGTACAAGACTATTTCTAGCATAGAAAAAGGTGGTGCAGGGGCTGATTTGTTGTTTCAGTCTGATCATTTTGAGTTGGTTGGGGTCTTCACCACCTAGGTTGCTACCATGTTGCCCCTACCTTCTCAACCCTACCCTATTGGCAAGCTAGTGGAGTGTTGGCAAGCTAGCCCACTCACTAGCTTGCAAATGAGGTAGGGGCAATGTATGCTTCATAGAAATGGGGTGCCACAGTGATCATTCACCATGGCACCCCATTTCTATGAGGCATATGTTGCCCCTAATCATTCACCATGGCACCCCATTTGTATGAGGCATATTTTTCCCCTACTTATCACCATGGCACCCCATTTCTATGAGGCATACTCTGCCCCTACCTTCTCAACCCTACCGCATTGGCAAGCTAGTGAGTGTTGGAAAGCTAGCTCACTCAATAGCTTGCCAATGTGGTAGTTTTGAGAAGGTAGGGGTGGTGTATGCCTCATAGAAATGGGGTACCATGGTGATATAAAAAAGGTAGGGGCAGCGTATGCCTCATAGAAATGGGGTGCCATGGTGATATACATCATCATGGCACCCCATTTCTATGAGACATACGCTGCCCCTACCTTCTCAACCCTACCGCATTGGCAGCTAGTGGAGTGTTGGCAAGCTAGCTCACTCACTAGCTTGCCAATGCGGTAGGGTTGACAAGGTAGGGGCACCGTATGCCTCATAGAAATGGGGTGTCACGATGATATATCATCGTGACACCCCATTTCTATGATCATCGTGACACCTCATTTCTATGAGGCATACGGTGCCCCTACCTTGTCAACCCTACCGCATTGGCAAGCTAGTGGAGTATTGGCAAGCTAGCTCACTCAATAGCTTGCTAATGCGGTAGGGTTGAGAAGGTAGGGGAGCAGTGTATGCCTCATAGAAATGGGGTGTCACGGTGATTACATCATGGTGACACCCCATTTCTATGAGGCATACACTGCCCCTACCATGTCAACCATTTCTGAGACCAGCCTAAACACACAGTTTTAAGGTTTAAAAGTCATTTAAAATGGTTTTTTGACCCATTCCTCTCACTGTTATAACTCTAACTTGAGGAATGGGTCTACAAAATCACTAAAAAGGTCTGGGAATGTTGATTATGTGCAAGGGAGGTCAAGAGTTGAGTTGGGCATGAAGCCCTAGAGTGAAATTTGGTGTTTTCCATGTGAATTTGAGAGGTTTTGACATGCTAAAGTGAGTATTGTGTTAGGGAAGCATTATTTCTTGTTGAATTGAGTTTTTGTAGGAAAGTTTAGACCTGTTTGAGGTGGTGGCATGTTTTGATAAGGTTGGGAAGTGTGTTTTCCAATAAGCCCTAGGTTATTTGGCTTAAAAAGAAGGTTTTTGGTTTTCGCATATTGGTGGATGAATTTATGAGAAATAATTGTGAATTATTTGGTTTTAATACATATAAATTTCTGCCCACATGTTTTTGGGGGTTTCGTTCAAGTTTCAAGATAAGTTTTTTTTGCTAAAGTGTCCTAATTTGAGGCCTAGTTGGTGTAGAAAGCCCGATTTGAGAAACTTGTTACAAAGTAACCAATAGTGGTTTGTTGGCATGTGATTGTGTACCCTAAAGGGTCCTTGAAATGGTTCAATTATTGGTCTAAAATAATCTTATCGAGAAGAAATACCCGATTGAATGAGTTGGCAATGCTACAAGGAAGAGTGTTGATTTGGTGAAAAGTGAAGAGTTTTGAGAATTGTGACTTGTGAATTGTTGTTCTTGGTTTATTTTTTGTGTTCAGTTGTGTTGTAGGACCTCTCCTAGTTGCATCACAATTCAAATTCTTTTTCCATGTTTCCATTTTGAGCCATGATGGCAAGATAGGCTGCACCTTTCCCCATGTTGCTAACTTAGCCTTCAATAAAGAGTCTTCTACCAGTGGAGAGAAGGGTTAGAATCCCTTGTAGGTACACTAATCAAGGAAAAATTTAAAATATATCACAAATAAAAGTGATGAGGTAGGTTGAGTGATGAGATAAACTTAGAAATAGAGATGAAAACCAAAATAGTTTCCAAGATCTATCAATGTGGGAGGAGTATATTCCAATTTTTTAAAGAGATGTATGGAAAATTTGATAGCATACACAAGGAAACAAGTTGCTTGGTATAATTTTTTGACAAAAAACCTCAATGAAAGCTTCACAGAGTGGTATACGCTTCCATAATAAAGGATTGAGAAATGATGTTTTATTTTACTTCCTTAAAACATATGTCATATATATGTGTATACAAAATGTGGAAGCATACACAAGGTAAGTCAATTGTTAAATAAAAAAATGCCTCAAAGAGATGTGGTTTAAAAATGTAATTGGAAAGTGTATAGAATTGTGTAATTTAAAATATGCATTGACAACCTAAGGGTATAATGACAAACAAACAATGATCAACATGGAATATGCAAAATAACAAAAATGAAAGGAAGCCATAATAGAATGAAAGAAAATGTGTAAAGACTTCACTTACCTAAAAAACCAAAGTTTCAAATGGAGGAGTTCAACCCAATTATGTAGCCTTAGCTTCTTCTTTCTTCAAACTCCTCAACAATTTGACTTTTTCAAAAGCTTGTTCCCCTCCAAACTTTAATTGTATATCAGTTTTCAATGGAATTCAAACTTGAATTGATATTATATGTCTTTCAACGTGAAAACTCTACTATTTCATGCAAAGGCGGTAGAAAGATCATGAAAAAAGTGGTGGAATGTGAAAAACATGCATGCACACTTCACAACATCATCAAAAAGCTACTTTTTTACGCACAAAACTAGGAGAATATGCAGAATGTGGGCCTTGAGATCATGGGTATATTGAGTTTTTTTACCATTCTTAGTACAACACAAAACGCACTCACGTTATTTCTTCCTAAAATGGCCATCTCTCTACTTCTTCAAAACGCGCTCTCATTATTTGAAAGTTGGTTTTTTAATAGATTTATTTTCTCTCTTTGTATATACCCTATATACCCTGATTCTATCTCTCTTCCCTCTACCATTATAACCTAATTATATTTCTCTCCCC
>VDFB02353493.1:403917207-403967192 GCA_007258455.2 Sequoia sempervirens | reverse complement strand
ATAATCATGTTCACATTCACTTAATACATGATTAAGTGAGGTTCACTCTCTCATTGTGAGGCAACAACTTTGTCCTCCCATCCGTAAAATCACTCCTTTGTGGAAAAGGCCCCCATGTACTTGGAGGTATGGACCTTTTCCCTCAAATTCCTAAATGGGAATTTTTAATTCTCATTTGTCCTCCTCAAGTACTCTTTGGGTAATGTGTTGACAAAAAATACCTTTATGGAAAATCTTCCAAAGGTACCCCCTTGTACCCGTGTCCTCTCACTCCATCTGCTTGTGTCATTTGGTGCAATCTCTTTCCTTGAGACAACTCAAGCCATCTCACCATTGATCTCATCCTTTTACCCCAAAATCTAAAAATATCCACGCATCTTAGTTATTTTCATCAAGATATTGGAATGCAAAGTTATGTTGTCAAATTCAAGTGAGCACACATCAAAATCATCAAAGGGCACAACCATTTCATGCAACTAGAAGGTCAACGTGAAGTTTATTACTAATTTTATGTTTTGATTTGATTTCTTAATTCCCTAATTGAGTGTTTGTTTGATTGTTGTGTTGATCAATTTAGTTAATTAAGTTGTTCACATTTGCATAATTTCCTCACACATTTTTGGCACACATGGTGGACCCACATTACAGGTCAAGCTAACCAAAATTTATTATTTTTAGTGTTTTTAGTGTTTTATGTTTTGCAAACTTGGTTTAGCAAATACGTCATGGATCGATAGTACCACTATGTGGATCAGTGATCATGCTTACACTTTGGTGAATGTATTGATTGTTGAACTAAGACCATTTTCTCTACCCTAACTCTTGTTTTCATAGCTTTAACTCTCAGGTTTAGGATAGGGGGAAAATTTACAAAAGGGTTATACTACAAGATTTTACATTTCATTGTTTGCAGTCATTTTAATTCCCATTTTATTAACTTGTTAGTGTTTTTTTTGTAGACCCTTATTTCGATGAACGCAAAGATAAATTGATGAAATTAGTCTATAAATCGACAACTATGTGAATTTGGGGCATCGATGAATCTATATGCAAATTGATGAAAGAGCTATGTGGATCAATGGTAGCATTGGGTATAACAGTTTGGTTAGTTTTACTGCATTTTGTTTAGATTATTTATTATTTTACAGACTGGCCAACTAACTCATTTTTTTGTGTGATCTACCTAAAATCAATTTTTGTAACCATTGTTAGACAAAGACACATCAACCCCATGGTCAAAGATGATATTTACCAATAAATTAAGCACACTAAAGTAGATTAAAGGGTCAAAGAACAACTTTTATTATGTTTGGGGTCACTTATTGGTGTATGCTCTCTAATTGCACTATTTGGTGGTCTTAGAGATCAAAATCTTAAGTTGACCCAAGTCTTATTAGTCAACCCAAGAGAATTTAATCATGCATATGCTCTCTCCCCATGCTTCATGTGACCTTGGAGATCAAAGGTGTCAAGCGTCTCTTTTCCCTTTAGGAAGCCTACTTGGGGATTTCATCACCCCAATGGATGACCTCAACCACATCTTTCAACGAGGTATAGAAAGGAGGGAGAGTGAAATTTGTACCTCAAGGAGTGCCCATCGTCATGTTTAGCTGAGCCCTAAGACCCTAAATTCATTAATACTTGGTGGTGAAGAGTCTAGGAGAGACCCTCCTAGCTCAAGTATCTATAGATAGGCCCTCTATTCATGGAATCTTCCTAAATGCACCTATAAATAGTATCCTAAGGACTTCGTCTATTAGTTAGTGTAGTGTAAGGTGTTGGTGTTTCCAACTGATTTCCCAAGCTTCTTTAAGGATTAGCTAGATCCTGTACTTAAGAAGCCTAGATCAATGGCCAATGAACATGAGATAAATTTTATAATTATTCTCCTTTATATTTTAGGCTCTACAAAACCAAGGTGGGTTTCCCTTTACATAACATCATTTTTAGATTACAACAATGTACTTAATGATGTTAAAAACATATTACAACCTCACACTGACAATTTAGAGTATGGACCTAATTAGCTAAATCTTCTTCAAATCCCCCATTGATTTGTATCTTAATGGTGTGAGATGAGCATAAACAAAATAGAAAGTAAAAGATAAGTTTTCACATATGGGTTGATTCTGCCTAGGTTCTAATCTTGTAAATTAATCTGACTAGTGTCTTATCCACTACAGAGTAAAAAATAAAGCAATTTCTCTTATAACAAACTAAAAACTAGCTCAATGGTTTTCATAATCTCATTGCCTTACAATAAGAAATCAGAAAATGGACAATATTGTTAATCTTCTTTAAGGTCCCTACTACAACCACAATATTGTCAATTATCCAACTAAAAATAATTTTAATCTATTACTTGAATAGAAGCCAACAATCAAACACTCATTGAGCGATTAGAAACAAGATTGTGATGAGCATGAGCAGGTGTTCAGGTGGGAGCGGGGAGGATGATGATGCAGATGATGCAAGCATTATTTGCTGGCTTCTGATGCCTCTTGAGGAGCTGTTGGAGGTCATTTCCAGATCTCCTTTCAACTTTTCTTGGTCTTCGGGTGTTGTGAGTCAGAGCAAGAGGAGCCTATTCTTTACTGATGGAAGAAATCGAATGGAGCAAATAGGTGGGAATAGGTTTTCCTCTGAGGTTGGTGTCGCTGGAGAGGGCGAAGATGCTTTAAGGGCTCTCTACATTTTTGTGGTTGCCTTTGCTCTAGGGTTTCTCCAGGAGGCACTCGCTTTTTTTGGGGTCTTACACTTGGACGCCCTAGGAGGATCTATGGATGTGTTCTTCCCATTTGGAGTTGGTTGTTTGTCTTGGCTCTTCTCTTGGTTGTGTTGGTTGGGGCTCACTTTTGGAGCTGTTTGTGTTGTTGTGGTGGCTGGTGGTTTGTTGTCAGCTTATTCTCTATGGCTCAGGCCTTTCCTCTCTGGCTTGCGGTTCTCTTTCCTTCGGTGGTGGGCTCCTGTCTTGGAGTGTTTTTTGTTGTGCTTCTCTGACGGGCTTGCCTTATCTCATTGATCTAGCATTGTTGTGGGCGTGGCAGTTCTTCTAGGTAGTGGTATTTTGCTACCCCTCTTTTAGAAGCTCTTGTTGTTGCTAAGAGAGAGGCCTTCTTGGTCTTTTCTTCCCTTATGGTGTTGCTTCGATTGAAGGGAATCTCCAAGCAATTTTTTGTTCCCTGGAGTCTCCTATGATA
This sequence comes from Sequoia sempervirens, assembly GCA_007258455.2. Taxonomy (NCBI): domain Eukaryota; kingdom Viridiplantae; phylum Streptophyta; class Pinopsida; order Cupressales; family Cupressaceae; genus Sequoia; species Sequoia sempervirens. Next base: position 403,963,992 of record VDFB02353493.1, on the reverse strand, counting down.
GTCTCTATTTATGCTCTCTTCAAATGTGCTTTGGAGTGGGTGTGTGGGGATAGAAGGGGACTGATTATTTGCCTTTTGGCTCCCCTTCTATTCAAATCTCGTGGAGCTCTTGGTTGTGGTTTGCTTTGGATTTATTCCTTATTGTCCTCTTGTTGCAACTTGGGGGGCTTTGTGGCATTTAGAATCTCTTTTGGGCTTGACTAGTTGAGGCTAGTAAGCTTTCTTTTGTATCTGGTGACACTTAGACAGTGGTGTTTTGATGTTTCTTGTTGGGAGTGTCTTTTATGTTTGGGGGGTGGGCTTTTGTCCTCTGGAGTTCTTTCGAAGCTTCCCTAGCTACTTGTTGTTGTCTTGGGATTGGTGAGCCTCAAGCGGCGGGTCTTTAAAGGTGTTCATGGTAAGGAGGCTAATCTTTCTTTTGTTGGTAGTGTTATTTTGAAGGGTAGTGGTAGTCCCCTTGGTCTTTGGGTGGTTTGGAGCCCCTTTTGGGTGTTTATTTTGGAGGAATTTTTTCTATTTCCTGTGTTTGTCCTCTTGACTGGGCTATATACAATGATTTATTTCATGACCTAAGTTCTTTTGGATTTTATGGATGTATCTGCTTCCTTTTGTGGAGTGGAGATTCTTGTGTTTTTGGTGGTGTTGGTGCAATTTGGTCCAGTTGTGTTCCTATTGTTGAAGTCTATCAGCCCGTGGGTGGGGCTTGGTCTTTGTTGGTTTATCTGGGTTGAATCCCAAGAGGTGGTGGTTCTTACTATTGCTGGTTGGTCCCCCTTTCGTTCTCAAGCTTTTGTTCTTCAAAGGGGGTTTTGTTTTTTGCAAGATGTACTTTTTCCAGCTTCTAACTCTCTTGCAACTAAAGGATGAAGTGTTTTCCTACGCTTTTAGAGTGGTGGCTTTCTACTGGTTTCTATAGGTGTTATCTTCGATAGAGGAGAATATTGCTCCCATTGAGGCGGATCCCTCTCCTATTGAGGTGGAGGTGGTTGTTGTAGTGGTGGTGGAAAGTGCTCTGCTCTGCTATGGGATCCTATTGAGGTGGACTTGGTGTGTGCAGAAGAGTGGTGTCTCTAGTAGTGTTGGATCTCGATTTGTCCTCTCCTATAGAGGGGAACTCTCTCCTGTTGAAGTGGAGTATGAGTTGGTGTTGTAGGGCATTTGGTTCCGGTTAAAGGTTGGGGCTCTTCTTTGCTTCCTCTTTTATATGGGTTTGAGCTCCTTGCCAAAACTTGATTGTAAAGGGTTCATGGTCCCTTTAAAACTTGTTATGGGGTCAAGGTCCCTGAAAATCCTGGTTAAGGGTTTAAGGTCCCTTCAAAAACCTTTTGGTTTAAGGTCCCTTCAAAAACCTTTGGGTTTAAGGTCCCAGTTTTAGTTGTTTTGTGGGTTCAAGCTCCCTGAAAAACCTTTGTGCAACATGTGCTTCTAGTTTTATTCTTTGTGTTGATGTTGATGGGTTGTTGATGGTATTTGTATTATCTTTGGTTTAGCTTGTTACTCTTGGATAAGGTTTCTAGTCCCTTCAAAACTGCACTATATTGGGTTTCGGGTCCCATCAAAACCTGCTTTTCCTCATCAAAAACAATCAAACACTCATTACAGCGAATGTGCAATGAGAATCTTGAATTATCTTTGATTATTAAGATTCAAAAGATATTGTATTACAATATGGAGACATCAATAATATGACTTGTATTCATATAAACAATAAATTTGAGTTGTTTGATGCTATTACAAAGAGAATTTACATCATCCTTTTTTTGAAACTTCAAAAGACCTAACTATACAAGACTAACTCTATACAAAGAATTGCTCAAAATGTAAGGATTGAAATCCTAGAATAAGGCTCATAATTCCCTTTTATAGAAGTAAGGGAGCAACAATAAAAAGCCTTATTCCATGGCGTATCACACTAAAGATAAAATTTAAGTGGTGACACCTTTATACATGAGGAAGGAATTTTTAAAAAATTAGTTGGAAATCTTTCAGAGAATTTATATTCTTGAAAGGATTTAATTCACTCAAAATTGCTTCTTGAAGTCGATCGGACACCTTTGACATTCCTTTTTGGACTTGTTTATTTTACATTTATGTTTATCAATGATAGCCGATTGAAAAGCAACTCAAATCTATGTACTACTCTTATCCTTATTTTTTGTCATACTTTGTCAACAAGCTACCTCCTAAGAGTAAGAAATTGATTAGCTCTGACCATGTGATTTATATGATCATCCCCTATTAACACCTATACCATGTCAAAGAAACTGTCAATACTATACTCAAGCCTGGAGAGAAAATACAAAGTAAGATTCAATTGCTTTGCATTAAATTTGCCACCCTTATTTATTTTTACATAAATGGGAGAAAGGATGTCAACAAAATTTTCTCTCCATTCCTTGCATGATTTCATCTCCCCATCTTTATTCAAAATTTGAGGCATTTGAAACTCCTCAAAACCTTCAAAAAGATCCAATTCTTTCCATATAAGTGTGTGAAATTTATTATTATGGTGTTGAATGATACTATCTAGAGAATCTAACCTAGCAATAATATCATACACTAAATTGTGATCAACATTGGAGTGCTCAATAATAATCCTTAATAGCTTAACTCTAGGAGCCCAATTTATTTGGAAATATTTCAATCTAACCCCTATCTAAGCATGATTGATAAATGCATCCTTCAAAACATTGTAAATGTTTCAAACCTTATCTACTTGGTTCAAAATATTTGACAACTTGTGGCATGCCTAGATATTCTTGCTTCTTCTTTGCTTTTCTTTCAAATCTTTCACCTCAAGGGTTAGATTCTCCTTTTCTTGTTACACAACAAATGAAGCATTATTTGACACTTCCTAGGGCTTCATACCAAAGTAGGTAAGGCCTTTTTTTTATCTTATTGGGGCTATGACTCATTTCTCATCGTGGGCTTAAATATTAATACACTTTCTCCATTTGAATTGGAAATGTCTTAGTGATTTCATTTGTTAATAATGTTTGATGATTTTGAAATATTTTTTACTTCTAATATATTTGGGTTTCAATTTTTTAGGGTTTTAAGAATTTAGGTTTTGGCAAATGATTTCTAGGTTACGATCTCTCTCGTAAATTGAAAAAGTCTTTTTACCAACAATTATGTGGGTATGTGTTTTTGAATGACACACTTTTGACAATGAGGTATAAGGGTGTGTATTAGGAACATTATTGATTTGACTATTCTTCAATCACTTTTAATTTTATAATTAAATCATAAAACTAAAGATGAATTAGTTTGTTTCAATAGTCATTTATTTATAAATCAACAAGCACCCATTAGGTTTCTAGATCAAAAGGATGAGTTTCAATTTGTATGCAAAGGTAAGGTTGTTATTTCTAATGGGAAGGTATGGGTGTACTATATCATTTATTTTTAGTTGTATAATGTGGAGAGGTGAGTCAATTCCTAAATGTGTAGGGAAAATACTCATGCTAGGTACATAGAGGTGAGATTATTAGGATTTTGCTATTTTTTAGGTTAGGGTGATTTATTTTATAATTAGGGTGTGATCCCCAGCTCTACATCCACTTAAAATCCTTGCTAGAGAATCTCTGCATAGCCAAACTTTGAACAAATAATTTTAATAAAAGTATGGCTATTATTAAAGCGACAAGTCTAACCAGTACAAAGTTAAATCATATATTATATAATTCCATGCATCATAAATGAAAGAACCGATTAACATATCTCCATTTCCACCAAGAACATATGGGAAATTGACATATTTATTAGGTATGTGTACATTACAAGTCTCAAATATATATTCTTTTAGCTAGGAAGTCAAAGAGTGGTAGTCTCAATAAAGAGTGATCAATCATGTAGCACATCTAGTTTATTATTTCTTGAGCTACATAATTCCCATAATGGGCCTTGGCTAACTATAATTCCACCAATGCAAAGTGTTTATGGATACATGTTCACATTGATATGCTTAATACTCATAGAACATATCCCTTCAAGAATCTCACCTTGTACTTTGTTGCTAAACAATTGACTATGTACATGTGTACTAATATGGACCTTTCCCTCCTCCTACAATTAGAATTATTCCTTCTTGTTACAAGGATTAATTAGACAAATGAGTAATTGAATGACATATGCTATATAATTCATAAACATGAAACAGTTCCTATTGATAAGCAAGTTAATATTGTAATCATTTGATTAACAATTAATTTGTAAACTTTTCTTGGGCTGGCCAATCACATTGTATAATTTAAATATATTTCTTTGTATTTTTATAGTTTGAATTTAAGAACATATTTTTTATATTTAAATTTTTATATTTTTTATTTTTCCTATTGGCAAACAGTAGTTGTATAATTCATTTTCCTTTTTTCTAAAGGGAAGTTTGAAAATTATGATGACATAGATAAATGTGGGCAAATATTTTGGCATTAAAGGCAAATTGTGAGAGCATTGTTGGTGGGATGTTGATTCGGTATGGTGGCTACAAAATGGTATTTGTATTAATGTCATGCCTAATATCAAAATATGCATAGTTAATGCATATTTCTCCCTGCAATGTTTCAATTATTACTATTTAGAGTTGAGGGTTGTGTGTCTAGTTTTAGTTTTCCTTATTCATTCTATGTCAAAAATAAGGCTTGTCCTTGGTGTCTGGTACAATTATAAAAGATTGCAAGTTGTTTTAAATAATTAGGTAGTATGTTATGATTCTAGGCTTTGTGATATAATGTGTAAAAGTTTTAGTTACTAATCAATGCCTGGTTTAGAATTTGTATTTTGTGGCCTTGATTGTAAGATGTGAAAGTAGGAGGTGGTTCTGAAGAGTGTAAATGTTTTGTTACCACCTAGTCACAACTACTGGACAAATTCAGACTTCTAAATAATTTAAACCTTTTTTGTCAAGGATGTTTAGGATGGGTTGTCCTCTTGGGGTGTCTCAACTATGGTAAAATCTGTTAGACCACATCCCTCAAGCCAATTCTAAGTTGATTATACATTCTAAACTAAAACAAACCTCTTTTAGACATTCTTTATTTCATTAGAGATACGACTTCCACATCCATGAAAATATAAGGACTTATAAAAATTGTGTAAAATGTGCATGAATTACTGGTAAGACAAATGATGAATTAGATGAAAACTTTCAACCTCTTTTAGATGAAACGCGCTTCTTTTTTTAATATGTAATTTCAAGTCTATATAAATGAGAGTTTTCTGAGCTTGTGTACTGTAACGAAATTTCCCTTTCAGCAATTTATTATAACCATTGTATTATATTCTTGATTTACTTAATAAACATGATCAAAGGTGCATCTAAAATGTTGAATCGATAACAACAAAAGTAATTGATGTAGCTCTTTTCATAAGCTTTATTGTTGTTTTTCAGAAACACATATAATTCAATTCAATTTTCTATATGTGTGATTTTTTCCTTTGGACATATTATTCTCAGTGCTACATTTCAATTCTCATTGAACTTGTTTTGAAGGCAAATAAAACCATAAGAAAATATGATTCCATGTTTATGAATTACATAACATATGTAATTCACTATACTCGTTTGTCTAATTAGTCCTTGTAATAGGATGAAATACTTATAATTGTAAGAGGCAAAGATCCATATCAATACAAGTGTAGTCAATTATTTGACAACAAAGTACAAGGTGAGATTCTTGAATCGACCTTATCCTTTCTTTGCAATGGCATAAAAATTCTTGCATTTATCAAATGTTAAAAAAGTTATCCAAAAGATAGAACTTTCATTCTTCCAATGTATGTATAGAAATCATGCATTTCTAAAAGTTGTAGAAAATATTTTTGTTTCACCACATTACAAAACAACCAAAAAATACTATTTCATACTTTGTCTAAATTTATGCATCACCTTTAGTTCAAAGTTTTCATTTAGTTCATATAACTATATTTGACTTTTTTGAACTTTTTAGTAAGTATATCATCATCTACTATGATTGCATATAGTGCATTAAAGGTTTAATATGTATTCATATTAAATACAATTAGTATGTTGAATAATCCCATACTACATGCATTTGAAACTAGAACAATATCATAGTAGTTGCACCTGACTACAAGGATTATATGCTCTTAAATTGACAGTATCAATTTTGTGGCACAGGTAGATAAGAGCTAAGGAGCATAACTAGGTAAGGAAAAAAATAAGAAATATGTAACAAATAAAATGAGCATGCAAATGATACACATTGACAGTTATCAATTTGTAAACCAATTGTAAACATGCAACATTGACAATACACTAAAAAATGAGGGACTATATAGATTAAACACATTTAACTACAATGTTGGAGATTGTTTATTTGACTCCTTTGAACTACTACTCAAAAATTTCTACACATTGATTCAACTACGAAATGGAACTATTGATTACTTCTTAAGTTGCCTTAGAAAAGGCGAAATATAAGAAATTAAATCATACAACGATGACCTAGACCCTAATACTCTCTATGAATTGTCAATACCACTTTGCATACCACACAACAAACATATTTATCAAAACTATCAAGATACAAATACAACAAGTCTTGTCTACAATGTCGGTAAGAATACGAAAGGGACGGTTAAAAGGAAGAAAGTAATTGGAAAAGGATGTCAAACACAAACCAAATCTAGAAAAAAAATCAAAATCAGATATTGGCTATGTTGACTTCAAAAGAATAAGAATATCTCTATACTATACACAAAAACTTAAGAAAAATGTATTTGCAATGATATGACAACTAGGAGCTCCATCATTTTTTATTACTTTCAACAGTGTTGAACAAAATTGGGATCCTCTAACAAACACACTACAAGAGTTACACAATTTACACCAATCAACACAAAAACAACAAGAATTTTATGGTGAAACACAAAGTGATAAATTACAACTAATCAAGAAAGATCCTATCACTTGTGCACACTACTATAGATATAGAAAAAATTCAATAAAAAATTGATACTTACAAATGACTCTTTCTTTGGAAATGTTGTCGATTATTTTTTTGTGACTAAATTTCAAAATTGAGGAAATGAACATATCATTTCTTGATATGGGTAAAAAATGCACCAATCTACACAAAAGATAACTATATGGATTTCATAGCTTTTGTTGACAAGTACATTAATTGTAGCACCAAACATTTGCAACCTAGTTTAGCCACACTACACAAGCATCACCATACAAAGAAATGTAGGAGATTAAGAAAGACAACTTGCAAATAAAATTTCCCATTCCCACCAATTTGAAAGACAACAATACTTCTACCATTACCAAAGAAGACTGAAACAATAATTTTAAATGCTACCAACATCTTTTTCAAACTCCAAAAAGCAAAGTAAGATAAATCATTCACTTTTGAAATGTTCTTAAATGGCATGAAGATGATTAAGAATGAATACATCACAACTTTAAGCTCAATAGTAAATAGACCCACACTTTTACTACAGAGAAAACCATTGCAAATATGGAACAATAGTTTTTCGAAAAAAAATCCAAAACTTTGGAAAGCCAATACAGATGCACAATTTGTACTTAATGCATATGTTGCAGCAATGTATTGCATCTCCTACATCGCAAAAGTAGACAAGCCGATGACACATGCATTTAAAAGAATACGAAAAGACCACCAACAAGACAATATTGATGCAATAAGGATGATAAGTAAACTTGGAGATGTTTTGCTCAACTTAGAAAAAATGTTTCCACAACAAGCCACTCACATTGTTTTATCACTTCTATTAAATTATAGCTCTATAAAATGCATATCATTAATACACGATCTGATAATGATTGTACATTTATACTTAAATTTGTCAAACAATTAAGCAATGAACCAAATGAATTAGAAAATGTACTTTCCAAATCTCTGATAAACTACTATTTAAAACATCCTAAAACTATTATAGACATATACATTGTATAATTTTTTTCAAAGTGTGAGCACAAAACCTGCACAAGCTAATAAGAGATCACAAATCAAGTGTCAAACATGTTAGAAAATAAAATCTAATGCTCCCTGTGAGATTCTTTAACCAAATTAAGAGAAACATGAAATAAACAAGAAACTAACATAATGAAGCATGTAATCTAAATTAAACTAGCAAAACCTTCATCCCATAGGGGGAGTGGTGCTCCTTTGATGTGGAAAGAAGCCCTTTCCCAATCCCTTGATAAGCTTAATGAAGTTGAAGATTATTCGAGAGTGAATTTGACTATAATCTAGCTAAAATGGATGAAAATGATGGAATGTTATGAACTCAAATAGCAATAGTGATAATGCATGAAGTTGTGGATCCATATTATGAAAAGGATGCCTCTATTTATAGAAACCAAGGGTTGAAGAATGAGAGGATTTGATGAATGTGGGATAAAATGAGAGCCAATGAGAATGTGCCAAGTGTCACAATTCTATTGGATGAGGTTGGAACACATTTTGGGAAATGTGTGAGTGGAGGAGGATGGAAGAGAAGTAAATGTTGTTGGTTGAGAATTTGAATTTGTTGTCAGAGGAATTGAATGAGATTTGAGAGGATGTAAGAGGATTTGAAAGGTTGTAAGAGAATTTATTGCAAATGTAAGAGGATGTGATAGATTTTTGAAATCCTTTGGAGGGAAATTGATCAAGAGGTGGTAGAGGAATATTCCTCAGAATATGTCTTTGTGAGGATAATTGAGGTAAATACATAATTAGAAGGAATTGATTTTATGCGCAACCTGGTGAGTTGACCATAGTTGATTTAACTCTTGAAGAGTTAAAAGTTGGAGGATTTGATAATACTGATTTGACAGCTAATTTATGATTAATTAATCTAGAATTAATTAATTGGAGAGAATTGGGAGATGTGACATTTGATTTGATTGATTTTTTAATCAAATGAGAGGATTAAGAGAGGATTTAATTAAATAAGATGAACAATTAGTTAGAAGAAGGATGAATTAATCAATAAATTTAATTATTTGATTAATAGTTGAATTTGTTGATTTTAATTAAATAATGTTGATTATTCAATTAATTGATCAATTTGAGATGGTTTAGGAAGAAACGATGTTAGTTGATCAAAATCAGATGTGTAGTATTACTCAGGACTTTTTCGGTGTCTGCATTTTTCCCCTCTTTGAAGTGAAGTACCTGTTGCATCGGTTCAAAGAATAGCATTGCCATGATCAAAATTCAATTTTTATTTTTATTTTTTCGGATGGCTCATTGTTGCCCCAATGGAAGAATTACGCTGCTACATTGCCCCCTTGAGAGATCAGGTGAAAATTGCAAAATTAGGTTGAGCTTGCAAAAAAAATTCAACGATGATTCAAGAGTGGAAAATAGCCCATGGGATGTGAAAATAGGCTTATGATGATGAAAATAGACCAAAACAAGCTTTGCTAGGGCAAAACAAGATTAAATGGGTTAAAAAACCCTAAAAATACCCCAAAAAACCTTAAAAATTTTGCATATAAGGGGTTAAGAGGGTCATTTTCAAATCATTTGCTCACTTGCCTTCTAGAGATTCCACCGATTTTGCTCTTAAGGTGTTGACAGAATGGCTACTCGTGTGCTTCCCAAACATTGGACAAATCGAGTTCATGAGTTCCAGAGGCCTAAGGATGTAGGACCCCCCGTACGCCTTTTGAAACTTTTCTTTATTTTTGCAATTTTTGTGCATTTATTAGGGTACCTTTAGGTCGGCCAAAAGCATTTCCCTAGGGTAGCGTCAATTTTGTAGATGTCAACCCACGTTTGTGGTGGAGCGTCGGTGACACTCTAGTGTTCCAGAGTCATGCAAAAATGTTGACTCACCTTTGTAAGATAGTGTCGCACGACCCTAGGAGGTTCTGGCGTTGCGTAGAAATGTTGACTCACCTCTGCAGTATAGTTGTATTTGATTATAGTGCCACATTTGCAAGACACGGAGTGTTGCTTTTGCAAATGTCACAACGCCTTTGAAATTCTGACTCGCTTTTTCTTTTGAAGGATTTTTTTAATTTTGAAAAGGTGTTCGTTTTGCAATTTTTTGACGTCATGCATGTTTTGGTTGTAGGAGGTCCTATCGGTGCTCCATTCAAAGGAGCACAAGGATCAGTTTATGCACTGAGCTAGGCATTTGTTGGATCGGGCCCTATTTTTCCTTGGAGCAATTGGGTTCAGTCACATTGCCCAGATGCCAAAGGTGTAGACACACCTCACGATGATGACAAACTTGGTCGAGAGATGGTAGAGTGAGACTTGTTTGTTCCATCTACCAACTAGTGAGGCCATCGTCACCTTGGAGGACGTGTGGCAGATCCTACAAATCCCAATTCATAGTGAGTGTATCATCTACGACATCGAGGTCGGTGGTGATGCCATTTTTGCTTTGTTTGGCGTCGACTTGTATGAGGTGGACAACAACCAAATATACCTCTATCGTTATGAGGGGATTTCCCCTGATATGACATTATTCATTGGTGCATTGATCTCGGGAGTCCTTGTTCCCAATCGACGAGCCCAAGGATGTAGTGTTGGCTTGGGGATTGTTTGGTCCTAGATGATGGAGGAGATGACCATCTATGCCTGAGGGCCAATCGTCCTAGCTTCATTGTACCATGATATGCATCAAGTTGTATAAAGTGGGGCCCGTAATATTTGGGCGGGTGTCACCCTTCTTCATGTGTGGGACTATGAGCACATTGTCCTCTTGAGACCGTAGATTGTAGATGTTCAAACCAATCGCGATGATCCTATGGCATACAAATACGAGGGGATGACTACCCTCCATTTCATAGGTATTACATGTATCATTCACTAGAGGTGGGTTGTGGACAAGATGATAGTTTTCACATGGAGGCTTTGGCTCCACTTTCCCAAATGGCACGATGATGATGATCATCTTTTCTACTATCGGCAGTTGTGATACATGTAGGACAAGAGCATTACATGGTTGAGTGGTACCTCCCAGATAGGGTTGCTCCCCAGTTTGGGGAGGTGCAAGATGCACCTGATGACACATAGAGAGCCATCTTCACCTGCAAGTCCAAAGAGGCAGCATGGGGACAAAGGATCCCACCCCAATAAGCAATTGACGATTTTAGGCAGTTGGTTATGGTGTCATGGGTATACTTTGATGGTTTTGTGGATGCAAGTACGACCCAGGTCTATGATGTGTATTGGCAGGCCTAATGCCCCTATTCATTTGACTTTGCCAATAGTGCTAGTTGCGGGGAGAGGACAAGTCAGGGGATCGAGGATTGGCTAGGTTCCATAGTAGCTAGGAGGTCAGCCATAGGATAGACAGGATGGGGTGGGGATCACGACAGATAGATCCCACCAGTGGTTCCACCTATTGGGCAAAGGCCACCAGTCCAACCACCACAAAAACCACATATGCCACCGCCACAACCACCACCAAGTCTTGATCTTAGGGACAGTTAGATAGCAGCACTATAGGTGTAGGTACAGGTTCTTATAGGGAAGCTTCAGCAGGCACAGGCCCAAATATATGCACTGGTCTAGGAGAGGGACTAGGCTCAACAAGAGGTGGCACAGGAGCGCCAGATGAGGTAGGACTCTGATATGGCTCTTCCACTTGAGATAGGATAGAGGCAATAGTTAGAGGTTGCAGCTCAGTAGATTTAGGGACAAGCGATGGTTGTAACCGAGATGTATGGCCGAACGATGTAGGAGGCCTCATATTACAAGGTCATGTACTACAAAGTAGTGGCACATGAGCGGAGGGAGCCATATTTCTCCCATCTCAGTCAAATTTCTCCTACCATGACCCCTTGTGTAGGCACATTAGGGAGACCATCAAGGTCTCACCATCAGAGCAGAGGTAGCCATCATGGAGGTAGATAGAGCGAGGGAATCTCTAGATACGGATAGTACATAGGGACACACTTTTTTGTACAACCTGATTATGATGTGTATACATTCATTGGCTAAGTTTTTTGACTAGCCTCTTGTATATTCAATACTATATATTTGATTCTGATGTATCATGACATTAAACGTTTTTGATATATATATGAGATGACTTGCGATGTGTTCATATGATGTGATGTTTGTTTTATTTTTATAGATACATATATATATATATATATATATATATATATATATATATATATATATATATAGAAAGAAGAGTATAGTATATATATATATATATATATATGGCAGGTGGTATATATATATAAGAGTATGGATGTATAATGGGTGGAGGATGGAATAATATATGGAGGGTGGATGGACGGTGGATGTAAATATGGATGGATGGATGGAAGGAAATGGAGGGAATGGAATATAGATGGAAGGAGGGTGGAAGGGAAGGTGGATGGAGGAATGGTGGAATAATGGAAAGAGGATGGAGGAAGGCAGGTGGAGGATGGATAAATGGAAGAATGGATGGAATGGAGCGGATGGATGCAGGATGGATGCATATATGGATGTTTTTATTTCTGAATGTCATGATACCATGTTAGTATTAGTATTTGAGAAAGATAGAAGAAAGAGAAATCAACCCTTGACTTCGAGATGATATGATGATAAGGGTGATGATTTCTTATCAGAGATTGGGGATATAAAGAGCTTACTTACCTTATTTTTGATAACACACATAGATACAATGCATCAAGGTATAAAGAACCAGGATGACGTTGTACCTAGTGCAATGGACTTTGAGTTGAAAATCAGATAGGAGTATCCCTATTCACACCTGACATACAAAACCCTATTTAGGATGAAGTTCAGATATTTCAAACATCTCAAACCAAAACATAGGAAAGTAGACCCTTCCAATGTGGTCAACAAGATACCCAAAACACCCTGCCTACATACCAAACAAAGTAAGCATGACCAAGGTTATATTACAAGAATATCCAACAAGCATAACAGATAAAAAGATAATGATCAATGCCCCATTCCTTTCTCTCTAAATCAATTTTTTTTAGATAGACATTCTCTAGAGGTCATGGGAATAGGCGCAATAAGATAAATCACTAAGACAAAGATCAAGTAAACAAACAAGCTAATGTTATTCATACATCTAGCCAAGACTAAACTACAATGATGCTTGATGTTGATGTCCATTATAGGAAGGATGGATCCTAGGACATGATTTATCACATGATTTTGGGACTAACTGGATGATGGGCTATTAATACCAAGAGTTGACCAACTTGTTTACCTACTAACCTAGACTTGAGACCTTGACATTTGAGTTTTCACTTTCAGTTTGCTAAACTTGTTTCTACTTGTTTCACCAAAGGTTGGGGGTGACGATGATTTATTATGAGCGGATGTTTATTGCGGGTGATCATGAAATAGGATGGATGGATTTTTTTGGGTTTTTTGAATGTTTTTGAAGTTTTGAAATGTTTTGAGGTTGTTTTTGGTATTTTCAAGATGTTTTACAAATATTTTGATTTTCAAAATTTCCAATGTTTTGGTATACTTTGATTTTCAAATTTTCCAATGTTTTGGTATTTTTTGAGATTTTGACCAAGAACCTAACCTAAAGACCTATCCTAGGGGCCTTAGGGGCTGATCAAAGATTAGCCTTGCTTATGTTATACACACAGAGACCACGTAGTTTGATTGGCACATACTCGTTTATTGATGAGACATGAACAAATGGATTGTCAACTTATTATGATGGACTCCTAAAGGACTGACCTAGGGTGTCTCGGGGGCACATTGATGATGGCCTTGCCTAGATTTAGAGCTCAGAGACCTGTAGTTCGACACGACGACTCTATTTTTGACCTTTTTTCTAAATTTTTGACCTATTTTTGGATTTTTGATATGTTTTGAATGTTTTTGGATTTTTTGTTTTTAAGGAAGACTTCAAGAATATACACGAATCTGATCCAATGCAGGTATAAGAACATGCCCCCAGCGTGATGTGATATACTACTCCAATATAGGCAAGACAATCTGACCTTAGGAATGTGCGAAGTAGTACTAGGAGGGATCATGATACAAACACGTGATCAAGCTATGATGTGGATGCAGATGGGTGTTAGAAGGATTAATGGAATACGATGGATGAATGATGCAGAACAAGCCATAGAGATCATGGTGAATGGGAAGTGCTTATTTACACAAGGTGCCTATTTGCTAGGTTTTCACTAAGGTACTTGCCCAAAGCACCACCGAAGTGGTTTTCACTAGAGGATGATTTTTTGCTTTACTGTTTTCAATCCTTTTTTCTATTTTTCTGGATTTTTTATATTTTTTGGATTCATACCTTACATGTTTAGGCATAATTTTTTTTTGAGATGGGAGCTACTCATGGGCTCTTGTAGAGGCTCACCTTCGAGTGTTGATAGCTAATATGCTCCTGATTTGTAGCTTGCTATGATGATGAAGGGTCGCAACCAATTGGGCTCAAATTTTCCCTTGTTGTCTAGATTTGGTACATTTTCTTGATTCTCCTTCAATACGAGCTCTTTGAATTGAAAGGTCTGAATCCTGATCTTCTTGTTGTAGCTCCTCTTGAGATGGTTTTGGTACATTTGTAGATGGTTCAAATCATCCATGCACCGCTCATCCAGTAGTTCTAGCTCGTGCAACCGTGACACCCAATATTCTTCATCTATAATGAGATTTTGTAATGATATTCTTAAGGATGTGAGCTCGATCTCAATGGGAAGGATGGCTTTTGATCTGTAGACCAGGGAGAAAGGTGTTACACCTATAGGAATGTAGATACTTGTTCAATAGGCCCATAAGGAAGGATTTAGCTATAAGTGCTAGTCACGACCAACTTCATTGACTGTCTTCTTCATGATTTTCAAGATGGTTTTATTAGAAGCCTTAGCTTGGTCATTTCCTTGGGGGTAGTATAGGGTGGGGAAGCAATGTTGGATATTGAATTTTTGCCATAGTTCCTGAACATCCTAGTTTTTGAAAGGTGTCACGTTATCTAAGATAAGGGTTTGTGGAACACCGTAGCAACAAATGAGGTAGTGTAGGATGAATTTGGATATTTGCTTCCCTGTGATGTAGGTCATTGGGATGGCCTCTACCCACTTCATAAAGTAATCAGTGGTGGTGATAATGAACTTGTGTCCATTGGATGAGGTGGATGTGATTTTACCAATGAGATCAAACCCCCATTGTGAAAAGGGACAAGGTGTTATAATCGGTTGGAGCTCTTGAACCAGTGCATGGATGAGGTCCCCATGTTGTTGACATTGCAAACATTTTTGGACATAGTCATGAGCTTCCTTCTCCATCGTAGGCCAATAGTACCCAGTCCTCAATAGTTTTTTAGCCAAGGTCATACCACTTGAATGTGATCCACAAATGCCATTGTGTACCTCAGTTAAAGTAGTCAAAGCTTCCTCAGGGTTAAGGCATTGTAACAAGGTTCCTTCGATACTCCTACGATATAGGGTGTCTCCTAAGATAATAAAGCAGGATGAATTCTTGACAAATGTTCTTTTAAGGTTCAGAGTGATATCAGCGGGGAGGACTCCCATTTTTAAGTAGGTGTAAATGTCATGATACCAAGGGTCACTAGGACCAACGATTTCACACGCGAATTCAGACTCTAGTACCTTGAATGTTGGTATGAGAAGCTGCTCTACTAGGAATTGATGTTTATGGACATTGCATGGGATATCTAATAGTGATTTGATTATTTCCATAGTATCTACTGCTATGTTGTTTTCCCTTGGTATTTGCTCAAACGTGATGTCAATGAAGAATTCTTTGAGGTTTTCCACTAGTTTCTTATATGGAGTCAATTTGTCATCTTTCATTTGGTATTCATCATTGACCTGGTTGATGATAAGTTGTGAGTCCCCATAGCCATGATCTGCCATTGTACTACAATTCTAAGTCCTATGACAAGAGCCTCATATTTTGCAATGTTGTTTGTGCAAGGAAAAGACAGCCTGTATGACTTTGGTATGCAATCCCCTTGTGGTGTTATGATGAAGACCCCAACTCTTGACCCATGTTGTGTGTAGGATCCATCAAAATACACTTTCCAATGATTTTCCACACTTAGGTTAAAAATTGGCTCATCAGGAAATTTTGATACCAATGGGTTCTCTAAATATATTAGTGCCTCTGCTAGTTGGTCTACAATTACTTGTCCCTTAATGGCCTTCCGTTCAACATACTCAATGTTGTGTTCTATCGGGATCACGACCCATTTAGTTGTCTACCCTATAAGCGTTGCTTTAAAAAGTAGATACTTGAGAGGATCTATCTTGGCAATGAGTTTTATTTGATGTACCTGTTACCTATTTTTCCCTTCGAGCTCAAACAGGTAGAGCTGAATCAAATTCATCATTGATAGGTACATAAATTTTTCATGTTTTGCTGATTAAAGTATTCATTGATCATCATAGAGATCAATTTACATCTGAATCATAGTTTTATTGTGCAAGCATTTGAAATAGAAAATTGAGAATTTGCATAATAATGTCTTTTATTCATTTTGTAAAACACTGAATCTCACACAAGCCGCGAGAGTAACTGAATTTGATTATGACAATCAAATGATGAATACACAATTCAAGGACAAACTACACTACTGAACATAACATAAGTGTAAAGAAGAGGAGCAATTCATCATTTCCTGTAATGATGAATTTTGTTGGTGTCTTCAGTCATCACGTCTCCAAGCTGTCGCAACCTCATTTCCTCACTCCATGAACCTGCAAAATTGTAAAGGAGTGGTGTTAGAGTTATACTCTAAGCAATGATGAATTACATTCTGCCTTATGCCTGCGCTATCAACAGGAATGTAATTTGCATCAAATCAAGCATTCACCAAATGAAAGGCTGACAATCAAGAAAAACATAACTCAATGGAAGCTTTCAACT
Organism: Sequoia sempervirens; assembly: GCA_007258455.2. NCBI lineage: Eukaryota > Viridiplantae > Streptophyta > Pinopsida > Cupressales > Cupressaceae > Sequoia > Sequoia sempervirens. Next base: position 403,947,157 of record VDFB02353493.1, on the reverse strand, counting down.
TCTTTTATTTTGCTAACATGTTTGTTTCAATGTGCAAGAACAGGTTCATCATGTTCAAGATCATTTTATTAGATATGTGGAGCAAAATGGGCTCCCACAAGGGTAGAGCCCAACATATCATGATGACACCTTTCATTCACATTATTACATGAGAGTTATCAAGTGTTACACTTATCAATCGTAATTGCTGCAAAGCAATAACATCATAATGAAAGCAGTCTAATTCAGCATGGTGAAATGGATTGAGGTATTATCTTTTGCTCATCATAAACAAAGAAGCATATTAAAAGAGCGTTAATTGTATTTGTCATAGTTCAGTTTCAGCTCTGTCTTCCATTCATGTTACATTTTAATGAGGCATTGAGCTTCCTTAAACTGACAGGAGAATAAGGTATTAAGTTATCTCAACTATTCCTTACAACTCTGGAGCATATTCATAGTCTACAAGAGAGAAAAAGAAATAGGTTTTCCAAATGCTACAGTCACTATTTATAAGGTATTCAAAACAACAACTACAGAATGAAACAGTCAAGTGATAAAGAACAATTGCAAATCAATTATTCAGCTAAAGGAGTTGGTTGAAATGACTAATGTTTCTAGTTCGTAAGATGAGCACAGTTTGAAGACTATCATGCCAATAAAGGTATTTGGGAGAGATTTCCAATAATACAACTAAATGAAGGCAAAAATCTTTATTTTGAACAGTATAGATTTGTAATAGTACAGTCATGGAGAATGAGCAACAATTATCATTAAAAGAACAACACATTGCTATACGTTAGATCATTCACTACAGATATATGATGGTTGCAACCATGTTAGTAGTCAAAGTTATGACTGTATGACAGTGAGTAGTGCATGATAGCAAGGGGAAAAGGTGGGCATCAAGAACAGTAATAGGTATTCACCCTTTATGGAGGCACCAAAAGAGGTGATCATTTTTCTTCTTTTCATCATTTTCCATGAACATCAATGATTAGTATAAGGGAAAATTCCTACAATTTGCCAGTAATTGCAAATGCGTTTTCATGGTTATCACAAATATTTTATATATTTGCAAGGAGCTCAGAATATCAGGGAAAAAGAGCAGTGTGGGGGTTTGTTCTAAAAGATACAAAGAGCGAATACTTCACAGATACCCAAAATGTTGTGAGGCCGCGACCTGTATAAATCAGGCTTACAAATATGTGAGAATACAAATATGATGTTGTTTCAGTCAAGGTCATGAATACTCAGATTAATAATACAAAGACAAGTACCCGAAATGTTTATACAGCCACGTTTTTTTTTCAGCCAAGAGTATAGTTTTTTTTTAAGACATCAGGTATGAGGATACAAAGGAGTTTATACATGTGAATTCCTGCCAAGAATGTCAAAATATTATTCACCATGGCGGCTGATACAACATTAATATTTCAATATTGTTCAGATTTGTTTTTTATGGTGGAAAAATGCAAATGCCTTTTTACCCACATAAGGGTTTCATTCTAAAAATGCAAAATATAGTGAATTGCAAATACCCAGATGGGGTTATCATAAGCCACAGCCAGAGATAGTGAAGAGGCACAAAATGGAGAAGTTTTGAGTTTTGTCAAATTTTAAAAGCACCCAGAAAAATGATAGTGTATTCAGCCTTTCATATTGAAAATATATTAAGAAATGAATTTCGAAATATAGTGAGAGGAGGACCAGAATGACAAAATCACGAGCCTACCTAGGCTCTTCCATTTCCAGGCTTCAGGAAATCGACAGAAGGCAACATTAAGTGCGCATGCCAAGCTCCTTAGCAATGTTTCATTGGTGGCCATAGTCAGACAAAGTGCAGATGACAAAGAATATGTTAGAATATCATCACAGTCGCACCCTTAAGGCTTCAAAAAAGCATTTAAATGCTCAAAAGAACTCAAATTTGCAATGAAATGAGCTTCATCTTACCTTTTACACTCAAAATCTTTCAAGAGATCATCAAAATTGACAGAGAATGACGAGTTCAAGCTGAAACCCTACTCCATGGTGGCGGTCGACAACTTCATGAAGCTTCTCAAAAGTAAAAAAAAAACATAATGATTTTTAGGGTTCCTTAGTTTCTCTTTTGGCATAATTCGATGGTCTATATTTTGACTATCTTCTGGCTTTGAAAAAAATCATTTTTGTGAATCATTATGTCTTCTCCCGTGGCCATGAATTTTAAGTCAATGAGCCTAGCAAAAGTGGTTGGCCTTATCAACATATGAACTTTGTGCTAAAATATTATGGCAGGGTTTTAATTATTGACAAATATATGCATGGTGGTCATCAATGATTATCAATGAATAGTGCATATTTTTGAATTTATGCTAAGTATCAAGTTTAGCTTTATCCTTCATATTTTATTTGCATAATTCAATGTAAATGGATTAATTAAATGATGTGTTATAAATCATTTAATTAATTCATCTTTTTCAAATGCAAGTGGAGAAGATATTATGTAAAGTTGAATCACAATTTTACTTCAGTTACACATCAGATTCAACTAAAGACTTAGACATGAAGATGGAGTTCCAATGTGCATGGGCGAATTGATAAGAACGAGACAGTTTTGCATGCTTTAGCCCACCTTTTCAGGGATTTCCAGTTCAGTTGGAGTTGTAGATCAGTTGCATGCTTTATGACTGCGAGTTCGAGACTGAGTTCACTCATTTTTGCATGAGTTTGAACCTTATTTTCAGGGATTTTTTCTTTTGCTTGGATTTCACTTTGGAATTGTCACTTTCTCACTGAAATTGACTTTCAATTGCTTATTCATGCACTTTTGAAGTGCGTTCATTCTCATTGTATATATGAAAAAGTTTATCTTTTTCATGCTAGTTCTTGTTTTTCAACCTTTGCATTCTACAAAGTGAGATATCTTGTAACTCAACATTTTAGATTTAATATAGTTTTACAGCTTTACAGGTTATCATTTTTGCAGAGTTTCCTTCTTTTCATTATTGCGATTCAATATTAGCCTTCTCAGAATCAGGAGTCTTGTATTTATTTTGAATGTTTAAGGTGCAAATTTAATGTGTTTGATTTCAAAGCCTTTAAATTCCTATCATGTTCATGAATACATGTACACAGAAAAAGCAATTTTAGTTACAAATCATAAGTTGTGCTGCTAATTTATCCTCTCCTTTAGGTTGTGAAAATATCATTTTCCTTCATTAAGAATGGATTATTAGGCCTTCTGATGAGACACTTATGTAATTAGATTGCCCAATTTGAGTTGTGAAAATAGATTCCGTAATAATCAGTTGTGAATCAATCTGCTCATAAATATCAATTAGGTACATCACCGAAGTTTTAGTTTTAGTTCATGCATTCAATTCAGTCCTTCTTACCCTTTTCTCAACAAATCATTCAAGTACCTAAATTGATCATCATATAGGAACCAACCTAGAATCTGGAGGTCTATCTTCGCCATAGGAACACCCATAGCTTGAAGATAGTCCCATGTTTCAAAATATTGCTAAATTTAATTATTAAAGCATTGAGGTGCAATCTGATTGACAACAATACCAACATATAGTGTTTGAATTTCTACGTGGCGAACACTAATACTAGGAAAGCCTTCTCAATGGATGTATAATTCAGCTCATGTCCTACCATGGTTCTACTAATATAGTAAATAACTCTTTCTTTTCCCTTTTCGTCGTGTTGAGCTAAGAGAGCACCAAGGGATGTTGTTGTTACCGATATATACAAGATCAATGGCTTGTTCAAAATTGGTGGTATAACGACTAGTGGTGTGAGCAAGTACTCCTTGATTTTATTGAACGTCGAATCACATTTCTCATCCCATTTTTATGCTACCCCCTTGTGGAGTATATGCGAATATGGGATAGTCTTATTTGCTAACTATGCTATAAACTAGCAAATGGATTGGAGCCTTCCCTGCAAACCCCTTAATTGCTTTAGTGTTCTTGGTGCTTCCATTTCGAGAATTTCTTTGACTTTGGTGGGATCGATCTCGATTCCTCTCATAGATACAATATACCCAAGGAGCTTTCTTGATTGCACCCTAAAGACACATTTCTTGGGATTGAGTCTAACCTTATATTCTTCTAGCCTATGAAAGATAGATTTCAGTACTGCTATGTGATCCCGACGCTTTCTTGATTTAGCTAATATGTCATCCACATAGTCTTCCATAGTTTTGTGAATCACGTCATGGAAGATTAGCATCATAGCTCTTTGATAGGTAGCTCCTACGTTTTTCAACCCAAATGGTATCATGTTCCAACAGTAAATTCCCCATGGCCAGGTGAAAGCCGTCTTGTGTTGATCATCCTTAGCTATCATGATCTGATTATACCCTAAAAATCTGTCAATCAGTGATAGCATTTCATGTCCTACTGTCATATCTACAATCATGTCTATATTTGGAAGAGGGAAATCATTCTTAGGACATGCTTATTTTAGGTCCCTGAAGTCAGTGCAGATGTGGATGCCCCCAGTGGGCTTAGAGATAGGTACAAGGTTTGAAACCCATTCTGGATAATCAATTGGCCATATGAAGTCAACGCCAAGGAGCTTCTGAAATTCAAGTTTGACCAATAATGCTATTTGTGGATGCATCTTTCTCAACTTTTGTTTTACTGGTTTTGGTTCTAGGTACACAGCTAAAAGATGAACCACAACCTTTAGATCAAGACTAGGCATTTAAGCATAGGTCCATGCAAAGTTTACCTTCCTTTCTCTCATAAATGTAGCTAAAAGTTCTCATTCTTCTATCAAGAGTGATTCTGCATAGAATGTGATATGTGGTGTTTCCTCAATTCCTAGGTTGATTGGATTACACTTCTCTACCAAGACTGTTGACTTTTCCTAATGAATAACACTAAGGGGAAGATTGAATCCTTCATCATTTGGTACCTCAGAGAGGTTTTCACCATTGGATGCATCATTTTTTTAATTATTTTTGGGTCAAAAAGTGCCACAGTGTGGTTTTCACTTAAAGACCTAGATAATACTCTTAAATTTTCAATTTTACGACTGAATGATTCAATTGTTTCCCCATAGTATACATGCGTGTCTAACTCAATGTTGAACCTAGCTTTATGATCTCCACATGGTAGAGTATCCTGCAATCCTATGAATTCTGAGAGAGCCTCATCATTTTCAAATGTGTCCAAGATCGGTGGTCCTCGTTGGTCATAATCGATGAGTTGGGGGTAGACTAGTTTTAGCTCATTGGTTTGGTTACTTGGCTTGAAAGATAGGGTACTAATCATCAAAAGAGAGGAATCCTCAAATAGCATGGGTAGGCAAATTATGGGGTCTTCATCACATACATCGGTTATGGGTAAGTGCACCAAGATGGTTCCCAAAAAGGGGGCTTAAGTGGCCACTTTTTTTTTGAAATTAGGAAATACTGACCTTGGACGTGAAATTGAGGATACTTACTCTCAAAATTTGAGATAGAACGAAAAGAAGGATTCAAGTGCCCCGAGTCTACTTTCTAAACTACTAATTTATTTTGAAAATGGTTGAGATTAAGGGGTTCAAATGAGGGATGTACACAATTTGGTATTGTTTTTGTCAGAAAAACATAACATAGCAACTCTTGTACGACCCTCATACGGTGAACTTTTTTTTAGTATTTTTAAAATTGCAATGGTCAGAAGTTAGCTAACAGTATGTAGTTGATGCATGATTTTTTTGATAATTTTTTAATGAATATTTTATTTTTTACTAATTTTTGTAGTGGACACTTCTTGAAAAATAAAATTTTGGTCGTGCTAACCCTACAAATTTTGAAAATTAATTGTTTTTTTATTTTTACTTTTTAAAAATTTCTAGAATGGAGTCTAGTTTCTAAAAATGTAATTTATTTGAAATTCTGATGAATGGTTAATTTATAACGAAAAAACACCAAACACTTCTTTTTGCCAAAAAAGAGACATACAAACAAAATAAATTATGGATGAACGACTTAACATTGTTAGAAGGTGAAAAAAATTACATCATTGGATAGCTAAGAGAGAACCTAACATTACCCAGATGTTTGATTTGTTTGATATTAAACCACATGCAATCCTGACAGTGAGCACAAACCCGATTATGTGAAATATTGTAGAAATTACAAAAACACGTCTCTGGTCGTTGGGAATGCCCTCCAATATTTTGGGTTGGTATTCCAAGACAAATACCAATCCTAAGGCTCAAGGATTCCCAAAGCAAGATATAATACGATCGCGTTATAATGCGCGCTCATGTTATATGTCAGTTTTGACATGGTTTTTGTTTGTGGGGAGCATGTCTAGCAAGACATAACACGAGCGCAGTATAACATGCTCACATTATGTCTTGCTTTATGTTAAATGCATATTGAATGTATGTTTATATATTTGTATGTTCGTTTGCACATGCATGCTTGTATGTCATGTATGTATGTATGTATGTATGCTTGTATGTATCAATGCATGTATATTGTATGTATACCTACTTGTATGTAAGATTTTATATATGTGCATGTACATGTATGCTTGTATGTATGTAGGATTGTATGTACATATGTATTATGCTTGTATGTATGTATTTATGTATGTCTTTAGAGGGAGGGAGAATTTTAAGAGAGAGATCTAGAGTTGTCTAGGTAGGGTGGGAGAGGGAGGCAAAGGAGGGAGAGAGAGAGAGAGAGTCTGGAGAGAGGGAGAGGGGGTGGAAGTGAGAGTTTAAGAGAGTGGGAGTGGGTAAGGAGTTGGAGTGAGAGGGGCTTAGCTAGGTAGGGTACGAGGGATAAAGGGAGTGAGAGAGAAAGGGGGTGGTGTTGTGCCCTCAACACACATGCCCCATTCGGAATGGGGACCCTCTCTTTCCTTCGCTTTGTTGGGTCGTTTGTTGCCTTCTCATTTTGTGTGCCCCCCTGTTTAGTGTTCAAAATGGTCACTGAGTCCCAAAAGTTCATCTTAAGTCGACCATGTTTCACCTCCCTTAAATTCTCTAAGTCCTTGGTCTTGGCGTGCCCCTAGTTGTTGTTTGCCTTAATGTTTCAAAACTGTTGTTCATGGGGCTTGTTGGGCCCGGCCTGCCGGATTGCAGGCCCGAATTGCCACTCCTAAGTTTTCGTTGCTTGTTTTCCATTTCTAACAGTCATTCGCTGGCGACATTCCACTCTTCGGGACCTGGTATTCCCATGAATGTTTTCAAATCGAAGCTCACCAACCTCTTTGTCTGTCGTACGTCCATTTATTGCTGGAACTTAATGCCTTCACTTCTATAAATAGCTAGCTCTGCACTATCATTTTCACATGTCAGTTTGATCAGAGTGATTCAGAGCAAGTTAGAGAGCCATCTCCCATCGCCGCCTTCGAGATTGACAAGTTTCACAGTTGATTCAACATGTTTATTAGCTCATTCATCGTCTGCATTCATCGGGTTCTTCAAGTGAGTTCACCACCCCGCCCTACTTCATGTTTTCTCTGATTTCTTCCTAAAATGATGAATTTAAAAGAGAAAGAACTCAAGAACTAGATAGAGGAAACCATGACACACAAAACCCATGTGAAAAAATCTAGAAAAACTTCATAAATCACCTGCAAGATGAGCGTAGAACATCATCCCTCTAGTGTTCTTCTTGATCCAGAGTGTTCATGCTTTGTGGGCCTGTGGCTTACCATCACCATCATTGACACTTGAAAATAGAGGTAAAACTTATAAACGACAAACCTATCATTTAGGCCCGCCACCGCAGGAAGCTTCTATCCCCTCGCCACTGAAGGGATCAAAGTTATGCGAGTCTGTCTCCACAGGATTCTGTCCCCAGGATGTTTCCCATGATTCACCTTTCCAAACGACTTTCTATCCCCAGCCTTCTGGTGGCCGATTCCCAGCCCTTCAATTGCCCTGTGGTCAAAATTGGTAAAATCTCAAGTCAATGTATGACTCAGACTCCGCCTCATGGACTTCCACCCACTCTGTGATGGCATTCTGGCCCCATCCATATGGCCTTCAGATCCCGCTGCTTCATCTGTCATGTAACATTGAATTGAGAGTGATCAGGTGACAAGTAGCCTTCGGGTCCCGCCTTGCAGACTTACATCCGTGGGTCGCTGTGCCAAACACACCGTCCTTAACAACCACTATCATCCAACGTTCCCACCTTTGGGACTTGACTCATTCACAGCCTCCAAAATATGAAAAATGAAAGAAGTGAACCATAACGGGTCATCTCCAGTAGACTTCCATTGTTGGGACTCTGTCCCATCCTGACTGTTGCAAAAGAGAAAACTACCCTTGTACTCCAAGCCTTCAGAACCCGACTTCCCTTTTGCCAATGAACTTCCTTAAGCGAAACAAAAAAAACATGGAGGCCAAGTCCTTGGTCGGGCCCAACTCTTTGGGTGGCCCCCATCGGACTTTTGTACGTCTTCTACCATTTCAAATGACAATCTCCAAGTGGCTTTCGGCCTCCTTCGACTTGAAATGCCCAAATGCCAAACTATAATGTCAACCACCCTCCAGAGTCGCGGGTCCCACTCAGCAGAACTCCACCCCCAAAATGTTGTCTCACCAAAGCCGTTTTGACTGGAAAACTCTAGACAGCTAAGCTCCTTCTCAATTTTGATTGCCTAAAGAGTGACCCAAATTCCTTCCAATCACGAAACAAACTTTGAACCATGTGCCAAAATGGCCTATTCTCCTTAATGGACCCAACAATTTGACCAAGTCTTAGGGCGGGTGGAACATTGTGGGCCGCCCTACCCTGTTTTCCCTTCTAAAATAGCTATTCGGCTAGAGAAGTTCGACCCCTAGGGCCCAAATCATCCAAACTCCCTCTTGTGAAATACTCATGACAATCTGGATTATATAAATGCTAAATTATCTAATCTGACTCTATTTGCAAGGATTTGGATAACACTTCCATGCTTTCATGCTTGATTTTACTCACCTCTCCTTTGTAGAATATATAGAATCAGGTGCGGGACCTTCAAGAGTCGTCGTGGAGAAAGAAAAAGGAAAGAAAACAGGCAAGGAACCCTGTGGGAAAGAAGATAAGGATCAAATGAAATATCAGTTCCAAGGGGGATCCCTAAAATCCAAGGTCACCACAGAGTGGAAGGAGGTCTTTGACACATAGAAATCAACGAATTCAAGCAAAGGGTCAGGATCAACCCTACGATAGAGAATGCAAGACTAATTAGAAGCAGTGGGCTAGCCAAAGTTGCAGGCTTCCCTCCCACTCTTGTCACCCTTGAACTAGTAATGGTTTGCAAGGAGGCATACCAGCTGGAGACTCAAACCATAGTGGATAGGGATGGAAACATTTTAGCTACCATATCTTCCAAGGAAATAACAAAGACTTTTCATATCCCTACCTTTGGGGAAATGGAAATACCAACTAGGGATGATGGCAAGACAATGTGGGAGGAGGACCCACTCAATTTAAGAAACTCATAAATTAGTTTTGGCTGAAGGAGAAGAGGGGTAGTGCTGCAAAGGTTCCCCAAGAACTGTTTTGAAGTGATTTTTATGAAGATTACCATGATTTGGTAACATTGCTAAGTAGAGTCATGGGCCTCTCGATTGTTGCCTACTTCCAAGAATGGATGGTCTACTTTGTAGAGAAGATTCTCTGGGGCGAGGTCACATTCTATTGGGCAGGGATAATCAGTGATTGCTTCCATGAGTAGTTTATTGCTATTAAGAAGACCTCCAAATTCTACTTGACATCCTATTTGGTCTACTTTTTGGCCAAATGAAAGCAATATAGAGGCTTATTCAGAGCTCCAGATGAGGAACCTAGTAGGGAGCTAAAAGTTTATGACAAATATTCCCAACTGCAATATAGGAACTTTAAGAAGGATTACTATAAGGTTAATGACTCTTTCATAGGTCATATCATTATATTTCTTGGGGTTACTTCAAGAGGCAAGTCTCCCACAACACGAATGCATTTCTGAAATAGTTTTCCTTTCTATTCATCCAATATTTGAAGTTCACATATATTTGTGTAGAAGGCTTCTCCAAGAGACCAAACAAGCTGCTCTGGTACCCTAATGACCGGATAATACTATTGGAGCTCTCTCGAAAGTTACAACATGTGCACACCCTTTTGAGTAGAAAACATAAGGTAGGGATTCCTTATCTCCTCTCCTTCGACCAAGGGTTATACAAACTCTATACCTCTTAGTGTGTTGATAATTAAGAGAAGGAATTGGTCGAATACCATTTGAGACTCCACATTGCCCAGCCACAGATGGATCCCTATGGCCATATCAATAATATGCTTGGACTTGAATATTCCCATCCACATAGTGTTGAGGATTTCTGGGCTAATTGCAAAGATGACAATTAAGTGTGGATGAGGCATTATATGCGGATGACCGCATACTTTGTAAAGAAGGTCAATATGTTACTAGTGTCTAACTAAGTGGAAGAAGATGAATGGTCATGGATCCTCGATATAATGTGGTCACCAACCTACCGCTACCACTGATTGATTAGGATGAGTAAGAGGTTGACGACCTCGACATTCTAACCAAGCCCATCGAGCTTGAACAAAAGAATGGATTGATGGGAAAGTTGCCCGATTGAAGCAAAAAGGGGTCACTTTGACCTATGAAGGGATAAAAAATAGGCCAAGTGGAATAGACAGCGGGACAGTTGCTGCTCCATCAGGAGAAACTTCAAAATCCCCTCCAGTTACCAGGTCAAGGAAAAGAAAAGAAACTGATGAACAATAGCTCAATCCCAAGGTGTATACAAGAAAGGCCTTAGAAGGTGAACCTTCCAAGAAACATAAGAGTTTGGGCACTCCCACAGAGATGCCTATTATTCAAGAAGATCCGCTCCATGAGGGAGATCGCCACTTGTCAGCTCCACTACCACTGTTCCTTTGCTTGCTTCTCAGGCCATGGTGGCTACTTCCTCTCCTGCGGTGGACATCTCGATCCACCTTGCCTCTTCTTCAACTACTAGATAGGTTGTAATGATTGACTCTTCTTCTGCCACCACCTCTCCACTCTCTTCTGCTTTTATGTCTCCAACCACATCCCTCTCATTAGTAATAGCAACAATACCCATATCCACACTCTCACTTCCAAAGGCATTCTCTCGACATATGCAAAAGGTTCCTATCAAGATTTATGAAGTATTGATGAACCCAACTATTTAGGTTGCCTTGGCCCAGATCCTTGCTAGTATCCCCACCTCGACTCCTCCAACTGAACCACCCGAAATGAAATCCATAATGGAAATATCTGAGGAGTTGGAATGACAAGAGAAGGAAGCCACAAAGGCATTGGAGGAAGAATCAGATGACTACCATGAACACCCAGATCACAAACATTTACAAATTAATAAGGTAGTCCATGAAGGAGAGGAAACCGAGTCCTGCAAGGAAGATGAAGAAGAGGATGTCGACACCAAATATATTGTAGAAACCTTCAATGTAGACCTGGAAGAAGAGTTAGCTCAACAGTTAAAGGATATTGGAGAGGAAGTGGAAAGACCACCTCTCAAAGAAGAAAATGAGTCTAGTGATAAAATGGAAGAAGATATTGAATTTCTAGTTGGGGAGCAAGAAGAAAGCCCCAAGCATGGAGAAGAGGTGTCTCTCTCAGAAGGGTAGGAAGAACAAGAAAAGAAAGAACAGGAGCATGTGTCACCTCAACGTGTGGAAGAGGAGAGTAAAGAAGAAGATAAGCCCCAAGAAGAGCCTCAAGCTAACAAGAGTCTCAAAATAGAGTAGCCCGAGGAACATGAGCATGAAGAAGAGAAGGAAGAAAAGGATACTGAAAGGGAGAACAGCCCCAGAGAATGCATGCCCACCATGTCCCCATCAAATGCATGGTGTTCATCTGGGACTCTAACAAAGAAGAAGAGGACACAAGGACGGAGTAGGAAGCTCCTGATGATAAAGAGATTAGAGTCAGTAGGGAAAAAGAAGAAGGTGATCATGAATCACCCAAGGAAGAGTCTTAGATGCCTAAGTGGCTGGAAAAGGAAGAGTCTTAGATGCCTGAGTGGCTAGACAAGCAACTGGAGAAGAAGGCTCTTGCTCCAAGAGATCTAAAAGCAAGGTTAGAAGCCATCTTGGCCCAGGCTCAAATTAGCACCAAGAAAGAGAAGAAGTCCAAAGTTAGATCCAAGCTGACAATGGACGCTTCCGGATCTAGGATCGTGCAGGTAGCCATGCCGGTGGTGGGAGAAGAAGAAATAAGTTACGTCTCCACCATTGACTTGGGGATAACCACTAGAGAGTAGAAAATAGATCACCTTTAGGAGTCCATTGCCACGGTGGTACATTTGATGTAGAAGGACAAGCTCTCCAAGAAGAGCTAAAGGCACAATTGGCTGATTTGACATCCTATATTCAACAGTGGTCATCAACAGAAGAGCTTCCTACCACATGCTTGGCACCACCACAACTGTTATCCCACGACCACATTGACAAGCTCGAGAGAAGGAAGAAATGGACTAAGACTACAAAAGATTGGTTCCAACAAGTCCTGTATGCCAAAAACATGGGCATCAGTCGTGTTTTCAGGACAACAAATAAATTCTTAGAAGTATAGAAAACCCTTGATGGCACGAGGAAGTTCTGCATTGACTTCCCAAGGATATATGAATCCACTTACCCTAAAATTGAGGCCATCTTAAAGATGCCTCATAAAATATGGGAAGAAGACCTTGCATTCGCGGAGGATGATCACTAGCTGGTGGATATGTGGAAGATGGATTTCGACCACAAAAAAGAGATACTGGAGCAAGTCCTCTACAAAGTGGAGACAGACATTGATTGTGCCAAGGACATCAAGGCAATCTGTAATTAGTATCTGAAATTGATGATAGGCTACGATGTGCCCGCTTTTGAGATCGATCAGAAAAAAGTTGAAGCCTTATTTCCATAAGATGATGGAAGATGGACTATCGGGCGAGCTCACCACAGATTTCATGAATTTTGTTGTTCGGGCTTTCACCCAATTTGAACAATTCAGGGATAGTACAACGAAGTGTGATGAAGATTGGGATACACTTACGAGCCAATCTAAACAATGGAACTACCAGGTTCTCCAATCCAATATAATGGAGATCGAGAAACTTCAGGCATTAATCAACTAGTTCATGGAATATGTTGCTTTCAAGAAGTAGGAGGGAAACCTGATCATTGATGACAAGCTCCTCACAGAATAGCTACAATAAAGGAAATCAGCTAGAAGACAAAATGCTACAGTGCTACCACAAGAGGACAAAATAAGGAAGAAGACAAGGAATGTATTTTAAATTGTAATATATTTGGGGGTAGATGAAACTCTAGTTTGTAGTGAATCTTGGCCACATAATGCAAATCAATCTTGGCCATTAATTTTTCTTTTTAAGCACTATAAATAGGGGGTCTCCTCTTATTGTCAGAGGGATTTGAGTTGTTGTAAGGACATGCTGCAAATTTTTTAATAGAAATTAATTGGTTTTGATGGATTCTTGAGTTTCTTTGCATGTTACATGGTTCATCTTCCATAGTCAACTAATTTAGATAGATCTACTTTGTTGTTTCAGCTGGTTTTAGATTACTTTGGTAGATTAGTTAATGTTGTTCAATGGTTGTGAAGATTTCTTCTATGTTGATGCCTTTCTTGTCCATACTTTTTGCTGTTTGTTGATGGTAAATAGCTATGTAAAGTTAGTCTGGGCATAAACTAAAGCTACTCCAAACTTCTATCTTTTATTCATGCATGTTTATGGTGAATGAATGGTTGAATATTTGTAGTCCTTAGAAGCTTGCACAAGTTTCACGATACTATGAGTTAATCTGATTAAGTGAGATTTTGTTTTGAGGAAGTTGTCCATTGTAGAACCCTCCATGACCACTGTTCATTGCTAGTTTCAAATCTAGGAACCTCTTCTCTTCCCTGCTTTTATTTTTATTTTTATAAGTATCCTATGCTAAGGTTCATTGCACATTGTAAAGCCAAATCTTAAGATAAAACATGAGTTTATGATTATTGTTCGAACCTATAGCGAACTGCACTCTAACTTCCCATCTTCGGAACTCCATTTCAAGATTTATCTCACATCTAGCCCAAACTACATAAGTCTGCCCTGTGATTGCTAGCAAAATCACATCAAACATCAACTAAGAAATCCCATGCACGTCATGACCTGACACCCGAGAGTCCTTGGGGTAGTGATTGGTAACTTGCTTGCGAATTTCTACCTTTTAAGAGAGGTAGTGCACCTATGCATTGCCTGTGTTGAGAAAGTGCTAAAACACCTATCAACATAACTGACTCTAGGAGGGTTGAGTTAAATTGGATTGAATTGGATCATTCTCCCTTGAAAGATTTCAAAGATTTTTAAGGTCAACACTAAACAAAGGGGAATTTCAAGAATTGCAGCCCCCCACAAGGGCTAAGCAAACCAAGGGATGGGATGCCGCCTCTTCCTCTTCCTCCATCTCTTCCACTTCTCTTCCACCTTCACCTTCCTCCACCTTTCATCCATCCTCCACTCAGCCACTCCAAACTTCCTTCGGGCCTCATCCTTCCCATAGCTGGGGAGTGGTCTCCACCCTGACCTTCCAAGTCCAAGGCATAGTCCCAACTGTCATTTCCCCTGTGCAACCCAAGGTGACTATTCCACAATAGCAAATACTGCCTCCACCTCCCCTCAATGCTTGGTTGGCACAAAATCCTTCTCCATTGCACTTCAATGCTTACCATGACATGCCCAAGAATTTGGAGAGCTTCTGCATGAATTTTAATCCTCGTGATCCAAAAAGGATGACAAAAGAACACATTAAGATATTTGAAATAGCAATCAAAGATATGCAGACCGATCATGAGGACATGGCATGTTGGCTCTTTCCATACTCATTAGGAGAAGAACCTTTTTATTGGTATATCAACTTGCTAATGGGGGTCCGTTACTTCATGGGACCTTATGATGAATGCTTTCCTATAGAAATACAAAATTTCGATCAACCCTTCAGAGCTGTACTGACAGTTTATGTCCATCTATAGGGAAATTAATTAGCTAATCAGCTCTTTCAATGATCGTTTTCATTGCACCTACATGAGACATCAACCCCCTTATGTGCTCAATGATGTTGTTGCCCTGCCCATCTATTGTGCAACATTAGATAATCTTACGTCGACCTTGGTGAAGAGATTGCGCCTGCCACTCACCATGTTGGTGAATGCCTATTCAGAGGTAGTCATTGCCAGTACTGATTTGGGATAAAACATTTCTAGTCCATTGCCCTCTTTGGGTTCAGTGGCTCATTTGATGCAGGTTTAAGGGCTCAACCAAGCGTTTGCTCATCAGACACCTCTTATGAACCAGGTGGCTCAGCTGCCCATAGTCCCACATCCAGGACAGTCGATGAACCAGGCACTTCCCATGTCTTCATACTTGTAGCTTCAACAACAACCGACCTATGCCCAAGCTCCTCAGGAGCAGCAGACGTACTCCCAACAACGTCAAGACCATTATACATATAGGGACCAAAATTTCCTCTAGCACAACAAAATCATCCAGTTGCCCCACCCATTTTTCTTCAAAATCAAGTGTTGTAGCCCAACAACACTGAGAAATACCAACTTGATGAGTTGGCTAAAATGATCAAGAAAATGTCAACAGAGATGACACACTCGAGAAATAAGAATAATCAATTGCAGGCCTCCCAATGTAGCCTCCAAGCTAATCTCAATCAAGATAACAAAGATAGTAGGGATAACCACGAAGCGAGTACCTCCTCAAGACAAAATTATGAACAGGGGCAGAATTCCAATCAAAATTTCGAAAGGAGACCCTCCTAGAGGTAGAATTGGACATGGAACATAAGGCCCAACAATGGGGGTGTTCCCACTCCTCTTGATCAACCTACAGGTAATGAGAAGATGACTAGTGGAGTGTACCTCACCGAGGTATCCTTATTTGGATGGTGCCAGATTCTTAAGATGAGCAAACATTCTGAGTTGGACTATCCTAAATTCTAGACAATTGTCGAAATTTTTCAAGTAGAGGTCCAAAACGTCATGGACAATGAAAACTGTAGAGACCTTGTTCAATCTGAGCCTTACGATTCCTCCTATCTCGTAGTCAACCAAGCACCATTCCCACGAAGCGACTACGACAAGCCTAAAATCGAGACCACCGCTACCAAGAATGAAGATGTACAAGAGGTAAGTGCCAAAGAAACCTTCTTTCAAATTTTTGCTTCCATAGACAATGGTCCAATAGATGAGGAAGAATTATATGTAGACGAGGTTCAAATGTTTCACCAAAGAGTGACTCCTTACTACCTTAGAAATAGACAGGTGGGTGGACCTTTTAGTACTTCCACACCACCTAATAATTTCAGCACTCCACTTGATCCCAATGCCAACAATAATCCTGGCTTTCCTTATGTTCCCACTGAATATCTCAATAAGGATAGGCCATCAAACTAGCCACAAAATCAGCCTCAAGGTCAACCCCAAAATCAATCAAGGAAAACAAAAGCCCAGTCTGCTAGCTCTACCATAGGCCAGACATTCAAATATGAAATTGAACAAATGGGTGAATATGTTGCCAAGGAGTTCAAAAAGATCAAAATCAACTTGTCCGCCTTTGAGTTACTTAAGGTCCCAACTATCAGACATGTATTCTTTAGAGTCATTAATGGGACTCCTTCCTCTAAGACAACACAAGAAATACCAACTAAGAGAGTTTCTTTCGAAGACCCTCCAAATGAACCCGTTATTCAACAAATTCATGGCAAGAAGGTTGATCCACCTCAAGGTTAGCCAACAGGTAAGAAAATTTACAAAGAATCAGATCAAAACAATAGGCAAAGCTCTAGGGATCAACCCTCTGGGTAGACTAAGGACAGGATTGGTGATAAGAACAAAGCTTAAATAACTCAGATAGATACACCCATGGACCTCTTCCAAGAAAAGTTGGAAACACCGCCCTTCCTTACCACCATCCAGATATTCAGAAATAATTTGCACAATTGCTTGATTGACTCCAGAGCATCAACCAATGTTATGCCTCTAGCCATATGAAAAGCACTTGGGATTACCCCCTCCCTCAAGGAGAAAGGTGACCCAACTAGACAAAACCGAGGTAAACATTGTTGGAGAGATGAGTCGGATCCTAATGCAGATTGTTGTAGACCCAAGGGTGCAACAAGTTATTGATATCCAGGTTGCGGATATCCTACATACATATAGAGTTATCTTGGGATGGTACTTCACTCGTGCATTGAATGGATATGTGCAACTAATTTTTCTCACATGTGGCTGCCATGGAAGGGACTGCCAAATTAGATTCGCATAGATCGAGAGCTACACATGAAATTCATGATTACGGAGTATAACAACACCACCAATGAGATATTGTTCGTTGAAATAGAATTGGAAAATTATTGCCCCTTTACTTATCAAGAAGAAACAAAGCCACAAGAAGAAGGATTTCTTGTAGAGGTCTTCTTGGTACAATGTAGTCTCCCCACCAATATGATCCATGCACCTCAAAGTACAAAAATGTTATTGGAAGTAGAAGAAGAAGAGCCTTATGAAGATGGAAATTTAGGATTGCTAGATGGTTTCCAAGAGTTCATGGAGAAATGCATACATGATCAACTTAGCTTGGGTGCGAGAATGGACTTCTAAGATCTCTTACTGCCAAGCTGGTGCAAGGTACACATTGCTTCCCACTTTGAGTTTGAATGTTGCTTGTGCCAAATAGCAATGGAACATGTTAAAGGGTTAGTTGTTGCTTGGGCGGAGATTCTGGTAGGGTAGCCTACCCTCAACCATACCGAATCAACATCTACTCTACAAGTCATAGATAACAACTCGTAGCCTAAAGGGAATTAACACATTCTTGGCCCTGGTGTCAAAGAGCCTTCCAAATTCTGGAAATTACGCTTCAATGGATCCAAGTCAAAGCAGGGAGCCGGTGCTGGATTTGAACTCATCAACCCCATGGGTAAGACCTAATTTTCTACCCATAGACTTCAATTTTATTGTACCAATAATGTAGCGAAATATGAAGCTTTGGTCCATGGTCTTTTGATGGCCTTAAGGAAAAATGTTAAAATGCTGCAAGTTTTTAGTAATTCCAAGTTGGTAATCAAGCAAGTCAGGAAATTGTACTCCTTCCATCACAAGAGATTGGAAAACTATAGGCATAGGGTTTGGGATCTCTTAGAGAGTCTAGATGTATTCAATATATAGTTGATTCCATGCTCCTAGAATCAAACAGCTAGTGCCTTGGCCCAAGCAGACAGTACGCTGCAACCCCTATCCCTATTTGGTCTCAAATGATTCACAGTTGAGTTGACATCCACCCCATCTATCCCAGATAATGTTACTCACTTCCAATATTTAATGATGACAAGCATATCATTGAGTTCATCACGAGATCTGATGTACTTTCCACCCAAATAATAGATGAGGTTGATCTACAAGAAGTTGAATTAGATATAGGAGTTATTAACCTCAAGACCAACATGATTCCTAGAGGTATGGTTCAGCTAGAGCGTATATTTGATTTAGATTAGATTAGAGACCAAGACCAACAAGCAAAGAAGGAATCCATTAACAATGAACACGACATCCACAACCTCGGAACAACCGAGGAAATCAAAAATGTTTGTATTAGCAAGGTGTGTACTACAAAAGAAAAGAAAGGGATTGTGGACACTTTATGGGAGTATCATGATGTGGTGGCATGGAGGTATGAATATTTGAAGACTTATGACACCTCCATCATAACACATACCATCCCTCTCAGGCCAGATGTGAAACCCTTTTGGTAGAGACAACGTCCCATCAATGCCTTGCTGAAGCCGATTATTTACAAAGAAATGTAGAAGCTACTTTCAACAAGGATTATCTTTCCAGCCAGGCACTCTACATGGGTGGCCAATCGGTTAGGAAAAAGAACAGAGAAATCATAATGTACGTGGACTTCTGGAATCTGAACAGTGCCTCAGAAAATGACAATTATCTAGTGCCATCATTGGATGAGGTACTACAGATCGTCAATGGTTCTCAAATGATATCTTTTCTCGACGGATATTTTAGGTACAACCAAGTAATGGTGCAATTCGAGGATTGCCATAAGATAGTGTTCACCACCAAGTGGGGCACATTTTCCTATAGACGCATGCTATTTAGACTCATCAATGCTGGCACAACCTTATAGCGTGCCATGGACATTGCATTTAAAGACCTGATTGTAAGGTGCATTATCATCTACATGGATGATTTAACTGTGTTTTCAAAGAAATGGAGTGACCAGGTCTCTAATTTATGTAAAGTATTTCAATGGTGTCGGGAGTTCAAAGTTTCCCTTAATCCTAAAAAGTGTATCTTCGGAGTCACTAAAGGGAAATTTCTTGGGAATGTTATCTCGGAATGAGGTATCTCCATTGATCCTGAGTGTATCCAATCTTTGCTGAAAATCTTGCTACCAGGCACCAAGAAGGAATTGAAATCTTTCTTTGGAAAGATTAACTTCATTAGAAAGTTCATTATGGGCTTTGGTGAAATCATCAAACCACTCAATGCCATGTTAAAACAAGATGCAAAGATCGAGTGGACCCTAGAGGCAAAGCAATCCTTCGAAGAAATTAAGAAAGTGATTGCTGAAGCACCTATGCTAGTTAGCCTAGACTATCTGAAGCCATTCTACATCTACTCCTTTGCTTCAGATCACTTGTGTGCCAGCATCCTGACTTAGATAGACGACAATGGGAATGAGCACACTATTTCCTTCATGAGTGCCCCCTTGAAAGATGCTGAGTTGAGATACCACAATGTGGAGAAACAAGTGTATTCCCTAGTTCATGGAGTTAAGAAGTTCCAGCACTACATCTTGCGAAATAAGGTGTTTTCCATAGTTCCTGACCTAGCAGTGAAGACACTACTTATGCAAAATGAGTTGGACGAACGAAGAGAAAAGTGGGTTACTTTGTTGTAGGAATATGGCATGGAGATCCACCCCATGAAGTTGGTCAAAGGAAATGCACTCACTTGAATGATAATTGAAGCAACAGCTGATGTAGGACCTGAACTTACATTACAACAATACCAACTTGAAGACATTTCCCCAGGGGAGTGGTATGACGACGTAGTCTACTATCTGTTGAATCACAAGTGCCCACCCCGCTTGCAAGGAGTCCAAAAGTGTGCTCTTAGGCTGAAAAGTAGCAGCTACATGCTGCAAGGATCCATACTATACAACATGAATCACAAAGGTATCTATCTGAGATGCCTAGGCAAAGAAGAAGTAGATCGAGTCTTGAAGGAGTTTTATGACAAGTTTAGTACTGGTCATGGATCTGGTCCTTCTACCGCACATCAGATATTAAGAGTATGATACTATTGGCCAACAGTCTTCAAGGATGCTCATAATCATGTTCACACATGCCATATATGTCAGACCGCCGCAACTGGAGAGAAGAATGCTATTGTCCCATTGCAACTAGTTGTGGAGGTGAGGCCTTTTACGTAATGGGGTCTCAACTTCATTGGTTTAGTAAGCCCACCATCATCTATAGAACATAGGTACATTCTAACTGGTTCTGATTATTGCACTAGATGGAAAAAAGCCATTGCATGTGGGCAATGTACAACAAAGGTAGTTACGAATTTTCTTGAAAGTTTTATATTAAATCATTTTGGTTGCCCCTATGTATTAGTGTGTGACAATGGCCCTACATTTTACTCACTTAATTTTTCTAGTTGGGCCTTTGATTATGGGATAGCCCTCAAATTCTCATCCAACTATTGTCCTCAGGGCAATGGCTTGGCAGAATCCACCAACAAGAATCTGATCACTATAATAAAAAAACTGCTTGATAGGAATCCTAAAGACTGGTATACCCAACTTTATTTTTCCCTTTGGGAAGATCACACACATCACAAGGCTACCCTTGGTGATTCTCCTTTCCATCTTGTCTATGGCCTAGAGCCAATATTCCTAATCCACTTGAAGATTCCCACCCTCCAGTTCATCAATGATTTTACAAAGAAGGGGATTGTAGAGAAGCTCGCTTAGCTGAGCTACTACATCGAGAGGAAGTGCATGACTGTGCAATAGAATTTTTTTCCAAACATCAAGGCGTAGTCAAAAGATGGTTCGACCACCGAGCCAAAATCAAGGCCTTTAGAATTGCAGATCTAGTCCTATGTTGGGACAAGGTCCATGAGAAGAAAGGGGTACATAAAAAAATTGACAAGCTTTGGTTTGGCCCCTTTCAGATTGTTGAAATCCTAGGAGACAATGCTTTCTATTTAAAGACCCTAACTGGTGAGGACGTCCCATTGCTTGCCAATGGGCAACACCTAAAGTATTACTTCCAAGCCTAAGCTCTCTTGAGCTCTTCTTTTGTAAATACTTGTACATAGGCTAGTTTAGGTTGCTTTTGGTTTGCTTTCGTTTCGTTGCTTTGTGTTGCTTTTGTTTTGCTTGTCTCCCGACTGTCTTATTTTGATGAGAGTGTCTAGTCGTTATATTGCGGTGGCCGTACTCATTTAACAAATGGTTCACTCTATTATCTGTCTTTAGTGTTCTTTGGATAAATATTCATTCTCAAATATTGGCCCCTGATTACTGCTATGGAATGATTTCCTCCTTTGAAATCTGTTTTAGGACCCGACCCTTGGTTGAATCCTCTATACGTTCATCTCAGATATTGCATAAAACATATATTAATTATTTCCAAAGTGTTGTATAGTAGCTGTTATGATGGCTTGGTGAGTGAAAAATCTTAAGCTCGCTCCAGTGACCACTGTGGTTCCCAAACCTATAGTATGCTTCAGTGCTTGCATGGTTGAGAAAAAGAAAATGCTAAAAGAAGTACCAAAAGAAATAAAGAAAAGAGAACATGATGAAATAAAGAAACCATATGGGTGTGCAGATAATTCTACCAGGGCTATGGATGCCTAGCAGGTAGTAGAGCAATATTTGTGAGGTCACAATGACAACTCTGTTGGGGCTATGGATGCCTGACTGGTAGTGGGAAATGTCCAGGTTACTTTTGGTTTTGGACAATTCATGTAGCTTGCTCAGTTTGATTGGCTGCTACGTGTCAGTTTCTAAGGAAAGGTGATGAATTCACCAAGCACATACTCCCGAGATGTTTCATAGTTTGATTCAGCTAAAGATCTCATTCTCCTAGTTCACTTTTGGAAGTCGGCCCTTGGTCTATGAAACCAGAGATTTTGGGTTTTGAATGAGCATTTATCCTCAGAACGCTTGGGAGCATTCCCCAGCAAAGTCACCATTTGTTGTGCCCTCAGTACACACACCTTGTTCAGAATGGGGATCGTCTCTTTCCTTTTCTTTGTTGGGTCATTTGTTGCCTTCTCATTTTTTGTGCCCCCCTGTTCGATGTTCAAAATGGTCACTAAGTCCCAAAAGTTCATCTTAAGTCCACCATGTTTCACCTCCCTTAAATTCTCTAGGTCCTTAGTCTTGGACTATCCCTAGTTGCTATTTTCCTTAATGTTTCAAAACTATCATCTATGGGGCTCGTTGGGTCCAGCCTGTCAGATTGCCACTTCTGAGTTTCCAGTGCTTGTTTTCCATTTCTGACGGTCGTTCGCTGGCAGCGTTCTGCTCATTGGGCCCTGGTATTCCCATGGATGTTTTCAAATCAAAGCTCACCAACCTCTTGGTCAGTTGTACATCCATTTATTGCTGGCATTTAATGCCTTAAATTATATAAATAGCTAGCTCTGAACTATCATTTTCACGTGTCAATTTGATCAGAGCGATTCAGAGCAAGTCAAAGAGCCATCTCCCATTGCCGCCTTCAAGCCCGACAAGCTTCATAGCCGATTCAATACATTTATTAGCTTGTTCATCATCCGCATTCATTAGGTTCTTCAGGTGAGTTTGTCACCCCACCCCACTTCATGTTTTCTTTGATTTCTTCCTAAAATGATGAATTTAAAAGGGAAAGAACTCAAGAACTAGATAGAGAAAACCACAACGCACAAAACCTATGTGACAAAAATCTAGAAAAACTTCACGAATCACCTACAAGATGAGCATGGAACCTCATCCCTCTGGCATTGTTCTTGAGCTAGAGAATTCACACTTTGTGGGCCTATGACTTCCCATCACTGTCGTTGACACTTGAAAACAAAGGTAAAACTTGTAAATGACGAACCTATCATTCGGGCCTGCCATTGCGGGAAGCTCCTATCCCCTCGCCATTAAAGGGCTCAAAGTTATGCGGGTCCGTCTCCTTGGGATTCTATCCCCAAGACGCTGCCCATGATTCGCCTTTCCAAATGGATTTCTAGCCCTAACCTTCTAGTGGCCGAACTTTGATCCTTCATTTTCCTTATGGTCAAAATTGGTAAAATCTCAAGTCGATGTATGACTTGGACTTCGCCTCGCAGACTTCTGCCGTTGGAATTCTCTCTGCATTTCATTGCTCTATGAAGATATTCTGGCCCCGTCCATATGACCTTTGGATCCCACTCTTTTGTCTATTGTGTAACATTAAATTAAGAGCAATCAGGTGCCAAGAAGCCTTTGGGTCCCGCCTTGCAGACTTACGTTCACAGGCCGTTGTGCCAAACCCGCCATCCATAATAACCACTATCATCTAGCATTCCCACCTCTAAGACCCAACTCGTTCATAGCCTCCAAAATGTGAAAACTAAAATAAGTGAACCATAATAGGTCATCTCCAATGGACTTCTGCCATCAGGACTCCATCCCATCTTGACCGTTGCAAAAGATAAAACTTCCCTCGTACTCCTAGCCTTCAAAACTCGACTTCCCATCTGCCAATGAACTTCCCTAAGTGAAACAAAGAAAACATGGAGGCCAAGTCCTTAGCCAGGCCCGACTCTTCAGGTGGCCCACATCAGACTTCTGTACGTCTTCCACTATTTTAAATGACAATATCCATGCGACTTTCTGCCTCCTTCGACCCAAAATTCCCAAACGCCAAACTATGATGCCAACCGCCCTCCAGAGTCATAGGTCCCGCTCGAAAAAACTCCGCCCCTAGAACACTATCTCATTAGAGCCATTTTGAACAACAAACTCCAAATGGCCAAGCTCCTTCTTGATTCCTATTTCCCAAAGAGTGACCGAAATGCCTTCTAATCACCAAACAAACTTTGACCCATGTGCCAAAATGGCCTATTCTCCTTAACAGACCCAACAATTTGGCCAAGTCCTAGGGTAGGTGGAATGTTGCGGGCTGCCCTGCCCTATTTGCCCTTCTAGAATAGCTATTCGGCCAAGGAAGTCTGACCCCTGGGGCTGGAATCATCCAAACTCCCTCCTATGAACTACTAATGACAATTTGGATTATATAAATGCTAAATTATCCAATCTGACTCCATTTGTGGGGATTTGGCTAACGCTTCCATGCTTTCATGCTTGATTTTACTCACCTCTCCTTTGTCTATAGAATATATGGAATCAAGTGTGGGAACTTCGGGAGTTGTCATGGAGAAAGAAAAAGGAAAGAAAATAGGCAAGGCACCCCGTGGGAAAGAAGATAAAGATCAGATGAAATATCAGTTCCAAGGGGAACCCCTAAAATCCAAGGTCACCATAGAGTGGAAGGAGGTCTCTAACACAAACATTAGGCACATAGACATCAACGAATTCAAGCAAAGGGTCAGGATGAACCCTACGATGGAGAATGTAAGACTAATTAGAAGAAGTGGGCTAGCCAAAGCTACAGGCTTCCCTCCCACTCTTGTCTCCCCTGAACTAGTAATGGCTTGCAGGGAGGCACACTAGTCAGAGACCCAAACCATAGTGAACAAGGATGGAAATATTCTAGTTGACATGTCTGCCAAGGCAATAACAAAGACTTTTCATATCCCTACCTTCGGGGAAATGGAAATACCAACCAAGGATGATAGCAAGGCAATGTGGGAGGATGACCCACTCAAATGTAAGAAGCTCATAAATCAGTTTTAGCTCAAGGAGAAGAGGGGCAGTGCTGCCAAGGTTCCCTAAGAACTGTTCTGAAGTGATTTTTATGAAGATTACCAGGATTTGGTAACATTTCTAAGCAAAGTCATGGGCCTCTCGACTACTTCCTACTTCCAAGAATGGATGGTCTACTTTGTAGAGGAGATTCTCTAGGGCGAGGTCACGTTCTATTAGGTAGGGATAATCAATGATTACTTCCATGAGTAGTTTATGGCTATTAAGAAGACCTCCAAATTCTACATGACATCCTATTTGGTCTACTCATTGGCCGAATGGAAGCAATACAAAGGCTTATTTAGAGTTCCAGATGAGGAACCTAGTAGGGAGCTAAAAGTTTATGACAAATATCCCCAACTGCAATATAGGAACTTCAAGAAGGATTACTGCGAGGTTAATGATGCTTTCATAGGTCATATCATTAGATTGCTCAGGGGTGACTTCAAGAGGACAGTCTCCCATAGTGCCAACACATTTATGAAATAGTTTTCCTTTCCATTCATCCAGTATCCAAAGTTCATATATATTCATGGAGAAGGATTCTCTAAAAGACCAAACAAGCTGCCCCGGTACCCTAATTACCAAAGAATACTATTGAAGCTCTCTTGGTAGTTATGGCATGTGCACACCCTTTTGAGCAGCAAACATAAGGCATGTATTCCTTATCCCCTCTCCTTTGACCAAGGGTTATAGGAACTCCAAACCTCTCAGTGTGCCAACAATTCAGAAAAGGAATTGGCCAAATACCATTTGAGACTCCACACTACCCAGCCATGGATGGGTCCCTATGGCCATATCAAGAAGATGCTTGGACTTGAATATGCCCATCTACATAGCATTGAGGATTTCTAGGCTAATTGCAAAGATGACAATGAAGTGCAGATGAGGCATTATATGCAAATGACCACATACTTTGTAAAGAAGGTCGATTTGTTCCTAGTTCCTGACTAGGTGGAAGAAGATGAAGGCACGGTCATGGATCCTTGGTATAATGTGGTCACCAACCTGCCACTACCACTGATTGATTGGGATGAGCAAGAGGTCAAAGACCTCGACATTCTAACCAAGCCCATCGAGGCTCAAACAAAAGAATGGATTGATGGGAAAGTTGCCCGATTGAAGCAACAAGGGGTCACTTTGACCTATGAAGGGCTCAAAAATGAGCCAAGTGGAATAGACAGGGAGATAGTTGCTGACCCATCAGGAGAAACTTCAAAATGTCCTCCAGTTACTAGGTCAAGGACAAGAAAAGAAGCTGATGAACAACAACCCAATCCCAAGGTGTATGCAAGAAAGGCCTCAGAAGGTGATCCTTCTAAGAAACATAAGAGTTTAGGCAGTGTCATAGAGATGCCTGTTATTCAAGAAGATCTGCTCCATGAGGGAGAGGAAATGGAGGTTGAGTAGCAATAATCTCCACCTACTGGCTCCACTACCACTGCTCCTCTGCCTGCTTCTCAAGCCATGGTGGCCACTTCCCTGCCTGTAGTGGACATCTTAGTCCACCTTGCCTCTTCTTCACTACTAGACAGGTTATAATGACTGACTCTTCTTCTGCCACCACCTCTCCACCCTCTTTCACTTCCGTGTCTCTAACCAAATCCCTCTCATTAGTAACAACAACGATACCCATACCCACACTCTCACTTCTAGAGGCATTATCTTAGCATATGTAGAAGGTTCCTACCAAGCTTTCTGAAGTATTGATGAACCCGACTATTTAGGCTACCTTGGAGTAGATCCTTGCTAGGATCCCCACCTCCACTCCTCCAACTGAACCACTCGAAATGAAAGCCACAATGGAAATATCTGAGGAGTTAGAACGATGAGAGAAGGAAGCCACAAAGGAATTGGAGGAAGAAGCAGACGACTACCATGAACACCTAGAGCACCAACATTTACAAATTGATAAGGTAGTCCATGAAGGAGAGGAAACCGAGTCCTCAGAGGATGATGAAGAAGAGGATGCCAACATCAAATATATTGTAGAAACCTTTGATGCAGACCTAGAAGAAGAGCTAGCTCAATAGTTAAAGGATGTTGGAGAGGAAGTGGAAAGACCACCTCCTGAAGAAGAAAATGAAGTCTAGTGATAAAATGGAAGAAGTTATTGAACTTCCAACTGGGGAGCAAGAAGAAAGCTCCAAACATGGTGAAGAAGTGCCTCTCTCAGAAGGCCAAGAAGAACAAGAAAAGAAAGAACAAGAAGATGTGCCACCTCAACACGAGGAAGAGGAAAGTAAAGAAGAAGATAAGCCCCAAGAAGAGCCTCAAGCTAACAAGAGTCTTGAAATAGAGCAAATCGAGGAACATGAGCATGAAGAAGAGAAGGAAGAAAAGGATACTGAAAGGGAGAGCAGCCCCAAAGAATGCATGCCCACCATGTCCCCCATCAAATGCATGGTGTTCATCTGGGACTTTGACAAAGAAGAAGAGGACACAAGGATGGAGCAGGAAGCTCCTGATGATAAAGAGATTGGAGTCAAAAGAGAAAAAGAAGGTCATCGTAAATCACCCAAGGAAGAGTCTTAGATGCCTGAGTGGATAGAAAAGCAACTGGAGAAGAAGGCTCTTGCTCTAAGAGATCTAAAAGAAAGGTTAGAGGCCATCTTGGCCTGGGCTCAGATTAGCACCAAGAAAGAGAAGAATCCCAAAGTTAGATCGAAGCTAACAATGGACACTTCCAGATCTAGGATTGTGTAGGTAGCCATGCCGGTGGTGGAAGAAGAAGGAATAAGTTACAACGTCTCCACCATTGACTTGGGGATAGCCACCAGATAGTAGAAAATAAATCACCTTTAGGAGTCAATTGCCATGGTGGTATATCTGATGCAGAAGGACAAGCTCTCCAAGGAGGAGCTAAAGGCATAGTTGGCTAATTTGACAGCCTATATTCAACAATGGTCATCAACAGAAGATCTTCCTACCACATCCTTGGCACCACCACAACTGTTATCCCAAGACCACATCAACAAGCTCGAGAGAAGGAAGAACTGGACTAAGACTACAGAAGATTAGTTCTAGCAAGTCCTGTATGCCAGAAACATGGGCATCAGTCATGCTGTTAGGACAACAAATAAATTATTAGAAGTACAGCCATGACGACACGAGGAAGTTCTGCATTGACTTCCCAGGGATATATGAATTCGCTTACCCTAAAATTGAGGCCATCCTCAAGCTACCTCATAAAATATGGGAAGAAGACCTTGCCTTCGCAGAGGATGATCACTGGATGGTGGATATGTGGAAGATGGATTTCAACCACAAAAAAGAGATACTAGAGCAAGTCCTCTGCAAAGTGGAGCCAAACATTGATTGGGCCAAGGACATCATGGAAAACTGTATTGAGTATTTGAAATTGATGACAGGCTACGATGTGCCTGCTATTGAGATCAATTCAGAAAAGGTGAAGCCTTATTTCTTTAAGAAGATGGAAGATGGAATGTCGGGTGAGCTCACCATGAATTTCATGAATTTTACTGCTTGGGCTTTTGCCCAATTTGAACAAGTCAGGGAAAATATAGCTAAGTGTGATGAAGATTGGGATACACTTATGGGTCGATCTAAACAATGGAACTACTAGGTTCTCCAATCTAATATAATGGAGATCAAGAAACTTTGGGCGTTAATCAACAAGTTCATGGAATATGCCACTTTGAAGAAGCAGGAGGGAAACCCGGTCATTGATGACAAGCTCCTCATAGAATAGATGCAGTAAAGAAAATTAGCTAGAAGACAAAATGATATAGTGCTGCCACAAGAGGAAAAAATAAGGAAGAAGACAAGGAATGTATTTTAAGTTGTAATATATTTGGGGGTAGGTGAAACCCTAGTTTGTGGTGACTCTTGGCCACACAATGCAAATCAATCTTGTCCATTCATTTTTCTTTTTGAATACTATAAATAGGGGTTCTCCTCTCATTTTTAGGAGTTGAGTTGTTGTAAGGACATACTACAAATTTTTAGTAGAAATTCATTGGCTTTGGTGGATTCTTGAGTTTCTTTGCATGTTACATGGTTCGTCTCCCATAGTTAGTTGATTTAGATAGATATACTTTGTTGTTTCAGCTAGTTTTAGATTACTTTGGTAGATTAGTTAATGTTGTTCAATGGTTGTGAAGATTTCTATTGTGTTGATTCCTTTCTTGTCCATACTTTTTGCTATTTGTTGATGGTAGATAGTTGTGTAAATTTATTCTGAGCTTAAACTAAAGCTG
Source organism: Sequoia sempervirens (assembly GCA_007258455.2). Classification (NCBI taxonomy): domain Eukaryota; kingdom Viridiplantae; phylum Streptophyta; class Pinopsida; order Cupressales; family Cupressaceae; genus Sequoia; species Sequoia sempervirens. Next base: position 403,918,007 of record VDFB02353493.1, on the reverse strand, counting down.
CTCCAAACTTCTATCATTTATTTATGCATGCTTATGTTGAATGAATGGTTGAATATTTGCAATCCTTGGAAGCTTGCACAAGTTTCACGATACTGTGAGTTAATCTGATTAAGTGAGATTTTGTTTTGAGGAAGCTGTCCATAGTAGAACCCTCCATGACCACTGTTCATTGCTAGTTTCAGATCTAGGAACCTCTTCTCTTCCCTGCTCTTTTTTTAATATTTTTTATAAGTAACCTATGGTAAGGTTCATTGCACATTGTAAAGCCAAATCTTAAGATAAAACATGAGTTTATGATTGCTATTCTAACTTGTAGCGAACTGCACTCTAACTTCCCATCTTAGGAACTCCATATCAAGATTCATCTCGCATCCAACACAAACTACGTAAGTCTTTCCTATGATTACTAGAAAAATCACATCAAACATCAACTGAGAAATCCCATGCATGTCATGACCTGGCACCCAAGATACCTTGGGGTAGTGATTGGTAACTTTCTTGGGAATTTCTACCTTTGAAGAGAGGTAGTGTGCCTATGCACTGCCTATGTTGAGAAAGTGCCAAAACACCCAACAACAGGTGGGAGAGAGAGAGAGAGGGGAGAGAGAGATAGAGAGAAATAGAGAATTATGTAGGTAGGGTACCAAAGGGAGAGACTTGAGAGTGTGAGGGGAGGTGAGAGGGATAAAGGGATAAAGTGAGAGTTTAAGAGATAGGGAGTGGGAGAGAAGGGGTTGGAGTGAGAGGGACTTAGCTAGGTAGGGTGGGAGGGATAAAGGGAGTGAGAGACAGAGAGGGGG
>VDFB02353493.1:403831564-403907082 GCA_007258455.2 Sequoia sempervirens | reverse complement strand
CAGGGAAGTAGCCACCATGGCTCGAGAAGCAGGCAGAGGAGTAGTGGTAGTGGAGCCAGTAGGTGGAGATTATTGCTACTCAACCTCCATTTCCTCTCCCTCATGGAGCAGATCTTCTTGAATAATAGGCATCTCTATGACACATCCTAAACTCTTATGTTTCTTAGAAGGATCACCTTCTGAGACCTTTCTTGCATACACCTTGGGATTGGGTTGTTGTTCATCAGCTTCTTTTCTTGTCCTTGACCTAGTAATTGGAGGACATTTCAAAGTTTCTCCTGATGGGTCAGCAACTGTCTCACTGTCTATTCCACTTGGCTCATTTTTGAGCCCTTCATAGGTCAAAGTGACCCCTTGTTGCTTCAATCGGGCAACTTTCCCATCAATCCATTCTTTTGTTTGAGCCTCGATGGGCTTGGTTAGAATGTTGAGGTCTTTGACCTCTTGCTCATCCCAATCAATCAGTGGTAGTGGCAGGTTGGTGACCACATTATACCAAGGATCCATGACCGTGCCTTCATCTTCTTCCACCTAGTCAGGAACTAGGAACAAATTGACCTTCTTTACAAAGTATGTGGTCATTTGCATATAATGCCTCATCCGCACTTCATTGTCATCTTTGCAATTAGCCCATAAATCCTCAATTCTATGTAGATGGGCATATTCAAGTCCAAGCATCTTCTTGATATGGCCATAGGGACCCATCCATGGTTGGGTAGTGTGGAGTCTCAAATGGTATTTGGCCAATTCCTTTTCTGAATTGGTGGCACACTGAGAGGTATGGAGTTCCTATAACCCTTGGTCGAAGGAGAGGGGATAAGGAATCCCTGCCTTATGTTTGTTGCTCAAAAGGGTGTGCACATGCCATAACTACCAAGAGAGCTTCAATAGTATTATTTGGTAATTAGGGTACCGGGGCAGCTTGTTTGGTCTTTTAGAGAATCCTTCTCCATGAATATATATGAACTTCAGATACTGGATGAATGGAAAGGAAAACTATTTCATAAATGTGTTAGCACTATGGGAGATTGTCCTCTTGAAGTCACCCCCGAGCAATCTAATGATATGACCTATGAAAGCATCATTAACCTTGCAGTAATCCTTCTTGAAGTTCCTATATTGCAGTTGGGGATATTTGTCATAAAATTTTAGCTCCCTACCAGGTTCCTCATCTAGAACTCTAAATAAACCTCTGTATTGCTTCCATTCGACCAATGAGTAGACCAAATAGGATGTCATGTAGAATTTGGAGGTCTTCTTAATAGCCATAAACTACTCATGGAAGTAATCATTGATTATCCCTACCTAATAGAACGTGACCTCGCCCCAGAGAATCTCCTCTACAAAGTAGACCATCCATTCTTGGAAGTAGGAAGTAGTCGAGAGGCCCATGACTTTGCTTAGCAATGTTACCAAATCATGGTAATCTTCATAAAAATCACTTCAAAATAATTCTTAGGGAACCTTGGCAGCACTGCCCCTCTTCTCCTTGAGCTAAAACTAATTTATGAGCTTCTTACATTTGAGTGGGTCATCCTCCCACATTGCCTTGCCATCATCCTTGGTTGGTATTTCAATTTCCCCAAAGGTAGGGATATGAAAAGTCTTTGTTATTGCCTTGGCAGACATGTCAACTAGAATATTTCCATCCCTGTCCACTATGGTTTGGGTCTCTAACTAGTGTGCCTCCCTACAAGCCATTACTAGTTCAGGGGTGAAAAGAGTGAGAGGGAAGCTTGTAGCTTTAGCTAGCCCACTTCTTCTAATTAGTCTTGCATTCTCCATCGTAGGGTTCATCCTGACCCTTTGCTTGAATTCATTGATGTCTATGTGCCTAATGTTTGTGTCAGAGACCTCCTTCCACTCTATGGTGACCTTGGATTTTAGGGGTTCCCCTTGGAACTGATATTTCATCTGATCTTTATCTTCTTTCCCACGGGGTGCCTTGCCTATTTTCTTTCCTTTTTCTTTCTCCATGACAACTCCCGAAGTTCCCGCACTTGATTCCATATATTCTATAGACAAAGGAGAGGTGAGTAAAATCAAGCATGGAAGCATGGAAGCGTTAGCCAAATCCCCACAAATGGAGTCAAATTGGATAATTTAGCATTTATATAATCCAAATTATCATTAGTAGTTCATAGGAGGGAGTTTGGATGATTCCAGCCCTAGGGGTCAGACTTCCCTGGCCAAATAGCTATTCTAGAAGGGCAAACAGGGCAGGGCAGTCCGCAACATTCCACCTACCCTAGGACTTGGCCAAATTGTTGGGACTATTAAGGAGAATAGGCCATTTTCGCACATGGGTCAAAGTTTGTTTGGTGATTGGAAGGCATTACGGTCACTCTTTGGGAAATAGGAATCAAGGAGCTTGGCCATTTGGAGTTGTTCAAAATGGCTCTAATGAGATAGTGTTCTGGGGGCGGAGTTTTGTAGAGCGGGACCCGTGACTCTGGAGGGAGGTTGGCATCATAGTTTGGCGTTTGGGCATTTTGGGTCGAAGGAGGCAAAAAGTCGCATGGATATTGTCATTTAAAATAGTGGAAGATGTACAAAAGTTTGATGGGGGCCACCTGAAGAGTCGGGCCCGGCTAAGGACTTGGCCTCCATATTTTCTTTTTTTCGCTTAGGGAAGTTCATTGACAGATGGGAAGTCGAGTTTTGAAGGCTAGGAGTACGAGGGCAGTTTTATCTTTTGCAACGGTCAAGATGGGATGGAGTCCTGATGGCAGAAGTCCATTGGAGATGACCTGTTATGGTTCACTTATTTTAGTTTTCGCATTTTGGAGGCTATGAATGAGTTGGGTCTTAGAGGTGGGAATCCAAGATGATAGTGGTTGTTATGGATGGCGAGTTTGGCACAACGGCTTGTGAACGTAAGTCTGCAAGGCGAGACCCAAAGGCTACTTGGCACTTGATTGCTCTCAATTCAATGTTACGCAACAGACAAAAGAGTGGGATCCAAAGGTCGTATGGACGGGGCCAGAATATCTTCACAGAGCAATGAAATGCAGACAGAATTCCAACGGCGGAAGTCTGCGAGGCGAAGTTTGAGTCATACATCAACTTGAGATTTTACCAATTTTGACCACAAGGCAAATGAAGGGTCGAAGTTCGGCCACTGGAAGGTTAGGGCTAGAAATCCATTTGGAAAGGAAAATCATGGGTAGCGTCTCGAGGATAGAATCCCATGGAGACGGACCCGCATAACTTTGAGCCCTTTAATGGCGAGGGGATAGGAGCTTCCCGCAGTGGCAAGCCCGAATGATAGGTTCGTCATTTACAAGTTTTACCTTTGTTTTCAAGTGTCAACGATAGTGATGGGAAGTCGTAGGCCCACAAAGTGTGAATTCTCTAGCTCAAGAACAATGCCAGAGGGATGAGGTTCCATGCTCATCTTGCAAGTGATTCGTGAAGTTTTTCTAGATTTTGTCACATAGGTTTTGTGCATTATGGTTTTCTCTATCTAGTTCTTGAGTTCTTTCCCTTTTAAATTCATCATTTTAGGAAGAAATCAAAGAAAACATGAAGCGGGGTGGGGTGACAAACTCACCTGAAGAACCTAATGAATGCAGATGAAGAACTAGCTAATAAATGTATTAAATCGGCTATGAAGCTTGTCGGGCTTGAAGGCGGCAATGGGAGATGGCTCTTTGACTTGCTCTGAATCACTCTGATCAAATTGACACGTGAAAATGATAGTTCAGAGCTAGCTATTTATAGAATTTAAGGCATTAAATGCCAACAATAAATGGACGTACAACTGACCAAGAGGTTGGTAAGCTTTGATTTGAAAACATCCATGGGAATACCAGGGCCCAATGAGCAGAACGCTGCCAGCGAATGACCATCAAAAATGGAAAACAAGCAATGGAAACTCAGGAGTGGAAATCTGATAGGTTGGACCCAACGAGCCCCATAGATGACAGTTTTGAAACATTAAGGAAAATAGCAGCTAGGGACAGTCCAAGACTAAGGACCTAGAGAATTTAAGAGAGGTGAAACATGGCAGACTTAAGATGAACTTTTGGGACTTAGTGACCATTTTGAACATTGAACAGGGGGGGGAAAAATGAGAAGGCAACAAACGACCCAACAAAGCAAAGGAAAGAGACGATCCCCATTCTGAACAAGGTGTGTGTATTGAGGGCACAACAAATGGTGACTTTGCTGGGGAACGCTCTCAAGCGTTCTGAGGATAAATGCTCATTCAGAACCCAAAATCTCTGGTTTCGTAGACCAAGGGCTGACTTCCAGAAGTGAACTAGGAGAATGAGATCTTTAGCTGAATCAAACTATGAAACATCTCAGGAGTATGTTCTTGGTGAATTCATCTCCTTTCCTTAGAAACTGTGACACGTAGCAGCCAATCAAACTGAGCAAGCTACATGAATTGTCCAAAACCAAAAGTAACCTGGACATTTCCCACTACCAGTCAGGCATCCATAGCCCCAACAGAGTTGTCATTGTGACCCCACAAATATTGCTCTACTACCTGCTAGGCATCCATAGCCCTGGTAGAATTATCTGCACACCCATACGGTTGCTTTATTTCATCATGTTCTCTTTTCTTTATTTCTTTTGGTACTTCTTTTAGTGTTTTCTTTTTCTCAACCGTGCAAGCACTAAAGCCTACTATGGGTTTGGGAACCACAGTGGTCACTGGAGTGGGCTTAAGATTTTTCACTCACCAAGTCATCATAACAGCTACCATACAACACTTTGGAAATAATTAATATATGTTTTATGCAATATCCGAGATGAACGTAAAGGAGGATTCAACCAAGGGTCAGGTCCTAAAACAGAGTTCAAAGGAGGAAATCATTCCATAGCAGTAATCAGGGGCCAATATTTGAGAATGAATATTTAGCCAAAGAACACTAAAGATAGACAACAGAGTGAACCATTCGTTAAATGAGTACGGCCACCGCAATATAACAATGAGACACTCTCATCAAAATAAGATAGTCGAGAGACAAGCAAAACAAAAGCAATGCAAAGAAACGAAACGAAAGCAAACCAAAAGCAACCTAAACTAGCCTATGTACAAGTATTTACAAAAGAAGAGCTCAAGAGAGCTTAGGCTTGGAAGTAATACTTTAGGTGTTGCCCATTGGGAGGCAATGGGACATCCTCGCCAGTTAGGGTCTTTAAACAGAAAGCATTGTCTCCTAGGATTTCAACAATCTGAAAGGGGCCAAACCAAAGCTTGTCAAATTTTTTATGTACCCCTTTCTTCTCATGGACCTTGTCCCAACATAGGACTAGATCTACAATTCTAAAGGCCTTGATTTTGGCTTGGTGGTCGAACCATCTTTTGACTATGCCTTGATGTTTGGAAAAAATTTCTATTGCACGGTCATGCACTTCCTCTCGATGTAGTAGCTCAGCTAAGCGAGCTTCTCTACAATCCCCTTCTTTGTAAAATCATTGATGAACTGGAGGGTGGGAATCTTCAAGTGGATTCAGAATATTGGCTCTAGGCCATAGACAAGATGGAAAGGAGAATCACCAAGGGTAGCCTTGTGATGTGTGTGATCTTCCCAAAGGGAAAAACAAAGTTGGGTATACCAGTCTTTGGGATTCCTATCAAGTAGTTTTTTCATTATAGTGATCAGATTCTTGTTGGTGGATTCTGCCAAGCCATTGCCCTGAGGACAATAGTTGGATGAGAATTTGAGGTCTATCCCATAATCAAAGGCCCAACTAGAAAAATTAAGTGAGTAAAATGTAGGGCCATTGTCACACACTAATGCATAGGGGCAACCAAAATTATTTAATATAAAACTTTCAAGAAAATTTGTAACTACCTTTGTTGTACATTGCCCACATGCAATGGCTTTTGTCTGTCTAGTGCAATAATCAAAACTAGTTAGAATGTACCTATGTTCTATAGATGATGGTGGGCTTACTAAACCAATGAAGTTGAGACCCCATTACGTAAAAGGCCTCACCTCCACAACTAGTTGCAATGGGACAATAGCATTCTTCTCTCCAGTTGCGGCGGTCTAACATATATGGCACGTGCGAACATGATTATGAGCATCCTTGAAGACTGTCGGCCAATAGTATCCTGCTCTTAATATCTGATGTGCCGTAGAAGGACCAAATCCATGACCAGTACTGAACTTGTCATAAAACTCCTTCAAGACTCGATCTACTTCTTCTTTGCCTAGGCATCTCAGATAGATACCTTTGTGATTCATGTTGTATAGTATGGATCCTTACAGCATGTAGCTGCTACTTTTCATCCTAAGAGCATGCTTTTGGACTCCTTACAAGCGGGGTGGGCACTTGTGATTCAGCAGATAGTAGACTACGTCATCATACCACTCCCCTAGGGAAATGTCTTCAAGCTGATACTGTTGTACTGTAAGTTCAGGTCCTACATCAGCTGTTGCTTCAATTATCATTCAAGTGAGTGCTTGTCCTTTGACCAACTTCATGGGCTGTATCTCCATGTCATAGTCCTACAACAAAGTAACCCACTTTTCTCTTTGTTCGTCCAACTCATTTTGCATAAGTAGTGTCTTCACTGCTAGGTCAGGAACTATGGAAAACACCTTATTTCGCAAGATGTAGTGTTGGAACTTCTTAACTCCACGAACTAGGGAATACACTTGTTTCTCCACATTGTGGTATCTCAACTCAGCATCTTTCAAGGGGGCACTCATGAAGGAAATAGTGTGCTCATTCCCATCGTCGTCTATCTAAGTCAAGATGTTGGCACACGAGTGATTTGAAGCAAAGGAGTAGATGTAGAATGGCTTCAGATAGTCTAGGCTAACTAGCATAGGTGCTTCAACAATCACTTTCTTAATTTCTTCGAAGGATTGCTTTGCCTCTAGGGTCCACTCGATCTTTGCATCTTGTTTTAACATGGCATTGAGTGGTTTGATGATTTCACCAAAGCCCATAATGAACTTTCTAACGAAGTTAATCTTTCCAAAGAAAGATTTCAATTCCTTCTTGGTGCCTAGTAGCAGGATTTTAGGCAAATATTGGATACACTCAGGATCAATGGAGATGCCTCATTCCGAGATAACATTCCCAAGAAATTTCCCTTTAGTGACTCCGAAGATACACTTTTTAGGATTAAGGGAAACTTCGAACTCCCGACACCTTTGAAATACTTTACATAAATTAGAGACCTGGTCACTCCATTTCTTTGAAAACACAATTAAATCATCCATGTAGATGATAATGCACCTTACAATCAAGTCTTTAAAGGCAATGTCCATGGCATGCTATAAGGTTGTGCCAGCATTGATGAGTATAAATAGCATGCGTCTATAGGAAAAGGTGCCCCACTTGGTGGTGAACGCTATCTTATGGCAATCCTCGAATTGCACCATTACTTGGTTGTACCTAAAATATCCATCAAGAAAAGATATCATTTGAGAACCATTGACGATCTATAGTACCTCATCCAATGATGGCACTAGATAATTGTCATTTTCTAAGGCACTGTTCAGATTGCAGAAGTCCACGCACATTATGATTTCTCTGTTCTTTTTCCTAACCGATTGGCCACCCATGTAGAGTGCCTGGCTGGAAAGATAATCCTTGTTGAAAGTAGCTTCTGCATTTCTTTGTAAATAATCAGCTCCAGTAAGGCATTGATGGGACATTGTCTCTACAAAAAGGGTTTCACATCTGACCTGAGAGGGATGGTATGTGTTATGATGGAGGTGTCATAAGTCTTCAAATATTCATACCTCCATGCCACCACATCATAATACTCCCATAAAGTGTCCACAATCCCTTTCTTTTCTTTTGTAGTACACACCTTGCTAATAAAAACATTTTTGATTTCCTCGGTTGTTCTGAGGTTGTGGATGTCGTGTTGATTGTTAATGGATTCCTTCTTTGCTTGTTGGTATTGGTCTCTAATCTAATCTAAATCAAATATACGCTCTAGCTGAACCATACCTCTAGGAATCATGTTGGTCTTGAGGTTAATAACTCTTATATCTAATTCAACTTCTTCTAGATCAACCTCATCTATTATTTGGGTGGAAAGTACATCAGATCTCGTGATGAACTCAAGGATATGCTTGTCATCATTAAATATTGGAAGTGAGTGACATTATCTGGGATAGATGGGGTGGATGTCAACTCAACTGTCAATAATTTGAGACCAAATAGGGATAGGGGTTGCAGCGTACTATCTGCTTGGGCCAAGGCACCAGCTGTTTGATTCTAGGAGCATGGGATCAACTATATATTGAATACATCTAGACTCTCTAAGAGATCCCAAACCCTATGCCTATAGTTTTCCAATCTCTTGTCATGGAAGGAGTACAATTTCCTAACTTGCTTGATTACAAACTCAGAATTACTAAAAACTTGGAGCATTTTAACATTTTTCCTTAAGGCCATCAAAAGACCATGGACCAAAGCTTCATATTTCGCTACATTATTGGTACAATAAAATTGAAGTCTATGGGTAGAAAATTAGGTCTTACCCATGGGGTTGATGAGTTCAAATCCGGCACCGGCTCCCTGCTTTGACTTGGATCCATTGAAGTGTAATTTCCAGAATTTGGAAGGCTCTTTGACACCAGGGCCAAGAATGCGTTAATTCCCTTTAGGCTACGAGTTGTTATCTATGACTTGTAGAGTAGATGTTGATTCGGTATGGTTGAGGGTAGGCTACCCTACCGGAATCTCCGCCCAAGCAACAACTAACCCTTTGACATGTTCCATTGCTATTTGGCACAAGCAACATTCAAACTCAAAGTTGGCAGCAATGTGTACCTTGCACCAGCTTGGCAGTAAGAGATCTTAGAAGTCCATTCTCGCACCCAAGCTGAGTTGATCATGTACGCATTTATCCATGAACTCTTGGAAACCATCTAGCAATCCTAAATTTCCATCTTCATAAGGCTCTTCTTCTTCTACTTCCACTAACATATTTGTACTTTGAGGTGCATGGATCATATTGGTGGGGGGACTACATTGTACTAGGAAGACCTATGCAGGAAATCCTTCTTCTTGTGGCTTTGTTTCTTCTTGATAAGTAAAGGGGAAATAATTTTCCAATTCTATTTCAACGAACAATACCTCATTGGTGGTGTTGTTATACTCCGTAATCATGAATTTCATGTGTAGCTCTCAATCTATGCGAATCTGATTTGGCAGTCCCTTCCATGGCAGCCACATGTGAGAAAAATTAGTTGCACATATCCATTCAATGCATGAGTGAAGTACCATCCCAAGATAATTCTATATGTATCTAGGATATCCACAACCTGGATATCAATAACTTGTTGCACCCTTGGGTCTACAACAATCTGCATTAGGATCTGATTCATCTCTCCAACAATGTTTACCTCGATTTTGTCTAGTTGGGTCACCTTTCTCCTTGAGGGAGGGGGTAATCCCAAGTGCTTTCCATATGGGTAGAGGCATAACATTGGTTGATGCTCTGGAGTCAATCAAGCAATTCTGCAAATTCTTTCTTAATATCTAGATGGTGGTAAGGAAGGGTGGTGTTTCCAACTTTGCTTGGAAGAGGTCCATGGGTGTATCTATCTGAGTTATTTGAGCTTTGTTCTTATCACCAGTCCTGTCCTTAGTCTGCCCAAAGGGCTGATCCCTAGAGCTTTGCCTATTGTTTTGATCTGATTCTTTGGAAATTTTCTTACCTGTTGGCTAACCTTGAGGTGGATCAACCTTCTTTCCATGAATTTGTTGAATAACGGGTTCATTTGGAGGGTCTTCGAAAGAAACTCTCTTAGTTGGTATTTCTTGTGTTTTCTTAGAGGAAGGAGTCCCATTAATGACTCTAAAGAATACATGTCTAACAGTTGGGACCTTAAGTAACTCAAAGGCGGACAAGTTGATTTTAATCTTTTTGAAATCCTTGGCAAAATATTCACCCATTTGTTCAATTTCATATTCGAATGTTTGGCCTATGGAAGAGCTAGCAGACTGGGCTTTTGTTTGCCTTGATTGATTTTGGGGTTGACCTTGAGGCTGATTTTGTGGCTAGTTTGATGGCCTATCCTTGTTGAGATATTGAGTGGGAACATGAGGAAATCCAGGATTATTGTTGGCATTGGGATCAGGTGGAGTGTTGAAATTATTAGGTGGTGTGGAAGTAGTAAAAGGTCCACCCACCTGTCTATTTCTAAGGTAGTAAGGAGTCACTCTTTGGTGAAACATTTGAACCTCATCTACATATAATTCTTCCTCATCTATTGGACCATTTTCTACGGAAGCAAAAATTTGAAACAAGGTTTCTTTGTCACTTACCTCTTGTACTTCTTCATTCTTGGTAGCGGTGGTCTCGATTTTAGGCTTGTTGTAGTCGCTTCGTGGGAATGGTGCTTGGTTGACTACAAGACAGGAGGAATCATAAGGCTCAGATGGAACAAGGTCTCTACATTTTTCATTGTCCATGACGTTCTGGACCTCTACTTGAAAAATTTTGCCAGTTGTCTAGAATTTAGGACAGTCCAACTCAGAATGTCTGCTCATCTTAAGAATCTGGCACCATCCAAATAAGGATACCTCGGTGAGGTACACTCCACTAGTCATCTTCTCATTACCTATAGGTTGATCAAGAGGAGTGGGAACACCCCCATTGTTGGGCCTTATGTTCCATGTCCAATTCTACCTCTAGGAGGGTCTCCTTTCAAAATTTTGATTGGAATTCTGCCCCTATTCATCATTTTGTCCTGAGGAGGTACTCGCTTCGCGGTTATCCCTACTATCTTTGTTATCTTGATTGAGATTAGCTTGGAGGCTACATTGGGAGGCCTGCAATTGATTATTCTGATTTCTCAAGTGTGTCATCTTTGTTGACATTTTCTTGATCATTTTAGCCAACTCATCAAGTTGGTATTTCTCAGTGTTGTTGGGCTACAACACTTGATTTTGAAGAAAAAAGGGTGGGGCAACTGGATGATTTTTTTGTGCTAGAGGAAATTTTCGTCCCTATATGTATAATGGTCTTGACATTGTTGGGAGTACGTCTGCTGCTAGTGAGGAGCTTGGGCATAGGTCAGTTGTTGTTGAAGCTACAAGTATGAAGGCATGGGAGGCGCCTGGTTCATCGACTGTCCTGGATGTGGGACTATGGGAAGCTGAGCCACCTGGTTCATAAGAGGTGTTTGATGAGAAAATGCTTGGTTGAGCCCTTAAACCTGCATCAAATGAGCCACTGAACCCAAAGAGGGCAATGGACTAGAAATGTTTTATCCCAAATCAGTACTGGAAATGACTACCTCTGAATAGGCATTCACCAACGTGGTGAGTGGCAGGCGCAATCTCTTTACCAAGGCCGACGTAAGATTATCTAATGTTGCATAATAGATGGGCAGGGCAACATCATTGAGCACGTAAGGGGGTTGATGTCTCATGTAGGTGCGATGAAAATGATCATTGAAAGAGCTGATTAGCTAATTAATTTCCCTACAATGGACATAAACTGTCAGTATAGCTCTGAAGGGTTGATCAAAATTTTGTATTTCTGTAGGAAAGCATTCATCATAAGGTCCCATGAAGTAACGGACCCCCTTGGCAAGTTGATATACCAATAAAAAGGTTCTTCTCCTAATGAGTATGGAAAGAGCCAACATGCCATGTCCTCATGATCGATTTGCATATCTTTGATTGCTATTTCAAATATCTTAATGTGTTCTTTTGTCATCCTTTTTGGATCACGAGGATTAAATAGAAGCTCTCCAAATTCTTGGGCATGTCATGGTAAGCATTGAAGTGCAATGGAGAAGGATTTTGTGCTATTGTGGAAGTCACCTTGCGTTGCATAGGGGCAATGACAATAGGGACTGTGCCTTGGACTTGGAAGGTCAGGGTGGAGACCACTCCCCAGCTATGAGAAGGATGAGGCCCGAAGGAAGTTTGGAGTGGCTGAGTGGAGGATGGATGAAAGGTGGAGGAAGGTGAAGGTGGAAGAGAAGTGGAAGAGATGGAGGAAGAGGAAGAAGCAACATCCCATCCCTTGGTTTGCTTAGCCCTTGTGGGGGGCTGCAATTCTTGAAATTCCCCTTTGTTTAGTGTTGACCTTAAAAATCTTTGAAATCTTTCAAGAGAGAATGATCCAATTCAATCCAGTTTAACTCAACCCTCCTAGAGTCAGTTATGTTGATGGGTGTTTTAGCACTTTCTCAACACAGGCAATGCATAGGTGCACTACCTCTCTTAAAAGGTAGAAATTCGCAAGCAAGTTACCAATCACTACCCCAAGGACTCTCGGGTGTCAGGTCATGACGTGCATGGGATTTCTTAGTTGATGTTTGATGTGATTTTGCTAGTAATCACAAGGCAGACTTATGTAGTTTGGTCTAGATGTGAGATAAATCTTGAAATGGAGTTCCTAAGATGGGAAGTTAGAGTGCAGTTCATTGCAAGTTTGAACAATAATCATAAACTCTTGTTTTATCTTAAGATTTGGCTTTACAATGTGCAATGAACCTTAGCATAGGATACTTATAAAAATAAAAATAAAAGCAGGGAAGAGAAGAGGTTCCTAGATCTGAAACTAGCAATGAACAGTGGTCATGGAGGGTTCTACTATGGACAACTTCCTCAAAACAAAATCTCACTTAATTAGATTAACTCACAGTATCGTGAAACTTGTGCAAGCTTCTAAGGACTACAATATTCAACCATTCATTCACCATAAACATGCATTAATAAAAGATAGAAGTTTGGAGCAGCTTTAGTTTATGCCTAGACTAACTTTACATAGCTATTTACCATCAACAAACAGCAAAAAGTATGGACAAGAAAGGCATCAACATAGCAGAAATCTTCACAACCATTGAACAACATTAACTAATCTACCAAAGTAATCTAAAACCAGCTGAAACAACAAAGTAGATCTATCTAAATTAGTTGACTATGGAAGATGAACCATGTAACATACAAAGAAGCTCAAGAATCCATCAAAGCCAATTAATTTCTATTAAAAATTTTGCAGCATGTCCTTACAACAACTCAAATCCCTCTGACAATAAGAGGAGACCCCCTATTTATAGTGTTTAAAAAGAAAAATTAATGGCCAAGATTGATTTGCATTATGTGGCCAAGATTCACTACAAACTAGAGTTTCATCTACCCCCAAATATATTACAATTTAAAATACATTCCTTGTCTTCTTCCTTATTTTGTCCTCTTGTGGCAGCACTGTAGCATTTTCTCTTCTAGCTGATTTCCTTTATTGTAGCTATTATGTGAGGAGCTTTTCATCAATGATCGGGTTTCCCTCCCGCTTCTTGAAAGTGACATATTCCATGAACTAGTTGATTAATGCCGAAAGTTTCTCGATCTCCATTATATTGGATTGGAGCACCTGGTAGTTCCATTGTTTAGATTGGCTCGTAAGTGTATCCCAATCTTCATCACACTTAGTTGTATTGTCCCTGAATTGTTCAAATTGGGTGAAAGCCCGAACAACAAAATTCATGAAATTTGTGGTGAGCTCGCCCGACAGTCCATCTTCCATCATCTGATGGAAATAAGGCTTCACCTTTTTTTCAGATTGATCTCAAAAGTGGGCACATCGTAGCCTGTCATCAATTTCAGATACTAATTACATATTGCCTTGATGTCCTTAGCACAATCAATGTATGTCTCCACTTTGTAGAGGACTTGCTCCAGTATCTCTTTTTTGTGGTCGAAATCCATCTTCCACATATCCACCAGCCAGTGATCATCCTCTGCGAATGTAAGGTCTTCTTCCCATATTTTATGAGGTAGCTTTAGGATGGCCTCAATTTTAGGGTAAGTGGATTCATATATCCTTGGGAAGTCAATGCAGAACTTCCTCGTGCCATCAAGGGTTTTCTGTACTTCTAAGAATTTATTTGTTGTCCTAAAAACATGACTGATGCCCATGTTTTTGGCATACAGGACTTGCTGGAACCAATCTTCTATAGTCTTAGTCCATTTCTTCCTTCTCTCAAGCTTGTTGATGTGGTCATGGGATAACAGTTGTGGTGGTGCCAAGGATGTGGTAGGAAGCTCTTCTGTTGATGACCACTGTTGAATATAGGATGTCAAATCAGCCAATTGTGCCTTTAGCTCTTCCTTAGAGAGCTTGTCCTTCTACATCAAATGTACCACCGTGGCAATGGACTCCTAAAGGTGATCTATTTTCTACTCTCTATTGGTTATCCCCAAGTCAATGGTGGAGACGTAACTTATTTCTTCTTCTCCCACCACCGGCATGGCTACTTGCATGATCCTAGATCCGGAAGTGTCCATTGTCAGCTTGGATCTAACTTTGGGCTTCTTCTCTTTCTTGGTGCTAATTTGAGCCTGGGCCAAGATGGCCTCTAACCTTGCTTTTAGATCTTTTGGAGCAAGAGCCTTCTTCACCAGTTGCTTTTCTAGCCACTCAGGCATCTAAGACTCTTCCTTTTCTAGCCACTTAGGCATCTAAGACTCTTCCTTGGGTGATTCACGATCACCTTCTTCTTTTTCCCTACTGACTCCAATCTCTTTATCATCAGGAGCTTCCTGCTCCATCCTTGTGTCCTCTTCTTCTTTGTTAGAGTCCCAGATGAACATCATGCATTTGATGGGGACATGGTGGGCATGCATTCTCTAGGGTTTCTCTCCCTTTCAGTATCCTCTTCTTCCTTCTCTTCTTCATGCTCATGTTCCTCGGGCTACTCTATTTTGAGACTCTTGTTAGCTTGAAGCTCTTCTTGGGGCTTATCTTCTTCTTTACTCTCCTCTTCCACACATTGAGGTGACACATGCTCCTGTTCTTTCTTTTCTTTTCTTGTTCTTCCTACCCTTCTGAGAGAGACACCTCTTCTCCATGCTTGGGGCTTTCTTCTTGCTCCCCAACTAGAAATTCAATATCTTCTTCCATTTTATCACTAGACTCTTTTTCTTCTTTGAGAGGTGGTCTTTCCACTTCCTATCCAACATCCTTTAACTGTTGAGATAACTCTTCTTCTAGGTCTACATTGAAGGTTTCTACAATATATTTGGTGTCGAGATCCTCTTTTTCATCTTCCTTGCAGGACTCAGTTTCCTCTCCTTCATGGACTGCCTTATTAATTTGTAAATGTTTGTGCTCTAGGTGTTCATGGTAGTCATCTGATTCTTCCTCCAATGCCTTTGTGGCTTCCTTCTCTTGTCATTCCAACTCCTCAGATATTTCCATTATGGATTTTATTTCAGGTGGTTCAGTTGGAGGAGTGGAGGTGGGGATACTAGCAAGGATCTGGGCCAAGGCAGCCTAAATAGTTGGGTTCATCAATACTTCAGAAATCTTGGTAGGAACCTTTTACATATGTCGAGAGAATGCCTTTGGAAGTGAGAGTGTGGATATGGGTATTGTTGCTATTACTAATGAGAGGGATGTGGTTGGATACATAGAAGCAGAAGAGAGTGGAGAGGTGGTGGCAGAAGAAGAGTCGATCATTACAACCTATCCAGTAGTTGAAGAAGAGGCAAGGTGGATTGAGATGTCCACCGCAGGAGAGGAAGTAGCCACCATGGCCTGAGAAGCAAGCAAAGGAACAGTGGTAGTGGAGCTGACAGGTGGTGATCTCCCTCATGGAGTGGATCTTCTTGAATAATAGGCATCTCTGTGGCAGTGCCCAAACTCTTATGTTTCTTGGAAGGTTCACCTTCTAAGGCCTTTCTTGTATACACCTTGGGATTGAGCTATTGTTCAATCAGTTTCTTTTCTTTTCCTTAACCTGGTAACTGGAGGGGATTTTGAAGTTTCTCCTGATGGGGTAGTACTATCCCGCTGTCTATTCCACTTGGCCCATTTTTTATCCCTTCATAGGTCAAAGTGACCCCTTGTTGCTTCAATCGGGCAACTTTCCCATCAATCCATTCTTTTGTTCAAGCTCGATGGGCTTGGTTAGAATGTCGAGGTCGTCAACCTCTTACTCATCCTAATCAATCAGTGGTAGTGGCAGGTTGGTGACCACATTATACCGAGGATCCATGACCATTCATCTTCTTCCACTTGGTCAGACACTAGTAACATATTGACCTTCTTTACAAAGTATGCGGTCATCCGCATATAATGCCTCATCCACACTTCATTGTCATCTTTACAATTAGCCCAAAAATCCTCAACACTATGTGGATGGGAATATTCAAGTCCAAGAATCTTATTGATATGGCCATAGGGATCCATCTATGGCTGGGCAATGTGGAGTCTCAAATGGTATTCGACCAATTCCTTCTCTTAATTATCAACACACTAAGAGGTATAGAGTTCGTATAACCCTTGGTCGAAGGAGAGGGGATAAGGAATCCCTACCTTATGTTGCTACTCAAAAGGGTGTGCACATGTTGTAACTTTTGAGAGAGCTCCAATAGTATTATCCAGTCATTAGGGTACCAGAGCAGCTTGTTTGGTCTCTTGGAGAAGCCTTCTGCACGAATATATGTGAACTTCAAATATTGGATGAATAGAAAGGAAAACTATTTTAGAAATGCATTCGTGTTGTGGGAAACTTGCCTCTCGAAGTCACCCCAAGAAATACAATGATATGACCTATGAAAGAGTCATTAACCTTATAGTAATCCTTCTTGAAGTTCCTATATTGCAGTTGGGAATATTTGTCATAAACTTTTAGCTCCCTACTAGGTTCCTCATCTGGAGCTCTGAATAAGCCTCTGTATTGCTTTCATTTGGCCAAAAAGTAGACCAAATAGGATGTCAAGTAGAATTTGGAGGTCTTCTTAATAGCAATAAACTACTCATGGAAGCAATCACTGATTATCCCTACCCAATAGAATGTGACCTCGCCCCAGAGAATCTTCTCTACAAAGTAGACCATCCATTCTTGGAAGTAGGCAACAATCGAGAGGCCCATGACTCTGCTTAGCAATGTTACCAAATCATGGTAATCTTCATAAAAATCACTTCAAAACAGTTCTTGGGGAACCTTTGCAGCACTACCCCTCTTCTCCTTCAGCCAAAACTGATTTATGAGTTTCTTAAATTTGAGTGGGTCCTCCTCCCACATTGTCATCATCCCTAGTTGGTATTTCCATTTCCCCAAAGGTAGGGATATGAAAAGTCTTTGTTATTTCCTTGGAAGATATGGTAGCTAAAATGTTTCCATCCCTATCCACTATGGTTTGAGTCTCCAACTGGTATGCCTCCTTGCAAACCATTACTAGTTCAAGGGTGACAAGAGTGGGAGGGTAGCCTGCAACTTTGGCTAGCCCACTACTTCTAATTAGTCTTGCATTCTCTATCGCAGGGTTGATCCTGACCCTTTGCTTGAATTCGTTGATGTCTATGTGTCAAAGACCTCCTTCCACTCTGTGGTGACCTTGGATTTTAGGGATTCCCCTTGGAATTGATATTTCATTTGATCCTTATCTTCTTTCCCACAGGGTTCCTTGCCTGTTTTCATTCCTTTTTCTTTCTCCACGACGACTCCTGAAGGTCCTGCACCCGATTCTATATATTCTACAAAGGAGAGGTGAGTAAAATCAAGCATGAAAGCATGGAAGCGTTATCCAAATCCTTGCAATTAGAGTCAGATTAGATAATTTAGCATTTATATAATCTAGATTGTCATGAGTATTTCACAAGAGGGAGTTTGGATGATTTAGGCCCTAGGGGTCGGACTTCCCTAGCCGAATAGCTATTTTAGAAGGGAAAACAGGGCAGGGCGGCCCGCAATGTTCCACCCGCCCTAAGACTTGGTCAAATTTTTGGGTCCATTAAGGAGAATAGGCCATTTTGGCACGTGGGTCAAAGTTCGTTTGGTGATTGGAAGGAATTTGGGTCACTCTTTAGGCAATCATAATTGAGAAGGAGCTTAGCCGTCTAGAGTTTTCCGGTCAAAGCGGCTTTGGTGAGACAACATTTCAGGGGTGGAGTTCTGTTGAGCGGGACCCATGACTCTGGAGGGTGGTCGACATCATAGTTTGGCATTTGGGCACTTCAAGTTGAAGGAGGCCGAAATCCACTTGGAGATTGTCGTTTGAAATGGCGGAAGATGTACAGAAGTCCGATGGGGGCCACCCGAAGAGTTGGGCCCGACCAAGGACTTGGCCTCCATGTTTTCTTTGTTTCGCTTAAGGAAGTTCATTAGCAAAAGGGAAGTCGGGTTCTAAAGGCTTGGAGTACAAGGGTAGTTTTCTCTTTTGCAATAGTCAGGATGGGACAGAGTCCCGACAGCGGAAGTCTACTGGAGATGACCCGTTATGGTTCACTTCTTTCATTTTTCATATTTTGGAGGCTGTGAATGAGTCGAGTCCCAAAGGTGGGAACGTTGGATGATAGTGGTTGTTAAGGACAGTGTGTTTGGCACAGCGAACCACGGATGTAAGTTCGCAAGGCAAGACCCGAAGGCTACTTGTCACCTGATCACTCTCAATTTAATGTTACACGACAAATGAAGCAGCGGGATCCGAAGGCCATATGGATGGGGCCAGAATGCCATCACAAAGTGGGTGGAAGTCCGTGAGGCAGAGTCTGAGTCATACATTGAATTGAGATTTTACCAATTTTGACAACATGGCAACTGAAGGGCTAGGGTCCGGCCACCAGAAGGCTGGGGCTAGAAAGTCGTTTGGAAAGGCGAATCATGGGCAACATCCTAGGGACAGAATCCTGTGGAGACAGACTCGCATAACTTTGATCCCTTCAGTGGCAAGGGGATAGAAGCTTCCTGCGGTGGCGGGCCTAAATGATAGGTTCGTCGTTTATAAGTTTTACCTCTATTTTCAAGTGTCAATGATGGTGATGGTAAGCCACGGGCCCACAAAGCATGAACGCTCTGGCTCAAGGAGAACACTAGAGGGATGATGTTCTACGCTCATCTTGCAGGTGATTTATGAAGTTTTTCTAGATTTTTTTCACATGGGTTTTGTGCGTCATGGTTTCCTCTATCTAGTTCTTGAGTTCTTTCTCTTTTAAATTCATCATTTTAGGAAGAAATCAGAGAAAACATGAAGTAGGGCGGGGTGGTGAACTCACCTGAAGAACTCGATGAATGCAAATGATGAACGAGCTAATAAACGTGTTGAATCAACTATGAAACTTGTCAATCTCGAAGGCGGCGATGGGAGATGGCTCTCTAACTTGCTCTGAATCACTCTGATCAAACTGACATGTGAAAATGATAGTGCAGAGCTAGCTATATATAGAAGTGAAGGCATTAAGTTCCAACAATAAATGGACGTACGACGGACCAAGAGGTTGGTGAGCTTTGATTTAAAAACATTCATGGGAATACCAAGGCCCGAAGAGTGGAATGTCGCCAGCGAATGACCATTAGAAATGGCAAACAAGCAATGAAAACTTAGGAGTGGCAATTCGGGCCTGCAATCCAGCAGGCTCGACAAGCCCCACGAACAACAATTTTGAAACATTAAGGCAAACAACAACTAGGGACACGCCAAGACCAAGGACTTAGAGAATTTAAGGGAGGTGAAATGTTGTCGACTTAAGATGAACTTTTGGGACTCAATGACCATTTTGAACACCGAACAGGGGGGCACACAAAATGAGAAGGCAACAAACGACCCAGCAAAGCGAAGGAAAGAGAGGGTCCCCATTCTGAATAGGGCATGTGTGTTGAGGGCACAACACCACCCCCTTTCTCTCTCACTCCCTTTATCCCTCGCACCCTACCTAGCTAAGCCCCTCTCACTCCAACCCCTTCTTACCCACTCCCACTCTCTTAAACTCTCACTTCCACCCCCTCTCCCTCTCTCAGAACTCTCTCTCTCTCTCCCTCCTTTGCCTCCCTCTCTCTCTCCCACCCTACCTAGACAACTCTAGATCTCTCTCTTAAAATTCTCCCTCCCTCTAAAGACATACATAAATACATACATACAAGCATAATACATATGTACATACAATCCTACATACATACAAGCATACATGTACATGCACGTATATAAAATCTTACATACAAGTAGGTATACATACAATATACATGCATTGATACATACAAGCATACATACATACATACATACATGACATACAAGCATACATGTGCATACAAACATACAAATATATAAACATACATTCAATATTCATTTAACATAAAGCAAGACATAATGTGAGCACGTTATACTGCGCTCGTGTTATGTCTTGCTAGATATGCTCCCCACAAACAAAAACCATGTCAAAACTGGCATATAACATAAGCGCGCGTTATAACGTGATCGTATTATATCTTGCTTTGGGAATCCTTGAGCCTTAGGATTGGTATTTGTCTTGGAATACCAACCCAAAGGCTTGGAGGGCATTCCCTTACAATATTTCACATAATCGGGTTTGTGCTCACTGTCAGGATTGCACGTGGTTTAATATCAAACAAATAAAACATCTGGGTAATGTTAGGTTCTCTCTTAGCTATCCAATGATGTAATTTTTTTCACCTTTTGACAATGTTAAGTCATTCATCCATAATTTATTTTGTTTGTATGTCTCTTTTTTGCAAAAAGAAGTGTTTGGTGTTTTTTTGTTATAAATTAACCATTCATTAGAATTTCAAATAAATTACATTTTTAGAAACTAGACTCCATTCTACAAATTTTAAAAAAATAAAAATAAAAAAACAATTAATTTCCAAAATTTGTAGGGTTAGCACGACCAAAATTTTATTTTTCAAGAAGTGTCCACTACGAAAATTAGTAAAAAATAAAATATTCATTAAAAAATTATCAAAAAAATCATGCATCAACTACATACTGTTAGCTAACTTCTGACCATGTTGATTTTAAAAATACTAAAAAAAAGTTCACCATACGAGGGTCATACAAGAGTTGCTATGTTATGTTTTTCTGACAAAAACAATACCAAATTGTGTACATCCCTCATTTGAACCCCTTAATCTCAACCATTTTCAAAATAAATTAGTAGTTTAGAAAGTAGACTCGGGGCACTTGAATCCTTCTTTTCGTTCTATCTCAAAATTTTGAGAGTAAGTATCCTCAATTTCACGTCCAAGGTCAGTATTTCCTAATTTCAAAAAAAAAGTGGCCACTTAAGCCCCCTTTTTGGGAACCATCTTGGTGCACTTACCCATAACCGATGTATGTGATGAAGACCCCATAATTTGCCTACCCATGCTATTTGAGGATTCCTCTCTTTTGATGATTAGTACCCTATCTTTCAAGCCAAGTAACCAAACCAATGAGCTAAAACTAGTCTACCCCCAACTCATCGATTATGACCAACGAGGACCACCGATCTTGGACACATTTGAAAATGATGAGGCTCTCTCAGAATTCATAGGATTGCAGGATACTCTACCATGTGGAGATCATAAAGCTAGGTTCAACATTGAGTTAGACACACATGTGTACTATGGGGAAACAATTGAATCCTTCAGTCGCAAAATTGAAAATTTAAGAGTATTATCTAGGTCTTTAAGTGAAAACCACACTGTGGTACTTTTTGACCCAAAAATAATAAAAAAAATGATGCATCCAATGGTGAAAACCTCTCTGAGGCACCGAATGATGAAGGATTCAATATTCCCCTTAGTGTTATTCATTAAGAAAAGCCAACAGTCTTGGTAGAGAAGTGTAATCCAATCAACCTAGGAATTGAGGAAACACCACATATCACATTCTATGCAGAATCACTCTTGACAGAAGAACGAGAACTTTTAGCTACATTTTTTAGAGAAAGGAAGGTAAACTTTGCATGGACCTATGCTTAAATGCCTAGTCTTGATCCAGAGGTTGTGGTTCATCTTTTAGCTGTGTACCTAGAACCAAAACTAGTAAAACAAAAGTTGAGAAAGATGCATCCACAAATAGCATTACTGGTCAAACTTGAATTGCAGAAGCTCCTTGGCACCGACTTCATATGGCCAATTGATTATCCAGAATGGGTTTCAAACCTTGTACCTATCTCTAAGCCCACTGGGGACATCCACATCTGCACTAACTTCAGGGACCTAAAATAAGCATGTCCTAAGAATGATTTCCCTCTTCCAAATATAGACATGATTGTAGATATGACAGTAGGACATGAAATGCTATCACTGATTGACAGATTTTTAGGGTATAATCAGATCATGATAGCTAAGGATGATCAACACAAGACGGATTTCACCTAGCCATGGGGAATTTACTGTTGGAACATGATACCATTTGGGTTGAAAAACGTAGGAGCTACCTATCAAAGAGTTATGATGCTAATCTTCCATGACGTGATTCACAAAACTATGGAAGACTATGTGGATGACATATTAGCTAAGTTAGGAAAGCATCGGGATCACATAGCAATACTGAAATCTATCTTTCATAGGCTAGAAGAATATAAGGTTAGACTCAATCCCAAGAAATGTGTCTTTAGGGTGCAATCAAGAAAGCTCCTTGGGTATATTGTATCTATGAGAGGAATCAAGATAGATCCCACCAAAGTTAAAGCAATTCTCGAAATGGAAGCACCAAGAACACTAAAGCAATTAAGGGGTTTGCAGGGAAGGCTCCAATCCATTTGCTAGTTTATAGCATAGTTAGCAAATAAGACTATCCCATATTCGCATATACTCCACAAGGGGGTAGCATAAAAATGGGATGAGAAATGTGATTCAACGTTCAATAAAATCAAGGAGTACTTGCTCACACCACTAGTCCTTATACCACCAATTCTGAACAAGCCATTGATCTTGTATATATCGGTAACAACAACATCCCTTGGTGCTCTCTTAGCTCAACACGACGAAAAGGGAAAAGAAAGAGTTATTTACTATATTAGTATAACCATGGTAGGACATGAGCTGAATTATACATCCATTGAGAAGGCTTGCCTAGTATTAGTGTTCGCCACGTAGAAATTCAAACACTATATGTTGGTCTTGTTGTCAATCAGATTGCACCCGAACGCTTTAATAATTAAATTTAGCAATCTGTTGAAACATGAGACTATCTTCAAGCTATGGGTGTTCCTATGGCAAAGATAGACCTCCAGATTCTAGGTTGGTTCCTATATGATGATCAATTTAGGTACTTGAACGATTTGTTGAGAAAAGGGTAAGAAGGACTGAATTGAATGCATGAACTAAAACTAAAACTTCGGTGATGCACCTAATTGATATTTATGAGCAGATTGATTCACAACTGATTATTACGGAATCTATTTTCACAACTCAAATTGGGCAATCTAATTACATAAGTGTCTCATCAAAAGGCCTGATAATCCATTCTTAATGAAGGAAAATGATATTTTCACAACCTAAAGGAGAGGATAAATTAGCAGCACAACTTATGATTTGTAACTAAAATTGCTTTTTCTATGTACATGTATTCATGAACATGATAGGAATTTAAAGGCTTTGAAATCAAACACATTAAATTTGCACCTTAAACATTCAAAATAAATACAAAACTCCTGAATCTGAGAAGGCTAATATTGAATCGCGATAATGAAAAGAAGGAAACTCTGCAAAAATGATAACCTGTAAAGCTGTAAAACTATATTAAATCTAAAAGGTTGAGTTACAAGATATCTCACTTTGTAGAATGCAAAGGCTGAAAAACAAGAACTAGCATGAAAAAGATAAACTTTTTCAATATATACAATGAGAATGAACACATTTCAAAAGTGCATGAATAAGCAACTGAAAGTCAATTTCAGTGAGCAAGTGACAATTCCAAAGTGAAATCTGAGCAAAAGCAAAAATACCTTAAAATAAGGTTCAAACTCATGCAAAAATGAGTGAACTCAGTCTCGAACTCGTAGTCATAAAGCATGCAATTGATCTACAACTCCAACTGAACTGGAAATCCCTAAAAAGGTGGGCTAAAGCATGCAAAACTATCTCATTCTTATCAATTCGCCCATGCACATTGGAACTCCATCTTCATGTCTAAGTCTTTAGTTGAATCTGATGTGTAACTGAAGTAAAATTGTGATTCAACTTTACATAATATCTTCTCCACTTGCATTTGAAAAAGATGAATTAATTAAATGATTTATAACACATCATTTAATTAATCCATTTACATTGAATTATGCAAATAAAATATGAAGGATAAAGCTAAACTTGATACTTAGCATAAATTCAAAAATATGCACTATTCATTGATAATCATTGATGACCACCATGCATATATTTGTCAATAATTAAAACCCTGCCATAATATTTTAGCACAAAGTTCATATGTTGATAAGGCCAACCACTTTTGCTAGGCTCATTGACTTAAAAATCATGGCCACGGGAGGAGACATAATGATTCACAAAAATGATTTTTTTCAAAGCCAGAAGATAGTCAAAATATAGAACATCGAATTATGCCAAAAGAGAAACTAAGGAACCCTAAAAATCATTATTTTTTTTTTACTTTTGAGAAGCTTCATGAAGAAGTTGTCGACCGCCGCCATGGAGTAGGGTTTCAGCTTGAACTCATCATTCTCTATCGATTTTGATGATCTCTTGAAAGATTTTGAGCGTAAAAGGTAAGATGAAGTTCATTTCATTGCAAATTTGAGTTCTTTTGAGCATTTAAATACTTTTTTGAAGCCTTAAGGGCATGACTGTGATGATATTCTGACATATTCTTTGTCATTTGCACTTTGTCTGACTATGGCCGCCAATGAAACACTACTAGGGAGCTTGGCATGCGCACTTAATGTTGCCTTCTGTCGATTTCCCGAAGCCTGGAAATGGAAGAGCCTAGGTAGGCTCGTGATTTTGTCATTCTAGTCCTCCTCTCACTATATTTCGAAATTCATTTCTTAATATATTTTCAATATGAAAGGCCGAATACACCATCATTTTTCTAGGTGCTTTTAAAATTTGACAAAACTCAAAACTTCTCCATTTTGTGCCTCTTCACTATCTCTGGCCGTGGCTTATGATAACCCCATCTAGGTATTTACAATTCACTATATTTTGCATTTTTAGAATGAAACCCTTACATGGGTAAAAAGGCATTTGCATTTTTCCACCATAAAAAACAAATCTGAACAATATTGAAATATTAATGTTGTAACAGCCGCCATGGTGAATAATATTTTGACATTCTTGGCAGGAATTCGCATGTATAAACTCCTTTGTATCCGCATACCTGATGTCTTAAAAAAAAAACTATACTCTTGGCTGAAAAAAAACGTGGTTGTATAAACATTCCGGGTACTTGTCTTTGTATTATTAATCTGAGTATTCATGACCTTGACTAAAACAACATCATATTTGTATTCTCACATATTTGTAAGCCTGATTTATACAGGTTGCGGCCTCACAAATTTTTGGGTATCTGTGAAGTATTCGCTCTTTGTATCTTTTAGAACAAACCCCCACACTGCTCTTTTTTCCTGATATTCTGAGCTCCTTGCAAATATATAAAATATTTGTAATAACCATGAAAACGCATTTGCAATTACTGGCAAATTGTAGGAATTTTCCCTTATACTAATCATTGATGTTCATGGAAAATGATGAAAAGAAGAAAAATGATCACCTCTTTTGGTGCCTCCATAAAGGGTGAATACCTGTTACTGTTCTTGATGCCCACCTTTTCCCCTTGCTATCATGCACTACTCATTGTCATACAGTCATAACTTTGACTACTAACATGGCTACAACCATCATATATCTGTAGTGAATGATCTAACGTATAGCAATGTGTTGTTCTTTTAATGATAGTTGTTGCTCATTCTCCATGACTGTACTATTACAAATCTATACTGTTCAAAATAAAGATTTGTGCCTTCATTTAGTTGCATTCTTGGCAATCTCTCCCAAATACCTTTATTGGCATGATAGTCTTCAAACTGTGCTCATCTTACGAACTAGAAACATCAGTCATTTCAACCAACTCCTTCAGCTAAATAATTGATTTGTAATTGTTCTTTATCACTTAACTGTTTCATTCTGTAGTTGTTGTTTTGAATACCTTATAAATAGTGACTGTAGCATTTGGAAAACCTATTTCTTTGTCTCTCTTGTAGACTATGAATATGCTCCAGAGTTGTAAGGAACAGTTGAGATAACTTAATACCTTATTCTCCTGTCAGTTTAAGGAAGCTCAATGCCTCATTAAAATGTAACATGAATGGAAGACAGAGCTGAAACTGAACTATAACAAATACAATTAACGCTCTTTTAATATGCTTCTTTGTTTATGATGAGCAAAAGATAACTACTCAATTTGTTTCACCATGCTGAATTAGACTACTTTCATTATGATGTTATTGCTTTGCAGCAGTTACGTTTGATAAGTGTAACACTTGATGATTCTCATGTAATAATGTGAATGAGAGGTGTCATCATGATATGTCGGGCTCTACCCTTGTGGGAGCTCGTTTTGCTCCACATATCTGATAAAATGATCTCAAACATGATGAACCTGTTCCTACACATTGAAACAAACATGTTAGCAAAATAAAAGAAGTTGAAAGCTTCCATTGAGTTATGTTTTTCTTGATTGTCAGCCTTTCATCTGGTGAATGCTTGATTTGATGCAAATTACATTCCTGTTGATAGTGCAGGCATAAGGTAGAATGTAATTCATCATTGCTTAGAGTATAACTCTAACACCACTCCTTTACAATTTTGCAGGTTCATGGAGCGAGGAAACGAGGTTGCAGCAGCTTGGAGACGCGACGACTGAAGACACCAACGAAAGTGATTCATCATTATAGGCAATGATGAATTGCTCCTCTTCTTTACACTTATATTATGTTCAGTAGTGTAGTTTGTCCTTGAATTGTGTATTCATCATTTGATTGTCATAATCAAATTCAGTTACTCTCGTGGCTTGTGTGAGATTCAATGTTTTACAAAATAAATAAAAGACATTATTATGCAAATTCTCAATTTTCTGTTTCAAATGCTTGCACAATAAAACTATGATTCAGATGTAAATAGATCTCTATGATGATCAATGAATACTTTAATCAGCAAAACATGAAAAATTTATGTACCTATCAATGATGAATTTGATTCAGCTCTACCTGTTTGAGCTCGAAGTGAAAAATAGGTAACAAGTACATCAGATAAAACTCATTGCCAAGATAGATCCTCTCAAGTATCTACTTTTTAAAGCAACGCTTATAGGGTAGACAACTAAATGGGTCGTGATCCCGATAGAACACAACATTGAGTATGTTGAACGGAAGGCCATTAAGGGACAAGTAATTGTACACCAACTAGCAAAGGCACTAATATATTTAGAGAACCCATTGGTATCAAAATTTCTTGATGAGTCAATCTTTAACCTAAGTGTGGAAAATCATTGGAAAGTGTATTTTAATGGATCCTACACACAACATGGGTCAAGAGTTGGGGTCTTCTTCATAACACCACAAGGGGATTGCATACCAAAGTCATATAGGTTGTCTTTTCCTTGCACAAACAACATTGCAAAATATGAGGCTCTTGTCATAGGACTTAGAATTGTAGTACAATGGCAGATCATGGCTATGGGGACTCACAACTTATCATCAACCAGGTCAATGATGAATACCAAATGAAAGATGACAAATTGACTCCATACAAGAAACTAGTGGAAAACCTCAAAGATTTCTTCATTGACATCACGTTTGAGAAAATACCAAGGGAAAACAACATAGCAGTAGATACTATGGAAATAATCAAATCACTATTGGATATCCCATGCAATGTCCATAAACATCAATTCCTAGTAGAGCAGCTTCTCATACCAACATTCAAGGTACTAGAGTCTGAATTCGCATGTGAAATCATTGGTCCTAGTGACCCTTGGTATCATGACATTTACACCTACTTAAAAATGGGAGTCCTCCCCACTGATATCACTCTGAACCTTAAAAGAACATTTGTCAAGAATTCATCCTGCTTTATTATCTTAGGAGACACCCTATATCGTAGGAGTATTGAAGGAACCTTGTTACAATGCCTTAACCCTGAGGAAGCTTTGACTACTTTAACTGAGGTACACAATGGCATTTGTGGATCACATTCAAGTGGTATGACCTTGGCTAAAAAACTATTGAGGACTAGGTACTATTAGCCTACGATGGAGAAGGAAGCTCATGACTATGTCCAAAAATGTTTGCAATGTCAACAACATGGGGACCTCATTCATGCACCAGTTCAAGAGCTCCAACTGATTATAACACCTTGTCCCTTTTTGTAATGGGGGTTGGATCTCATTGGTAAAATCACATCCACCTCATCCAATGGGCACAAGTTCATTATCACTGCCACCGATTACTTTACAAAGTGGGTAGAGGCCATCCCAATGACCTACATCACAGGGAAGACAATATCCAAATTCATCCTACACTACCTCATTTGTTGCTACGATGTTCCACAAACCCTTATCTTAGATAACGGGAGACCTTTCAAAAACTAGGATGTTCAGGAACTATGGAAAAAATTCAATATCCAACATTGCTTCCCCACCCTATACTACCCCCAAGGAAATGACCAAGCTAAGGCTTCTAATAAAACCATCTTGAAAATCCTGAAGAAGACAGTTAATGAAGTTGGTCGTGACTAGCACTTATAGCTAAATCCTGCCTTATGGGCCTATTGAACAAGTATCTACATGCCTATAGGTGCAACACCTTTCTCCCTGGTCTACAGATCAGAAGCCATCCTTCCCATTGAGATCGAGCTCACATCCTTAAGAATATCATTACAAAATCTCATTATAGATGAAGAATATTGGGTGTCACGGTTGCACGAGCTAGAACTACTAGATGAGCAGTGCATGGATGCTTTGAACCATCTACAAAAGTACCAAAACCATCTCAAGAGGAGCTACAACAAGAAGATCAAGATTTAGACCTTTCAATTCAAAGAGCTCGTATTGAAGGAGAATCAAGAAAATGTACCAAATCTAGACAACAAGGGAAAATTTGAGCCCAATTGGTTGTGACCCTTCATCATCATAGCAAGCTACAAATCAGGAGCATATCAGCTATCAACACTCAAAGGTGAGCCTCTACAAGAGCCCATCAATAGCTCCCATCTCAAAAAAAATTATGCCTAAACATGTAAGGTATGAATCCAAAAAATATAAAAAATCCATAAAAATAGAAAAAAGGATTGAAAACAGTAAAGCAAAAAATCATCCTCTAGTGAAAACCACTTCGGTGGTGCTTTGGGCAAGTACCTTAGTGAAAACCTAGCAAATAGGCACCTTGTGTAAATAAGCACTTCCCATCCACCACGATCTCTATGGCTTGTTCTGCATCATTCATCCATCGTATTCCATTAATCCTTCTGACACCCATCTACATCCACATCATAGCTTGATCACGTGTTTGTATCATGATCCCTCCTAGTACTACTTCGCACATTCCTAAGGTCAGATTGTCTTGCCTATATTAGAGTAGTTTATCACATCACACTGGGGGCATGTTCTTATACCTGCATTGGATCAGATTAGTGTATATTCTTGAAGTCTTCCTTAAAAACAAAAAATCCAAAAAAACATATCAAAAATCCAAAAATAGGTCAAAAATTTAGAAAAAAGGTCAAAAATAGAGTCGTCGTGTCGAACTACAGGTCTCTGAGCTCTAAATCTAGGCAAGGCCATCATCAATGTGCCCCCGAGACACCCTAGGTCAATCCTTTAGGAGTCCATCATAAGAAGTTGACAATCCATTTGTTCATGTCTCATCAATAAACGAGTATGTGCCAATCAAACTACGTGGTCTCTGTGTGTATAACATAAGCAAGGCTAATCTTTGATCACCCCCTAAAGCCCCTAGGATAGGTCTTTAGGTTAGGTTCTTGGTCAAAATCTCAAAAAACACCAAAACATTGGAAAATTTGAAAATCAAAGTATACCAAAACATTGGAAATTTTGAAAATCAAAATATTTGTAAAACATCTTGAAAATACCAAAAACAACCTCAAAACATTTCAAAACTTCAAAAGCATTCAAAAAACCCAAAAAAAATCCATCCATCATGTTTCATGATCACCCGCAATAAACATCCGCTCATAATAAATCATCGTCACCCCCAACCTTTGGTGAAACAAGTAGAAACAAGTTTAGCAAACTGAAAGTGAAAACTCAAATGTCAAGGTCTCAAGTCTAGGTTAGTAGGTAAACAAGTTGGTCAACTCTTGGTATTAATAGCCCATCATCCACTTAGTCCCAAAATCATGTGATAAATCATGTCCTAGGATCCATCCTTCCTACAATGGACATCAACATCAAGCATCATCGTAGTTTAGTCTTGGCTAGAGGTATGAATAACATTAGCTTGTTTGTTTACTTGATCTTTGTCTTGTTGATTTATCTTATTGCGCCTATTCCCATGACCTCTCGAGAATGTCTATCTAAAAAAAAATGATTTAGAGAGAAAGGAATGGGGCATTGATCATTATCTTTTTATCTGGTATGCTTATTGGATATTCTTGTAATATAACCTTGGTCATGCTTACTTTGTTTAGTATGTAGGCAGGGTGTTTTGGGTATCTTGTTGACCACATGGGAA
This sequence comes from Sequoia sempervirens, assembly GCA_007258455.2. Lineage (NCBI taxonomy): Eukaryota > Viridiplantae > Streptophyta > Pinopsida > Cupressales > Cupressaceae > Sequoia > Sequoia sempervirens. The sequence continues at coordinate 403,876,700 of VDFB02353493.1, read as the reverse complement.
GGGTCTACTTTCCTATGTTTTGGTTTGAGATGTTTGAAATATCTAAACTTCATCCTAAATAGGGTTTTGTATGTTAGGTGTGAATAGGGATACTCCTATTTGATTGTCAACTCAAAGTCCATTGCACTAGGTACAACGTCATCCTGGTTCTTTATACCTTGATGCATTGTATCTATGTGTGTTATCAAAAATAAGGTAAGTAAGCTCTTTATATCCCCAATCTCTGATAAGAAATCATCACCCTTATCATCATATCATCTCGAAGTCAAGGGTTGATTTCTCTTTCTTCTATCTTTCTCAAATACTAATACTAACATGGTATCATGACATTCAGAAATAAAAACATCCATTTATGCATCCATCCTGTATCCATCCTACATCCAAAAATGTCAGCATACTGCATATCATTCATATCATACATAATAGGAAACATCAATCATCTCGCATAACATTTGCATTTTTATCAATCATAATATAGATTGGTTATTCTAAGCATCCCATAAACCATACATTTGCATTATCATCCATCACATGACCACCTGAACATCACATTTTGCATCATACATATTGCATCATCATATTACACATGGAAAAGATACTGAAAAAGAAATAGAACATATCATTGCATTGCATCCATCATCCATAAATACATTTGCATCCTCATAGATCCATCATACATCGATAATATTACATTACATCATAAAATAAACATTACATGCATCCATCTATTCATATATATATATATATATATATATATATATATATATATATATATATATATATATATATATATATATATATATATATATATATATATATATATATATATGTATATGTATCACATAAAATAAAACAAACATCACATCATATGAACACATCGCAAGTCATCTCATATATATATCAAAAACGTTTAATGTCATGATACATCAGAATCAAATATATAGTATTGAATATACAAGAGGCTAGTCAAAAAACTTAGCCAATGAATGTATACACATCATAATCAGGTTGTACAAAAAAGTGTGTCCCTATGTACTATCCGTATCTAGAGATTCCCTCGCTCTATCTACCTCCATGATGGCTACCTCTGCTCTGATGGTGAGACCTTGATGGTCTCCCTAATGTGCCTACACAAGGGGTCATGGTAGGAGAAATTTGACTGAGATGGGAGAAATATGGCTCCCTCCGCTCATGTGCCACTACTTTGTAGTACATGACCTTGTAATATGAGGCCTCCTACATCGTTCGGCCATACATCTCGGTTACAACCATCGCTTGTCCCTAAATCTACTGAGCTGCAACCTCTAACTATTGCCTCTATCCTATCTCAAGTGGAAGAGCCATATCAGAGTCCTACCTCATCTGGCGCTCCTGTGCCACCTCTTGTTGAGCCTAGTCCCTCTCCTAGACCAGTGCATATATTTGGGCCTGTGCCTGCTGAAGCTTCCCTATAAGAACCTGTACCTACACCTATAGTGCTGCTATCTAACTGTCCCTAAGATCAAGACTTGGTGGTGGTTGTGGCGGTGGCATATGTGGTTTTTGTGGTGGTTGGACTGGTGGCCTTTGCCCAATAGGTGGAACCACTGGTGGGATCTATCTGTCGTGATCCCCACCCCATCCTGTCTATCCTATGGCTGACCTCCTAGCTACTATGGAACCTAGCCAATCCTCGATCCCCTGACTTGTCCTCTCCCCGCAACTAGCACTATTGGCAAAGTCAAATGAATAGGGGCATTAGGCCTGCCAATACACATCATAGACCTGGGTCGTACTTGCATCCACAAAACCATCAAAGTATACCCATGACACCATAACCAACTGCCTAAAATCGTCAATTGCTTATTGGGGTGGGATCCTTTGTCCCCATGCTGCCTCTTTGGACTTGCAGGTGAAGATGGCTCTCTATGTGTCATCAGGTGCATCTTGCACCTCCCCAAACTGGGGAGCAACCCTATCTGGGAGGTACCACTCAACCATGTAATGCTCTTGTCCTACATGTATCACAACTGCCGATAGTAGAAAAGATGATCATCATCATCGTGCCATTTGGGAAAGTGGAGCCAAAGCCTCCATGTGAAAACTATCATCTTGTCCACAACCCACCTCTAGTGAATGATACATGTAATACCTATGAAATGGAGGGTAGTCATCCCCTCGTATTTGTATGCCATAGGATCATCGCGATTGGTTTGAACATCTACAATCTACGGTCTCAAGAGGACAATGTGCTCATAGTCCCACACATGAAGAAGGGTGACACCCGCCCAAATATTACGGGCCCCACTTTATACAACTTGATGCATATCATGGTACAATGAAGCTAGGACGATTGGCCCTCAGGCATAGATGGTCATCTCCTCCATCATCTAGGACCAAACAATCCCCAAGCCAACACTACATCCTTGGGCTCGTCGATTGGGAACAAGGACTCCCGAGATCAATGCACCAATGAATAATGTCATATCAGGGGAAATCCCCTCATAACGATAGAGGTATATTTGGTTGTTGTCCACCTCATACAAGTCGACGCCAAACAAAGCAAAAATGGCATCACCACCGACCTCGATGTCGTAGATGATACACTCACTATGAATTGGGATTTGTAGGATCTGCCACACGTCCTCCAAGGTGACGATGGCCTCACTAGTTGGTAGATGGAACAAACAAGTCTCACTCTACCATCTCTCGACCAAGTTTGTCATCATCGTGAGGTGTGTCTACACCTTTGGCATCTGGGCAATGTGACTGAACCCAATTGCTCCAAGGAAAAATAGGGCCCGATCCAACAAATGCCTAGCTCAGTGCATAAACTGATCCTTGTGCTCCTTTGAATGGAGCACCGATAGGACCTCCTACAACCAAAACATGCATGACGTCAAAAAATTGCAAAACGAATGCCTTTTCAAAATTAAAAAAATCCTTCAAAAGAAAAAGCGAGTTAGAATTTCAAAGGCGTTGTGACATTTGCAAAAGCGACACTCCGTGTCTTGCAAATGTGGCACTATAATCAAATACAACTATACTGTAGAGGTGAGTCAACATTTCTACGCAACGCCAGAACCTCCTAGGGTCGTGCGACACTATCTTACAAAGGTGAGTCAAGATTTTTGCATGACTCTGGAACACTAGAGTGTCACTGACGCTCCACCACAAACGTGGGTTGACATCTACAAAATTGATGCTGCCCTAGGGCACTGCTTTTGGCCGACCTAAAGGTACCCTAATAAATGCACAAAAATTGCAAAAATAAAGAAAAGTTTCAAAAGGCGTACGGGGGGTCCTACATCCTTAGGCCTCTGGAACTCATGAACTCGATTTGTCCAATGTTTGGGAAGCACACGAGTAGCCATTCTGTCAACACCTTAAGAGCAAAATCGGTGGAATCTCTAGAAGGCGAGTGAGCAAATGATTTGAAAATGACCCTCTTAACCCCTTATATGCAAAATTTTTAAGGTTTTTTGGGGTATTTTTTAGGGTTTTTTAACCCATTTAATCTTGTTTTTCCCTAGCAAAGCTTGTTTTGGTCTATTTTCATCATCATAAGCCTATTTTCACATCCCATGGGCTATTTTCCACTCTTGAATCATCGTTGAATCTTTTTTTGTGAGCTCAACCTAATTTTGCAATTTTCACCTGATCTCTCAAGGGGGCAATGTAGCAGCGTAATTCTTCCATTGGGGCAACAGTGAGCCATCCGAAAAAATAAAAATAAAAATTGAATTTTGATCATGGCAATGCTATTCTTTGAACCGATGCAGCAGGTACTTCACTTCAAAGAGGGGAAAAATGTATACACCGAAAAAGTCCTGAGTAATACTACACATCTGATTTTGATCAACTAACATTGTTTCTTCCTAAACCATCTCAAATTGATCAATTAATTGAATAATCAACATTATTTAATTAAAATCAACAAATTCAACTATTAATCAAATAATTAAATTTATTGATTAATTCATCCTTCTTCTAACTAATTGTTCATCTTATTTAATTAAATCCTCTCTTAATCCTTTCATTTGATTAAAAAATCAATCAAATCAAATGTCACATCTCCCAATTCTCTCCAATTAATTAATTCTAGATTAATTAATCCTAAATTAGCTGTCAAATCAGTATTATCAAATCCTCCAACTTTTAACTCTTTAAGAGTTAAATCAACTATGGTCAACTTACCAGGTTGCGCATAAAATCAATTCCTTCTAATTATGTATTTACCTCAATTATCCTCACAAAGACATATTCTGAGGAATATTCCTCTCAACCACCTCTTGATCAATTTCCCTCCAAAGGATTTCAAAAATCTATCACATCCTCTTACATTTGCAATAAATTCTCTTACAACCTTTCAAATCCTCTTACATCCTCTCAAATCTCATTCAATTCCTCTGACAACAAATTCAAATTCTCAACCAACAACATTTACTTCTCTTCCATCCTCCTCCACTCACACATTTCCCAAAATGTGTTCCAACCTCATCCAATAGAATTGTGACACTTTGCACATTCTCATTGGCTCTCATTTTATCCCACATTCATCAAATCCTCTCATTCTTCAACCCTTGGTTTCTATAAATAGAGGCATCCTTTTCATAATATGGATCCACAACTTCATGCATTATCACTATTGCTATTTGAGTTCATAACATTCCATCATTTTCATCCATTTTAGCTAGATTATAGTCAAATTCACTCTTGAATAATCTTCAACTTCATTAAGCTTATCAAGGGATTGGGAAAGGGCTTCTTTCCACATCAAAGGAGCACCACTCCCCCTATGGGATGAAGGTTTTGCTAGTTTAATTTAGATTACATGCTTCATTATGTTAGTTTCTTGTTTATTTCATGTTTCTCTTAATTTGGTTAAAGAATCTCACAGGGAGCATTAGATTTTATTTTCTAACATGTTTGACACTTGATTTGTGATCTCTTATTAGCTTGTGTAGGTTTTGTGCTCACACTTTGAAAAAAATTCTACAATGTATATGTCTATAATAGTTTTAGGATGTTTTAAATAGTAGTTTATCAGAGATTTGGAAAGTACATTTTCTAATTCATTTGGTTCATTGCTTAATTGTTTGACAAATTTAAGTATAAATGTACAATCATTATCAGATCGTGTATTAATGATATGCATTTTATAGAGCTATAATTTAATAGAAGAAATAAAACAATGTGAGTGGCTTGTTGTGGCAACATTTTTTCTAAGTTGAGCAAAACATCTCCAAGTTTACTTATCATCCTTATTGCATCAATATTGTCTTGTTGGTGGTCTTTTCGTATTCTTTTAAATGCATGTGTCATCGGCTTGTCTACTTTTGCAATGTAGGAGATGTAATACATTGCTGCAACATATGCATTAAGTACAAATTGTGCATCTGTATTGGCTTTCCAAAGTTTTGGATTTTTTTCGAAAAACTATTGTTCCATATTTGCGATGGTTTTCTCTGTAGTAAAAGTGTGGGTCTATTTACTATTGAGCTTAAAGTTGTGATGTATTCATTCTTAATCATCTTCATGCCATTTAAGAACATTTCAAAAGTGAATGATTTATCTTACTTTGCTTTTTGGAGTTTGAAAAAGATGTTGGTAGCATTTAAAATTATTGTTTCAGTCTTCTTTGGTAATGGTAGAAGTATTGTTGTCTTTCAAATTGGTGGGAATGGGAAATTTTATTTGCAAGTTGTCTTTCTTAATCTCCTACATTTCTTTGTATGGTGATGCTTGTGTAGTGTGGCTAAACTAGGTTGCAAATGTTTGGTGCTACAAGTAATGTACTTGTCAACAAAAGCTATGAAATCCATATAGTTATCTTTTGTGTAGATTGGTGCATTTTTTACCCATATCAAGAAATGATATGTTCATTTCCTCAATTTTGAAATTTAGTCACAAAAAAATAATCGACAACATTTCCAAAGAAAGAGTCATCTGTAAGTATCAATTTTTTATTGAATTTTTTCTATATCTATAGTAGTGTGCACAAGTGATAGGATCTTTCTTGATTAGTTGGAATTTATCACTTTGTGTTTCACCATAAAATTCTTGTTGTTTTTGTGTTGATTGGTGTAAATTGTGTAACTCTTGTAGTGTGTTTGTTAGAGGATCCCAATTTTGTTCAGCACTGTTGAAAGTAATAAAAAATGATGGAGCTCCTAGTTGTCATATCATTGCAAATACATTTTTCTTAAGTTTTTGTGTATAGTATAGAGATATTCTTATTCTTTTGAAGTCAACATAGCCAATATCTGATTTTGATTTTTTTTCTAGGTTTGGTTTGTGTTTGACATCCTTTTCCAATTACTTTCTTCCTTTTAACCGTCCCTTTCGTATTCTTACCGACATTGTAGACAAGACTTGTTGTATTTGTATCTTGATAGTTTTGATAAATATGTTTGTTGTGTGGTATGCAAAGTGGTATTGACAATTCATAGAGAGTATTAGGGTCTAGGTCATCGTTGTATGATTTAATTTCTTATATTTCGCCTTTTCTAAGGCAACTTAAGAAGTAATCAATAGTTCCATTTCGTAGTTGAATCAATGTGTAGAAATTTTTGAGTAGTAGTTCAAAGGAGTCAAATAAACAATCTCCAACATAGTAGTTAAATGTGTTTAATCTATATAGTCCCTCATTTTTTAGTGTATTGTCAATGTTGCATGTTTACAATTGGTTTACAAATTGCTAACTGTCAATGTGTATCATTTGCATGCTCATTTTATTTGTTACACATTTTTTTTTTCCTTACCTAGTTATGCTTCTTAGCTCTTATCTACTTGTGCCACAAAATTGATACTGTCAATTTAATAGCATATAATCCTTGTAGTCAGGTGCAACTACTATGATATTGTTCTAGTTTCAAATGCATGTAGTATGGGATTATTCAACATACTAATTGTATTTAATATGAATACATATTAAACCTTTAATGCACTATATGCAATCATAGTAGATGATGATATACTTACTAAAAGTTCAAAAAATTCAAATATAGTTATATGAACTAAATGAAAACTTTGAACTAAAGGTGATGCATAAATTTAGACAAAGTATGAAATATTATTTTTTGGTTGTTTTGTAATGTGGTGAAATAAAAATATGTTCTACAACTTTTAGAAATGCATGATTTCTATACATACATTGGAAGAATGAAAGTTCTATCTTTTGGATAACTTTTTTAACATTTGATAAATGCAAGAATTGTTATGCCATTGCAAAGAAAGGAGAAGGTCGATTCAAGAATCTCACCTTGTACTTTGTTGTCGAATAATTGACTACACTTGTATTGATATGGATCTTTGCCTCTTGCAATTATAAGTATTTCATCCTATTACAAGGACTAATTAGACAAACGAGTATAGTGAATTACATATGTTATGTAATTCATAAACATGGAATTGTATTTTCTTATGGTTTTATTTGCCTTCAAAACAAGTTCAATGAGAATTGAAATGTAGCACTGAGAATAATATGTCCAAAGGAAAAAAATCACACATATAGAAAATTGAATTGAATTATATGTGTTTCTGAAAAACAACAATAAAGCTTATGAAAAGAGCTACATCAATTACTTTTGTTGTTATCGATTCAACATTTTAGATGCACCTTTGATCATGTTTATTAAGTAAATCAAGAATATAATAGAATGGTTATAATAAATTGCTGAAAGGGAAATTTCGTAACAGTACACAAGCTCAAAAAACTCTCATTTATATAGACTTGAAATTACATATTAAAAAAAGAAGCGTGTTTCATCTAAAAGAGGTTGAAAGTTGTCATCCTAATTCATCATTTGTCTTACCAGTAATTCATGCACATTTTACACAATTTTTATGAGTCCTTATATTTTCATGGATGTGGAAGTCATATCTCTAATGAAATAAAGAATGTCTAAAAGAGGTTTGTTTTAGTTTAGAATGTATAATCAACTTAGAATTGGCTTGAGGGATGTGGTCTAACAGAGTTTACCATAGCTGAGACACCCCAAGAGGACAACCCATCCTAAACATCCTTGACAAAAAAGGTTTAAATTATTTAGAAGTCTGAATTTGTCCAGTAGTTGTGACTAGGTGGTAACAAAACATTTACACTCTTCAGAACCACCTCCTACTTTCACATCTTACAATCAAGGCCACAAAATACAAATTCTAAACCAGGCATTGATTAGTAACTAAAAATTTTACACATTATATCACAAAGCCTAGAATCATAACATACTACCTAATTATTTAAAACAACTTGCAATCTTTTATAATTGTACCAGACACCAAGGACAAGCCTTATTTTTGACATAGAATGAATAAGGAAAACTAAAACTAGACACACAACCCTCAACTCTAAATAGTAATAATTGAAACATTGCAGGGAGAAATATGCATTAACTATGCATATTTTGATATTAGGCATGACATTAATACAAATACCATTTTGTAGCCACCGTACCGAATCAACATCCTGCCAACAATGCTCTCACAATTTGCCTTTAATGCCAAAATATTTGCCCACATTTATCTATGTCATCATAATTTTCAAACTTCCATTTAGAAAAAAGGAAAATGAATTATACAACTACTGTTTGCCAATAGGAAAAAATAAATAAATAAAATTTAAATATAAAAAATATGTTCTTAAATTCAAACTATAAAAATACAAAGAAATATATTTAAATTATACAGTGTGATTGGCCAGCCCAAGAAAAGTTTACAAATTAATTGTTAATCAAATGATTACAATATTAACTTGCTTATCAATAGGAACTATTTCATGTTTATGAATTATATAGCATATGTCATTCAATTACTCATTTGTCTAATTAGTCCTTGTAACAAGAAGGAATAATTCTAATTGTAGGAGGAGGGAAAGGTCCATATTAGTACACATGTACATAGTCAATTGTTTAGCAACAAAGTACAAGGTGAGATTCTTGAAGGGATATGTTCTACGAGTATTAAGCATATCAATGTGAACATGTATCCATAAACACTTTGCATTGGTGGAATTATAGTTAGCCAAGGCCCATTATGGGAATTATGTAGCTCAAGAAATAATAAACTAGATGTGCTACATGATTGATCACTCTTTATTGAGACTACCACTCTTTGACTTCCTAGCTAAAAGAATATATATTTGAGACTTGTAATGTACACATACCTAATAAATATGTCAATTTCCCATATGTTCTTGGTGGAAATGGAGATATGTTAATCGGTTCTTTCATTTATGATGCATGGAATTATCTAATATATGATTTAACTTTGTACTGGTTAGACTTGTCGCTTTAATAATAGCCATACTTTTATTAAAATTATTTGTTCAAAGTTTGGCTATGCAGAGATTCTCTAGTAAGGATTTTAAGTGGATCTAGAGCTGGGGATCACACCCTAATTATAAAATAAATCACCCTAACCTAAAAAATAGCAAAATCCTAATAATCTCACCTCTATGTACCTAGCATGAGTATTTTCCCTACACATTTAGGAATTGACTCACCTCTCCACATTATACAACTAAAAATAAATGATATAGTACACCCATACCTTCCCATTAGAAATAACAACCTTACCTTTGCATACAAATTGAAACTCATCCTTTTGATCTAGAAACCTAATGGGTGCTTGTTGATTTATAAATAAATGACTATTGAAACAAACTAATTCATCTTTAGTTTTATGATTTAATTATAAAATTAAAAGTGATTGAAGAATAGTCAAATCAATAATGTTCCTAATACACACCCTTATACCTCATTGTCAAAAGTGTGTCATTCAAAAACACATACCCACATAATTGTTGGTAAAAAGACTTTTTCAATTTACGAGAGAGATCGTAACCTAGAAATCATTTGCCAAAACCTAAATTCTTAAAACCCTAAAAAATTGAAACCCAAATATATTAGAAGTAAAAAATATTTCAAAATCATCAAACATTATTAACAAATGAAATCACTAAGACATTTCCAATTCAAATGGAGAAAGTGTATTAATATTTAAGCCCACGATGAGAAATGAGTCATAGCCCCAATAAGATAAAAAAAAGGCCTTACCTACTTTGGTATGAAGCCCTAGGAAGTGTCAAATAATGCTTCATTTGTTGTGTAACAAGAAAAGGAGAATCTAACCCTTGAGGTGAAAGATTTGAAAGAAAAGCAAAGAAGAAGCAAGAATATCTAGGCAATGCCACAAGTTGTCAAATATTTTGAACCAAGTAGATAAGGTTTGAAACATTTACAATGTTTTGAAGGATGCATTTATCAATCATGCTTAGATAGGGGTTAGATTGAAATATTTCCAAATAAATTGGGCTCCTAGAGTTAAGCTATTAAGGATTATTATTGAGCACTCCAATGTTGATCACAATTTAGTGTATGATATTATTGCTAGGTTAGATTCTCTAGATAGTATCATTCAACACCATAATAAATTTCACACACTTATATGGAAAGAATTGGATCTTTTTGAAGGTTTTGAGGAGTTTCAAATGCTTCAAACTTTGAATAAAGATGGGGAGATGAAATCATGCAAGGAATGGAGAGAAAATTTTGTTGACATCCTTTCTCCCATTTATGTAAAAATAAATAAGGGTGGCAAATTTAATGCAAAGCAATTGAATCTTACTTTGTATTTTCTCTCCAGGCTTGAGTATAGTATGGTCGGTTTCTTTGACATGGTATAGGTGTTAATAGGGGATGATCATATAAATCACATGGTCAGAGCTAATCAATTTCTTCCTCTTAGGAGGTAGCTTGTTGACAAAGTATGACAAAAAATAAGGATAAAAGTAGTACAGAGATTTGAGTTGCTTTTCAATCGACTATCATTGATAAACATAAATGTAAAATAAACAAGTCCAAAAAGGAATGTCAAAGGTGTCCAATCGACTTCAAGAAGCAATTTTGAGTGAATTAAATCCTTTCAAGAATATAAATTCTCTGAAAGATTTCCAACTAATTTAAAAAAAATTCCTTCCTCATGTATAAAGGTGTCACCACTTAAATTTTATCTTTAGTGTGATACGCCATGGAATAAGGCTTTTTATTGTTGCTCCCTTACTTCTATAAAAGGTAATTATGAGCCTTATTCTAGGATTTTAGTCCTTACATTTTGAGCAAGTCTTTGTATAGAGTTAGTCTTGTATAGTTAGGTCTTTTGAAGTTTCAGAAAAAGGATGATGTAAATTCTCTTTGTAATAGCATCAAACAACTCAAATTTATTGTTTATATGAATACAAGTCATATTATTGATGTCTCCATATTGTAATACAATATCTTTTGAATCTTAATAATAAAAGATAATTCAAGATTCTCATTGCACATTCGCTGTAATGAGTGTTTGATTGTTTTTGATGAGGAAAAGCAGGTTTTGATGGGCCCCGAAACCCAATATAGTGCAGTTTTGAAGGGACTAGAAACCTTATCCAAGAGTAACAAGCTAAACCAAAGATAATACAAATACCATCAACAACCCATCAACATCAACATAAAGAATAAAACTAGAAGCACATGTTGCACAAAGGTTTTTCAGGGACCTTGAACCCACAAAACAACTAAAACTGGGACCTTAAACCCAAAGGTTTTTGAAGGGACCTTAAACCAAAAGGTTTTTGAAGGGACCTTAAACCCTTAACCAGGATTTTCAGGGACCTTGACCCCATAACAAGTTTTAAAGGGACCATGAACCCTTTACAATCAAGTTTTGGCAAGGACCTCAAAAATCATACTCCACTTCAACAGGAGAGAGTTCCCCTCTATAGGAGAGGACAAATCGAGATCCAACACTACCAGAGACACCACTCTTCTGCACACACCAATTCCACCTCAATAGGATCCCATAGCAGAGCAGAGCACTTTCCACCACCACTACAACAACCACCTCCACCTCAATAGGAGAGGGATCCGCCTCAATGGGAGAAATATTCTCCTCTATCAAAGATAACACCTATAGAAACCAGTAGAAAGCAACCACTCTAAAAGCGCAGGAAAACACTTCATCCTTTAGTTGCAAGAGAGTTAGAAGCTAGAAAAAGTACATCCTACAAAAAACAAAACCCCCTTTGAAGAACAAAAGCTTGAGAACGAAAGGGGGACCAACCAGCAATAGTAAGAACCACGACCTCTTGGGATTCAACCCAGATAAACCAACAAAGACCAAGCCCCACCCACAGGCTGATAGACTTCAACAATAGGAACACAACTGGACCAAATTGCACCAACACCACCAAAAACACAAGAATCTCCACTCCAAAAAAGGAAGCAGATACATCCATAAAATCCAAAAGAACCTAGGTCATGAAATAAATCATTGTATATAGCCCAGTCAAGAGGACAAACACAGGAAACAAAAGAAAGTCCTCCAAAATAAACACCCAAAAGGGGCTCCAAACCACCCAAAGACCAAGGGGACTATGACTACCCTTCAAAATAACACTACCAACAAAAGAAAGATTAGCCTCCTTACCATGAACACCTTTAAAGACCCGCCGCTTGAGGCTCACCAATCCCAAGACAATAACAAGCAGCTAGGGAAGCTTCGAAAGAACTCCAGAGGACAAAATCCCACCCCCCAAACATAAAAGACACTCCCAACAAGAAACATCAAAACACCACTATCTAAGTGTCACCAGATACAAAAGAAAGCTTACTAGCCTCAACTAGTCAAGCCCAAAAGAGATTCCAAATGCCACAAAGCCCCCCAAGTTGCAACAAGAGGACAATAAGGAATAAATCCCAAGCAAACCACAACCAAGAGCTCCACAAGATTTGAACAGAAGGGGAGCCAAAAGGAAAATAATCAGTCCCCTTCTATCCCCACACACCCACTCCAAAGCACATTTGAAGAGAGCATAAATAGAGACTATCATAGGAGAATCCAGTGAACAAAAAATTGCCTGGAGATTCCCTTCAATCGAAGCAACACCACAAGGGAAGAAAAGACCAAGAAGGCCTCTCTCTTAGCAACAACAAGAGCTTCTAAAAGAGGGGTAGCAAAATACCACTACCTAGAAGAACTGACACGCCCACAACAATGCTAGATCAATGAGATAAGGCAAGCCCGCCAGAGAAGCACAACAAAAAACACTCCAAGACAGGAGCCCACCACCGAAGGAAAGAGAACCACAAGCCAGAGAGGAAAGGCCTGAGCCATAGAGAATAAGCTGACAACAAACCACCAGCCACCACAACAACACAAACAGCTCCAAAAGTGATCCCCAACCAACACAACCAAGAGAAGAGCCAAGACAAACAACCAACTCCAAACGGGAAGAACACATCCATAGATCCTCCTAGGGCGTCCAAGTGAAAGACCCCAAAAAAAGCGAGTGCCTCCTGGAGAAACCCCAGAGCAAAGGCAACCACAAAAATGCAGAGAGCCCTTAAAGCATCTTCGCCCTCTCCAGCGACACCAACCTCAGAGGAAAACCTATTCCCACCTGTTTGCTCCATTCGATTTCTTCCATCAGCAAAGAATAGGCTCCTCCTGCTCTAACTCACAACACCCGAAGACCAAGAAAAGTTGAAAGGAGATCTAGAAATGACCTCCAACAGCTCCTCAAGAGGCATCAGAAGCCAGCAAACAATGCTTGCATCATCTGCATCGTCATCCTCCTAGCTCCCGCCTGAACACCTGTTCCCACTCATCACAATCTTGTTTCTAATCGCTCAATGAGTGTTTGATTGTTGGCTTCTATTCAAGTAATAGATTAAAATTATTTTTAGTTGGATAATTGACGATATTGTGGTTGTAGTAGGGACCTTAAAGAAGATTAACAATATTGTCCATTTTCTGATTTCTTATTGTAAGGCAATGAGATTATGAAAACCATTGAGCTGGTTTTTAGTTTGTTATAAGAGAAATTGCTTTATTTTTTACTCTGTAATGGATAAGACACTAGTCAGATTAATTTACAAGATCAGAACCTAGGCAAAATCAACCCATATGTGAAAACTTATCTTTTACTTTCTATTTTGTTTATGCTCATCTCACACCATTAAGATACAAATCAATGGGGGATTTGAAGAAGATTTAGCTAATTAGGTCCATACTCTAAATTGTCAGTGTGAGGTTGTAATATGTTTTTAACATCATTAAGTACATTGTTGTAATCTAAAAATGATGTTATGTAAAGGGAAACCCACCTTGGTTTTGTAGAGCCTAAAATATAAAGGAGAATAATTATAAAATTTATCTCATGTTCGTTGGCAATTGATCTAGGGTTCTTAAGTATAGGATCTAGCTAATCCTTAAAGAAGCTTGGGCAAGCAGTTGGAAACACCAACACCTTACACTACACTAACTAATAGACGAAGTCCTTAGGATACTATTTATAGGTGCATTTAGGAAGATTCCATGAATAGAGGGCCTATCTATAGATACTTGAGCTAGGAGGGTCTCTCCTAGACTCTTCACCACCAAGTATTAATGAATTTAGGGTCTTAGGGCTCAGCTAAACATGACGATGGGCACTCCTTGAGGTACAAATTTCACTCTCCCTCCTTTCTATACCTCGTTGAAAGATGTGGTTGAGGTCATCCATTGGGGTGATGAAATCCCCAAGTAGGCTTCCTAAAGGGAAAAGAGACGCTTAACACCTTTGATCTCCAAGGTCACATGAAGCATGGGGAGAGAGCATATGCATGATTAAATGCTCCTGGGTTGACTCATAAGACTTGGGTCAACTTAAGATTTTGATCTCTAAGACCACCAAATAGTGCAATGAGAGAGCATACACCAATAAGTGACCCCAAACATAATAAAAGTTGTTCTTTGACCCTTTAATCTACTTTAGTGTGCTTAATTTATTGGTAAATATCATCTTTGACCATGGGGTTGATGTGTCTTTGTCTAACAATGGTTACAAAAATTGATTTTAGGTAGATCACACAAAAAAATGAGTTAGTTGGCCAGTCTGTAAAATAATAAATAATCTAAACAAAATGCAGTAAAACTAACCAAACTGTTATACCCAATGCTACCATTGATCCACATAGCTCTTTCATCAATTTGCATATAGATTCATCGATGCCCCAAATTCACATAGTTGTCGATTTATAGACTAATTTCATCAATTTATCTTTGCGTTCATCGAAATAAGGGTCTACAAAAAAAAACACTAACAAGTTAATAAAATGGGAATTAAAATGACTGCAAACAATAAAATGTAAAATCTTGTAGTATAACCCTTTTGTAAATTTTCCCCCTATCCTAAACCTGAGAGTTAAAGCTATGAAAACAAGAGTTAGGGTAGAGAAAATGGTCTTAGTTCAACAATCAATACATTCACCAAAGTGTAAGCATGATCACTGATCCACATAGTGGTACTATCGATCCATGACATATTTGCTAAACCAAGTTTGCAAAACATAAAACACTAAAAACACTAAAAATAATAAATTTTGGTTAGCTTGACCTGTAATGTGGGTCCACCGTGTGTGCCAAAAATGTGTGAGGAAATTATGCAAATGTGAACAACTTAATTAACTAAATTGATCAACACAACAATCAAACAAACACTCAATTAGGGAATTAAGAAATCAAATCAAAACATAAAATTAGCAATAAACTTCACGTTGACCTTCTAGTTGCATGAAATGGTTGTGCCCTTTGATGATTTTGATGTGTGCTCACTTGAATTTGACAACATAACTTTGCATTCCAATATCTTGATGAAAATAACTAAGATGCGTGGATATTTTTAGATTTTGGGGTAAAAGGATGAGATCAATGGTGAGATGGCTTGAGTTGTCTCAAGAAAAGAGATTGCACCAAATGACACAAGCAGATGGAGTGAGAGGACAAGGGTACAAGGGGGTACCTTTGGAAGATTTTCCATAAAGGTGTTTTTTGTCAACACATTACCCAAAGAGTACTTGAGGAGGACAAATGAGAATTAAAAATTCCCATTTAGGAATTTGAGGGAAAAGGTCCATACCTCCAAGTACATGGGGTCTTTTCCACAAAGGAGTGATTTTAAGGATGGGAGGACAAAGTGGTTGCCTCACAGTGAGAGAGTGAACCTCACTTAATCATGTATTAAGTGAATGTGAACATGATTATGAGGGAAGTAGGTGGATTAGAGAGTTAATAAGAAATGGAGGATGTGACATTGTGAGGAGGAAAATTAAATAAGTAAAAAAATATATATATATTTTTTTTTGGAAGAAAGAGGATAAGGGTAGTGATAGGTATAAAGTTATAAAATTATTTATTTACACTAGGCTAAGACTTAAGAAAATGGAAGAAATGAAAGTGGAAATAATCAAATATTAATTAAATAATAAACATAATATTGAAGTAATATAGAAGTTGAGAATATGATAAATTCAAGATAAAGTTGATCAAATGTAATGACCAATTTTAGGTGTCTACAACTACCATTCATTATTATATATGCAATTCTTTTATTTTAATAGTTTCATTTGTAGACATTAAATATATATTTTAAAAAATTGATGTTTTTATATTTAATAAAAATAATAAACTTTATACTTTATAATAATTAATTAGTTTATAATATCTTTGGTAAGAAAAGAAACTACATCAATTGTAAATTTTATATAGTGCTTGATCTATCTAGTTATAGTTTTGGTTTAAATATTGCATCGTAAGGATCTCTCATTTTGATTGGACTTTATTCAAAAGAGACATGGTTATAATGATTGGTAATTAGAATAAAAAACCTAATGATAATGTTATATGTTAAAGTTGAACACTTAACTTCAGAGTAACGAAAAATTGTGACTATTTTCATCTTATAACAAACAAACTATTAATTCCATATTAATAAAAAATAAGAAAGAATAAAAATAAAAACAAAAATGATAAAGATCCCTTCCAAATTCTTACTAGAAAAAAACCAAAATTTATCAACAAATATACATTTGACCCTATTAATTAATTAATTGAGATTGGAATTATAGATGTGCATCAAAATGCTGAATAGACCACACCCATTTAAAATAGCTCAAAATAATTAAAAATAGTCCAGTCAAATCCCACACCAAATTAAAAATCTAAAACTAAAATGTCCTCGTACTTAAAAGATACACAATAGAATAAAATAAAATGCAGTGAAATGTGAAGTTCACGTAACAACCGAATAAACTTGAATGCTTCAAACTTCCTTTAAACGGAACAATTTTCTTTTCGGCCTTGTAAGACAAAGATTACTGATAAACGAAACCACATCCATCATTATAGCAGCTCACTGGTTAAGTTGCGACCGACACGTGTCTATAGCATCTTCGGACGAGCCCATTCAGCTTCCACTTGCACAAACCGTCCGCGCCACAAGAACAATATAGACTGGTAGGTTAGACCAGGGTTACTCCTGTGATCAGTTAAACCAACCTCACTTTCACAATAATTAAACTTTGTTTAAATGGCAAGCAGCTGAATACATTATTTTTTCAACAGCTGAATTTCAATGGCGAGCGCTCCGGGCGATTACATACATTTTAAGGCTAATGTACCTCTTCGCCATGTATCGGTACGCTTTATTATTTTTTCATAACTTCTTTTATTATATTAACTTTGGAAATATAAATTGCTTTCTTTTCCGATCTGCAGAAATTGCTATTAAATTGCATATGAATATAGTTTTTTTAACCTGAATGATCACAATTGGTATGCAATTCCTGGTTTCCTCCTATTAGCCAATTTTCATGCATCGGTTATATTGAAGTTCATTTCTGTTAGAGAAAGTGAAATGAGGATAACTGAGATTTTAGGGACAAATTATAGTCACATTTTTCCTCTTTTGGCTTAAATGGCACAAATAAGGGTAGCTCTTCCGTGGGACCTGCTCGCTGCACTGTTGGCTGTCGTATTTTACTCAATTTAGTTCTTTTACGTGTATCCCGAGGATTTGAATTTGAGGTTCTCTTATGAAGGCTTGGTGTTTTTCAGACTAGAGTGATTATTTGAAATTTGCAATTTATGTTTTATTATGAGATCGGAAGATCCTCTCCAATTATAAGTCAACTTTACCCTGGAATTTACTGCAATGGGCTGAATTGAGGCTTATTTTTGTTGAATGAGGTAAAATCTGGAGAATTGAGTTTCTAGGGCATACGTTATAGTCATAATTCTGCCTTTCGCACTGCAATTTGACAAGCAATGGTTTAATTAATTTTAGTCTGGCAATTTTTTTTCGGAGTACATCTTAATCAAATTAAAACATCGCTCGCAATTTATTTTTATTCATGAGGTCACTGCAAATAAGTAAAATTGAATTACACTCTGCTGGATCAGATAAACATTGGAGAGCAGAGTTTTCACGGCACATATTATAGTCACAATTCTGCAGTTTTGCAGTGCAATTTGACAAGCAATAGTTTAGTTAAGTTTATTCTCAGCTACAGTTGTTTTATAGAAAATTCAAAAATCTCATTGTGGGATAACCTTTGGCTTAGATACCATGTCCAGAGGGCAACTGTTCAGGCAAAGTCAGTAGGGAGCTGCATCTGGCCTTATCCAGAGCTTTAGTACTTGATGTCTCCTAGGATATGAAGTAGGGGTTCAGCTTTGGGAACTTTGATTATTTACTTATGCTCATCCTATATATATATATATATATATATATATATATATTTACTTATTTATTTATTGTATTATATATAGTTTATCAAAATGGAAGATACATCAGCATTCACAAGTCATATCCTCTTACAAAATCTGCCTAGTAAGTTCAGTAATAGACTACAATATTTCCTGTGGGTAATACTAAGTCAACATGTTTTTAACAGCTTAATAAGGATCATTACATAAGTTCCCGCTTTGACTGCACCTATCCAAAACATAAGCTCGCAATGGCGGGTCAATTTCAGATAGGTCTGTACTGGTTCTCACCACCTCCATTGTCATGTCCTCATCCCGTTTAACATGGAATCTTGGGCCTCCCAGCAGACCAAGATCTTTCTTTAGGGTCTCCAGGTTGTACTTTTTGTTATATTTCGTTTGAAAGCTCAGGTAGTTCTCTCTGAAGGGAATTTTGTCATCTGAGTTGAATGGCCAGTGTCTCGTGTATTTGATCTCCTTCCAACTGACTTCTATTTTTTCATCTATTATTAGCTTTATGAATTTAGCTTTAGAGATCTCCATTGTGACTGTTACCTGCACAGAAATATCATAAAAGATGAGTCTTCTAGAAGACTCAGTAAGAACTCTCTTTTTGCTTTGAAAATTTTCCTCATTTCTTGCTTTCCATAAAAACCACAAAATTTCAGTAGATAATACTAGCCAAAATAAGTTAACAGATTTATCAACACCATATATTTGCCCAAACAAAATTTATTGTTCTTTAATCTTTCCTAGTTCCCCCCATCCCTCTAGATCTGCACAAAACATGAACCATACTTCTTTTGCAAACAAACAATCAAAGAAAATATGAGCAACATTTTCAGGTTTTCTACACGGGCTGCATATTTCAACATTTGTGAAGGACTAAAAAATATGACAATTTTTGTAAAATCAACATCCATTTAAAGCAAGCTTTCTTTGGTTCTAAGACATTATTCCGGTTCCACTTGAATATTTTGTTCCAGTTATATTCATCTTCTTTAAATTTCCAACATTTATTTGCATGTTTAGTAATATCACCTGAGTCACTTAGTGTTTTGTAAATGGCTTTGGGGTTCAGTTTGGACAACTCAGTGCCATCCTTCCAGCTAAATCCCTCCAAGTTATCCCAGCTTTTTTCTTCATATCATGAGTTCAACTTGATGGGAAAGTGAAGAGTTTTGCTTGACTCTCTCAGCACTGAGTATGTTCTCCAATGTGTGGGGGGCAGACCATACTCAATGCTTAGAGTATTCCAAGACTTTAAATGATCTTTACATAATATGTCTTTGAAACAATTTTTTCCTTTTCTTGCCCAAGCTCTAGCAGATCATCCTTGAATTAAAACAAGAGGTTTTTCTTTATGACTCAAGTTCCACCAAATTGACCTATTGATACATATTTGGTTTTGTTCTTTATAGTTCTTATTAGATATAATTATTAGATTTCTAATTTTCTCCCATGCTTTCCAAATTGTTTTGAAAACAACAGAGCCTTAGGGGTAACAGGGAAATTACCAATTAGCAGGTCACAGAGAGGTAAATACTTCCAGTTTTTAGCTTTTTTTGGAACAACACTTAGGATATTGTTCCTAACCAGAATTTTGCAAGGTTCATTCCCAGCTAGTGCCCTAATAATCCACTTGACAGCAAGTGCTACACCCTGTTTTTTTGAATCTTTCAGACCTAATCCCAATTCACTATTTGAGTGTAACACGGAAACCAATGTACAAAAAGTGGGATAACAAATTGGATGTAGTCCCAAAAGATTTGACATAGAAAATTTATAAGGAGACTTGTCTTCTCCCATTAAAATTCATCAAAAATCATTCTAAAATTAAAATTTTCTAAATAATTTTACACATGAAAAACCAGCAAATTCCCAAGTTCTCCATTGTTGAATGCTTGAAATTTTAATTTTCTAAAATGAAAAATTTGAAAAATTAAAAATACCCTTTTGATTCATATATGCACAACACCATTCTTTCGCATACAAATTCACTTTCCCCAATTTTTTCTTAAAAAAATTGCCATAGTATTGGCTTAAAAATGGGCATCTAAAAATTTCCCCAATTGACAACTATTACCACAAAATCTATTGAATTTTAAATTAGAAACAAAGCCATATGCTACCACTTAAGTAGGCATGGCATCCATAAATTGAAGGAATTCAAAATACAAGAAGAGGGATTAAAATTTACCTTTGATTGGAGAACACATAAATGGTCAATTTTTATGCAACGAATCTGTTTTTGAGAGCAACTCCATATAAAAGCCAAACACACTTTCAATCTCTTCAATTCCCAATCCAATCCAAGTCAAACACTCCTTCAATGCAAGCGATTTCATCCATTTTCCAAATGGAAGAGAGAGGGTTTGAAAGAGCCATTTTTGAAAAATGAGGAATAAATATTAAGAATGAAAAAGCTTATTTTCCTTTGAGCTCTCTTTTTCTTTTCTAATTTTTTTTCCATTTTATTTCATTTTTATTTATATTTTCTAGTTTACCTTTTTATTTCCGTTTTCCTAATTAGCATTAATATAAATTAACTTAGTGCTCCAATCATTTTCTCAATTCTAGAAATAATAAATAATTGAATTCAACTTGTAAACAAGGAATATTTAACTCATTAATTAATTCGCATATAATTTCCAATGAAATTAAATAGCAATTTCGCCCCCTTTTTTTCCCAATTCATCGATTCTCAAAATGCATTAGACATTATTAACATACAACAACTCAACCATCAAAATATAATCAAATGCAACTGGGAAAATAACCAATTACAATGCAATCACACAATTGTAGGTTTTCTAGGACACAAGTGGACTTCAAAATCCCCACCAATTTGTATCTAGATTTACACCAGATCTCATAAGACACATCTTGCACTTGGTTTGAGTACAATAGGGGTTAGCAAACGCTTTAGTCCCGATGTGACATATTCGATATAACTATCGTTGGGGAAATAACCTTGTACCTACACACTTGATTCACACGTTAAGTGTACTGGCACAATATATATAATAGCCAAAACAATGTAAAATCACCCAATGGTGCGCAATATTATATACACCATATAATCATCTCATCTAGAATAACCCAATGCCAATGTACATCATCCAAACATGAAAATACAATAATCAATTAACATATAGGATACTGAAATTATCTAATAATCACATCCATAATCTCGATACATATACAACTAACAATGGAATAAAGAACTATAATAATCTATTCATAGAAAGCATAACACATGCATCTCAAGGTATACAAAATAATTTAGATACCGACACACCCTTTGTTCATAAGGTCCTCACACCTTCCATGCAAACGACAACATGAATGACATACATTAAATCCTCGCAAAGAACTTGTCATAACACAAGACAATGCACCAACAATCGACATGTAGAGGAACACCATCTCTAACATGTGAGTGGTCTACACACATGGCATAAAATGCATACAATACATCTCATAGGGCAACACATCAAACTGCACAGAATATCACAACATAAAAACAATTCATCGCATCACCTACAAACCATCTATGACTAGCATGACACAAGACATCAAATGCATAATCGACCATCATAACCAAATCTACTAACAGAAACAGTGAAGCTGATACATTGATAAGAACTCAAAGCAACATACATAATCATGACCTACTCATCCCATGATACATAGTTGGAAATACAATGTTGATAATGGCCAACTTAGGGCACAAATGTGTGGGCATTACACAAAAGGTAGATTCGGAAAAAAAGGAATCTCTAAACAACACATGTGCTTGCAAATTAAATGTCAATATTTGACAAGAGAAAACCCCTATAATCTAATCTCTTTCAACCATTCTAATTCTCTAGATCATTCAAGGATTCAAGAGAAAAAAACATACTTTCTTTCAAGAAAGCACAAAATTGCAATCCTAGATCTTTTAAAAATAGAATAATCCTTGGCAAAGACTTGCTTTAATACTGTAAGAGAATAGATCTAAGCAAGCCCAAGATTTATAATGCTTAAGAGCTAATAATAGAAAAAGTCTAGAAGACAAATGATAGAATAACAATATTCAATACAAAAGGATGCAATGTGCAAGATACAATAGAGTGATTGCTCATATGAGAGGAAGAGGTGGGTATATATAGGATGCACCAGCAATAGGTGCACATGTACAACCAATATGTGATAGAGTAGCCGGATACGCCCCTGCCCCTCCTTGGGCACGCATATCCCCGTATCCGATACGGATACTTGTGCGATACGCCATGGATACACGTTGGATACCGTACCCACAAACCTTGATTTTCCAGCCGTGATAGATACTATGTGATTTGATTTTCATAGAAGTTGACGTGAATCTTCCAAAATATTATTTTAAAAAACTTCAATCATGCAATTTTTTGTTTTGTTTTGTATAAATAAAACCTACACCAAATGAGGAAGACAAATGAAATGTTTTTCTATTTCAGCAACCCATTTTTCTAAGTCTTCTTCCAATACAACTCTACTATTTTTTTGGTGTTTTAATTTTTACAAATTTAAAAAAGTTAATTGTTTATAATTTTATATTTATATTTAATATTATTATTTATATTATATTGTTTAAATGTTAGAGATTTAAAAATAAATAAAACTTATTCTTTAAATATAAATAAAATTTATTAATATATATTTAACTATTTATTCTTTACTAAATTTCAGTGAACCCCGGGGACGCGTCCCCCCCTCTAGGCCCTAGCGTCTCGGAGACGGGGACGTCCCGGAGACGTGGGGACGGCGTCCCACGTTTCCGGCGGCGCCACCATTCCTCAGCTCGCCGCCGGAGACGCCGAGGGAGACGCCTGGGCGTCCCTCGAGCGTCTCGGGGACGCCCAGGCGTCTCCCGCGTTGGACAGCCATTTGCAACATTAAAACTCAATTTTTAAAGATTTTTTTAATAGTCTATTTGTTATGTTCGAACCCTAAGGGCATGTGGGGCCCATCTAAACTCTAACATGCCTTCAAAAGGCCCTCTAATCTTCATTTTTATTCACATTTGCATTTCTACTTGTTTGCTACAGCAAGAAGAAGAAGAGTGAAGGCTGAGGAAAGAGTGATTGGAGGAGTGAAAGGAGTGATTGCAAGTGAAAAAGGAGTGTCAAGGAGCAAGAAGAAGAAGAGGAGGAAGATTCTTCACCTTGTTGAAGAGATTTTTCAAGCAAGAGGTGGATCTTGACCTTGAGGAGTCCAGTGGTTCTAGTGATGAGGAGTTTGCCGACCTCCCGAGGGATGATTAGAGGCCTCTGCCTCCTTCACCACATTTTGTCATTTTGACATTTTGATTTTGTACTTGTTTTGATATCATATAATCATGCTACTCATTGTAATCATCTTTATAATCAGATATTTTTGATATAATATAATAGAAATCTTCCATTTGCCGATGCAACAATTGTTACATTGTAGTATTGAGTATTACTATTCTAATTTCTAATTAGTAATTCATCATTCGATACTGAAAACTTCAATATTCAATGTTCAATGTTCAAGTACTAATTTAGTATTTCAATTTTGCTATTTTACTTCTTAATAGTCTTATACATCTTTTCATAACTAGCATTTTAAGTACCATATGTATAGTTTATAGTATATACACCCCGTCCCCCCTCCCGTCCCCCCGCCGCCGTCCCCCCGCCGTCCCCCCGCCGTCCCGAAATTGAGGCCCCTTTGTCCCCCCGTCCCGGAAACCCGTCCCCGCGTCTCGACGTCCCCCCGTCCCCGACGCCGGTGGAACATAGCTAAATTATTAATATTTAAATTTTAATATTATTTTAATTTATATTTTCTTATTTGCTTTTAAAGTAATGAAAATCTCCTCTAATAACTTAGAAAATATATGTGTATGTTTTTTTTATGAATGTCATATTCAGCCGTATCCATATTGGAGGTCTTAAAGAATGGCTGTATCCATATCTGATACTGTATCCGTATCTGTATCCATATCCGTGTCCATGCAACTTTGATATGTGATAATTGGAGATGTAGTCAGATGTGTAGTACATTTCTACTAAACTAGGAAAGTACAAATTCTGTAAGTAAACTTAACATGCTAGGTTGTGAACAAGATATAGAAGAAAATTAGACTAGTAAAAGGCACATCTAGACTAATATGTTCACACCAACAATTTTCAGATTCAACCATTTTCAAAGATGTTCCTTGCACTGCCAGCAATATTATGGATTTGTTGGTCAAGTGGGCTGCAAACTTTTCAAGTTTGGAGTTGGTTAACAAAAAAGATATAAGGATCCACAAAGTCAAAGAATGAAGTTGCATGTAGTAATCAATTTGCTGAGATGAAACACTGAAAAGGTGGGATGGGATAACAGTGCCAGATGTGGCAATGGCAGAATTTATTTGCTGTCAGTATCCATATAAATTATTTCCAACCTTGAAGACACCAAATTATGAGGCATGTTGCACTTTAATTAGGTGTGGTTTCCATGTTATATTTGTTTTTTTTTTGTTTTCTGCATATCTGATGCAGGAGAATTGTATCTTGTAATGGGAATAAAGGCTTGGATAAAACAGGCAGTAGAGTTACCTGAAAATGCAGCAGAATGGACACTAACGTCTAATATGGTGGAACAAAATATCCCTTTGAGGGGAGACAAAGAGTTGCTTGGACCGCCAGAGAATTTCTCCAGGATTTGAGATTCAATCAATAGAATTAAGGCAACAAATTGAGAATAGTGGATGATCTGTAAACTCCCAAAATAGTAGAATTTAAGAACCACAATATTAGTTTTTCAGTTCTACGCGCTCCAACAGGTGACATATTACAGAGGCAGGCACATTGTAGAAAATCAGCGATAAACATGGTGGAAAATAAAATTTTCAGCACAAACAACTCAAGTCTGGAAACCCTATGAGGGGGAAAATCAACTTTGGTAATGGCAAATGCTGGTCTCCCTTTGGTGGAATTAATGAAAGAATAAGTACAGCAAGTGGGTACAACAATAGTTGTTCCTTTAATACTCTGTCAAGCCTCTACAAACTATGAACAGCTGAATTTCTATAATTTTTGTAATACAACACTCTAATCAACCCTCTCATGTCAAATCAAATACTCTCCACCTCAATTATAATTGTTGGTGATGCCGGGTCATTCCCCTGGGGCCTAGAAGAATCATCTGGATGCTGGAAGTAGAAAGGATGCTGTTTTGTTTCAGTTCCGAGATATCAACAGTTATGGGTCATTTCTGCTGGAGTGGGTTTGACTCCACAGGTGCAGATCTGTCCTGGTAATTTCTGTAGGAGTGAGTTTGACCCAAAAGTGCTGAAAAATCCCTGTTCATTCTGGAAGTTTTCTGTCTCTGTCATTCTGTTCCTGCCTCAGTCTGTTCATTCAACTTACTGTTCAAGTATTATTATCCTTGATTGTAATGATCTTGAAGAATTTCCTTGAGGACCTTGGCACCTTGGCATAATTCAGGAAGCTCCACTTTGTTCCAGTATTAACATTCTCTAGAAAATGGAAGATTACTAGAAGAAAATAATGGATGTGATGTGACAAACTGAGAGGAGAATGAGCAGTATATTGAAACAATTTTCCTTGCTGCCACCACTCTGAAAAAGCTGCAAAAAAACCACGCTGAACTAATGGTACTATGGTGTGCAAGCTAATTTCATTGGTGGAGAGAAGGATAGTTATCAAGCTTTTTCTCATCTGTTGTGCATCCCTGAATTGGTGAATGATGTTGACATGTTGAAATTAGAATAAAGTCATCACTTGAAACTGGTTTGTGAGACTGGAAATATTGCAGTTACAATTTCATTTTCTCGAATAAGGATAAGTTGAGTGGCATTGATAACATCAACAATCACTAATATAGTGCTGGGCAATGTTTACTGTATGTGCAGTATATTGAAACAATTTGCCTTGCTGCCACCACTCTGAAAAAGCTGCAAAAAAACCATGCTGAACTAATGGTATTATTGGTGTAGAAGCTAATTTCATTGGTGGAGACAAGGATAGTTATCAAGCTTTTCCTCATCTGTTGTGCATCCCTGAATTGGTGAATGATGTTGACATGTTGACATTAGAATAAAGTCATCACTTAAAACCGGTTTGTAAGACTGGAACTATTCTAGTTACAATTCTAGTTTAACATTTTCTCGAATAAGGATAAGTTGAGTGGCATTGATAACATCAACAACCACTAATATAGTGCTGGGCAATATTTACTGTATGTGCAGGCTGCTTGCATTATGCTTCAAGCAAGAAAAAACTTGAGGATGGGTGATGGTTTGGCCTTTTCATCTTTTTGTGATGCTTATTTTGTCAAGTTGTCATATAGAATATGGGTACTCTATTCGACTATGGAATTTTTCTTCTTCTGAAAATTGCTCACCATGTGAAATCCTTGGGCCATTTTTGTTGTTGGGTGATGTTGTTTGTTTTGTTCCCAAGGGATTTGATAATCACGGTATTTACTTAAGCACCTCTTTTTAGATTTTTGGTTATGATGAATGTGTGCCTCAAGGGATTACAACATAGTCATCCCTCAGGTGATTGGCTTTGAATAACTTTCAATATGATAATGTAAATAATCTGTTTTAAACAGTATTTCTATGGTTAAATGCTTTTGAAAAATAATCAAATGTGGTTTGTGCTGCAGGTTGGACTTAAGCAATGGCGATATTATGATTATGGTCCCAAGCAGGTGCCTGCACTCATCTGTCTTTCAGGTGTTATTGGGACAGCTGATGTCTTCTACAAACAAATTATGTTTTTGGGGATGAAGGTAAACTATAGATGCTCAAGTCTGTTTTCTGGATTTAGTATAGGTATTTAAGTTTAATCGTAAGTTAGATGTAACCTTTAAAATTAAATTGAATCATATATTATCTCAATGGGTCAACAATTTACAACTGCTGAGCATAAGGATTAATAGGAAAATCCCTTCCTTTAAAAAAGAAAAGGAGAAAACCTAAGATTGCTTTTCAACAGCAAAAGTGTCAGTGTCTGGATGAAAATACTTCACTTGGCACTGACTTGAAGAGCCAAATCTTGCTTTCTGTATAGAGTGGGGAAGAATACTCCTGAAAAGAAGCTTTATATCTTTCTTCCACAGAAAAGTCAGGGATGCCAGCTGAATCATTTGGCAAATATTTTTGCAGCTGTCCATAATCATCCAAGAGTCTCTTAGCAGGGCCCATGTCACGACAGAGGAGCAATAAAAAGGAAATTGATCTCAACCTGTAACCAGGACCAAAAATTCCTAGCTGTGGTGCATCCCCACAAGATATGCTCATCCATTTCCTCTTTTCTAGAAAAAATGCAGGAAATTTCTGTAACTCCAATCCTGTACTACTTTGTTTTGACTACCAAATCTTGATGAAACACTTACCATCCAAACATTATTTCATTGAACGAGGTCTTTTGTCTTCCTAATAAAAAGTTTGGTGAAGGAGAAAATATGGAAGAGTCTAAGGATACTAATATATTTTTTTTCCACATTTTCCATTTTTTTATATTGAATCAAGGCAGTTTTACAAAGGATAAGAGCTACCAACAAGTAGCTAAGGAAACAAACACTAACAGACCATAAGTACAATACAACCCAAAGAAGGTTGAAAGAAGAATCCCATCCAATCAATGTACTTTGGTGCTTGCTTTTTGGCTGATGTGACACAGATGTGAAGTTGTGTGGGTAATAGACCATTTTAGTTTGCAATATATGTCAATGTTTTAGTCAACACAAGCATTAACATGCTCTTGAAATTTTACAAAATTATTTGTTGCACAATTTCTAAAGATACAATCTGTACTGTTTTTATGATTAGTGAGACCATAGTAGTATTCCACTTACACTGCATTGACAGGGCAAACTGAAAGTGTAAATCTAGAACACTAGAAAAATCCTATGAAATTAAAAACACTAAAATATTTGTCAAAGTGGGTCCTCCCAGGAAGTTGCAATGCTTCACCCTTGTGAGCATCACTTAGATGTAATGAGTGATAAGTGGACCATTCATTCTCATGATAGATGGGTTTGTGTAAACAACCACTCATGAAATACGGGACAATGAGCTTGATTCGAAAACTACACGGTTGAATTCTGATATGAATATCATAATTTGACATACTATGGAAAATATCTCCTACATATTAGTGTACACTTGTTAAGTCAACAACATAACTTTAGACCCAATTTTTCGGACCATGGGTGAATAATATAAGCAATTTGAATTGTGGGTAGACAATGCATGCTATAATTATTTGTGCTGCACATATTGGAACTATTAATTTTCTGTAAAAAAAATGTTTGAATTAAATTTAAAATAAAATATTTTCAACAGTGTGATCTTATTCATATCTAATCACCTTATTTTATGAGAATAGGGTTATCGAGTGATTGCTGCAGATGCACCACCTGTTTGGAGTCATCAAGAATGGGTTAATACATTTGAAAAGTTCCTGGATGCTATTGATATTCATCATGTAAGTAAAATATAAAAACTATAATTTTTTACTACATCTTTATTTCTTGACATGAAATTTCCAAGTTTCCATTTAATAAATTGTAAATCTCTTTAATCACCAAACAAATTAACAATTTTAGCATCTATTGTTGAAGTATATTCAATTTGAACTATAACAGGAGTCACACATCCATGTTTCAAACAGATCTTCTTGTTGCCTGGTATCTCTCCATATTGTCTTCAGAAAGTATATAATTAGCTGTATATCTAGCTATGCTAATGTGCATGTCTATGCTGCAACATTTTCTTAGGCATAATTAGCAACAACAGAGCAAACTTCCTGCGATTATGATTGTAAACCAGCAAATTTTATATACCTTGATGACTTGGTATTGAGGACATTGATTGAATGGAATAGTGTTGAGTATTTTGGTCAAGTAAATGGTTGAATTTTTAGACATAAAGATCAAATATATTTTGATGTCTAGTCTTCAGAAGCCAAAAATGGTCCGAAAATGGTCAATAATCTAGTCTTCTTTCAACTACCTAATGATTGCAAATATTTGTATGGCATAAATTGTGCTACAATTTTAAATTAAAATAGCTGCAGACATCATAAGGTGGCAACATCAATGTCAAGATATCTTTTTATCATTCTTCTTATCATCTTATGATATTATTGAGGTTTTTTTTTCAAAAGAGGGGTAAATTCTCAACAATTACACCCCAATGGGGTTTGAACCTTGATGGGAAGAATAACAACACAATAACTCAACCATCACACCATGCCACTATTGGCATGATATTATTGAGGTTATTTCAAATGAATTTATAAATATTTATGATAGCTCTTCTTAGCAATTTGTTTCGCAGTGCAAAATTTTATGGTGTTAGTTCTAATCAAGTAATAATTTCTGACAGGTCCATCTGTATGGGACAGAACTTGGGGGGTTTCTAGCTCAAATTTTTGCACAATATCGTCCAAGGCGGGTAAAATCATTGGTGCTCTCCAATACATTTCTTGACACTCAATATTTTGCAGATAAAACACCTTGGTCTTCATTGTGAGTTTTTTTCTCTATCCTAAGAGATTGTTTTTGGTAAAAATGCTTCATTCTTCCAGTAATTATACAAATTTTTAAAATTTATTTATTGGGGATCTATTAACTGGGGCCCCAACCCAACTACAATATGGACCATCCAAACACAATGATTAAAAACATACTATAACAAAATCAGGACAATTGTAAACTAAACCCATCACAAACCAACTTGTCAAACTAAAAGTCTGCAGAAACAGACACACAACCACATACAAAATCTACCTCCCAAAACAAGCAGGCACAAGAGAAAATATCTGGACAGAGTCCACTAAACTGAAAAGTCACAGAATCCTAAATATACAGCATTAGAGAATGCCATTGTAACCTAGAGACTAAAATATTGCACCACCACCATCCAGAGGGGCTATTTTCCATCGTTCTTTGACCTATCCATACCCTCATTCCCTGAAATCAGAATCACCTCCAATATAGGTGTAAAAGCTCCAGCAGAAGACACTGCTCCATGCACTTAAAACCCCTGATAATCTCCATTCTCTGCACAACCTTGGTCAACAAACCATTTTCCAAATGGGCCATCATTAATCCCCTAGACAATTCTAGAGTAACATTATGAAACATAATCAGCATGCACCTCATTGCCATCTTCATGTGCTGATAGAATTCCTCCATGATTTTATTATTAACCTGCAGCTTGTGCAAATTTTCCTGCAGCTGCATTATAGAAGCTTCCAAAACTGCACTTGAGGGTTGCTGCTTTTTTTTCCCTGCCGCATACCTCAGTCCACTAGAGAAAGGGTCATCACCCTGTCCATCTTCTTCTCCTTAACCCTTACCAATAGATCCATAATACAAATTCTGACACCATCATTCACTATAGCCTTATAAGCTTCTCCTTAAATTCAGCTAGAATCATAGCACATGACCTGAAGCACTCCATATCAGCCAAACCCTTCTCTCCTAGAATAGCCTTAACCAACTGCAAGTTGGCCACGTTCTTACAATGAAAAATCCGCTTCAAACTCTAATCCAAGGCTAGGCCTTGCCTAAGTGGGTCTTTGGACAACCTCCCCTGCACCATATGCCATAAAAAACAAAGCAGTCCTACACCTGTACCTGCATCTATTATCCAAATCAAACTAGAAGCACCAGCTGCACATACCATGAAGGTGCCACACAACACAACAAATACTAGGATAATACAACCCAACATTCTTAACAAACACTTACCAATACTTACCACTTACCACCTTGTGTGAGAAGACTTAAGTCACTCAAAACAACCACAAATTCTTCCCAAATCATGACTAGTCTTAATGAATAACACCCTTCTTTAATTCCTTATGGAGGCCTATCTTCCTCTACAAGAAAGGTCAGGTTAACCCAATCATTAAAATCCTTACTTTCTATCATAGTATAGCCTGAAGCAAATTTCCTTGCTTTATTGTGGATCTTATAGCAATGAGAGATCTGGAAGGAGGTAAATATTGGGTGCTAACTTTTAACTTCTCAAATCACATTCAATTTCCAATTCAGACATTTATCACTGCATTGAGAACTATTTGAGAGTCCCCTTTAACATCGACAACATGATAACCTGCCTCATAGGTAGCTTTGAGACTAGCAATTGATGCTATACATTTTACTTAATAATTTGTTTGCTCACCCAAAAAGATAGAGCCACCTAATATAAGCTACCATTGTAATTACATAAAACAAACCTTGAAAGTGCCACACAACACAACAAATACTAGGATGATACCACCCAACATTCTTAACAAGCACTTCCCAATACTTACCACTTACCACCTTGTGTGAGAAGACTTCAGTAACTCAAAACAACTATAACTCCTTCCCACACCATAACTAGTCATAGCGAATAATACCCTTCTGTAATTCCTTATGGAGGCCTATCTTCCTCTACAAGAGAGGTCAGATTGACCCAATCATTAATATCCTTACTTTCCATCGTGGTACAGCCTGAAGCAAAGTTCCTTGCTTTGCCATGAGGTCAGCTACTTTATTTTGGATCTGATAGCAATGAGAGATCTAGAAGGAGGTAAACTTTTGGTGCTAACATTCAACTTCCTCTCAAATCATATTCAATTTCCAATTCAAACATTTATCACTGCATTGAGAACTATTTGAGAGTCCCCTTTAACATCCACAACATGATACACTACCTCATATGTATAGCTTTGAGACTAGCAATCAATGCTACCCATTTCACTTAATTATTTGTTTGCTCACCCAAAAAAATAGAGCCACCTAATATAAGCTACCATCATAATCACACAAGACATACCATGAAAGTGCTACACACCACAACAAATACTAGGATGATACAACGCAACATTCTTAACAAACACTTCACAATACTTACCACTTACCACCTTGTGTGAGAAGACTTCAGTCACTCAAAACAACCACAAATCCTTCCCACATCATAACTAGTCTTAATGAATAACACCCTTCTTTAATTCCTTATGGAGGCCTATCTTCCTCTACAAGAAAGGTCAGGTTGACCCAATCATTAAAATCCTTACTTTCTATCATAGTATAGCCTGAAGCAAATTTCCTTGCTTTGCCATGAGGCCAGACACTTTATTTTGGATCTTATAGCAATGAGAGATCTGGAAGGAGGTAAACTTTGGGTGCTAACTTTTAACTTCTCAAATCACATTCAATTTCCAATTCAGACATTTATCACTGCATTGAGAACTATTTGAGAGTCCCCTTTAATATCGACAACATGATAACCTGCCTCATAGGTAGCTTTGAGACCAGCAATCGATGCTATACATTTTACTTAATAATTTGTTTGCTCACCCAGAAAGATAGAGCCACCTAATATAAGCTACCATTGTAATTACACAAAACATACCTTGAAAGTGCCACACAACACAAAAAATACTAGGATGATACCACCCAACATTCTTAACAAGCACTTCTCAATACTTACCACTTACCACCTTGTGTGAGAAGAGTTCAGTCACTCAAAACAACTATAACTCCTTCCCACACTATAACTAGTCTTAACGAATAATACCCTTCTTTAATTCCTTATGGAGGCCTATCTTCCTCTACAAGAGAGGTCAGATTGACCCAATCATTAATATCCTTACTTTCTATCATGGTACAGCCTGAAGCAAAGTTCCTTGCTTTGCCATGAGGTCAGCCACTTTATTTTGGATCCGATAGCAATGAGAGATCTAGAAGGAGGTAAACTTTGGGTGCTAACATTCAACTTCTTCTCAAATCACATTCAATTTCCAATTCAGACATTTATCACTGCATTGAGAACTATTTGAGAGTCCCCTTTAACATCAACAACATGATACACTACTCATATGTATAGCTTTGAGACTAGCAATCAATGCTACCCATTTCACATAATTATTTGTTTGCTCACCCAAAAAGATAGAGCCACCTAATATAAGCTACCATCATAATCACACAAGACATACCATGAAAGTGCTACACACCACAACAAATACTAGGATGATACCACCCAACATTCTTAACAAACACTTCCCAATACTTACCACTTACCACCTTGTGTGAGAAGACTTAAGTCACTCAAAAGTCAAAACAACCACAAATCCTTCCCACATCATAACTAGCCATAATGAATAACACCCTTCTTTAATTCCTTATGGAGGCCTATCTTACTCTACAAGAGAGGTCAAGTTGACCAGATCATAGTTTGCAAACTTGGACTTGGAAAAAACTTAGCAAACCCAATTTTTTTGACTTGGCAAAAATTCGGTAACTTAAAAATTGCTTAAATTTCTATAGAAACACAATATTTTTGCAAAATTTAATGACTAGATGCATCCAATGGGTCCATAAAAGAATACAAAAGTGTTTTCTATTAAATTTGATTAATTTGAATACAAATTGAGTACAAAATTGCATCATCATGTGGAATCCTAATGGCTGATACAATATGAATAGATAGCTGACAACTATTATGAATTTATGATGACTACCTTTGAAAATCATCATAATTCATAAATTACATTATGTGAAATGAAAATACAACATTTTACATCTTCCTCTTCTCTAATCTAGTGAAAACTTGGGGAGAGGTTGAGGTTCTAATCCTTGGAGTTTGTTGTGGCTCCTCGCTTGGCATAAATGGTTGTGGCTCGGCGTCTATCTTGCTAGTAGATGGCAATGACTCCTCCTTAGCCTCATTAATGTCATCCGATCCTATATCTCCTACCGCACCCA
This sequence comes from Sequoia sempervirens, assembly GCA_007258455.2. Lineage (NCBI taxonomy): Eukaryota > Viridiplantae > Streptophyta > Pinopsida > Cupressales > Cupressaceae > Sequoia > Sequoia sempervirens. The sequence continues at coordinate 403,842,380 of VDFB02353493.1, read as the reverse complement.
CATCCTTCAATGCCTGCCTCTCAAAATCAAGAATCTCATCTTTAGTAAACAATGGAGGCTGCTCATCCCAACCTATCCAATTGCCGTAAGGATCAATCTCATCCAAATCAATGAGCTCCTTTGATTTGTCCACTAGCCTTCTTGTGCGAAGTTGAAGGTTATATTGCACAAGGACAAAGTCATTGAAGCATTTTTGAGCTAATTTGTTCCTCTTCTTTGTGTGGATGGCCTCAAACAAGCTCTAATTGTGCTCACAGTTGGATATATTACAAGGTTGGCACAAAATGCTGAGGAGAAATCTTTGAAGATTTGGGGTATTTGCACCCTAATCTATCCATCAAGAATCTACAAAATAAAACATTGACTAGTTAGAAATCAAAGTGAAAACATATTTTATCAAATTATCAATAGTTGTAAATTTGTAACTTGTGAGATGCATGTGATATAAAAATTCCAAATTTTATTACTTTATATCTGAGTGGTTCTTCCTCAGGTAGCTAGCTTCGAAGAAGAGAGCCTACCCCTTCCAGTCCTGTAATTGTGCAATTCTTGAACAATGATGTCTCTCACCTCAACTTGGGGTGTCATCCTTTGAATGCATGTTGTGAGGCCCTCCAAAACCTCTCCATTAGGATTTGGGAAGCTATTTGAATAGAAAAAACGGGGGTTGAGGAAGTACCTAGCTATATGGATGGGTTGGTGGAGTTGACTATTCCACCTTCGATCAATGATCTCCCAAATGGGATCAAATCTGAGGCTGTCCCACTTGTAATAATGTCACATGGACTTTTTGGCCCTATCCATGGCCTCATAAATATACCCCATTAGGTTTTGATCCCCATCTACCAAACGAAGAACTCTAACCAAGGGCTCTAACACCAACAATTTACAAAATACAAAGATCAAAGTTACAAATTTACATGATGGAGCGTAAATGGTGTTGTTGAACACTTTACATGATGGATAGGATACCCTATTTGATCACATGAATATCTCACTTGATGAAGTATACGAGTCGCAAAGTCAAAGAGGGATTTTTTTGAACTTTTGAAGTTGCAGTTTTCAAATTCGAGTGTTTGGCATATCATCATGTTGAGATTTCAAAATCCATTAGATGATTCACCAATTGCAGCGTGGAAATTACTTCAAACTCCCAAAAGGTCACCCTTATGCAAGTTGCTTTTTTTGGCAGTGATCATATCTTGCAAGGGGCTTTCCTAGTTTTCTATTTCTAGGCAATGGATATACTAATGTGGTGGACACTTTACAAGGACCTTGTTCATGTTTGAGCTTGCCGAGGAATTTTTTTGGAACAAATCCATCAATTGATAAATTTTAGAAAAAAATCTTGTGATTAAATTTGAATAATATAATTTTTTAATTTTTATTAAATATTGAATTTAAAATTTAAATAATTATAAGAATATTAAAATATAACAATTTACTATGGTCCACGGCCTATTAGGGATGGGGACGGGGGGATGGCAAGGGACGCGTTTCCGAGACGTTTCGTAAGGGGCAATTTTTAGGGGACGGTAGGGGATGGCAACATACAAAATACATACATATATATATATTTTCTAAATTTATTAATATATTAGAGAGAGAGGGAAAGAGAGATAGATATGTCAATAAATTAATAATTGATAACAACAATATCAATATGTAAGTAAATCACGAGAGTAGTACTATAACAGCATAAGAAATGTCATTAAAGCATTATAAAATTTATCACAGCAGTATCAAACATCAATAAAACCATGGTCTATCAATATCCAAATGTCTCAAACATGTATCTAGAAGTCTCAGAGTTCAAACATGAAAATCAAAATATTAAATACAAAAGCTCCGTCCCTGTGCGTCGACCTTTCCTTGCCTTGTCGTGAGAAATGAAAAGAGCCCGATAAAATCAAAAGATTTAATATTTAGTCTTTTTCAGACTTTAGCCCAAACAATTAAAACATTAAACAGTTGGTGGGCCCCGCCGAAGGAACTAAACCTTTAAAAAATCATTTTTTAATTGTTTTTTAATATATTTTGACTTGTAGCCTGTTGAGAACGGCTAGCATCCCCAGTATAGGGCACTGTCCCCAATCTGTATCAGGGATGGGGAAATGTCCCCAAAGTGAAGGAAACGTTTCCTGGTGTTTCCGATGGATTTTGCATTTTTGGGGACGGCAGGGGGACATCCCCTTTGTGTCCCCTTGTCCCCGGGACGGCAGGGGATGAGGATAGGGGGTTTTGGGGCAGGGGATGCGTCCCCGTGTAACCTTGCTAAATTATAAATATTAAAATATAACTAAATTATAAATATTAAAATATAACTAAATTTTAAATATTAAAATATAAATGAATTTAAATATATTAGAATTTAATAAATTTTAAAATATTGAAAGCTATGCTCACCCAAGTTTTTGGGATGGGGACGATAGGGGATGGAGGAATGTGTTTCTAGGACAGTTTTTTTTTTAAGGCCATTTCTTAGGGGATGATAGGGGAGGGGGGATGTGTTTTTTGGGATGGTTTTTTTAAGACCATCTTTTAGGGGACAACAAGGGATACTATTAAAAAAATAGGGAAAATTTAAAAATATAAGGAAATTTCAAATAATCATATGATAACATTATAAAACCTTTGTGAGTGTGGGTAATTGAATAGGAATTATGATTGTGATTTTGCTATTAGGATTCAACCGTGTAGTTTTCGAGTCAAACTCATTGACCCGTGTTTCATGAGTAGTGGTTCACAAGTACCCATCTCTCATGATAATGAATGGTCCACTTAGCACTCATTGCATCTAGGTGATGCTCACAGAGGTGAAGCATTGGGCCTTCCCGGGAGGTCACCCATCCCAGTACTACTCCAGCTCAAGTGCGCTAGACCAGACTGTGAACCCACATCAGGAATGAACTAGACCCAGATCTGGGGGTTTATTTGAGTGAATTGGTAAAATAGCTTATGATTATAGATGACGGTTGCATAGGATGAAGCTGGTTGGAGATCTAAAATAGCCATTTGGATTCTTAAGGCAGGATAACAACGAATTCAAAGCGATGCCTATTGATGATGGGATTGCTGATGGTCTTACTCTACACTCTCCTTGCTTATGTAGTGTAAACTATTAAACACATCCCATCCATGCCTAGGTAATGGCATATTTCTCTGTACTCACATCCAAACTTATATGTTCTAATTTGCAAATACCATGTATAAATGCAGGTACAAGAAAGAGGATGCAATCTACTTCAATGTTCGGCAACAATTTATAGGTGATGTGGAATAAGTGATTATTAGCAGCAACTATGCAATTGCTGCCTGTAACAAGCTAATTGCCTTACTAACTGACAACAGAACTAAAGCAAGATACAATTGCCTAATTGTTAATCACGCAAACAAAATTTGTGGAAGGAACTCTCCTTTTCTGTGTGTTGTCCATAATTCTAGCTAAAGGTAGAATTTTTATCTATGTAATTTCTTTTGGGGCTTGCTTTTTAGCTGCGATGACCTGTTAATTCAATGTTTTGTTGAGGTGAATCCAACATGGGAGTATGCCCTGGATATGAAAATATGGTCCATTGCTCTACCATCAAAGGAACCATGCCCATTTTAGAAGATTTAAAAAAACATTTTTTATGGTGCTCATCCTCTCAATTGGCCTTAGATTATTTTTATCTTTGCTCTTTAGACTATTAAAAATTTAAGATTGAGCTTAATGTAACTATTTTTACTATTAATCTTAAAAAATGTAATTATTTCTTAGTTGTATTAGAGTTTCCCTGCATTATATTGGATGAAACTAAAGCCCAAATGCTTTACCATACATGATCTAATATTCATGTGAAGTGCATAATTAACAATAGAACGGGTGGTTTATAACTTCGTATGCTAAAAGAGCTATTCGATCAAACTTCATTCTTCTTAACAAGGTGATTAGAAGGGTCCATCATACTGAGGATTACAATATTCCACGGGGATGTGTCGCCTCGAAAAACTAGGCGTTTCTGAGACGGGTATGTCCTCGAGATGTGGGGACGCCTGGGAAACATGCCCCCCCCCTCGGCCCCCAACATCCCCAAGTTTCCTCTGCCATTTCCCAAACATTTCCTTAAAAGGGGGACATTTCTTCCCGAGAAACTCCAAAAGGGGACTTTGGGATGTCTCTGAGACTCCTAGACATCCCTCAACACCTTAGGAAACTCGTAGAAGACTCCTGTGGTGCAATGTTTATTTTGATGATTTTTTTTAAAAAACAAAAGGAAAAAGGTCACTTCAAAGGGTTAACCCTAACCCTAAGTCAACCCCAACTCCCAAGGCCTTGCAAAAAAGTTACAAGAGAGACATATTGTCTCAATCTTATTCACAAATTCATAGCTACAGTATGAACTTTAAGAGGAAGAGTGAAGTGAAAGTCGAAGTTTGAGGCTTTGAGCTGCAACTTGCAAGGAGACTTACGAAGTTAGGAGCAAGCTTAGGCGAGAGTAAGCCAAAAGGAGCTTCTTCATTCTTGCAAGAGGAAGAGGGAAGCATGTGGGGTCCAATAGTTCTAGTGATGAGGAGATTGACATGGAGCTTGGGGATGATTAGAGGCATTAGGCCATTAGCCATTGACTCATGAGTCATTAGGCCATTAGCCATTGACTCATGAGTAATGAGTCATTAGTATTACTATCTAGTACTTACTATTTGTTTTTGAAGTTTGAAATTTGAATATTGTTGATTGTAATTATGAATCATGATTATGAAATTTTGAACTTTTAGGTCTTGTTCCAATGTCTATATTTTGATTTTCAGTGTTCACTATTAAAATTTAATTTAAAAATTTAAAAACTACTACTACTTCAATGCAATCATTGCAATGTGTTGAATACTTATTCCTTAGGCTTCTACAGTTATACATCTTTTTCTAACTAATTTTTCAAGTACTATATGTTTTTCAGCACCGCTCCCCCACCAGCCCCCTGCCACTATCCCCTTGATGTCCCCAAACTTAGGCCCCTGTCCCCCCATCTCCGCGTCAGAAAACTCTGTGGAACATACGAGGATTATGATGTTATCAAATTCAATTGGTGACTCTTATGTAATTATATTAACATGATAAATAAAATTAATTAGTGTAACCTATTAGGACTTACAACTACCTAACTATATATAAAGAAACTAGTTATTTCCCTTTCAAATGACTCATCTCCATTTTTGTGATATATGTTATTAAATCATTAATTTATGCATCCTATGGTTGTCAATCCTATCCATCTACACAATCATAGCATGTACATTTGAAAAATTTCTTCTTCATTTGGCTTTCTATTCACAATATGATGAATGGAAAAATTGCTTGTATGGTATGTTTGGATTATTGGAACATGTTAATTTGTACTATTTGCCTTTGGTCATTTGTAAGATTTCCATAAGTTCTAATATTAAATCTGTATGGCATTTGAACTAAGCAAATGAAAGATCCATATGTGTTATTTAAGAATGCATTTTTTCCTGAATTGATTTTCAAAACTTGTGTTTCTTTAATTAATGAAACAAAATAAATTTTCATTTGTATTGGGCTATTTATTGCAGGATACATTGGACTCCATGCTTTATACTAAAGCGACACATTTTGACAGGGCTTCCAAAAGAACCACAAGAACCCTTTATTGCAGATTCTATAGATTTTGTGGTGAACCAGGTACACGTTTTTCTTAATGGTTCTTTAATGCCTTATAAAGTTTATCATTTAAGTTTTAACACTATGAATATAAAATTGGTTGGCATAAAAAGCTTATTTTTTTTTATAAACAAATTCGGTTTTAGAATATGTTGTCTTCAAAAGAGGCTAAGCAAATGTAGTATTTAAGTTTTGGTTGAGCAGCAAAGATATGTTAAAGTTGTAAGCACATAAGGCTGTAGTATTGAATTTCACTGTATTTGTCCTAAAAAAATATGAACATCCTGGTTTAGTGGACAGTAATAAAGGCATTAATCTGTCCAATGCAAATGACATTGACCATATATATGTGTTGTGGAAAATGTAATCAAGAGGATAATGTACGGAGATCTAATACCTTGTCTTAGTGGCCTGATAAACTACAATTTGAAATGTGTGAAATCAAAATTAATGAGTAAGGTGGCGTTGGGATAGTTGGGTTCATTTTACCTATTAGTGTTTCGTTATATGAAAAAAAACTTTAGGTGACAAACTCATCTTTCAGATCTCTTTAGATGATTATATATTGAAATATGTGATGTTTGGTAAGCAATAATCTCAAAGAATTTAATTGTTAGTTTATATAAATACACACCCTACAATACATTTTTTCACTAATTAACATTTTAGTAGTATATTTTAGAGAAATTACAAAATGGATGAACAATACCAGTTCAGTTGTGCTTCAAAACCAAATCAACATCGCATGTAATTAAGGAGAATAAAACAATGCCAAAGCAAACAACATAAGGCATTGATCAATTCTACTATAGGAGAATAAAACTAGGGATCCTCTTACTAGAGAAGTACCAAGTGGGTAAGAAAATAAAAAGTGCAATGTTTGAGGAAGTTTGTAGGGTGTGGGAATTTTGGGATGTGTCCCCCAGACGTCTAGGATATTTCAAAATTAAAAGGGTATTTGGGGGAGGATGAAGGATGGGACATTGTCAATATATACATTTAATTTAGAGATAAATAAAAATTTCAACCTAAAAAATAGTAAATAGTAATTGTGTACAAATCAATGTGAAACATAAAAGAAGGATTCGAACACCAAAATATAAACAATATTTCACACTAAATGCAACCTCAAGATTAAACTAAAGAACTTGTATGAAAGGATGAAAACAAATAAGAAATTTCTCACCCAGAAACCCTTAGGTGCACCAATGGAGGTTGTGCTCAAAGTGGATTTTTTGTGGTTGAGAGAAGGATGTTAGGTGCTCAAAGTAGGAGCATAACTTTGCATTCAGAGAATTCATAAAATGGGTTTATACGACGAGCTATTTATAGATTTAGAGGGTGGAAGGTTAATTCAGAGATGAGTATCTCAGATCTGTATTTGCATCAATTGTGGTGCTGTGTAATTGGCCATTCTTTTGGCTCATTGTATGTGTAACTTTCATATTGAACAATCAATAATATAAGAGATATTATTGGCTGGGTTTTTCTCCCTCAAGAGGATGGTTTTCCCAGGGTATCTGCTGTGTACTGTGTCATTTTGAATTAATTTTCTGTGCATGTTAATCTGATCATTAAAATTTACAATTACAAACAAAAAATAGTTAATATATTGATTTATACTTTGAGCTTTTGAATCTCATCATTTGACATTAGTTGATAATTCAAATGGAGCAAAACTTTAGAATATAGTAAGTCATCATTATCACGTTTAAAAATTGGCATTCATAGCTCTGAAAATGGAAATTTTGAAAGAGTAAAAAAAATCATACATCACATAGCTGATAACAACATAAATCATAAAAGTAATCTTAATTCTATATATCAAAATATTAAATGTTCTACAAAATATATCCTAAATAGCTGAGTTGCTGAATCACGAGTATGTGGGTATGATACACTGGTATAACATTTTTTAGGGGGGCCAGGTACATTCTGGGTATGATCATGGACGGGATAAGAGACAGATGGTGTGGCAGACATAAACAGAGTAGTAGATACAATCAACATAGCAGACATAGATGAATTGACCAAGGTGGAAGCTGCATCTTCCTCACCACCTGGAACGAGATGATAACTTTATGGATGGTTGACACATGTTTTTCTCCATCACCCATAGAAAATAATAGTTTTAGTACTGTAAAGGGTGTGGCAAAAGCTGGGTTGCCAGCTTGAATTTTTTCCTAATCAAAGGTAAATACTCGTCAATTGATTCACTTGGCCAATAACCTCAACTTACCACAAAATGATCAGGCAATAACTCTTTTTACACTAATACCCTAGTAGCATGGCATTGTGGCTCCCTCTTATTAAATAAAAAGTGCAGGATCAATCCTAGGAACCAATTAAGGACTAAGAATAATCTATGCCACACTTCTTTATAAAAATTTATGGTTCAAAGCTTTCTTGAGAACAGGGACTTGGTATGTAACATTTAACTGTAACCAGTCATTCATGATTCATGGCAAACCTGAGCAGGGACTTGGTAGTAACAGTTGACTGTAATCAGTCATTCATGTTTCATGAAAAATATGGTACAAGATAATAGCATTTTAAAACTCATTGCAAAACCCTTTCATTTGTAAAATTGTGGGGACGAAAGAAGTTGGATGCTTTTTAAAACCTAATTTCAGCGATTCATTATGATAGCCAAATTTCATCTGTTTAGGTGAGTCTGCAGGCTTTGTGTATGCATGGGATTAAAACTTTCATAAATAGTGAATATTTTTGTTCATCGGTTCTTGGTTTGGCATTGAGGATAAGCATTATTTTCCATTTTTTATTGCTTATTTGTTATCAGTAGTGTATATTTAATTTATTTTGAGTTGGTTTACTTTTAACCAGGGCATGGTTGACAGGAATAGCTTATCAAGCATAAATCTTGATTATGAGTATCCAACCATTGATTTTTAGATGAATTTACAACTTTTGATATCTACCTCCTAGTTGAGGGTAGCCATTTTTGAATGGTATAATGGGGATTGTTTCACTTTAAGTTTTTTTTTGTACTATTTTCTACATATTTATCTAAAGGTGGGAGTTATTTCTGCAGCTTGAAACCCTTGAGAGGGATGACTTGGCATCACGTTTGATTCTGAAGGCGACTTCTGCTTCTATTGGTCGATTGCTGGTACAAGACTCAGAAATCACGATAATGGATGTATGTTTTTCTTTTGAATAGGCTGGTCTTGTCACATTTTGTAAATTTTCATTTTGAGCATTTCTTTGTAATGTATCCTCTGTTTTGCAATGCTTGGCAACTTTAGTTTGCTATTTTATGTTTCTTGGTCCCCTGCACCTTATTCATATGTCTTGTTGCCTGTTAAGTCTGATTTCACATCAAGTCCAAAAATCTAAATGATGTGTTGTTTTAAATTTATTGAATGAATAGAAGCAATACAGATTATTTAACTAACTGGTTGACATGTAGTCTGCTGGTACCTTCCAAAATTCCCTCTTTATCAATACATTAGATTGGGATCTTCAATGTTGCTGATCACATGAACTTATTGATTTTTCAGTGACGCTATTAATATTTCTCCTCATGGTGACCAGTTTTCATCCTTAGTGATCTAGCTTTCTTATAAGTTTACATGTGCTGATGTAGTGGCTAGGTTGCCAGTTCTGGTACAGAAATGGGTTCAACTTCAGTTTCACTAGTATGGCATTTTTTTTCCCAGGTATGGGTATATATATATATATATACAACAGAACAAAAAAATACACTAATGAACATACAAAATTTTAATATATTTGATACATGATACTAAAACTAACTTAAATAACATAATTAAAAATGCATTTTTATAATTCATTCAATGTTATATCAATCTTCTATATGTCAAATCATAACTCACACCATGTAAATATCATATATCTATATTTCATTGTATGAATTGAAAAGATAATTGATAATTCAATGTTATATCATATATCTATATGTCAAATCGTTACAAAACTTGAATAGTAAATACAATCAAAATATTGTATCTCACTCTCCAAAAAGCATCTAGACCTAAGTCATCAATTGGTTTAACTTCATTTGAACCACAAGCAACTGCAATGTTGCTCTTACTAGCTTCATGAACATCAAGTATGGGAGCCTCGTCATCATCTGTATTGACTTTGCCAAGCTCTAATATAGATGGGCACACTCAAGGCGTACATACCAATTCTTTGTTGCCCCTTGTAGTCAACTTCGTTATGTGATAGGAGGCACAAGTTGGAAGGAACATAGACCAAATGTTTTTTGTTTCAGCCAACTGGATACACTTAACTAAGTGGATAAAGGAGTACATATTCCAATTCTGCTTAGTGGAAGAAAAACTCACAGTTTGTTGAAATTCAAGAGAAAGTCATACAAATTAAAAATGTGAAAGAATGGTTAGAATTTTAAAAATTAAAAAAAAATGCTTATTTGTGATAAATTATCGCATGACGTTGGAGGAATGTATTACTTTGCTCATGGAGCTACCATATCTATGAGCATTTGTTTTGTAATTGTCTTGAAGAGTGCAAACAGTATGATCTTGTGATGAGATGAACTTGCCAAATTCACTCCTAACCAATGGAGTTGAGGGGTAGTGCACCTCATGGGGGTTTGGGGGCAATGCCCCTAGCGGGCTCAAGGCTAGTGCCTCTTGTGGGGGTTTGGGGGCAATGCCCCTAGCAGGCTCAAGGGTAGCGCCTCTTGTGGGGGTTTGGGGGCGATGCCTCTCATGGGTTCCAAGGGAAAAACCACTAGTGTGTTCCTTGTTGTGATACAAGGTGTGGTTGAGGGGCGGATCCCCCACCACCAAGCCCAAATTAGGGCCTTTGAAACCACATAAACCTTCATCATTAGTCACCGTGTGCCCTAAATCACCAATTGTGTGTGAAAATGAAGTGAAAATCAAGTTTTTTTAAAACTACAGGCAAGAAAAAGATTTTCATATGGAGTTGTAAAAGTTATTAACACAAGTGATTTTTTTTGTTGACTCATGAGTTTTATAGGGAAAATCACTGCGAGTTTCACAAAAACTCATCAACAAGTTATTGGGCGAGTAAGTCGCTTGGTAATTTGGCTCATGAGTACTTAGCGAGTTTTACAACTATGATTAAAATATAAGATAAATGAAATAAGAATTACAAGATGCATAGATTCAACACATTACACAA
>VDFB02353493.1:403713065-403831464 GCA_007258455.2 Sequoia sempervirens | reverse complement strand
TGATCATTTTACAATTACAAAATGCCCATTTATACCCCAGCATGAGAAAATAAAACATATTGAAATATCATGTCGGCCCTCCACAAAATTCAGGCTCCAAACAAGTCGGCCTGCAATGGTTATATGAATTCACATGTCGGCCATAGGATTTGTATTTCTATTATTCATCAGTGAGACAGTCGACAAAACATATCGCTAGCTATGCCGAAGGCAATTCAATCGCTTAACCATCCCGTGTTCCTCTATTCCGTGTATTATTCACCTTGACTTTGTGATGTCGGTGAGACATCTCACAGAGAATCTCAAAATGTTATCGATAGCCTTCGTAATCAAACCTGTCGTTGGGACACAAGAATATCTTATACCGATGTGCTCCTTTCACTTTATTCACAGTCGCCGTAACCTTCAGATATCAAGGAGACAAAATACAAATAGCACTTCGTTATACCGAAAATCCTCCATAATGTTATTTCCCAGTCGTCGAGACAAGGAAATTCTTACACCGACAAGGATCCTCATGTTTTCCATCGGTGAGACTGAAGGTCACTCATCGAGACCTCTTACCGATATCTCCATCTCTCACCGAGCTGCCCCATGTATGTCGCAATAACTTCCAACTATCGGTGAGACGTCTTGTAGATTATTTTGTGTCATACTGAAACACCCGAGCTCACACCTATCCATCAAGAGAATGCCAACCCTTTGCCGAAAGAAAACCATTTTGTATTGTCGGCAAGACCCGACGGGCTCGCCAAGACTTATATCGATATCGTAACTCTTGCCAAAAATCTCATCCATCATAACAGTCAACAAGACAAGGAAGTTTCACCATGACATGATACTGATAACTATGATTCTAGCCAAAGTAGATCCATACGAGCAAATCGGTAAGACAAAGCAAGTTCACTAAGACCCTTCATCAACGGTATGACCTATGCCAATATATGTATCCTCCTATCGTCGAAGCCACATGAAAGCTATGCCGATAACTGCCAGTAAGTAAACTCCAATCGCCGTGACACAGAAAATGTCTTGTCGATAGGCAACATAGACGTTTTATCAGAAAAATGGATCGGGGAGACCCTAATATTGTCACGCCGATAAGCTTGCAGCAAACAAATGTTAGAAAAATGCATGACTCGATGGATTCAAAGGGGCTATATGGAAAAATATGGGTAGAAAGTGTTCAGGATGGAACTTATTTGGAAAATTATGAATGGAGAACATGTGAAAATATTCAGAAATTTATAGTTCTAACACATCCTTTAGTTATTATCATCCTTGCATGATCATCTTGCACCCTTATATTGAAAAAATCACAAAAACATAGCTTAGTCTCATATCCTTTGGTCATCATCATCCTTGCATATCATATCCTTTGGTCATAGGGTCATTATCATTCTACCATTCCTTAATCTTGGTCTTAGGTGCATCCTTATATCCAAAAAAATAAAACATAGCATAGGTGCATACCTTCCATTGCATTGGCATCTCTTAGGCTTCATACCATCCACCACCATGTCTTCCATTCACCTTGATATGCTTGCTAGTCAAGTTGAATACCAATTACTCTGCATTGGTCAAGCCCAACAAGCTATAGACTTCAAAAGACAATACCTTGAATCCAAATACCAAGCACCCACAACCCATAGCTAGCCATCCATCTATCCCTCTTACCAACAACCCATAAACTCTAGTCCTCCATCCATCTACCCTCACTATCAAGAGTCCCTTAGCACAATCCATGACATTAATCCACAACAAACATCCATTAATCACCCTTATCCTAACCTTGACAAGGGAAACCAACCTTCCACTAGTCCATTCCAAGCCTTTACATCCTATCCTAGTCCATCATCCCTCAACCCATTCCAAGTCTCCACATCCTATCCTAGTCCATCATCCACTAATCCATTCCTATTCACTCCATCCCAAGCTACATTTAGTCATGAAAATACATTTGGTCATGGTCTCCAAAATCACATCACATTGCCTACACCTTGGGATACATGTCAAAAGAAAAGTCCAAAGCATGACATCATAGCTTCACCTTCATGTCAAAACCGAAGTAGTCCATCCAATGACCCCAACCTTAAGTCCATCTGAGAGGTCCTTCTAGATAATCATGGCATCCAAAATGCACCTATCCTTGATCAGGACCCATTCCCAATCATGTCATCCAAGACTTGAAAGCACTGGCCTACACGTGCAAGGAATTCTAGAACTAGTACAGTTTCAAGAAAATTCTAAACATCAAGGTCTTGGTTATTCATCAGTTAGAGAATCAAATGATGTTAGTGGTACCTCCTCAATATTGGGGGCAACTTTATCTGATACAAACATCAAAATGCAGGCCATGAGTAGTCCTTGTCATAACATTGTTGCCAACACTCCTTCCATCCACACCATAAATCGTCACTCCAACATGAATAAACCTTCCATTTGGAACCAACAAAAGAAATTACAATCCAAAGTTCAAAAATCAAATTTCAAAGGTATTGAATCAAACAAAAATCCAAGTGGACAAAATGAAGAAAAATGGATCAAGCAAATAAAATATTCCAAGTCCAAAATTCAATCAAAATGTGGAGTCACAAGAAAAGAGGACTCCCACATGTAACAAATTTCCACCTTCAAAATGATCATCACACCAAGCATATAAAAGTGTTGGTTCCAAACACTATCCCAATCAAAATTCCAATCTCTATCATCCACCATCCTAAGTTTGGAAAATAAAAATTGCTACATCCAAAATTCCAAATAGTCCATCCACACCTACCATCATCCATCATAATCCTATATCTCGCCTAAAGTCTAAAAATTACACATCACAAATTCATTGCATATTGGCAGCAACTCTTTATCATAAGGACTCAAATGGAACTCTATCACGATGTGTGTATTTCGATAAGGCCAAACCTAGTATCAGAGAGGATCAAAATGGCATCAATTAGTTGTATGCAAGTGTTATGATCTTGACAAGACAATTACTCCATAAAGGTCACTATTTTCATATCATGACACCAATATCCACATCAACACCATCAAAGGATTCAAAACAATCAACGATCATACGAAACATAAATTCAATATATATAAAAAGAAAATTGTCAATCCTAATGAAAACCTAGCAAACATGCGTCTTGTGTGACATCCAAAAAAAAAAAGTAAAGAGAAATTTTTTGTCCAATAGTGAAAACCATTTATATGGTACTTTGGGTAAGTAACATGATGAAAACCTAGCAAACATGTGTCATGTGTAAGAGAAATTATCTATGTGGACCATTACACTTGGGGGAAATTTGTCTCATTTCCCATGCCTTTCTCATAACATTTCCATATATCCATCTAATCCGTATCGTTTCCATCCATTATCACACCTACCTTGATCTTGATAAAGAAATGAGGTACAAACATAAATCATCATTTGGGGAAATTCTTGACATGTGTATCCTTTGATCATACACTATCCATGAAGTATCATGTCATTGCCTTCATAAAATTTATCCAAACCCATATCTTTGAGAAAACAAATTATTCCTCCGCGACACAATCCTTGGAGATTGTATGATACTTTTTCCATCTAATAATCCTCATGTCTCCTATCTTTTACCAAAATAAATCCATTATCCTTCCATACCTATCATTGGGCTTGGTTTTCCCTTGTCATTGGTTTAAGGATTCTAATCCACTTATCCAAGTTTTCTCCATAATCCCATCTAGTCCTAAGGTTTTTCATTTCAAATGCAACAAGCCTAATCCATACAATCTTGCTATGCATTCTAGGGCATCATCCAAAACATTCCTTGGCTTTGTTCCCAAACTTGATGCATGCCTTGGTCCTTTAGTCACATTATTAGCATCCTCACATTGTTTTGCGATGTGTCCTTCCCATATCAAACAATGTTGTCATCATCATCACCTATCGATTGGTTTTCAACTTGACTAGGAGAAAGATCATGTTTTTCCTTGGATCCTTGTGCATGTCTACCTAGTTGATTGTGGGTATCATTCACATGCATTTTCTATGATCCTTATTATTATCATCCATAATAAATCTTTGTCATCCTTTCCATGGCCTAAGAACCACTAACATTTACTATCCTTGCCATCATGATCATCCTTTGCATTTGTCCGCTACTTCCCCTCGTGCATAATAAATTGGTCATGTACCTAACTAGGGGAAATTCCTTAAATTACGTCTTCATGGGAAATAACACATGATATCAACCTTTTCAAAATCCTCAAAATCCAAAAAAAATAGAAAACATCAAAAACACAAATCATCAAAAAACTCCAAAATTTCCAAAAATAAAGTCAACGTCTGAGTCTGATTTAGTTTTTGTTAAAGTGGTTGAACTACGCTATCTCTATGTGTTTGCTACATAGGAAAGGCTCATCTTAAATGGGCCTCTGAGACATTAGGTTAGTCCTTTTAGGTTTTCCAAATAAAATCATGACTTAGTCTTTTGTCAAATAAAACAAAGTCAAGTTGTGTCAAATTACGAGGTCTTTGTGTGTATAACGTAGGCAAGGCCATTAATTGATGAGCCCCTAAGGCCACCTAGGTCATTCCTTTAAGGTTTATTGAGTCTAGTCTTGTCCTGGATCTGCAAGCAATCATCATTTAAATCAAATCATGAATCAACCAACAAACATAACAAAAAAAATCTTTCATCGTCAATCAATCGATCATCTTATCGTCAACCAAATCAATCATAGAATGGGACATTATGTCTCATTTGGTCTTATCTCTTATCTTTTATCAGGATGTGTCCTTTTTGGGACTAGACTTTGTCAACCTTGTCATTCATCTTAAGTAGGATGTGTCCTTCTTGTAGTTAGGTGCCTTGTCAACACTTGTCATTTGGTCAACTTTATCATATTTGTTCCTTTCGTTGAATAGGATATGTCTTTCCTAAAATGAGGTATCATTACATCCCTTGGTCATATCAATCAATCCTTGTCAAACAATCAATTGATCTTGTCAACCTTGTCAATCAATCTTGCCTTAATCAAGATGTGTCCTTCCTGAGATTAGGCACAATCATTATCAATTATACCTTGCCAACCCTATCAATCAATCTTTATCAAATCAATCAATCTTGTCAATCAATTTTTCCTTACTCAGGATGTGTCCTTCCTGAAATCGGGTAAGATCAATCAAATCAATTTGTCAACTTTTTTCAACTTATCAATCAATCTTTTTCAACCTATCTATCAAATCAATTTGTCAACTTTTTTCAATTATCAATCAATCTTGGTCAACCTATCAATCAATTTAATCATCTTGCTCAACTTAATCAACCAATCAACCAATCTTATCATTACCACTGGCAAACACTATCTTGGAAAAAAATTTGTTGATCCGGATTTGTCTTATCTTTTCAATTTGTTTTGGGTCATGTTACTAGTCTCCTCAAGGATGTCCTATCAACGAATTTAGAGGGATGATGATGGATCATGGCCTCTTTTCTTCATTTTTTGTCTGTGGTTTGTCTTGGAAAAAATACTAGGACAATTGGGTCCATAGTATGAGCTGGGGAATTGCTTATCTTTTTGATTGCTTATCTCTCCCAAATGGTCACCTTGCACACCTTGGTCTATGTCATACCATGGTGTTTGTGGACCATTTGTGACATTTTTGATGCCCAATGATGATAAAAATAAAAATGTAAGCATGAAATTTGGATCCCTTATCATTCATAGTCTAACTTTCCATCTCCATCTCCTTTGTCTTTTCCGCGCTAACATTCATCTCCTCCATCTTCTCTAAACTAACATTTCTTCCCTCTACATCTTGACAAAGTCCTGTGACACACAACAACATCTTGCATCCATAATCATGCTAGATTGTATCATAAAAAACACCATCATCATAAACATCATTTTCACATATATTTGCATAAGAAAATAGAAAAACACAAACTGCATCCATAAAGCATTCATTCTTATCATCACGATAGTACTATTTGCATCATATATTTCATTATAGCATTACATCTCATATCACATAGTATTGCATTCCATAACATGTTACATTACAACCCATTAACATTGCATCTCATATGACATCACATTACATATCATGTACATCATATCCCATTATCACAGATCACATTAAGTGTCACATTTTGCATCCACATTACATATTTTCCATCAAACATTTTTCATTATCATACAAACATTACATTACATTAATACATTCCATCTCAAATTGCATTAAGATAGTTCCATTACACATAACATAATCAAAACATCCATAACCATAAATGCATTACGTCATTATACTTCGCTATACTCACAACATAATCATGTAGGTCATCATCATATCACATTGTATTCAGTAAACATTAGGCCATCAATATTGCATATCATAAAAGCATAAACATATATAACATAGTCATAGGTACATAATCATAAACCACATCAAAACCATCACATCATCATATAGAATGCATCAACAAACATCATAATCACATGCATAATCATCTGTCATATCACAAATCAGTACATGAACATGCATAAATAAACACATAAACATCCATCACATAGTATTTCATCATAAATACATAAAAACATCATAATGCATATCATCAACCGCTGCCAAAATCATATCATATATATCACTCAAAATCATGTGTCATAGGTACAATGTCATGGTGCATAAATAAAATGGAGTTTGCAGGCTCGATAATCAATTGTATCAATGTCTATATAATAACATGATAAATGCTAAAGAAAATATCCCGAACTTCCCTCCTCTCTGGCCCCTATAGTCTTATGACCTGTGGTGGGAGGTCTCTCATATGGGGTGGCCCGCTTGGCATCTGAAGTATCACCCTTTGACCTGTTGTGTGACCGTTGACTGCGTGATTTTCCCTATGATCTACTGGTCTCCACCTATGAAAATCTAGGCTCCCTCCTCTTCGGTGACACAACCCTCTCATACAAGCCTCTGTAATACTAGTTGGACACACCTTGCCTCACTAGCTCCCATGCAATATCAACCACTGATCCACTGTAGGTGGTTGTAAAATCAATAATCCACTGCTCTTCTCATTGTTTACCAATCATTTCCAGGTCCCTCTCTACCTGAAAGGCATCCCTCTCAGCCTTAAGGTCATCCCTCTTATCAGTCACTATCCTCAACTATGCCTCAAGGGCCTACACCCTAATCTATAAAGCAGCTAATCTCTACTTTGTTGATTCCTCCCCATCTCTGGTCTCCACCTCATGTGGCATCTCCTCCTCTCCCATGATAATCCTCTCACAGAGAATCCACTCTACCTCATCCATATCAGCCTCCTCTCCTCCTACATGTCCTCCATCACTACCTCCCCTCAACCTCCATAGCTTTCAACTATGCAACCTCCACTGCAGGCACCTCCACATGTTGCTCCCTGGCCTATACCAATATCTCTATTGTAGCCCTGACCTCTAGACTATCCTCCTCCATCTCCACCTTCTCTCAGATGGGTGGTAGCTGCCTACCCTCCTGTCACCCTCTGTCACTCCTCCTCGGCTATCTACCTCCTCCTCCTCATCCTCCTCCTTCATCACCCCCATCATTCCCTCATCCTCCTCCATCTCCTCATCCTCCATCTCCTCTACCCCTCCTACCTATGCCTCCTCGTTGACCTCTCATGCCCCTGACTCTATGCTCTACTAGTTCTGGTTGTTGTGGATTTGTAAGTGGAATAGGCCTGTGAATCCACCACTAGTCATCATACACTAGTGTGGTGCCTGTATCAACATCCCCTCCCCGCCACTCCCAATCCAAGGCTTGTAAGGCATCTATCCCTTGCTCAGTTGTGGTGACTACAATATTTGGGCCATAGGGATGCACCTCACATGATGATCACCCATACTATGCTCTGCCTACTAGAACTCCCTACCTCTCCCCAAACTTTCATCAGACCCTCTCTGGTTGATACATCTCAACAATGTGTTGGCTCTGTACTGTACACCCAATCAGATAACTAGGCTGCCTATACCAAGGTAAGTGGTCATCCTCATCTATCCACAATGGGCATGTCCTGTAAGGTCTCCAGATGAAACTCACCAGTGTGTCAATGGCATGCCTCTAGTAACCCACATCTCCAATGTGTTTCTGAGTCAGGACCCCCTAATATAGATAAGAGTATGGTGTCTCCTGTCGAACTATGGTTGGTTGAAATATTACTATGTGCTCCCATGCCCAAACTGTAACCAAGGTCACACCATAGCTCAAGCTCTACCCCTCTTTGTAAACAATATCATGCAACTAGAAATATAACATCACCAAAAGAAATGGCCCCCATGCATACATTGTCCTATGTTGAATCATCGACCCTAACATCTCTCCCCAACTAACTGGGAAACCATGACCTCTATGATCAGGAATCATCACTCCTTCTATCAGTGCACATAAAACACAATCAAACCGATCATATTTCTTCACCAAAATCTCCCACCAGATCTCATATCCCTTGATCTCGAGCACAACATCCTCCTTAGTCTCGTAATACTCATACAATGTCTGAATGTTAGGAACCAAATGAAGAATAAAACATAAACATAAATCAAGCATGGAAAAAGAACATAATCACAACACAGTGATTTACCTTGGAAAACCCCAAACCGGGGAAAAACCATCAATGAAGATCTTCATATTAACCCTCAGCCCCAACTGAGCTGAGCCTAGAGGCTTCAACCAGCCACACATACAATGGAGTTACCAAGCCATTATATAGACTTCCATACATGCAAAACCATGGACCAATACAACTAGCACAAAACCATGTGTTGAAAACCACTAAAGGTTAATCCACTAACTCTAACCTAAGAACTAGTTTAACCCAACAATCCCCCCTTTAAACTTGGTCTTGGGGTTAGCACCAAACCCCCCTTCCACAAGCACTAAGTGCAATGCACTCTCTATCACCAAGATCGACATCAAACTGGGAATCCACATGACTCTAAGCCCCCCTACCACCTGGGAGAACTCCTCTCTTACTAGGCCTTTCCTTATGAAGGGATTGAGCAAGCCTTACCAGGTCTTACAACCATCAACCCAAATACATGTATTAAATTTTACATACAACTCCATTACAATTTTGTTCTTGCTACAGCCAACCTTGGTTGCGGGCACCTGCATATAACAACTTTAACCAGGCAACATTCCTATAGCAACAACCATGACCAATCTTGCACAAACTTTCTCAACTTTCTGTATTGAAAAAATTGAGAGAACTCCTCTCTTACCATGCCTTTCCTTTCAACGATTGATCAAGCCATACCAGGTCTTATAGCCATCATCCCAAATACATGTATTAAATTTTACATACAACTCCATTACAATTTTTTTCTTGCTACAACTAGCCTTGGCTGTGGGCACCTGCATATAAAAAATTTAACTAGGCAACATGCCTATAGCAACAACCACAACCAATCTTGCACAGACTTTCTCAACTTTCTATCTTGACAAAATTGCGAGAAATCCAACTTCATATTGAAAGCCAAACAAGACCTCCATCACAACTAGAATGAGCACATTCACTACTTCGCTTCATTAACATTCCAACTACACACATGCTCAAAATCCTCCCATTATACTTTCTTCATCATTCGTGAAATCTTAAACACCAAGAAATCTTTTTTTTAAACACTTTAGGAAACCTATATGTATCAACATGCAAGCACATGAAGTCCATGCAAGTATTAATCAAATACACATGTAAGTATACATGTAACTCACAAACTTGCACATGCAAGCAAACCAAAATCCTAGAACCTTGCTCAGACAATTAACTTGTTAGGAACTAGATGAAGAATAAAATATAAAACATGTAAATCAAGCATGGAACAAGAACACAATCACAACACAATGATTCACTTTGTGAAAACCCCTAAATTAAAAATGCTAATGAAAATTCATTAACCTCAAATTTAACTGGCCGAGTCTCGAGGTTTTCCAACTAACCACACATATAATGGAGTCACTGCCATTATATAGACTTCCATACATGTGCAAAACCATGGGCTCAAACCATGAGCTCCAAAACCATGGACCAATCTAATCCAAGACAAACCATGTGCTAAAAACTACTAAAGGTTAATCCACTAACTCTAACCCAAGAACTAGTTTAACCCAATACTGAAGTCCTCGAGATGGGCCATACCGCGCACGCTCACCGCAAATGGGTAATCTCAGGATCCTGTACACGTCCTCTAGGGTGACTTTCATCTCCCTCGTAGGAAAATGGAAGTTGCTCGTCTCTAAGTGCCACCGCTCTGCTAACGTTGTCAACATACCCTTGTTTGCCCTGATCACAAGCATAAATGTGACATAGAATAACCCAAGCTCTAGTAGAACACCCCTCTCATCATTGCCCAACTGGTCCCACAATTGGAGCACATCTGATCTGGACTCTCATGTGTAAATGGGGGGAAGACGCGCCTGAAAACATCAAGCAACCAATAATGTTAATCCAAAACCCTCATTTGACCTATCGAACCTAGCTTGACCAAGTCAAACTTTCCTAGTCTAGGGAAAATCCTTAACTAGGCAATTGCATCGCACTTTCTATCTAATGTGTCACATAAATTATAACCGGTCCGCAACTGTGAATACGTCACAAGCCCAAAAAATGTGTTGTTCCATGCAACATATGTGTTACACAAAGTCATTTGCGTCATTCCCGATCACATATGCGACTCAAAAATGCACTTGCGTCACATAATTTCATGCATCGCCCCACAAACATTTCCTACCCCTCCCTATGCATTTGTGTTGCATCAAGACGATTGTGGCGAACCGCTTATCAAATGTGTCAAACACAATCTTAGATGTGTCGCATGCCATGCAATGCATTCGTCTGCTAAATTATTTCCTAGCCTAAATGCATGCACAACGAAAAAATTCAAAGCTAGGTTCATAGTACGTACCGGGGCACGCACTCCCTCGGGATGACGGTGTGTGCGGATCCGATATCCACGGTGGGAAGTCTCTGGAACTAGGGACATTTTCTCTATCTAATTACTCTGAGCTCTCAAGATTTCTACATGTGGAATGTAAAAATGACCCTTTTTCAAATTCAAATTTCCATTTATAGGTCAAAATTTAGGGCTTTTGACCTGCCTTGCCTTCTGGATGCACCCTTTGACACCCTTGACCTCGAATTTGACCTTGTTTTTTTATCATGATCATCAATTTTGTCTTCTCCATTGAGATCCTGGCCATCCTTTTGTCTTATCGAGACAATTTTCCAATTTTTGAATTTTTTTGAAAATTTGTCAAATTTTCCCAAGGGGGCATACCCGTACCCTGTTGACACCGGGGCATCCTAGAGCATCTCCTGGCTGAATTTCTTTGACACAACATGATGAACTACATTATTTCAAAGAGGGGAAAAATGTAGACAATGAAAAATGTCCTAAGTCTGTGAGCGTCATTTTTCTTGATTGTCATCCTTAGATAATTGAATAATTTTAATTATTCAATTATGTTCGATCCTATTCCCCTATTAATTAAATATTTTTTAATTATTTAATTAACTCACTTTCTCATTTCTATGCTGATCAATTAAAATTATTTAATTGTGTCGCTAATATACCCCTTTCTTCAATAATTAAATAAATCATCATTTATTTAATTTGTCCTTCATCTATAGTCAAATAATAATTATTATTATTCGACCTTTTATTCTTCCATGATTACATAATTGTTGAAATTATTTAATTCCTCTTTAATTTCTTTCTTCCCATTTAATTAAATTCATTAATTTAATTAAATGCGTCATCTTTTATTTTCTTCAAATAAATAATTAGAATAAATTATTTATTTGCCACTTGTGTCCCTTTCCTCCATTTTCTCCATTTTTCAAATAAATTATTTAAAATAAATTATTTATGCACCTCCTCCAATCAAAGATGCCCTGTCATTAACCCCTGTCATATCCTTCATTGTTCTCATAGTCGTCAGGCGTCATAGTCGTCGGTGTCATACTTGTCATAAACCCTCTAGGAATGACATATTCTTGGTGCATCAATTCTCAACCGTTGATCTCAGGCATCTTTCTATAATTTTGATCTTGGCCATCCATTTCATAACCTCCCTCTCATGCATCCTCATCTGTTGATCTTGGAATCCTTCTAGAGGATTAATTTGGATCATCCATTCAAATGGTTGTCTATAAAAGCAACCTTCCTTTCCCATTTTCAACTTAACAGCTAATTGTCTCCAACTTTCTTGCTTACTATTTGTGGGTTTTGCACAAGTATTCCAACAAATTTGAGGGACAATTTGCATAAGGAGAGAAAGAGAATTGATTCAAATTCAAGCATGGGGAGTGTTTTGATTTAATGTTTTTATTTTCCTTATGCTTTCATTGTTTTCTCTTGTTTATATGTGGTTTTTATAGCTTAGAAGTGTTGGCTGTCACTTATTCTAGGCTAGGAATTCTCTAAACCCATCTTATAGGTTTGAAAAAAATATCCTTTAGCTCCAATATTTTGGCACTAGCACTTTCCAAATCTTGGACGATAAAGAGGTCATTTCCTCTATTGAAAGCCTCATTTCTTGAATAAAAAAGATATCTAGATGATGTTATTGAATGATATCATAGAAAACCTTTTTATGGGGGAGATTATCAAACCCATAGTACTCCAAGAAATTGAAATCATTTATGGGGAGTGAATAAGTAATTATTTGGTGTGTGGATGACACTTAACCACCTAATATTCCCAAATCATTTTTTCCTTTTCTTGATCATTTTCCTTCTATCTTTGGTGGTATATTTTGAAGAATTATCTTTTATATTCTTATATTGTAGGCCAAGGAGAGTAGAATATTTCTTCTTAGATTCACCTTTGAGTCATGGGCTAGAGATCCCTTTGGCATAGCACAATCAGAAGTGTCTTATATGAGATAATATATAGTAAAATAGGAATGATGGTCATATCTATATCCTCATTTCCAACTTCTTATTTCTTGGAAAATAACTATATGTGGTGATCAAGAGAAGGAATACTCACATTCAAGGGAAATTGTAAATCTAAAGAAATGTGCACTTCTACCATGTGATAAGGAATAAAAGGTACTCCAATATTTGGCTCTTGGATCACTAGAGTCTACTCAACAATAGAAGGTTTTAACTCCTCAAAATTCTCTAGAGCCTCAAATTTGTTATTGAAATCGCCTCTTGATAGGTTTCTTTTCTATCAATTTTATTGTTTTCCTTTATTATTTGTTTTTACAAGAATGAATTCATCTAGGTCCAAACATTTTTCATGTGTTGGGTCTTTCCCTTTTTCTTTAGCACTTGCTTTAGTGATACCTAGTGGAAAATGGGAGGGAACAAAAACTCTATGTGAGAAATACCTTTGTAAATATCTATAAGCATGAAAAATTAGGTATTGAAATATAATGGATTCATAGTCTATTTGTTGTACATTGTATGTTTCCTAATATGATCTCTAGGGACTTAGGACAAGGCTTGTTAAGAATAATTTCAACACAAATGTGAATATAAGTACTTACCTTCCTTTCCAATATAAGTGTTGGAAAATGGTCAGCGCTCCCCTCGGGATTCGTGACATGGACTAACTGCCTCCCATGGATCTATTAACTCTGGCGGTTGTATTAGGCATTAACAGGTCAACCTTTTGGTGCAATGACAACCATGGGGCCAACAATTGGTATCAGAGCCAAAGGTGTTGGGTTCGAAACCCCTTGGCTTGCATTGAGGGGGGAGATTGTTGGAAAATGGTTAGCACTTCCCTCAGGATTCGTGACATGGACTAACCGCCTCTCATGGATCTGTTAACTTTGGCGGTTGTATCGAGCATTAATAGGTCGACCTTTTGGTACAACAACAACAGTGGGGCCAACAGTAAGATGTAAGGAACTTATAGGTTTCCCAAGAACCATAATGGATTGAAGAATGCCAAATCTCTAGAACTCCATGTGAATCCAAAAGAGACAAATCCAAACCAAAATTTGAGAGGGGAGCTCTTCCACTAGGTTAAAACCCACATGTCAAGGTTTAACAAAGAAAATTGCTTGATTGTAGAAATATGGACCTCCTTTGAAATTTATATTATGTTCATTCAATCTAGAAAATATCACAAAATAATAATCATTCATAGTGAGAATGACCTCCATATCCCCCTTAGGTTGTCAAGTTTACTGAGCTCTCAACTCTCTAGGAAGGCCATTGAAACTTTGATACACATAAAATTCCAAATTAGAGTATTCTATAATAAATATAAGATATATCCAACAATTAGATCTAGATTAATAAAAATAATGGTCCCATCCTCACTCCTCTAGAAACATCTATTAGATCGTGATAATTGTTTGATCATTGAGTAAAATTTTAAGTCATTTGTGGCCTACAATAAAAAATTGATTACTGTTCATGATTATACATCATGGGGTCATAAGCTTGAATGACCTCTTTGAAAGAGATTAGAAGGGGGTCCTTTGAACCCCTCTAGACATAGAAATGGGTGTCAAGAATATAGAGATGATTGTACAAAGTGGTAAAGGTAGATCATGAAGAAACCATGACACAAAAAAAGAAAAAAGATTACAACAAGGGTGTAGAAATGTAGCCTTTGTGGAAGGAAAACTACCCCAAAGGGACATGCTATAGTAGTAAAAAAGGCTACCAAGAAACCTAACACAATCTCCAATAAGTCAATCTAGATTTTTTTCCTTTAGATCCTTTTTTCATATGATTTGTTATGTTATTAGATATTCTAGCAATCAAATAATAAGAAATATTAAAAGATGGTAGAAACTAAGATTTATTGAGCTACAAGTAGTGTTATATATATGATCTACATATATGTATGCATACATATATATATTATATCTCGATATATATGTGTATCTATATACAAATTTATATATTTATATATATACACACACACATACATGCATACATACATAAATATACATAAAGATATATGTATATAATATACACACACAACACACATACACTGATACATATATACACACACATGTGTATGTATTTATGTACATGTATATACATACATATATGTATATGTATATGTACCAACCCTACAAAAAGTATATGAATCCATAGAAAAGTGTTATATATATTATATTAAAATATTAGTTTAAATCTAGGAACTTTGAAATGTACATATGTGTACTCTTAGTAGGGTACACACCTAAAAACAAGACATAAATATGATGGAATTTTTTTCCTAATCCTTGAGACATACTCAACAATCAAGGGACATGCCCTTGTCTTTTTGAGTGCCATGAAAAAACCTTATTGGCTTCTCATCAAAATTGAAAAAGGGATAAAAAAATAAATTAAAACTACATTATAAGCTAGTCCTTCAAAAGAAAATAAGGATTTATCCACAATGATAGTCTTCCTATGTGAGAAATTTTTTTTCTCTTTAATTGAAGCTATAATACAATCAATGCCATTCAAAACTAAATAAGGATTTGTGCATACTAATACTCTTTCCAAAATCACTATTTTTGGCCCTTAGTCTCTCTAAAGAGAGATGTTATGTTCCTAGAGGAAATATATAGATCGTGTAACTAGAGAAGTGATTACATGTATGTCCAAACTCATGAAAGAAATCATTGACACTTATCATGAAATATAGTTGTACATGAAATTAGATAAGAATTATATCTTAACATAGTCCAATAGACCTAAGTATCAGGGAAAGCACCATGAATGGAGTGAACCAGCCAAAGGACAACTTGAAGGTGTTAGAGAATTATTAAGAGATTTTTTTTCACCAATCGATAAATTATCATAGTATGGTGGTGTACCAATTTCGTTCAATCATCAATATAGGGAATTGAACCATGAGGAAATACGGAAATTTCAACTCAACCTCTTTATCCAAATACTATAAAATTTAATTAATTAATCCATGTGAATAGAATAAATTAATATTTCTATTTATAGGAACTAAAATTATAATTTTTTCAACATTGAAACTATAACAACTATTCTCATATTGCATAAGGAAACAAATCCATCAACATTGATTCTATTTTTATTAAAGGTGATAATCAAGGTGATATTCGATAGGTGGTCATCTTAGACAACCTTCCCCCCACATATAATCACATAATCATTACCAAGTTGTGTCATATGAAAAAAAGCATCATCTCCTTCATTGACAAACTGATTGGAAAGATGCAAGAGTAAGATCCTCAATAGAATATATTTTTTGTATTAAGTTGTATAGTGTCCATTGTATTAGATGTAGCCAAATGATACCATATTCTAATGGATACACGTTGGACCTTTCTTACTCCCACCTATTTTTTATGCCTCACTTGTTGCCACCTATTCCCTACTTTATAGTTTTCCCAATCTCATCACATCTATTGTCTATTCAAATGGTAATATTGACAACACCTTTTAATTGCATAGGACGTAAAGGTGTTAGGTCAAATCATATTATTTTGCATGTGTTAGGACTTTCCCTTTTTCATTAGAGCTTGCTTTAGTGATATCTAGTGGAAAATGGGAGGGAACTAAAACTCTATGTGGGAAATCCCTTTGTGAATATCTAGATAAGAATGACAAATTGGATATTGAAATAGAATGGATTCATAGTCTATTTGTTGAATACATTGCATGTTTCCTAATATGATCTCTAGGGACTTATGAAGAGGTTTGTTAAGAATAATCTCAACACAAGTGTGAGAATAAGTACTTACCTTCCTTTCCAATGTAAGATGTGAGGATTCCATAAGTTTCTCAATAACCATAATGTATTGAATAATGTAAAATATCTATAACTCCATGTGAAACCAACAACAACAAATCCAAACGAAAACTTGAGAGGGGAGCTCTTCCACTAGGTTAAAACCCACATGCCAAGGTTTAACAAATAAAATTGCTTTATTATAGAAATATGTACCTCCTTTGAAAGCTATATTATATTCATCCAATATATAAAACATCACAAAAGAATAATCATTCATAGTGAGAATGACTCCCATATCCCCCTTAGGTTGCCAATTTTGGTGAGCCCAACTCTCTAGGAAGGCCTATGGAACTTTGATACACATAAAGTTACAAATTAGAGTATTCTCTAATAAATATAATATATCATCAAAAATTATATCTAGATTAATAAAATGAATGGTCTCATCCTCACTCTTCTACAAACATCTATTAGATAATATGATCATTTTTTGATCATCGAGTCAAAATTTAAGTTATTTGTGGCCTACAATAAGAAAATTGATTACAATTCATGATTAAATACATCATGGGGTCATAAGACTTAATGACATCTTTGAAATAAATTAGAAGTGGGGCCTTTGGCCTCCTCTAGACATAGACATAGTTGCCAAGAATATAGAGACGACTGTACAAAATGGTAAAGGTAGATCATGAAGAAACCATGGCACCAAAAAAGAAAAAAAAGGTTGTAGTTCAAGGGTGTAGAAATGTATCCTTCGAGGAAGGAAAAGTACCCTAAAGGGACTTGCTATAGTATTAAAAAAGGCTACCAAGAAATGTAACACAACCTATAACAAGTCATTATGTTTTTCTTCCTTTAGATCCTTTTTTCATATGATATATAGTGTTATGGTATCCTAACAATCAAATAATCAACAATATTAAAAGATGATAGAAACTAAGATTTATTGAGCTAGAAGTAGTGTTGTATACATGGTATATATGTATGTATGCATATATTATATCACGATATATATACATATCTATATATAATCTTATATATTTATATACACACATATATTCATGCATATATAAATATATGTATATAACACACACATATATTTATGTATATGCATACATGTGTGTATCTATTTATGCATGCATATACATACATATATGTATATGTATACATACCAACCCTAAAAAAGTGTATGAATCCATAGAAAAGTGTAATATATATTATATTAAAATATTAGTTTAAATCTAAGAACTTTGAAATGTACATATATGTACTCTTAGTAGGGTACACACATCAAATGGGGAGACATAAATATGATGGAAATTTTTGCCTAATTCTTGAGACATACTTAGCAAGCAAGGGACATGCACTTGTCTTTTTGAGTGCCATGAAAAAACATTATTGAATTCTCATCAAAATTGGAAAAAGGATCAAAAAGTCAATTGAAACTACATTATAAGCTATGTCCTTCACAAGAAAATCAAGATTTTTCCATAATGATATAGTCTTTCTATGAGATGAATATATTTCCCCTTTAATCGAATCTATAATATAGTCAACACCCTTCAAAAGTAAATAAGGATTTATCCACACTAATAGTCTTTCCACAAGAGGACTATTTAAATTGTCCTTAGTCTCTCTCAGGAGAGATATTATGTTCTTAGAGGAAAGATATATTGTGTAACTAGAGAAGTGACTATATGGATGTCCAAGCTCATGAAAGAATCATTGACACATATCATGAAAGATAGTTCAGTGAAATAAGATAAGCTTTCTACCTCAACATAGTCCAAGAGACCTAAGTATTAGGGAATGCACCATCATGAATGGAGTCGACGAACCAAAGGACAAATTGAAGGTGTTAGAGCATTATTAAGATTTTTCTTTTCTCCAATCGATTAATTATCATGGTATATGGGGGTTGTATCAATTTGGTGCAACGATCAATATAGGGACTAGAACCATGAGGAAATACTACAATTTCAACTCAACCTCTTTAGCCAAATACTATAAAATTTAATTAATCTCCATGTGAATAGAATCAAAAATAATATTTCTATTTATAGGAACTAAAATTATAATTTTGTCAACATTGATAACAATTATTCTCCTATTGCATAGGCCAAAACTCCATCTACATTGATTCTATTTATAGGAAAGGTGATAGTCATGGCGTTATTAGGTAGGTGATCATCTTAGACAACCTTCCTCCCATATATACTCACATAAACATTACCAAGTTGTGTCATGTGACAAAAAATATCATCTCCTTCATTATCAAACTGATTGGCAAGATGAAAGAGTAGGAATCTCAATATAATATATGTTTAGTAATAGGTTCCATTGTATTAAATGTAGCCAAATGGCAACATATTCAAATGGATGCTCTTTGGACCTTTCTTACTACCACCTATTCTCTAGATTTCACTTATTGCCATGTATGCCCTACTTCATAGTTTTCCCAATCCCATCACCTCTATTCTCTATTTAAATGGTAAGCTTGGCATCACCTTTTAATTGTATAGGACATAATAGGTGTTAGGTCAAATAGTCTTATTGTGTTATAGAAATAGATATGCATTCTTCTAATAGCATATGGAGTAAAATGGATGACTAATCACAACCTAGAAAAATAGTTTCTTCAAATTCTTTTGGTAAAAATATGTAACTTGTCTCCATAAGACATTACAATAAAAAAGATTCTAAAAAATTCATGAAATTAACTAACTAAAATTTCACAAATGACTAATCAATATTTAGAAAATGCATTAGCACTATAAAACCTACCCCAAGCAAAAACAAAAAAAAACTACTCAATTAGCCTAGTGATATCCACTTAGGTTCCTTACGCAATGGTTAAATAATTGTGTATACTATCCAATGAAAAAAATAGCAATTAAATAAAATGTTAAAACATTCTCATAAGAAACTCAATGCAACTAAATTGTTACAACATTTTATAACTATACACCTTATATTAATTGAACAATTAACCAATTACATTAATTTGTTTAATTGTTTAATTTTAACACAAATCACATTGTATTGCTCATAACTCAAATAATCAATTTAATTATTGTACTCTATTTATGTAGTTTAATTGGTTGAGCACAACTAGTGAGGATAATGGTATGTGATAAAAAGGTCATCCACCAAGATTCAAATCCCTAGAGGCGTGTTGGGGCCAACTTCGACTCCTAGGTGACTTTGATGGACAAGATCCCCTTGCAGATGACTACTTTAAAAAATTAAAAAAAAATTAAAAATTAAATAATCGGTTAAAATGAATTTCCTAAAATTACATTTTAAATTCTCTAATTCTAACTCATGAAAACGGAGTATCTGCAATCCGAGTCAAAGTGAAATTCTCCCACACAATGTCATTCGCTGTAAATGGCCATGAAACAACTTTTGCTGACAAAGACGATGACTGTTTCATTATCATTTTTGCAGCAGAAGTGGGTTGAATAACAATGTATATTTTCTAACACGAACTATAATCACACAGTTTCAATGCCATCCACTGCCAATCTCAATCTCACAGCATTATGTAGAGAAAGGTCATTGAAGGAGGCGCTACATATTCTGCTTACTGCGCACAATCCCCCTGTACACTCTTCTACATATCTTCAACTCTTACAGGTCTGCATTGCCAAAAAAGCTCTTTTACAAGGTAAACAAATCCACTCTTTCATCACTGACAGGGGATTTGCGTTTGCTACAAGCACATTTTTTCAAAATAATCTTATCAACATGTATGTCAAGTGCGGTAGTTTGCTGGATGGACGTGAAGTGTTTGAACGCATGACAGACCGAGACGTCTCCTCGTGGAATATCATAATTGTAGCTCACAAAAGACATGGGCATTCTCATGAGGCGTTGACACTGTTTCAAAGAATGCAGCGAGCAGACAGCCATCCTGATAAGTTCACTTTTGCCAGCATACTACCAGCCTGTGCCAAATTGGGAGCTTTGGAACAGGGTGTAGATATCCATCGAAGCATAATAGAAAGCGGATTTTCTTCAGATGTTATAGTTGTAAGTGCACTAGTAGACATGTATGTAAAATGCCGAAGAATACACCAAGCACGTGAACTGTTTAACAAAATGTTTCAAAAAGACGTGGTTTTATGGAATTCATTGATTGCAGGATATGCACAAAATGGCGATCTTGATGAGGCCTTAAAGCTTTTTGAAGAAATTCCTCAAAGGGATGTGATTTCATGGACCGCAATGCTTGCAGGTTATGCACAAAATGGGTTTGTTGAAAAGGCCTTGGAAACTTTTAAGCAAATGCAATTAGCTGGTGTAAAGCCAGACTCCACAACATTTGCCAGCATCCTCCCAGCCTGTGCCAAACTGGGAGCTTTGGAACAGGGAATGGACATTCATCAATGCATAATCGAATGCGGATTTTTGTCAGATGTTGTAGTTGTGAGTGCCCTGGTAGACATGTATGCAAAATGTGGAAGCATACACAAGGCGCGTAAACTGTTTGACAAAATGCCTCAAAGAAATGTGATCTCATGGAATGCTATGATAGCAGGATATGCACAAAATGGGTTTTCGAAAAATGCTCTCGAACTCTTTGACCTAATGAAGTACTCTGGTTCATACCCTGACCATGTAAGCTTCACTTGTGTTTTGCTAGGATGCAGCCATGCCGGTTTAGTGGACGAGGGCTGTAAATACTTCAATGGCATGAGTGACTTTTATGGCATTAAACCCACAATTGATCATTATGTGTTCATGGTTAATCTTCTTGGTCGTGCTGGCTATCTTGAAGAAACTCTAGAATTTATCATCAAAATGCCAGTTAAACCTGTGGTGGTTGTGTGGATGTGTTTGCTTGCTGCCTGTAAACCAGAGAAGAATATAGAGTTAGGAGTATTTATAGCAAATCTTCTTAATGAGTTGGATCCTAAAAATGCTGCTACTTTCGTACTTCTGTCAAACATATATGCCGAAGTGGGTAAGTGGGAGGAGGTTCAAATAGTAAGACGATTGATGAAAGATAGAGGAATTAAAAAGATACCTGGATGTAGTTGGATTGAAGGTCATAAAATGCTACATGCTTTTTGTGTAGGAGACAGATCACACCCACAGACACAAGAAATCTATACAAAGTTACAGAGGTTGTCATGGGAGATGAAGGCAGCAGGGTATCTTCCAGATTCAAGACATGTACTGACTGATGTGGAGGAGGAAGAAAAAGAATTATTCCTCTGCCACCATAGTGAGAAGTTGGCAATTGCATTTGGATTGTTAAACACACCCACTGGAACATCTATTCGAGTTGTCAAAAACCTTAGGGTATGTGTTGATTGCCACACAGTGGCAAAGTTTATCTCCAAGATTGTTGGAAGACAAATAATTGTAAGAGACGCAAATCGATTCCATCATTTCAGTCAAGGACAATGTTCTTGCAGAGATTATTGGTGATGCTTGTGATGCTAAGTTAATAAATCTTTAAACATAGGTTTGCACTACAACTAGCACCTGCACCATTAAGAGGTGTAGTAGGTTTGCTGATAGATAATATAGATGCATGTTACTTGGAAGCGAAGAATGGGTTTTCATATTAAGTGAAACAATTCCATCGAACGACATTGAAACAACTTTTCCGACATTTGTAGGCTTGAAAGCCCACAGAGAAAAGCCTATCAGCTAACAAGGTGTGCCATCTCAAACTTTGAAGTGATAAAAGAAGTAACCAGGTTTTTTATTTCCAGTTTCTGATGAGTGCACTTTTCTAAGTGTTAACAGATTGAGCCCATGGTTTGAGTATAAAATCAATGTGCAGTATGCAATGTGTAATACTTCCTATATATAGGAAGATGGGGTATTTGTTAGAGCCCTGTTTTATGAATCCATGGAAGTGTCAAGACATTGAACTGATTTCTGAAACCCGACAGAGGAAAAAGAAAAAGGAGAGACTTGAATTTGGTGATCAATCCATTTTTTCGAGGAGGGCAGAGCATACTATTCTTTATTCTAATACTTGTTATTTGTATGGGCCTCTAGTGCGGATGGACTGTCTAAAACTTTCTGGCCAATATCCAATCTGCTATTTGCCATTGACTTACACGAAGCAAATCATGTATGCAAATTTATATATGTTTACATAGATTTGGATTAATGTCGATTCTTAATTTTTTTGAAAATTATATAACAATTTTTAACAATTTTTACATTTATGTTTTATATTACACTAAAGGAATAGAGTAGCAATACACATGAAAAAGAGTAATGATTTGTATATCATACATAATACAAATATGCAGTCACAACTTGTGTATCTTATGAGTGGAGAAATTGTCTGCTACTTGAAACAGTAAACTGAATTAAACTTACATACAATCTACATGTAAATTGTTGACCAACTGTACTCTACAATGCATACAAACTATACAATGGTCATTATTCTTTTATTTTCCCCCATAATGATCATTGGGAAGAACTCTAAACAAAATTTAAGTTTTTGGAACTTGTCATGAGCTAGAGGGTTCATGAGTATATTTATTATCTAATCTTTTGAAAGATAGTACATAATTTCAAACAATTCTTGTTGAACCAACGCTCTAATGTAGTGATATCAAATCTCAATATGCTTACTATTCCTATCAAACACTAGATTACTTGTCATCTATACAGAACTCCGGTTATTTATCACAACTCAAATATGGTGGGTCCATTTTGTATTTGTTCCATATCCTCTAACAATTTTCTCAACTACATTGTCTGTTAAGTTACGAAGGCAATGGCTTTATACTTTGCCTCTATCTAAAAAGTGATATACTAGGAAATACTACAAAACCAAAACTAAAAATGTAATTAAAAATAGGCTTCCAATTGAATTTGTAGAGCTCTCTAAATCTAAATTTGTATATCCAACCAATCTACTATCTTCTAAATGTTGAAATTGGAGACCATAACTCAATGCCCCTCTCATATACTTGAGAATCCACTTAGTTACACTCCAATCTATCTCCTTATGTTTTGACATGAACCTAGATGCGAAGCTCATTGCATATGTGATATTAGATTGAGTAGTAGTCTAGACTTCTTTTAAATTTAACAACCTAAGTCTTACTTCAATAGGTGTTGCAACTAGTTTGCAACCCTTCATCGAAAATCTCTATAAGATATTTGAAGCATTGTTTTTTTGAGACATGAATATTTAGTCTTCAGTTTACAATACTTCTATGCCAAGAAAATAGTGCGTCTATATCAAATCTGTCATCTCAAATTCTACAATCATAGTTGATTTAAATTTTACAAATAAAGTTAAATTATTCACAATGTAGATAAGATCATCCACATAAATAACTAAGATAAGAATATCACCACTTGAGTTGCTAATATAAAGATTGGCATCCAAATAACTGAGTCAATTATGAAATACCATAAACTTGTGGTGTTTGTTTAAGACCATACAAGGCCTTCTTCAATCCATAAATATACTATTCTTTATAAGGTATTTCAAATGTTTTATCTTGTGCCACATAAACCTCTTCATCAATTTATAATCATTTGAAAAAGCATTCTTGAAATCTATATGATAAACTATCCAATCATGCTAAGATTCTAAGCCAATACTAGTTCATTGAAATTCACTTGATATGGGTACATAAATTTTTTAATGTAATTGATACCTTTTTGTTAAGTGTACTCATTGGCTATCAATTTAGCCTTATGTTTATCATTTCTACCATCACATTTGTACTTAATTTTATACACCTACCTTGTACCAATGGCTTCCTTACTAGGAGGAAGTTGATTCAAATGACGTGTTATTTTTTTTCAATTGTTTCTATTTCATTATTCATTGCTTCAACCCAATATTTTTTTCTTGATCTTGTTCAAAGGTGTGTGCTATTTGTTTTCCATGATTTGAGTCATCAAGGTGTAATTCATTTGTGCTTGTTACCTTATTAACATTTTCTCAAAATCTAAGCCCAACATAAGAGTTGCTAGATAATTTTTTGGTTCTCCATTGATACTTCTAATATTTTTGGTTTCCCTCACTTGAGTATTCAAGTTCATCTCCTTCTTCAACTACATCAATCATAATTTAATTTTCCTTTGTATCCTTTTCTTTAGTGTATTGCATTTTTTTCTTTAAATATTATATATCTACTCATCACTAATTTATTACTTACTAGATCATAAAGCCTATATTATTTATTTTCCCATCTAAACCAATGAAAATGTTTTTTATACCTTTATCATTCAACTTAAACCTTTTTTATTTTGGTATGTGTACACAAGAAACCCATCCAAACACCCTCAAATAATAAACTTTTGGTTTAATTCCAGACCATGCCTATTAGAGTGTCATTCCTTTTATTACTTTTGTTGGACTCTTATTTAAAAAATAATGTACAATTGTATATGCAACTTTTATACAAAAACCCTTAACCAAATTATTATCTTTCACCAAACTCCTTATCATCCTAACATATTTCTATATTCAAGGCTTTTAGTTGTGAAATGGTGTGTCACTCTATATCATTTCTAATCTTTCTATCGGGACTTGAAATAATGAATTAATATCCTATGAATTATATCTGGAGGCATAGAGTCAATAACAACACATGGAAGGTTTCAAGGTCATAGTTAGACACTTAAAACTTATCTTTTACTTAAATCCAAGTAAAAAAATACCTAGTCCTACTAGAAAAAATATATAGAAGGGTCTTGATTCCCTTCTTGAAAAACTCAAAGCATGGACCCATGGACTCTGTGCTAGAGGATGATCTTGACATTTGAGATAATAGTATACCACCATATATATTGTTTATTAATAAAAATCCATGCGTGAAATTCATTTCCATTCTATACCAACTAGGGTTCAATTGCTTCATAGGCTCTCTCTAGATATTTTTTATCACAAATGTACCCTGAATATGGATGGGCTCCTTCATGATAAAAATGGTGTGGAGACAAATTCCCTTTCAATCTTGCCTCCCATAAGGAATTCTAGTAGAGATGCAATGACACACTGATATGTTCCAAGCGTCATTAACTTCAAGAGATTGAGTAATCCATTTAGAACACAAGGATAATCATTGTCATTAAGAAGAAATCAAACCCAATCCTCTAGTCATGAGGGAGACAATAACACTTCCAAGCCACACAATGGAAGCCTCTATGATTCTTAGAGGAGGCTCAAATCCATAAGAATATTTTTAAGCTTCTAACAGGAATCTTTCAAAGGAACCTAGGAGGAGGATGATTAAGCATGAGTACTTGTCAAAATCTTTGAGCACATGTGGAATTTCCTTGCTAGAGAAAGAGGCTTGGTAATCTAACAAGCCAACTTATTTTTAATTTTAAAAATAAAAACCTACAATAAATAGGATGAGGGCACTTAAAAGGTAGAATGAATGCCTATGAATATAAAAATTTCCCCCTGCTCAATCTAGCTCCACTTAAAAGTGTTGAGCCATGTAGTCTCCAATTAAGTTTTTAGCCATTGGATGTTGGAATCCAACATTTTAAAAAAATGTATAGATAATTTAGGGCTTTTTTGAAATTTATTTCATCTTCTAGAAGAGTAATAGAAGAGTCATTATCAAAATTCCCATTCACAAATTGAGTAGAGAACTTGAGAAAAGAAATTCCTTTGAGATTTTTTTTGGAAATAAAATTGGCTAGAATATATCCAAATCCTTCAACAACAAGTTATAACTAGTAGGGGCTAAAGGACATCCTCAACAAGATAGACCTAAAAATCATAAAGGCATTGGATTGATGGCCACTAATAGTGAGACAAGTATAGGAATCTAGAAAAAGACATACAAATATATTGCACAAAATAAGGGACAAATCCTAAAGCTTGAAGCATGGAAATGATAAAAGGCCACTTGACATAATAATAATATTTTGCAAAGCCAATCTTTATGAAAATAATGTACTATTTTGACTTATAATCCCATTCCATGCCTTTCTAGACTACAATAATATTATCCAAAATATACTTATACTTAATGAAACCAATTTGTTCAAGATACACTATCTATGGAACCTAAGATGGTGTAACTTCAAAGAAAGAGCCTTAATGATGATCTTATAGGATAAATTAAGAAGAGTAATTAGTATTCAATTAAAAATATTTGAATAACCTCTAACCAACTCCAAGAGAGTCATGTAGACTTCAATTGAAAATCTATCACATCTAGGAGCTTTGTCAATGGTCATTGAAAAAATAGCTAATCACAAAAGTATTACTAATAATGAGAACACCTACAAGGGACAACCATGCTAGGCATTGTTGCAAAGCATGATTTGATTTAGGAGAATTATCTTGAGCTTTAAACACTTACTCATAATGATAAAAACAATCCTAAAGGATAGCCAAAAGTTCATTCGTGTTGGTGGTCGAATTTAATTTATTTAATGGCTTGGGAAGTGTAGTAAGCATAAAGATCTAAAAAAATCTTTAGAGGCTCAATGTACCACTTTTGGCCTATACAAATAAGCTTTAATGTGAGCACCTCATGTTATATGATAACAAAAAAATTATTGATGAAGCTTGACCACTCGTAACTATAAGGAAAGATAAAAGGGGTGATTTTGCAACACACTGGTGGCTTAATGAAGCTCTAAGGTGTTGGCCTTGTATGAGTGGTGATGAAACCATGCCAACCAACAACCATAAATTTGAAAGAAATGGGAGGTGTATTTGATAGTACTATTTCACTAGTCAATCCACCTATTTGTTGATTGGGTCAAGGCTTAAGGTTCCAAACATGTTGGATGTGGGCCAATGTAGTTTGATGAGTTAGAAAAAGAGTGTTGAGAAAAACTAGGTCTTACTAAAATTCAATTTAGCAAGCTTCTATTTAATACAAAATTGAATGTGAGAATGGTCAGAAAGGACAACATCCAAAAAAGGCTCCATTAGAAGGGAAAAATAGTTGGCAAATATAAAGAAAGATTATACTAAAATCATAGCATGATCAAACCATTTCTACACTCTTTCAAGCCAAGCTCAAAAAATTCTTTCCATATACCAATAGTAGTGATTGTGATAGTGGTGTTAGAAAACCAAGATCACCTGCATGCAATCAATCACCTGTCACATGCAAAAGACATGCAGAACCAAAGAAGATATTATGTAAACCTCAAAGTAAAAATGCATTATTGAGAATCAATTATTACAAAAAGATCAATCCTTATGAAGGAGATCAAGAAACCCTAAAAGGGAAACCCTAAATGAAACCCTAGTGTGCACACTTAATAATTAATCAATTTTTTAATGTGTCTAAGTTTAGCTTAAGCAACTAAAGGAATAAGTGACTTAATAAATTAACCAATATGATATAATTAATTAAATGGAATAACTTATTACTCTAACACCCCCCCTTAAGATGAACTTAGGAAGAAGCTAAAACACTAGAATAAGATGCATGAAAGCAAAGATGGGTCCCAACAACTAGGCCTGATCAGGTACCCATTTACAAATGCAAGAATAAGGTAGAGAAGGAAAAACCCAGTGGGACAAAACCCCCCTACAATGAGATGACATGCTGCAAAGAAGCATTGGAAGAACACTGTGGAGTAACACTGGAACCTAAAACTGGCAAGCAAGGAAAGATTCTTCTATTTACTACTGAAACTAGATGAGAGTCACTAATTGACTCAAGGAATCTTGATAAAGCAACAATAGACCTAATGCCACAGAACACTCAAAAACTCCAAATGGGAACAACCTTAGAATCTATGAAGCAGCAATAAATTATTGAAAGATGTATTACTGAAAATGAAGTGCAAAGATGCAAGATGCACCCTCCCAACTGCCAAAAACATCCAAGTAATCTCCAAACAACCCATCAGGACAAATCTGGAATAAGTGATCAACCTGGGACAGATACAAAAAAAGTGCATGGACAGCAACATAGAGCTCCTTAATACCTTTCCAACGCCGCAAAGATAGCGAAAATCGGAGATCGTGGCAAAAAGTTATGAGCTCGGAAGTCCAAAATAAACATATGACTTCAAACAAAAATAAATGCAGAAAAATAGAAAAATACTGTAAAATAAACTACACCATTGGAAAGTGCTCGGAACCAGCTTTCCGACGATATCTCGTTTTCCCGATTTCGATACCGTACGCCCAAGTTATGACCAAAAGAAAAAAACTACTCCTTTAGGAAAAATTAGGGCTAGGAGGGGCAAAGTGGGGTCGTACGGCCGGGTGACGTCATGCTGACATCAGCGGTTCATGGGCCTAAATTTGACGGCCATCTGGCCATCACCGCAAAAATTCGGCCCCCCTGCAAAAAAAAATTTGACAGAGCCCTTGGTCGTTGATATGACGAGGGGTTGGGTGCCAGAGTTGGTCATGGGCCGGGCTTGGGGGCTCCTGGTCACGCATATGACCGTGGAGGGTGGAGCTGGAGCCCGTAGGGGTTGGTGTAGAGGCCCAACGGCGGATTTGGGGGCGCCGCCCGGTGGCCGCCGGTGGCGCGGCGGTGGCCGTATTTGTGCTGTGCGAGCAGCGCACAAAATTTATATGAAAAATTTCAATATTTTTTTAATTTTTTTGAAATTTCTTGCCTCGAACTGTGTGCTAGGGAGGTCGTACGGCCTCCCTGGAAATTTGTTTTGCCTCCTAGATCAACTGCACCAAAATCAACGAAACGATAGGTGTTCTTAGGGTTTTTGGCCGCTGCAAACATGA
Organism: Sequoia sempervirens; assembly: GCA_007258455.2. Taxonomy (NCBI): domain Eukaryota; kingdom Viridiplantae; phylum Streptophyta; class Pinopsida; order Cupressales; family Cupressaceae; genus Sequoia; species Sequoia sempervirens. Next base: position 403,802,075 of record VDFB02353493.1, on the reverse strand, counting down.
TGGCGGTGTCTGTTTGAGCCCAAAGTGTCCCAAAAAATTGGCTACCCCTAGATCTTGCAAAAAAGATTCCTGTGGAAACCCTTGCATTAGAAATTCACTAAAAGGCCATATCTTTAGATCATGAACAGGCAGCTGTAGGTCTGGAGCTCTAATACCATGTTAGAAAACCAAGATCACCTGCATGCAATCAATCACTTGTCACATGCAAAAGACATGCAGAACCAAAGAAGATATTTTGTAAACCTCAAAGTAAAAATGCATTATTGAGAATCAATTATTACAAAGAGATCAATCCTTATGAAGGAGATCAAGAAACCCTAAATGAAACCCTAGTGTGCACACTTAATAATTAATCAATTATTAATGTGCCTAAGTTTAGCTTAAGCAACTAAAGGAATAAGTGACTTAATTAATTAACCAATATGATATAATTAATTAAGTGGAATAACTTATTACTCTAACAAGTGGCCCATGTTGGTATCATAAAATCCTAATTTGTTATGCATAAAATACCAAACTTTTGTTTTCAAGTTATTCATCATATAGGGAGAGTACCATATTTATCACATGTCATCTCCACCATATTAAAATCTATTAGAAATTAGGATCTTAGGTTACTAATTATTATAGATAAATATTTAATAAATAAAATAAGAACTACAAGATATGTAAATTAAACACATTGCATAATATATACATGGGGAAAACTCTTTCAGGAAAAAAATCCATAAAAAATCATTGTATTATAAAATATTTATAATTTGATCTATTAAAACATAGACCAAACTTGAGGAAACACTTATCCTTACTTCCATATGCCAAATAGTACCTCTTGTGCATAGTGATAGGATTCAGTATTAGTCTCCAAATTCCCATACCTCTCAATGAGATAGAAGTTCCTTAAATGTAGAAAGGGTAGAAAAATACTTGAAGAGGTATTAGTCTCACCTATTCAAAATTACCATTTATAAATAATTAAAAATTTAATAATTTATTAGATTATTAATTATTTAAATAGTATATTCTTTATAAAGCATATAATATGTATAAGGTTGTATAGCTTGATATTAAAACAATATATAAATGTTATAAGACTATGACCCTTAATAGCACTAACACTCCTCTTTAATGTTAATAAGGGGCATAATTTTTTAATTTATATAAAATAAAAATGAAGTACCCTAGTAATGTAGGTCTTTTTTTACAATGATAAATAGAGACACAAATGCATGCCAAAATGAATATCATGTATTCCAAACTACATTAAAGTCATATAGTCATAATTTATAATCCTATTGTTTTCAAAATGATGCTTTACATGAGGTCTTATAAACTTTTTATTGTATCTTAAGACTTCTCAAACTAGCCTCCCTCATGTTCATTACAAAGTTCTCATAGGTTTTATATAATATAATGCTTCTACAAGTGAAATATTTAGAGAGAGAATAATTTACAATATGCCTAAAAGACATACATATAATACTTAGAGTTCTTATTTTATGTCTATTAGGTATTATATCTAGGATTTAACCACTAAGAGGTGTAATTGAAATGCACACTCCCCCTAAATGATAATTCATGTAAGGTCAATGATTGATCTAAATTTGAAGAATTTAGTACTACACAAAGGTTTGATATGACATTGTTGATATTCTAGATTAGTTCTTCTTGATCATAGTATATCTTTTACTTGATAATCAAATGAACAAAATTGGAGAGATTTTTTTTGATGAAAAAATATCCCTAGAGTGAAGTGCATATGATCTTCAATGTACTTTTCTCTCTTTTTTTAGAAATAGGAGTCATAGGTAAGAGTAAATAGATTTGGTTAGATCCTATTATAATAAAGTGTAGCTTTTATTAGAACCTACATGAACCTTTTCCACTAATCTTCTAAGCCACATTGTTTTTAAGAGCTACTTTCATATTCAATATTTTGATTAAGGAGACATAGAAGGTAGATTGTTTAAGTATTACCACCTCAAAGGGATAAGATCTACACCATTTATTTTGAAATTATTGTATGAGCTAGATTTCCTATAAATAGAGCTAGATTTCCTATAAATAGGATTACTAGATTAGTCAGTAACACAATAATTCAATAAATTTGATTCTTGCTGCAAGAATAATAAAGAAAATAAAATAATGATGTACATTTATCATTTTCCAATGATTATATACCGTTTTGTAGAAATATAGATGTAATATCCATTTTATAGGTAATATCTAGTCTAAATATGATGAATTAAATCAAATATATTACAAGTGAATATTTGCTTATTTATATGATAGATTTAGGGATTAAATAAATACTAGTTTTAAAAACTTGTTTGACCATATCACATTTCTTATAGTACTATACATTTTTTTAAACACTGTAATTGATCCTAGAATATGGTCATATTAGATGAAATATAGACATATTTGTTATATGTACTATTTAATTCAATAACCAATCATTCAAATGCATATCATATGATACATAAAATGATGATGATCTAATGATCTTTATCAAAGAGATCATATAAGAATTTTAGGAATAAAATAATGCATTATTTTTTATGATTAATAAAGAGAAAAAAATAGTAATCCTACTAAACAAATAGTAATGAGCAATTTTTCCTTTCCAAGTTTGTTCCCTAAATAGTTTCTCAAGGCAAGGACCACCCATTATAAGTAGGTGCTTTATGCCCAAAATATTGAAAGGAAGAAAAAAACTAAAAATGTTTTGGCATAATGTAATGGACTTTTTCCATGGAATTGAAGTAAATATTACCATCATCCACCAATTTTCCATAAACCATTGATGAGGCTAAACATCATTTATTTGATGTAGTTATATAACTTGTGTTATAATTTATTAAACTAAATCATCAATTGTGTGTCATGAAACTAATACATGTGACATGATTTTGATTTTAGATGATTTTGTGAGTTTTATCAATCAAGTTCTGCTTAATTTTTATAAATCCATATACAACTAATTATACTTAATTTTTATTAAATGGAGGAACTATATATTAGGATTTGAACCCTTGTGAAGATACGATGATTGTATAAAAAATTAATAGATTAAGTCATGTGAACATGATAGGTTTTAATTCTCTTTTCATAGATGTTCATTCCCCATAAATAAACATTCCCCACAAAAGTAGTCATCATTTGAATAAAATATCATGATAAGATTTTTTTTCCAAAGTTTAATCCATTGATTGAAAGTGGACATTTTTTCCAAAGGCATTCCAAAGCCTAAATTAATTAAAACCCAATAATATTTATTCATGATTTCAATCAATCAAATAAATATTTACTAGAGTCAAAGATTATAGTTCTTTAAAATTGGAATGAAGATCCAAACTTGAAGTAGGACCCTATACCAATATTATTGTAAAACTTATTTACAAAAGATGCCCTCTACCAAGAAATAAAGACAATGGTTTATAATAGGATTTTTGGACCATTAAAATATGAAGTATACTTTGGATATAATTATGATGCTAAAATCTTTAGGGCTAATATTATCATTAAAATTTTCACCCTTCAGTGAAAGTCATTCATAATTTCAGTGACACAGTGGGAATGATCTCAAGATGTGGAACCTTTGCAATTGAGATTAGACCTCCAAAGAAATTTTATCTCATTTACTAAACCTAGATGCAAGTGTTGATCCAACTCAACAATGAGTAAACTAAAATCTAACCCTAATCTAACAGTTCTCAAGGAAAATATGAAGAAGATTGCAAAAAGGGAAGGGGAGGTGATGCACCAAAGTTTAGATGAGTTCTCTTTTCATACTAATAGCACAAGACAATCCTGTTAGAATTGATGATGCATTGCACAACTTCTATTGACAGTATCAAGAGGTAAAGATGTACTGATAATATAGCAACCATAGGGGTGAGACATACAATTAAAATGAAACATAATAATAGGCTAAAACCATAGTGTACAACTCAAAATCAAAGAATTATATAGTATAACAATCATGAAAAAGGAAAAAAATCATTTTTTATTGATTGTAAGGCATACACATGTTATACACTTTACACTTCCAAGAATAGAAAAATGTTACAAAGAAGTGTTCCCTTTTGTATCTTCTCAAAGAAAAAAGATGAGAACTCATTTTACAAAAGAGATCCTCTCTTCCTCCAACAAAGGAAGTCCACTTTGACAATAATGATTTTTTTAATCCCAGGGAGATGTTGTGCAAGAAGTGCATATGCCTTAGTTGTGACTTTTTGGACAATGCCTTGCAAATAGGTGTCCTCAAAATATAATCTAAATGATTAGGAGGCATGGAAGAACATTCTTTATACTTTGATTATGCTTGGGCATTAATGGTTTGTGGGGGTGAGTGTAGATGTTAGAACAAGTCACCTAAGAAATCTACTGCAACAATTATATGTACTAAAAAAGGGACTTTAGAATTGAATGAGGCATGACCTATTACATCTAATGATTTTTAATTGATATGGTAGTTGGTGGACATTGTAGGAACATTGATAGAATTACATAATGATAGGTAGAAAAATGGTAGTTGGTGGACATTGTAGGCACACTGATAGCATTACATAATGATAGGTAGAAAAAATTGTCTTCTAGAGTGGCCTTTCTTCCTTGTTGATAGTCGATGTCAGTAGATGAAATGGTTTTGAGAACCTTGAGCTGGAAAAGCTAAAATATTGTAACTATCTTAACCTTATGCCTTTCTTTCTTCCTCTTCTTTTGATTCATTTTTGCATTATCTTTCATTTTTCTATTTTCATCTCCCTTAAGTTCTCTTTTTTGCACCAACACTTAATGTTGAAGATGGAATTTAGGTTATGAGAACCTTGGTGACATGTGATGAGGTTATAATAACTTTTTCAACAATTGACACAAGTTATAAAACCTTTATTAAATTGTGCACAACTTAGAAATTCTTTCTTTCTTCCTTGGTTCATGTTTATGATCACTCAATTTTTGCTTAACATTGCTTCTTTTTCTTATTAGCCTTAGGTTCCAATGGGGTTGTGAGAACCTCGTTGGGAGTTGACACTAGTTCTAGAACCTCTATAAAATTCCAAAAACATAACCTTTTTCACCTTCTTTCTCTTTGAACACAAACCTTTTCTAAAACCTTGCATCCTTGACCATTTCGACATTTGGTGTCAAAGATAGAACCACTTTTGATAACCTTGTTGGAGTTCAAGAAGGTTGTGACAAACCTATCAAAAGTCAACAAAGGTTTCAAAACCTTCAAAAACTTTTGATGCAACTTTAAATTAGTGAAACTTTGAATGTTGTACTTGCTCTTCAATACTTATTGTAAAAAAAAATTGATGATAAAACCTGTGTCAAGAACCTTTATAACTTTTGTTGAGGTTGTGACAACCTTGTCAACCTTTGAAAAAGCTTTAAGAACTTGAGTTTCATCAAAAACTTAACTTTAGTTAGCCATTTTCTTGATTTTTTTTACGTTATTCAACCTTTGGAATGAATTTTACAACCTCGTCAACTTTCAACAAAGGTTTCAAAACCTATGAAATTTGTGAAAACTTAACTTTTGACAATTTTCATTCCTCTTCTAGTTTGCTACAAAGCATATTGGGGGAACCTAGGGAGGTTCTTGAACCATATGAAATCATTGAAAAATAGAACACTTGCTCCTTTGAAGGAGTTAGAAAATATATATTGCATTTTGACAAGGTTGTGAGAAAATCGTTGGGATTTGACACAAGTTTCAAAACTTTCCTAAAACTTTGACATATTTTACACAACCAATTTTGAGATTTTGCAACTTGGGCAACTAGCTTAAGCATGAAAATGGGAAGAAACACAACAACTAGAGGCACATTTTGAGCATGAAAAGCCCATTTAATATTTCTTAGATTGGTTCTAATTGATGAGAAATGAAAGGGACATGGAATAACATCTACTAGATATCATAAAGAATGTTAATTATCTAAATTCTAAATGATCCTAGTAGATTTCATTGTCCTTGAGAAATATTAAGATGCCTTTGAGAAAAATCTCAAGAATTTAATACCACATCCCATGGGATTTAGTCATTTCCCTTCAAATTCCTATTCCCATTCACAAACCACAATTTAACTACTCAAATATTACTCCTAATTTTAAAGGTGATCTAGATACCCATTTTCACATTCTTGTGTTCACACATCATCTAATATAAACCAATATATTGCAACATTCATTCTTGCCAAAGTATATTAGGAAAACATTTCACATGATCAACATGCTCAAGAGAATTACTTGACTATTCCAAAGCTTTCTATTGATAGTCTTTTAAGGCCAACAAATAATACATATTCTATGACAAAACTCAAAATACTCAAGTACTAGTAGTCATATTCTATGACAATCATAAGAATCTCCAAGAAAATTATCTATGCTTAATAATTATTTTCATGGAATTTGTGATTGATAAAACTAATTAAAAGATCCAATGCTCTTCTACAATGACATCATTGTGTCAATAGAACACATAGACCTCATTAAAATGTATAAGTTTTATAATTCTTTTTCATGCAAGCTTGAGATGTGAGGAACAATTATATTTAGCTTTGTAGATTAGCCAATGTAGATGCAAACCTAAAGTTCTTTTGTTTATCATTCTATTTTAAAATTCAATTCAAAATTAAATTAATTTTTTTGTTAGCTTTATATTTATTATTATTTTGTTTTACCAGTCAAGATTGGCTCTCTATTAAAAAAAAATTATAAGTGAAAGAGAATTTTAACAAATTTGACTTTGAAAACATGAAACAAAATGTGACAAATAAACATTCCAACTATCAGCGAATAGTTGGAGAAAACCATAAGAAGAAGAAATGATTGCAAATGATATTGGAGAACACAAAAAAGTAGATGATAATCAACATTTTTTTAAGTGTAATGGTAGACAGACCAAGCCCTGTCACTTTAGTACGCATAAAAGAATACAATTTCTTTGTCTTTTTTGTATTTGAGTACCTAACGATGCATATGATATCAAGATTTTGAATCAGCCCATCAATCTTGACAATTACAAAGAATTTCCTCTTCCACTTTTGTCATATTTTCACATCATTTGCTTTTCCATGAATTGTGAAATCAAGATTTCAACGTCAATGCATTACTATTCATGAAGAGGCTTTTTCACACAGGAAGCGTCCTTTTCTGTATTTGATATTGCCGTGTGTTACTGACATGGCTATAAAATATTGTCTTGGTTTAGGAGGTCACTTACATTAATGGAGAATAGCTGTCGGGCATTAGCCCAACTCATGTACTTTGTGCATGTGCATTCTCAAAGGTGAAACTATCAAACGATAGACACTTCGTATGTTTCATTCAATGTATTCGAAACAACTGGCAATGGATGCGTATGCAATCTCAAAGGCCATAAAATAACTCAAATAAAATCTATTTTTTCTTAAAGGTGTCCATCTTATTTTTAAAATATATATAATCTAAGGTTGCTTGGATTATGAAAGAAAATTGAGGATAAAGAGGTTACTAGACCAATTGACATACATAGAGCAAAGCACGATAGCATAAACTCATCTCTTAGATCAACTGATTTATTTCTATAGAGACTATTCTAGAGTATGTTTTTCATGTTTGTTTGTTTGTGTTTTTTTTCTCTAAATATTATTTATTGTGGGATTGTTGCATGTTGGAGATTGTGATGCATCTAGTTATATGATAGCTTAAAATTGTGAATGAGCATGAATGTATGGTTGGATAATTTATTAATTTTTTACAAAGGCATCCATTGGACTGTAATCTTTTGTTTTTTTTTAAATCAACGGCAAAATTATAAATATATTCATTCATTGTTAAGGAGTAATTTCTAGTTTAATAGAGGGTCATCGACACCCATTTGGAGGGGCGGTGACCTATAGTTAGATCTTTAAAATGCCTTTCCAACACCGTTGGAATCATGAAAACCAGAGATAGAGGTGAAAAGTTATGAGCTCAAAAGAAAAAAATGAATATTGAATTTTGACAATATCTTGTTTGTCTAATGTAGACATGTTGCATGCCCAAGTTATGAATTTTTGAAAAATGGGGTAAATTTAGCCAGCCAATAGTTAGCAAACATGACCCTTCTATAGGGAAAATGATCATGTTGTGCTATTTTGATAACTTTTTCAAGATTTTTTCACTATCTATAAAATCTAATGAATACCTAGATGATTATTTGTGATTGTGAACAAAACCCAAAAAAATCTCAAAAATAAACCAAACAAAGGATATTAGAGAAATTCTTTTAGATGTCTTAGAATTTGGATAGGAAGTCGCAAATTTGGTTCTTTGATACCATGTTGGGATTTATAGTGAACCCCACAGCTCTTAGAAATCACCTGCAACCAAAACACCTATACAAATGAGAGATCAAAGAAACTGATTTGCTACACAACCAAGAGAGAAAGAGATTAATCCACACAAGCATTTAATATTGAGATTAACTTGTAATCTATTGAATGAATACCTGGATTGTTACAAAGTAAAATAATGAATACTTACAAAAGAAAAAGTGCAAACCCTAGATGATGATTAGATTAGATTGTGACAAGTATCCTAATCTCATGCAATGAGACAACTTGGCCTATAAAAAGCTCAATCTAATAATAAAAAACACTCTTAAGTTTAGCTTAGATAATTAAAGTAATAAGGGACATAATAATTAATTAATAATCAATTAATTATCAAGTGATGTCCTAATTACTCCAACAATAATATGTATAAGGTTTTATAACCTTATATTTAAACAAGATGAGTGTTATAAGGGTATGGACCCTAATAACATTATGTTTTAAGAAAATCTTCACATAGAACCCAAACCCAAGTGGTAGTAGACATTAAATTAGTAATCCAATTCCAAAGGGAGGATCTTTCAACAAGATTATTAGATGCATAAACTTTAACAACTCCAAATGAATAATTTTAATATTGTAAAGAGCCCATAATGCTTTTTCATTAGGGTCACATCCACGATCAAATAAATGCAACTGTCAGCTAAAAGAGAGAAAGGTGACAACTCCATGACACCCACAAAATGAATTGGATAATCCTAATCCAAATGAACTAAACTGCCACATAAATAACATGGCTACTGAAGGGGCTCTATTGGACTAAGAGGTTCTTGTTCTGTTTGAGCCACTTTGACCCCCTCAAAAATATTGTTGAGATTGATGAGTAACAAAAGGCCCTGCTCCCCCTGATTCGTTGATCCCTCTAAGGACCCTAAGTTTTTCATTGCCTAAAGTGGTCCCCTTGCTGACCTTGATTTTTCCTATTCCTTGGACCCTATTGTTGTTGTTATTGATGTCTTTGAGTAACTGTGTCAGGTTTGTTTCCCCCTTTTGGAGTCAAAGGTGGCCTACGAAAACCTTGGTCTACTTGATTTTAATTACGATTCCTAAAACATTCATAAGCCTCTTGCATTTTTCCATGATCTTCTACTATCAAAGCTTTCTCCACTTCCACCCTTAAGTTTTTTGGATTTACCATTCTTACTGGTCTTGAGATACTAGGGTTTAAACCTCTGATAAAGCGGTTGACAATTAACTTCTCATCTTGAATATAAACATTCTTACTATCAGCGAATAGTTGGAGAAAACCATAAGAAGAAGAAATGATTGCAAATGATAGTGGAAAACATAAAAAAGGAGATGATAATCAACATTTTTTTAAGTGTAATGGTAGACAGACCAAGCCCTGTCACTTTAGTACGCATAAAAGAATATAATTTCTTTGTCTTTTTTATATTTGAGTACCTAACGATGCATATGATATCAAGATTTTGAATCAGCCCATCAATCTTGACAATTACAAAGAATTTCCTCTTCCACTTTTGTCATATTTTCACATCATTTGCTTTTCCATGAATTGTGAAATCAAGATTTCAACGTCAATGCATTACTATTCATGAAGAGGCTTTTTCACACAGGAAGCGTTCTTTTTCTGTATTTGATATTGCCATGTGTTGTTACTGACCTGGCTATAAAATATTGTCTTGGTTTAGGAGGTCACTTACATTAATGGAGAATAGCTGTCGGGCATTAGCCCAACTCATGTACTTTGTGCATGTGCATTCTCAAAGGTGAAACTACCAAACGTCTTATCTTTCATTCAATGTATTCGAAACAACTGGCAATGGATGCATATGCAATCTCAAAGGCCATAAAATAACTCAAATCAATTCTATTTTTTCTTAAAGGTGTCCATCTTATTTTTAAAATATATATAATTTTAGGTTGCTTGGATTATGAATGAGAACTGAGGATAAAGAGGTTACTAGACCAATTGACCTACATAGAGCAAAGCACGATAGCATAAACTCATCTCTTAGATCAACTGATTTATTTCTATGGAGAAGAATGCTACTCTACAGTATGTTTTCCATGTTTGTTTGTTCGTGTTTTTGTTTTTTTTTTTTCCTCTAAATATTATTTATTGTGGGATTGTTGCATGTTGGAGATTGTGATGCATCTAGTTATATGATAGCTTAAAATTGTGAATGAGCATGAATGTATGCTTGGATAATTTATTAATTTTCTACAAAGGCGTCCATTGGACTGTAATCTTTTATTTTTTTAAAAAATCAATGGCAAAATTATAAATATATTCATTCATTGTTAAGGAGTAATTTCTAGTTTAATAGAGGGTCATCGACACCCATTTGGAGGGGCGGTGACCTATAGTCATAGCCTCCCCTCATGGGGGAGGCTACAGCCTGTGTGGTGGCCCCACAAGCCGACCACCCAGGTCACAGGGCCTATATTTTATTTTATTTACAAAGTTTTTAGTTTAGTTTTTATTTAAATGATTTTTTTATCTTATTTTAGCCTATGTTAAGTTTTGGTATTTTACCGTATTAATTACTTATTGCAGACTTAGTATTGATATAAATGTATATATATTTTAGATTTGAAATTTAACTTATTTTAAATAATAATATATTTAGAGTTATATTTAATATTAATTTGATTGATTAGTTTGATTTGTGTTCTTTGTCCATGAAATCAAGTGGCATTATCAAGGCCTATATTTATAAAATTTTGTTTCCTTCTCAAGACTAAATTTATTTTAACATTATCTAAAAACACTTTATAGATTTTTTCTTTTATTCGCTTATGCTTCAAGAAAGAGTAAAACGAATCACAATGTAAACTAATTATCTAATCTAAACCATAGTTTCCATTAATACATGTATACCTAAGTTCCCTACAATTCTATTTTTACTTTTTAGCAAACCATCAAAATACAAGAACCATATATTCATGAATGTTTTTTAAATCATTTCATCTTTTTTTAGCATTTTCTAATTAAATTATAAAGAAACATATACACTTGATTAATTACTAACATAAAGCTTTTCTTGATATGTGAACTTTCAAAATAAGGTAATATTTTCTTTCTTCAAATGAGCACAAAATTTCACTCTTTATACTTCCAAATACAACATAGCAACTTTACACAAGATTTACATGCATTTGTCTACACAAAAATACAATCTGAAATAATAATATATCTTCCATTGAATTCCAAAAAAAAAAAATCTCTTCTTTTTAAAATAACTTGATCAACTCCAAAAAGTATCTTCAATATCCCTTAATGAACTTGAAAATAAACAAGAAAGGAGAAAAAAAAACAAGCCAATGGGCTCTCCACCCACCCATAACGTTGTGAGACAATCCAAACTTGAGCTTGGGGACACTTAGCCACTTGGGTAACTCCTCATAACAAGAAAACACAACAATATTGCATTTACACACATGCTACTTACACATTCACATACTTGGATCACTTAGCAATAATTAAAAACAACCCAAATTTCATTCCTAACACAATGGATATCCTCAATGGAATCCTCATAGGGGGAGTAGGGGCTCTACCTAATAAGGGGGAATATATGTATCATAATGCAACATCAACACATCCCTTATCCCTCCAAATATCTCTCTATATTTCTCCCTCTCCCCTCCCCCTCTCTCTCTACCTCCCTCCCTTCCTCCCTATCTTTCTCTCTACCTCTTTGAATCCCTCCCTACTTCCATATGTACTTATCTCTATCTCACCTCTCTCTCACTATCCCTCTATATATCTCTCTTTATATCTCTCCCTCTTCCCTCTCCCCTCTCCCTCTCTCTACCTCCCCCATTCCTCTCTCTCTACTTCTCTATATCTCACTTCTCTCTCTATCTCCCTATCCCTCTATATATCTCCCCCTCTACCTTCTCTCTCTCTATATATATATCCTCTCCCCTCTCCCTATCTCTCTACCTATTTCTCCCCCCCCCTCTCTCTCTCTCCATATCCCTTTATATATAACTATTTATATCTCACCCTCTCTCTCTCTTCCCCACTCTACCTTTTCCAAGTTATATCTATATCTATACATGTCTCCCTCTCTCCCTTTCTCCTTATCACTCCATCATTCTATATCTCTCTACTTCTTTCTCTTCTATCTATTTATCTCCCATGGAAATAGAAGTGAGAGGGGAAATCCCCCCACCACATCAAAAAATACGATCCAAACATAGATGAAACAAAACATTTTGGATCAGGTTCCATTACCAATAAGCAAAGAGATAGATAGGAAAATAGATATAGAGATAGAGATGGAGATGGAGATGGATATGGATATGGAGACACCGAGGGAGAGGGAGATAGGGAGAGGGATAGTTAAAGAGAAAGAGTTAGATGATAGAGGGATAAAGAGAGATGGAAGAGATAAGTATATAGAGAGGGATAGAATGAGAGAGGGAGAGATAGAAAGATAAATATAGACATAGGGGTACGAAGAGATGGAGAGATAAGGAGATAAAGATAAAGATAGGGAGAGATAAAATGAGAAATATGGAGAGATATATAGAGAGGAAAATAGATATATACATATAAAGGTATAAGAAGAGAGAGAGGGAGAGAGAGGGAGAGAGAGGGGAAAAGAGGGATGGATAGAAAGAGGGAGACATAAGTAGCTATAAAAAGGAGAGAGAAAGATATATATAGATAGAGGGATAGGGAGATAAATAGATATAGAGATAGAGATAGGTAAAGGGAGAGATAAAGATACATTTATAGGGAGCTAGGAATAGAGAGAGGGAGATAGGAAGCCCGATACACACACACACATATGCATATACATACATACATACATATATATATATATATATATATATATATATATATATATATATATATATATATATATATATATATATATATGTACAAAGAGAGAGGTATACACAGAGAGATAAAGAGGGGGAGATAGAGAAGTACAAGGAGGGAGCCCAAGATAGGGGGAAGATATAGAGATAAAGATAGAGAAAAGGAGAGAGGTAGGTAGAGTGAGAGAGAGAAGAGGGGAGAGAGGGAGAGATAGATCAATATATACATAGAGAGAGAGAGGGAGAGATATAGAAAGAGGGAGTGGTGGGGAGAAAGGGATAGAGAGGGAGATATAGAGATAGAAAGAGGGAGAGATATCTAGATATATATATGAATAGAATAATATAGAGATATATATGAATAGAATAATATTATCTAGAGATAATATAGAGAAATGGATAGAGAGGGAGATATAGAGATAGAAAGAGGGAGAGATATCTAGAGATATATATCAATATATGAAGATAGAGGGGGGAAGAGAAAAAGAGAGATACGTGGAGAGAGAAATGGGTAGAGAGATATGGAGAGATAAGGAGATAGAGATAAACAAAGGGAGATATAAAATGAAAAATATAGAGAGATAGAGAGAGGTAAATAGAGATATAGATATAGAGGTCTAGAAAGAGTGAGAATGAGAGAGAGGGAGAGGTATCATGAGATAGAGATAAAGAGTGGAAAATGGAGGTGGAGATAAAGATAGAGGTAAAGGGAGAAATATATAGAGAGATAGTGAGATAGAGATATAAAGGGAAAGATAAAGATAGAGAGAGGTAGGAAGGTAATGTTGGTAATGTAGCCTAATTATCTTCTTGATTCAGAGGTTTTTTTTTTAGTTGTGTTTGGATCTTAGTTCTTGATGGAGGTGTGGTGGGGCTTACCCCTCCCACTTTTTGTCTCTTCCATAAGAATAGGTCCTCCTATTTCTAAGGAGAGGCTTGATGATTATTTTGAATAGTTTCAACTACCCTTAGACAACTACAAGATGATAGGAGCCTATTGATTATTGAAATTTGATTGCTTGAGAAATTATTAGATCCTCCAAAACCTAGAATCTATATTATAACTCCTAGAGATCCGAAACCATTCTCAAACATCTTGAAACTATATACGTGAAATATAACTTAAAGTATATGGAAGTAAATGTCACTTATACTTAAATTTTTATTTCATGTATATAGTCTAGGGAAGAGGGAGAGTGAGATATATATGAGGTAGATAGAGATAGGAAGAAAAAGGTATTTTTGCTTCTTGAAGATATGAGCACATTATAGCATGCTCATGTTATTATCTGCTTCGGGTATTTCCAACCCAAAGGTTGGACTTACAAGTGAACATCCACAAACATGTTTTTTTAAATTCTAATAAAATGACACTTTCTCGAGTGTGCTCTCCATCAGTTTCACACGTATTTCAATGTCATGTAATAAAAATAACATAGTAATGTTGAGAGCTCTCTCTTAGATTTCTAACCATGTAACTTTTTCTACGTTTTATTTTAAGATTTTGATCTTTAATTTTTTTATTAGTGTTTTGTCAGAAAACTATGTATGGTATTTTTAGTTTCATTTTTACCCGTTCATGGAAATTTGAAACAAATTACATTTTTACAAGCTAGACTCTATTTTACACATTCAAAAAAATATTTTCAATTAGTTTCAAAAAAATCTAGGGGGTTCATGCTCATTTTTTTTTGGGATGCGTCCACTTTAATAATTAGTAAAAGATCATATATTCATTAATAATTAGAATAAAAATTAATCATAAACTAGATGGTGTTAGCTAATTTTTTATCAAAGTGATTTTTAAAATATTAATATATATATATATATATATATATATATATATATTAGGGGGGCCACATTAGACATTATGTTATGTTTTTTGATAAAAATAGGAGCACATTTTGTGGCCTGTAACGCCCCATCGCGCAAACCCCAAAGGACAACTAAAAACACAACAATTTTTTTTTGAAAACATAAAGTATAAACACTATGTTTACTAATGCAACTAACATAGCTACGATAACAAGTTAAACACCTAAGTCCCTTGGGGTACACGAGGTGACATTGCGTAATCTAACCAATAACAAAATTGATAAAGGTAACTTTCAATTCTACTAATGTAACTCTTCCATTTAAACATTTATAAAAGATAAGCATTAAGACAAGAATGAACCATATAGAAACCATACATGTTTTCATAGCAACTTTAACTTGGAAATATAAAGAACATATTTACTCAAAATTAACACAACATCAACAATATTTACAATTATGAATAAAGCATGAATTACAAAATGTGATTATACTTTACATCATTCTACATGTATATCTCATTGAGCAATTGCCCGAGGTTACATCATAAGTCTACCCAATACATGGGAGAGTGACATATCAATGTACAAAGTATGACAGAAGTACAAATATACATATGAAAACACATATCTCTGGATCAAGTTGTCTCAACAAACTTTGCACTGAAAGGTACATCTGCAAAATAGGGAACCCAACAGGGTGCGAAGCACGTTCCACCCGGCCACCTTCGTGCTAGGAGTAGATAAGAAAGGGTCCCCGACCAAGAACATCTAAAGTAGTACTCAAGACTAAACTCCAAGTATGGAAAGATAAATCACACATAAAGGAAACCATAACATCAAAGACCATTTCATAAACATGACAACAATAAAACACCAAATCATAACAATAGACCACTTCCAGAGGATTCCAATAAAACAACTCAAAGGGAATGCTAGAGGAGAGTGTCATCGTATGGCCTTACATGGATTATCCAGAAAACCTATCACAAGGTGCTGCCTCTATCTATAGTTATCCTGACTGCCTATCTCAAGGTGCCACTCCATAGGGTGACTCATGCGGAATCGTTAACCTCTCGCAAAGACAAGATCACGATTATGCCAACCACGGCCTTCTTGGCCACCTTTAGTCTATGAAAGCCCTAACAGGTGAACGAGGTATCTATAATTATCTTATTAATGTTTAACTACCCACCCCTTAATTAATTAGTTAGGTTTTCACTTATTACTCAAACTCTAACGTGGGTTATCCTGACAGCCCCTTTGTGCGCGGCGCCCACGTAGAGCCACTCTCTCTAGAACCCAAAACACAACAACAAATTCCAAGGGGTTGTACCCACAAGTACTCTAAACACAAAATAGAACATTCGCGAGGCAAAACCTTCTCGCCCAAAAGTCATATAAATCAACTCCCATAGCAAAATGGTACAACCCATTGTAAACTCAAGTTAACAACTATAGTTAAAATCGAGACAAGTATCAAATAGAAAGGTCACATAATAAACCACCATTTTCCCATACCTCTAGAAGTTTTAACAATAACCTTATTTCCTATTAAAGGGTCGACTAACTTAAGGGTCCCCACATGCTTTTATCTGAACTCAAGAAAATCGACAAAAGAAACAAAGAAAATCAAGGAACTAAATATCTATTCAACATCAAGATATTGTTTAAGATCACAAATTCACTATACTTAACAATCACATTTTAAGATAACTCTTGCACGAAATTCATCATAAAAGTTCAACTAACAGTTAACCCAACCTTGACATTCATTAAAAACACTCATTTTGACTTGACAAAATATTCTCTTTCAATATGTCCAATAACAACAAGAAATCATTACAAATAAATTTTATATTATTTTTATAATTTTTGAACATGTATATATATATACATATATATCTATTCACATATATATATATATTTAATATATATATATATATTTAATATATATATATATATATATATCTATATTTTAAAATCACAAATTTAAATTCACATTATAAAAATCTCCACAATATTATAATCCATGTTTATATATATATATATATACATATATTATAAAACTGAATTTAATTTAAAGATTTAAAATCTTTTCAATACTAATTAAAACAAAAAAAAATGAATTAAAGAAAACTATTTTACTTTCTAATATATGTGCAACCTGGGAAGACTACATCCTCCCTATGAAGGGAGGCCACAACCTCACCAAGGTTGTGCCCAACAACCTTTGGTTGTTGTGTGCAGCCATGGTGGCTGTGCACCAACCCTAGGTATGGGGAGGTGCGGCTACAACCGACCCTCCCCTTCCCAATTATTTTATTTTATATATATTTTCATTAAAATGACGATTCCATGCGAGGGTTTAATTTCTTCAGGAAATTTTTTCTAAACATATATTTAATATAAATTATATGTAATTATATATATATATTGCATGATATATATATATATATATATATATATATAAACTTTTATTTCAAATATTCCAGTCGGGCATAAAAGCAAGACTGAGCAGTAGAAATATAAAATTGTTTATACATAAGTTTATTTCTAAAGAAATTGTACAGAAAATTATTATAGTACAATTGTAAGGAAAAATTCTACAGAGATTGTAAAGAAAATTTCTACAAAAATTGTAAAGAGAAATTCTACAAGGGTTATCAAATTTCACAATTTTCATAGAGGCTTCCACTGCAACCCACAGAGGTTTTCTACTATTTTTCCATTTTGTAGTTTTCCTATTGTTTTAACAATGACTTTAGTTACATGAGGTTCTCTGATTTTATTGTAAAATTTTCTACAAAGGTAACAAAATAATAACGACAAAAACTTCACAGCCGGGAACACAGTTTTTCTTCAGAGGAAATTTTAATAAATTTTACTTTAGAGGGTTACAACCAATTCACAAAAAATTTCCTCTTACACAGACAATAACAAACAATCTTTTCAAAACAAGAAAGCATTTAACAAAAAAGTAAAGAACCTATTTTCTTGAAGCCTGAAGAAGCGAGAGTTGTGCAAAGCTTCACCTCTGGAACTTCCAACTTTTAAATCCTCCCCAGAAACTTCACCCCTAGCTTGAAGCAAAATATATGAGCCCAAAAATCTACTGTAATCCTCCTCCAATTTCTATCAAAACCAAAAAACCCCCAAAAACCCACACACTAATCTACAACAAAATTCCTTCCGTGAAGAAGCTTCTTGACCACGCATGCCAATATTCTCTCTGAGAATATTTTTCAAGCAAAAAAAATCATTAAATTACCCACTTATTCCCATAAATCCTCTAATAAAAAGAATTAACTAATTTTTTAATTATTTTATTTATTATTTTGTTTTATTTATTTATTTTTCTTTTAATAATAATACAACATTATGAGCTATTTGATTAACTTAAAAAATTCACCAATCAATACCGCTACCTTAAGTAAATTAAAAATTCTAATTTACATCAAAGCAACTAATATTTTATTTAAACTATCCAATTAATCAAGAACATTAACTAAAAATTAATTAACTCAACCATAATTATCTACAAATAACTATATCAATTAAATACATTAATTAATCACACATAACTAAAAATTAAGTAAATCACAAACATTTGCATACTAAAATAAATAATCAACACTAACACAATCACAAACAAAGAAGAGTTTGAGACAAAGACAACATTGGACTCACAACAAGGTGACAAACTTGGGACGGGGACACTTTCTTAACTCAACCATAATTATCTACAAATAACTATATCAATTAAATACATTAATTAATCACACATAACTAAAAATTAAGTAAATCACAAACATTTACATACTAAAATAAATAATCAACACTAACACATTCACAAACAAAGAAGAGTTTGAGACAAAGACAACATTGGACTCACAACAAGGTGACAAACTTGGGATGGGGACACCTTGTTAACCATTCCCTTTTCAACATCAAACTCGTTGGGTTTATGGGACATGCTCAAACCTGACAAGCAGGTGGAGTCGGTGTCCAGTACCTACATCCTGCATAGAAACAACGTCAAGTAGCATGTAAATCTCCATTACAGATACACCGTGAAAGGTAATCGCGGGGTAGCAAGGCACTTGGAAGCAAGTGATGCCACTCTATCCTTTCACCAAGACACACTAGCAAACACATCAAAAACCATAGCAACATAAAAAATCACATCACCACATATATTATTAAGGAACACCACAACATAACCATATAACATAATCACCATGAAATGTATCATCCAACATCAAATGTAATATAAAGTGCAGCAAACCAACCAAACTATGAATCCACGCACAACCAAAACGGTGAACTAATGACCCACACAAACCAAGTACAAAATCCACACATAAGAGTATCAACAACATGAGGGGTATTACATGGCCCCCCTATTTTAACCCCTTAAAATCCATCATTTAAAAAAACTAATAGTTTAGAAAGTTGAATCAGAGCACTACGACTCTTGTTCTTGTTGTATCTTTAAATTTTGAGTGTAACCATCTTCAATTTCTCATCCAAGATTAGTTTTTCTTGATTTCAGAAAAAAGTGGCCACTTAAGACCCCATTTTAGTACCCTATTTCCATGCACATATCTAACATGTATAAGCCATTAAAGTAAATTAATATATGATTTTATGGGTGTATATATTTTTTTATGATTTGACTTATACTTATTACATATCTAAGTTCTCCCATTTTATTGCATCACATCGAGGTTTACTACATATAATACAATATTAAAACTTGGACTTTGATCAAGTTTTTTCTGTCAATAGGTCCCAAGCCTCATTGAACCACTATCTAAGCATGTTTCTAGGGGGAACTCCCCCAAAAAAGTATCCTATTAAAGTAAATTGTTCTAGCCATTCATAGAAACTATCAATTTTTGAGATGGGAAATACCACATTTAGAGGGGAGTCAAAGTTCATACCTTGTGGAACATCTTGGGGATGAACTTCCTAGTGTACTTGCATGTAAAATACATATTTTAGAGTCATCTAGCCATCAACACTAGCAATAAATATCGGGTTGATAAAGTTTGAGGCTATTAAGAAGGAGCTATAGGAAAACTCATAGGCATGCCAAGTTAAAATCTCCTAAAATTAATGCAAAATAGCAAGAAAGTTTCTTGTGCAAAGGTATAATATGACATTAAAAAATAATATGGCATGCAAGGCTATGATCTAAACTATAGAAAATCTCCATCACCTAACTCTGATTTTAATAGACCAAACTACTAGGATTAAGGAACCATCAACCTTGTAAATTTATGTATTTAAATATTACTCCTAAATTTTTTTTACAAATCATTCCTAAGGGATGGGGTATTCACCACCAATTGTAAATAGTTTTTTTACCATAGGGTTTTATTGGCATATTAATTAATTTTTAGTGGGAGTTAGTAATTAATTACTTACTAGTATGAAGTTACTTTTTACCAAGAAGAGAATCTTGGAGGTTATGTTGGCTTTAGGCACCCAAATCCCCATAAGGTTGTTTGTCCAAATATTGCTTGTCTAATCTATATAAAGACACCACATGTCATAATGTAGTAATTTTGTGACTGTTAAACTAATCAATAAAACCACCATAAACATCAATAGGTAATAATGGTAAAATGATATGTTTACTATTAGAACCTCATTATGGTAGATCATA
Source organism: Sequoia sempervirens (assembly GCA_007258455.2). Lineage (NCBI taxonomy): Eukaryota > Viridiplantae > Streptophyta > Pinopsida > Cupressales > Cupressaceae > Sequoia > Sequoia sempervirens. Next base: position 403,781,424 of record VDFB02353493.1, on the reverse strand, counting down.
AGTCATGAAACCATTATATGATGACTCTAAACTACCATCTAATGGAAACCTAGTTATTTCATCATCCTTTAAGATTTGAAGGTTTATTTTCTTGAACTTCTACCCTTTAACGTCCTTGTGATGCTCTAGATCACCCGAAGGCTTCAACTAAACTAAGAATAAAAAATTATGACACTAATAATTATAACTCTTGGTCTTCTAAATTTAGAGAAGTTCTAATATCACCTCTTGACCAAAAGTGGTTGAATTGATCAAGAATGGATGACCTTTTTATAAATGGCCATCTTTACATATCATTTTGTGTTTAATATATTTTGTGTCCCTTTTCTATGGTTTGTTTAGAAAAATATATATATTGACTTTAACTTGAAGTCATTATGATATCAAAAGAAATAAATTTGTTATCATAACATTAAAACCAATTATTAGATAATTAAAATTATATAAATATTTATTTATCATAGTCAACCATCTATAAATGTATATATTTTACTTCATATATAACTAATATATTATACTATTAACTTTTCATTACTCTTGAGAATGAATGAAATTAACAAGTCAAAAACATAAAATTAAAAAAAAAAAATTAAATACATAAAATTAATGAAATTTAATATTAAATATAATTTTTGTATATTATCATATAAAAATAAAATTACAATAGTAAATATAATTTTATACATAGTTAATTATATTCAACTATATAAAAATGTATAAAATTATTTTTCTTTACATGTAAATTTTTTTAAAATTATATTAATAACTTCTCATTGCCCTTAAGAAAGAGTCAAACAAGCAAGTTTATCACACACCATTTAAAAAAAATTGTATTGTTAAAATTTAATATTAAATATAGGTTTCTTTATAACTTTGGATTATGTTAGTAATTTCCCATTATTCTTTAGAATGAATCAAATTAATAATTAAAAACATACAATATAAAAATATAGTTGTTTAATTATATTAAACTATTTATAAATGTATACAATTATTTTTATTTATATGTAATGATAAATCATGTCATTGAGTTTTCATTATTTTAGAGTGAATTAAATTAATGATGTTTTTAAATTAATATTTTTTTATAATAGTTTATAAAAATGTAATTTATTAGTTAGAAATATATGGATAGAATGAAATCACACCTCTAAAACTTAATGTGAGAAATTATAAAAAATATAATGGTAGTCAAACCACTAAGTAGTGAGTTTAATTTTAGTAGTAGTAGAAGGAGATTTAATATATGAGAGATTGCCCCAACCATCTAGGAGGTCCTAGCCATCAAGAATTGGCCCCCAAGTCATAATGGTACCTTCAAGTTCTTTGTTTGACTTCTTTATCAATCAATAATATGGACATGAAAATAAGTAGGAGCTATTTCAAGAATACTTGTCACAATCTAGCCACCCAAAATACCTCTATCATTGGCTATAAATTATGAGGGTGGACAAAATCATCTATACTTAAATTAAATAAATATTTAAGTAAAGAAATGATAATTAAATTTAATGTTAAACATATGAGTTGTAGGGAAATGGATTTTTTTTGTTGTATGGTAATATTGTAGGATTTTTTGGCCTCCTACAATGACTTAACAACTAAGCCCTTAAAGCTGTGATTCAGAGATTGGGTATCTAATATGAATAGCTATCTCAATCATTATGAAGGTTCATTTAATTGTCAACCTAGGGACCTAGACTTGAAATGGGTTAGCACAGAATGTGCACTAGGAATTCATAGTAGCCATATTCATCCTACAGCTTAAGAAAGACATAATGTTGAAAGTAAAATTAATTTAGAAAGAAATAACATAAGTATTGAACATCAACCAAAAAATATACTAAGCTAAAGTGCATGACAAAAATGAAAATCTAAGCGAGTAGATAGGAAACTACTATGTCTGCTTTGGCTGCAGGAACAGTCACAAAATGAAATTCTAGTGGCTCCAGGAACAGACAGTTGTTAGATTTATAATTATTGTTGAACAAAAAAGTAATAACTAAGATAAAGGATGGAATTCTCACCAAGTGGTCCCCCTTAGATGAGTATCCCTTATGAAAAACTCAGATGCAATGAACTTATAACTTCATTTTATTCATTGGAAAGCATGATTACAATAGAGCAATGTAACTGTATTACTGGAAAACTAAGAATGCGAGTACAACATCAGATTAATCAATCTTCTGAGAAGGAGCATCTGAGTCTTATTTATAGAAGGAAAAACTACTAACTAACTATCTAGCAAGGCAGTCAACTCCAACAGATTAGGAGGACGCCACTTTATGGAAAGCATAAAAAGTGGAAAGGAGGCTATGGATGTGTGGAATTTGGCCAAGCCAGTTTTCCTTAACGCAGATCTAACACAATAAAATCTCATAAATTCGCTCAACAAAATATTATGACCATTTACAAAGTAGTTACAATTCTTCGATTTGAACTAGGAATTTCCCTCTGTTGAGAGTATTCCCTCCATTGACCTTTGAATGATCATCTTGTTGACCTTTATGACGAATGACCAGCTAGCAGAATCTTCCTTAATTTTGTAGGCTCTAATTATATATGCATAAAAACATTAGCATGCACAACAATTGCATATATATAACTATCTTAAAGTAGCATTCATCAATCCACATGTAAAATTAACATAGGTAGTTCACATAGTAGGTTAATGTCATTTAAAAGTTACAAAGATAAACTTATGCCCAATGTCTATGGTTTTGAGGGAATAACATGAAAATGTCAACATCCAAGTATCAAAGTCTATGACAACAACAACAAATGGATAATAAACTCTATCAAAATTAAGCCATAAATTAGACTCATCACTTCCCCCAACCTAAGGTTTTGTTGGTCCTCCAGTAGAGGAAGAGTTATTCCTTTGCTTAGTCAATACCTTAAAATCTACAACTGCCAGTTGCCCAACATCAGTTCTTGCAGTGATTGAATTGGGGTCCCAATAGAACCCTTGCTTGTTGTCCAACCTGTTCCATTTTTATCTATCTGATGCTATATCATACTGATAATACCTGAAATTTGGCACAGGCCATAATAGGATAGGTGGCTAAAATGTTAATGGAAGCCAAAATTTCCCTTTCGTCCTTCCAAGCTGTATATATTTATCAATTCTTTTTCCTATTGTAGTATAGTTCTGCAAAGAGTGAGGTTCAACTTGTTTTAACTCATCAGTCAGGTTGTTGCATCTTTGTGATAGATTTACCTACAGTTTCTACTATCTTCTCATATTCCTTGTAAACTGCTTCTCTCTCAGTCAGGATCTTGCTGCTATAGCTTGGTTTGTAAAGAAATCTGTACCATTCCCAGAAAAATGTCTCTAGGGTTTCTAGATTCAACCCTGATAAGCAAGGGAGTGTTGGATTCTATTTGCTTGTAAGTCCTAAACTGTTGTCCCCAACTAATTTCATTTTGTATAGAGGACATAAATTCCCTTAATTGGAGATCCCCAACATACAACAATGGATTCCAATCATGATCATGGGACACAACATAATTATGCAAATAGAGTTCACACAACAAATTTTTCACTTCAGGAGGAGAAATCTAATAAGCTTGGAAAAATTCAAGAGGAGTCTCAATGGAAGGATTCAAACCTGAAATGATCCTTGATAGTCTAAAAGAAAGATTCCTCTCCTTCAAATAGAGAGCATAGAATCTTGGAGGAGTCGTACACTCTAACATCTGAGGCACTAAGGAAACTAAATTGTCCACCTTTTCCTTTAAGGAAACAATTTTTGTATTCTTTTCTTTAATCTCTACATCTTTCTTTTTAATCTCCTCCTTCAGCCTGCATTTCTCATTTTTCCATTCTTCTTCCCTCCTTTACATCTCATTCCATAGGTTCATGGCTACCATGTTCCATGAAAAATCAGAGGGTCTATGTATTCCTACCAAAAAAATTTCTGTCACTAATTCTTGCTCTTCATGTGGCACCAACTGCTGGGGTTCTAATTGTTCACCTAGTTCTGGCTACAAGGGTTCTTTCTCTTGCTGTAGGAACTCTTGATTCTCATCATACTCCTGACTCTCAACTTGTTCTGCAATGGAAACAAGCTCTGCCAACCTTATATTTTTTCGTTCCTCAAAAATTTCATTTTCCTCAATGTTCACCTACCCCATTAGGGCTTCTGTGTCCTCTCGTGATGTTCCTCGAGGCCTATGGCTTCCCTTCGGAGGCACACGAGTGGCTAGTCCATTTGGTCTTGATTTTCTAGGAGGGATTTCATGTTTTTCTTCGGTTGCAAGAAAAACAATGTCAGCCTTCCATTTCTTAGAGCTTGGCGCTTCTTTTTCTATTGTTTGATTTTTATCTTTTCCCTTCCTCATTTATGCCTCTTTATTTTGTTCCCTAGTCTGCATTAGGGTTCCAAGAGGGACATCATCATCAAAGTCTGAAGAGGAACTATCTTTGATTGAATGTTTTGTCTCAAAAGAACTAATCTCTATAGTTTTCTCAGTTGCAAGAGGGTTTACACTAGGGCTTGCACCAGAAGTTGAGGCTCTAGGAGTGGTTTCAACATTACTCATTCTCCTACTAATCCTACGATGTTGAGGAAAAACCCTAGGTCGCAAATGCTCTGGTCTAAATTGATCAATATTTAAAAATTCCTCCCAAGTCATATCAGACACATCATGCAGAGATTTCTCTACTAATAATTTGATCAGACAATGGTGGGAGACAAAATTATCCCTACCTTTTTGGGTTTCAGCCGCCATGATGGAAAGAAGATGATATAACACATTTGGCACGTTCATTCTTCTCCCATGCCTCATATGATTCAGGAGTTTGAACTGCACAAAATGTAGGTTCGATTGGTGGCTTCACAAGTGATGTACTTCACAATGTAAACAACTACTTGCTTCCACGACTTAGGCAAAGAGGTTCTTGAAGAAGTTGAGAAACCCAACCTCACAAACCCCAAGAATCACTCGCATGCAATTACTTATCACATACAAAAGATATTTAGAACCAAAGAAGATCTTTTGCAAGCCTCAAGCAAAAATTTATTAAGAGAATCTGATAATTACAATGAGATCAATCCTTATGAAGGAGATCAAGAAACCCTAAAGTAAAACCTAAAAGGAAAACCCTAGTGTGCACACTTAATAATTAATAAATAAATAATTAATTATTATTGTGCCTAAGTTTAGCTTAAGAAAACCTAAAGTAATAAGTGACTTAATTAATTAACCAATATGATTAAATTAATTAAGTGAGATGACTTATTATTCTAACACCCCCCTTAAGATGAACTTAGGGAGTAGCTAAAACACTAGGAAAAGATGCATAAAAGCAAAGATGCATCCCGACAACAAGGCCTTGTTGTTGGGACCCATTCTTGCTTTCTTGCATTCATCCTAGCATTTAGGTGCATGTTGTTTTAGTCTCCCTAAGTTGCACTTATGGGGGGGGTGTTGGTGTTAGAGTAATTTCACTTAATTAATTACATCATATTAGTTAACTAATTAAGTCACTTATCACTTTAGTTACTTAAGCTAAACTTAGGCACATTAATAATTAATTATTAAGTGTGCACATTAGGGTTTCCTTTTAGGGTTTCCTGTAGGGTTATGCATACATTGATTTTATAAAGCAAATCATCTCATGTAATTCATGAATTCCTGAATAATATTATTTGCACATCTTCATGCAAAGCTCTTGATTTTTTCTAATTTTCTCTTATGTGGAAGATATTTTTGGTTTGCATGTTTGATCTTGGTTTCTAACATGGTATCAGAGCCTTGATTTGCAGCCCCTTCTCAAATTTTGGAGAAATTCAATTGCAAAGCACGTTCGGGGTTTCTCGAGGGATCTGACCTTGAGATTTTTTTGGTGCATTTTGGAACAAAATGGATACCACCATTGCATTCGCAGCACCCCAAAACCCTAAGATTGCTTGTTGTTTTGCTCAAATCTGAGCAATTGCAACAAGAGGCAAAAAAAATTTAGAGGCACACAGATCCGTACATATTTGAGTGCCTCGTTTTGCGTGCACATAGGTACAAGGTTTATTATTGTGGTTTTTCTGAATTTTCTCCGTTCATAAAAAAATTCTCAGGTTTTTTAATATTTTTCCTTGCAATAAAAAAAAATCATTAGCCTTTTTTTATCAAAAAAATCTATCAAAAACTTTGCAAAAAAGAATTAAAAAAGCAAAGTCAATTTTTTTTAAAAAAAATGCTTAAAAAGGCTGCATTTACAAGCCTGCACCCAAGGTATAGAGTCGTACCCTGGCCGCAGGCCTGAGCAACTAGAGGCGGGCCCTCTCTACGTCGGCAGCGGTACTTGAAGCCCTTGGCTTCATAAAACCGGTCGGCTAAATCAAGACAACGGCGGTATTTCAAAAATTTTGAGCATGCATTCAAACTCGCGGTGGTATTAAGTAATATTCTAGCTGATGGCAAAAATTTTAGGCAGGGGCATCTTCTCTGCATTGACGGGCATCCAACCGTCAAATTTTTTGTAGGGATGGCATTTTTTTTTATCATGACGGCCAGATGGCCATCAAATTTATGTTTGTGAAGTTCTAACGTCATCATGACGTCAATGGTCGTACACCCTCTTTGCCCCTCCTAGCCTTGATTTGCCTTCAAGGAGCAATTTTTTTTATTTTTGTCGTAACTTGGGCATACGGTATCGAAATTGAGCAAACGAGATATCACCAGAAATCTGGTTCCGAGCACTATCCTGTGGTAAGTTTATTTTTTATTATTTTTCTATTAAGCTTCATTTATTTCTGTTTGAATTCATATGTTCTTTTATGGCCTCTGAGCTCATAACTTTTTTCCACGATCTTTGATTTTCGCTATCTTTGCGGCATTGGAAAGGTATTGAGGAGATCTACATTTTTGTCAATGCACTTTTTTTTGTATCTATCCCAGGTTGATCATTATTCCATATTTGGCATGATTGGTGTTTTGGTGATTACTTGGATGTTTTGGCAGTTGGAAGGGTGAAACTTGAATCTTTGCACTTCATTTCAGTATCACATCATTTTATCATCTACTATTGCTTCATAGATTGTAAGGTTGTTCCAGTTTATGAGTTTTCTAGTGTTCCATGGCATCGGGTCTGCTGTTACATTATTATGATTCTACCTGAGTCCTTCAATGACACTCATTTGGTTTCTTGTAAATAGAAGTATCTTTCTTTGCTTGCCAGATTCAGATTCCAATGTTACTCCACAGTGTTCTTCCAGTGCTTATTTGCAACATGTCATCTCATTGTAGGGGGGTTTTGTCCCACTAGGTTTTCTCCTCTTTCTCATTCAGTGCATTTTTACATGGGTACTTGATTAGGCCTTGTTGTCGGGACCCATTCATGCTTTCTTGCATTCATCCTAGCATTTTGTTGCATGCTTTTTTAGCCTCCCTAAGTTGCACTTATGTGGGGGTGTTGGTGTAATTAATTATTTAATTACACTTGCATAAGTTTACTTAGGTAATATTTTAAATCCTAGGTTATTGTTGTCATCCTTATCTTGTTGAGCTATCTTGTTTCTCAAGATAAGATTAGGGTTGTGCATGCTTGCCTTTTTAAGCAAGCCTCATCTCTTGTAATTATTGTATTTCTAAATAATATTATTTGCACATCTTCATGCAAAGCTCTTTCTTTTTTCTGTTTTTCTCTTATGTGGAAGGATTTTCTAGTTTGCATGTCTGATCTTGGCTTCTAATAGTTCTCTTCGCACCTTGCTTGTCCACATTCAATGGAGGATCACCAAGTTTAGTAAATTCAGCCCTAGTTGACCTTGCATCTCTGATAGAAGGGTAATGTTCACCATCGGCAGACAACCCTATCACTTTTGTAATCCTCTCTTTAGTAGCTATTACCTCCAACCCTTTTACTGTGGCCTTTCCTTCAGAAAATGTGCGCAAATTTTAGCGCAATGTCTTCATTAAAACCATGAAGCTTCGAGAAATAATCTAACCATCCACAATTCCTAAACTCAGCCTGAGAAGGTGCATCCTATAGTACTACATCATGAACCGTGGGTTCATTTCTAATTAACCCACCTCCCATTATTTCAGTTGTCTGCAATTAAGCAAGCACACTGCAAGGTTTCCCTTCCTACAATCTTTGTTTGAAAGCCAAATTTCTCCTTCCTGCAATGTTGTTGAATTCCCAAAGCCAATGTCATATGAATTTTACCTTTTTGGAAACTTAGGATTATGACTGAGGCAATAAAGGCAGTAAGGAATAATAAATGAAGGCTATAATTAAGAAAAATGGCGATGGTTTGGTATCATCTCACACATGTGAGCCATCACCTCACTCTATCATTCAAATTAGCTCAATTTAAATTTTGCTGACATGGACCAAAATGGACTGACACGTGGACATGTTATTTACACTCCCCCCAACCTAAATTTGAGCATGTTTCCTCACATGTGAGGTGGTAATGATGATTTGACAGGGTAGGGGATAATTAACTGCTATGGAGAACATCTACATTAATGTACAATAATTAAATAAATGAACTAAAAGATAATTAAGATGTAACAAATTGATGCACATGTACCTAAATTCTTGGAAATCTATTGCAAAGAATATTAAGAAAGTATCGGTCATCTTTTAAGAAGTCAGTTGAGCAATTAATGAAACTGGAGATGGAATGAAGTGAAGTGGTGGTGGAATGATGGAAGAGAGAGAAAGGTGAAGATGGATGGGCGGATGGGTGGATTAATGAAGAAATGGACTCCCACAAAAGTGGAGGTCTTTATTATGAAGTGATTGCATGTGTACTAGATCAGTCAGAAGGAGGGACACTAGGTCTACTTCCTTTGGCTACAGGAAGTTCAGAGGCTAGGTGTTTGTTAAACTACTACATGAACTCTTCCTTGGACACTGGCTTGTGATACAACGTTAAGCAGTGACCGTTGACCAGAAGCTTGAATCTGACAGGGTCAATGGTGGTGAGTTGTACAACTCCATTGGGAAATACTTTTGCAACTTCGTATGGTCCCAACCATCTAGTCTGTAATTTTCCTACATTATCTTGATACCTTGAGTCATAAAGGAGTGCCCAGTCACTAGGCTAAAACTTCTTGTCCTTTATGTACTTATCATGCCATTTGATCCTTTGATTCTGCATTAACTCAGTGTGATGCAAGGTTGTCTTCCTCATTTCATCCAAATTATTCAACTGCATAATTTTGTCAGTTTGTGCCTTAGAGATATTCATCCCTAAGTCTAGTGCAGTCCTAAGAGTCTTATGCTCAAATTCAATGGGAATCATTATTTTCTTCCCATATAGTAATTCAAAAGGAGTGAAGCCTATGGTTGTTTTCTAGGTGGTCCTATAGGCCCAAACAACTTCTGGTAGCCTGCTTGCCCAATCCTTCCTATGGATAGCCACTATTTTGGTCAGAATGGCTTCAATTTCCATGTTAGTCACCTCAACTTGGCCATTGGCTTGAGGGTGATAAGGAGTAGACTTCATGTGCCTCACATTATATTCATTAACCACTGTTGTAACAAGGGTTGATGTAAATTGAGCCCCTTGATCAATCACTATCTCCTTTGGAACTCCATAACGAGTGAAAATTTCCTCATAAAGAAATTTTGCAACCTTATTATCTCTTGCATGCTTCATTGATTTAACTTCAACCCACTTGGTTACATAATCAGTGCAAACCAAGATATATGATTTACCATGTGATGGAGGATCAATGGGTCCTACAAAATGCAATCCCCATTTATCAAATGGAGTGATTACTACCTGGGGGTAAAGAGGCATCTCATCAGACTTGGTTGGTCATCCAATCCTCTAGCATCTATCACACTTCCTTGTATATTTCCCTGCATCCTTGTGGAGTGTGGGTCAGTAATATCCTGTGTTTAGAATCTTCATTGTTGTCCTCTTGGCTGCAAAATTCCTCCCTAGGGTTCATTGTGACATGCATGCAATATATCATATGTCTCATCTTCCCTCACACATCTCCTCATGACATGGTCTGGTCCAGTGTAGAACAAACATCTTGCAATCCATGAGAAAGGAAAGGTTTTCTCAATGAGCACCGTTGTCTCTTTTGGAAAGAAATTAGGAGGAACTCTCCTTTTGACCAAACAATTAGCTATGTCAACATACCAAGGTGTATGCACAATGATGGAAAACAAATGTTCATCAGGGAAAGAGTCATCAATGACTTGATTGTCCTCTGATGTAGTCATCCTTTAGAGAAAGTCTGCTACAACATTTTCCTTTTTTTTTTTTTTTATCAACAATGGTTATTTCAAACTCCTACATCATCAACAACCATCTTGCTAGCCTATCTAAAATCAGGGGCTTATTCATGAGGTACCTAATTGCACTACATGGTCCATGTGCATAAAGATCCAATAGCCTATCTATGTAGTGCTTGAATTTGTTAAGGGCATAGATCACTACCAACATTTCTTTTTCTATCACTGTATAATTGAATTCAACTCCTTGCAAGTTCTTGCTAACAAAATAAATAGCATTCTCAATTGCTCCTTCTTTCTATCCCAAGACTACTCCTATAATATAGTCTGATGCATCTGTATGAATGTGAAAGGGAAGCTCCCAATTGGGACCTTTAAGTATAGGAGCATGGGTTAAAGCTACTTTCAAATTAGAGAATGCCCTATCACAGTCCTCTGTCCATTAAAACTCAACATCTTTAGTTAGGAGATTGTACAATGGTGCTGCCATTTGTTGAAATCCTTGATGAAATTCCTATAGTAGCTTGCATGTCCCAAGAAACTTCTAACATCTTTTTGCTTTGCAGGTATAGGCAGATTGGTGATCACCTCAATCTTGGCAAGATCTACTTGAATTCCTTTGTGAGAGATGTAGTGGCCAAAGACTACACCTTCCTACATCATCATGAAGCATTTATCATTGTTTAAAGACAAATTATGTTCTTCACATCTGTGTAAGACTCTCCTGGGATTTTCCAATGCTTCATTAAAATCAACACCATAGGTAGTAAAATCATCCATATAAATCTTCATGCAATCATGTGAGATATCTAAAAATATGCTAATGATTTCCCTCTGAAAAGTTGCAGGTGCATTGCATAAGCCAAATGGAAGTACTGAGTAGGCATAAGTCCCCCATGGACAAGTAAAAGTGGTCTTCTCTTGATCCTCGGGTGCAATTTGTATCTAGTTATAGCCATTGAATCCATCTAGAAAAGAGAAATATTGCTTGCCCGCAAGGGAATCCAGTACCTAATCTATGAAAGGAAGGGGAAAATGATCATTTTTAGTGGCAGAGTTGAGCTCCCTGTAGTCAACAAAAAATCTCTATTTTCCTCCCTTCTTGGACATAATCACCAATGGGGACACCCACTGGCTATTTGAAATGGGGTAGATTAATCCTGCATCTAGCAGGGTGATCCCACAAAGCTGGTTTACAATTTCTGGGAGATTATGATTTTTGCTGAAATCACATACTTTTAGAAAATATAATGATTTAAGCCTTAAAAAGTTCTATTTAAAGCATTCCAATTGAAGAGGGTTTGATCAAACTACCTTAGATCAAGCCCCCTTGGATATAACCCTACTAGTTTTAAACCATACCTATAACAGAGTGTCCTTTACACCTATCAAAATGCTGATAAAAAACCACTTTTGATTTACCTTTTGGGGATCAAATGAATTCATTTAAAATTTATTTTTTATAAGTATGTAGTCTTTATTATAAGTTTCCCAAAAAGTATAATTTTAAATAAATTTAATTTTATTACTATATTTATTTTTTATTTCTTGTGAATATAGGTTTTTCACCGAAAATCAAGCTCTTTGTTTTGCACATGTGGAAAAATAGTAGATTATCAAATTATTTTTTTGAAAAATATGAGTGCACCAGATATTGAAGTCCTTGATCCAACAAAAAAAAAAGAGTTTTGATACATACAAAAAAAGTTACGTGTTATACAGTCATGCTATGTATGAATTGTAATTGGTTTGACTTCGAAACTTGATTAAAGAAAAAATATTCAATAAAAAACTATCTAACCAAGTGGAAGCACTAGATATCGGAGTTACAAATCTAAATTTGAAAGAATTAGAATTTTATCCTTCATGGAAAAAAAGTTATGTGTTATACAATGAGCATCACTTTTTTTAAATGTTATTTTCTAAAAAAAACCAGTTTTTGAGAGAGATGGAAAAAGAAGTGCAATCTGATTCCAAAAATTTTGAAAAAAATATATTTAGAATCTACAGACAAAATGTCATCAAACTCTAGTTTGCATCATCTTCAAATTCCTCACGGTTAGCCACTATAGGTGCCCGAAAAGTGAAGATTTAGTTAAAAAAATTATTTCAGTGTCGAGTTTGGCCAAAAATTGTAAACCACTATTGTGGGATCACCCAACAATTTGTGTAGTTCCCCTTTTACAATTTCCCTCAATGCAGGGTTAATTCTTCTTTGTGGTTACCTCACTGGTGTGCAATCATCTCTGATGTATATCCTATGAGTATAGAGCTTCGGGTTCAACCCCTTCATATCATGGTAGTCCCATGCAAATGCATGTTGGTGGGTCCTCAACAAGTTTGTCAAATCCAGCTACTGCTCTTGACTCAATTTGTTGTTAATATTCAAGTATTTTCCTTCTGACACTTGCACTTGTGTGGTTAACTCTATCATAGTTGTTTCACTAATGCTTGGTACCTTGAGTTCATGTGGCAGCAATGTATGAAACATATCAGTTGTTGCAGGAAGTTCAGCTATAGGAAGAGCGGGCAAAAGGGTTTTCACTGGACCAACAGAACCATATGCATGACAGGATGATGCTTCCTGCACCTAACAATGGTTTTGAATTATGTTAGACAATACTTCATCTTCTTCCTGAAGTTGCATGAAAGAACTTATGCCTAACATCATAAGTTGTACCACAAAATTAACTTCCTCAGCCTCTTCACCAATATGTGGCCATATGGGGTTATCCATATCATGGGATAGCTGAGCAAGAGGGTAGAGAAAAATATTTTTGGTGCTCTTCCCATCAGAAATGGTCATGTCTCCTGACCAACATCCAATAAAGGCATTTGTTGTTGCTAACCATGGCTTTCCAAGAATAATGGGATACCTACCTAGTGTAGCTTTAGGAGAAAGAATCATGAAATATGTTGGGTACTCCCAAGAGTCTAGAGTTACCACATGATCCTATACTATACCATCAGGTTTAATAGTGGAACTGTCAGCAAGTTGCAAGACAGTAGGAGTAGGTCTCATGTTTGCAATGTTTAGTTGTTGCAGGATATACTTAGTCATCACATTTATTGATGCTCCCAAATCAATCAGAGCATTCTTTATTTGGATCCCATTTATAACAACTCCTACCACAGAACTACCCGGGTCATTGTATTTGGGAATAGTCACTTTCCCAAGCATGATGTCAGCCAATTGTCCCACCACATGAACCGTAGTGGGGTCTTTCTTTTTCCTACCTAACTTCTTGAGGCATGCTTCCTTAATTGCTTTGCCATATATGGGAACATCTTTTATGGCCTAAAATAGAGGTATCTTGACACATATATGTTTCAACTGATCTAGAATGTCAAAGGTTGTTTCCTCTTTCTCTTCCTTTTGTTTAACAATTTCCAACCTCTGAGGAAATGGTGGTTCTTGTTCAGTCTGCTAAACTAGGACTGGTTCAGGATTTTTAGGTACACTTGGCTAAATGGGGACATTTAGAGGCTCCTCTTCTTCCACATGAAGCTCAATGATGATAGGTGTGGAAGGAGCTGGAAAAGTAGTTCTTGAACACAAGTGTATGTCACTTACACTCACAACATATGCAGGAAATTGATTTGAATCAATAGAATAGATTGACTACTGTTGTGGTTTGTTATTTGGGTTAGGTGTGGGATGAGCTGGTAGTTGAGTAGGTCTAGGTGCATTTGAACTTGAACTAGTAGGAGGGGGAATTATAGTAGGTTGTTGGGGCTAAGAAGGTGGCTGCATGTAACTGGTTGTCTGGTTTGGCCATTGTTGTCCTTTCCTCCATTGGGATGTTTGCTACTAGTTTCCTGGAGGTGGCTGCCAATTTCCTTGAAACTGTTGCCAATTCCCCTGAGGTTGCTGCCTCTGGGGTGGAGATTTTTGGTGATTGGGCAAGGTATTTGGAGGGTTATTCCAAGGCTATGGTGGATATCTTCCATAATTGGATGGATATGGGGCCTGCCATTGGTTACCAAATGAATAAGAATTAAAATATAGGCCAACAAAAGATAATAGATCTGGTGGCATACCTTGTCTTGGAGCCTATGGCCTCCTTTGTGCAATGTAGTAGACTTGACCATCTTCACCCTGGATTGGCTTGAACTCAGGTGGGATCTCCTTACTGTCAATGTTAGCTACCATCTTGCATCTCCAGTCCTTCTTCTTTTGTCTATAATGAGGGCAATATTCTGCCAACATTGCCTCTTCCTCCTCATGTTTCTTCTTAGCTTGGAGTGTATCCAATTGAGTAGCCAAATTGTTTATGATGTCTTGCTTGAATTCTAACAACAAGTGAGTAATCTCCATCCTTGAGACTCCACTAGTAGATGACTTACCCATAGAGGGTTGGTAAGCTCTCCCTTTCTTTGAAGCTGCCCTAGAATAGTTTTGGCATAGCTTCTTAATATCTTCCCAAGGAGCTTGGGTGATATCTCCTCCTCCCATAAGGTCTAAAGCCTCAATGCAACTCTCATTAATCCCTCTCAAAAAGAGAAGCTTTTGGGACTCTTCATTGAGTGTATGATGTGGATATTTCTGTAGGAAAAACATAAACCTTGAAATGTAATCCTCAAAACTCTCATCTTCCTTCTACTGCATCCTAAAGATGTCATCTCCTCTCATGTCATTGCCCCTGCAATATTCCTTGTACTTCTCAAGGAACTTTGTCTTCATGTTATCCCAAGTCTCCATAGTATTTCTTCCTAGGTTCATAAACCATCTTAATGCAGCCTCTTTCAAGGTGGTAGGAAACAACTTAAGCCTATGAGCATTAGTGATATAGTCATAGCTTCTGCAGAGGATATCAAACTCAAACAAGAAAGTATCAGGGTCTTCTGTGACAAGTCCATAGAACTTAGGAAGGACTGAAGCAGGGATATTTTTGAGGTTGTCAACTCCATTTTGATGAGCAATGGGAAATTAGAAAGCTGGTTGGTTAGGTTTATTTCTATTTGCATCACCCATGCCTGCCTGATGGAGTTCCAAAGCAAATGGGTTCTCAATCAGATTTTGATCTTCATATGAGGTCTCAAAACTGTTCAAATTAGGAAATGCATCAGCAAAAGGGTGTGGCTCTTCTTCTTCTTCGTCTCCTAGAAAATTTGGAAGCTCTTCTAGTTGAAATGGATCAGGATCATTAGGAAGGAATCTCCCATATGCATCTCTTCTCCTTCCTCTATGCATGTGGTATCAACTCAACATCAGCCAACTCACACAAAGAATTGGTGAAAGAATAGGGGGGTCATTACTTCCTAAATTAGCAGTACACTAAGAACAAACTTTCATAAATACTACAATAAGAAATTATCAATGACTCCAGAGAACTTCCTAGTTAGACACTATCCCTGACAACAATGCCAAAAATGTTGGCCTCCTACAATGACTTAACAACTAAGCCCTTAAAGTTGTGATTCAGAGATTGGACATCTAATCTGAATAACTATCTCAATCATTATGAAGGTTCATTTAATTGTCAACCCAGGGATGTAGAATTGAAATGGGTCAACACGGTATGTGTAGTAGGAATTTATAGTAGCCATATTCATCCTACAGCTTAAGAAAAACATAATGTTGAAAGTAAATTGTTTTAGAAAGAAATAAAAAAAGTACTGAACATCAACCAATAACTATACTAAGCTGAAGTGCATGAGAAAAATGATAATCTGAGTGAACAGACAGGAAACTACAATGTTTGCTTTGGCTACATGAATAGTCACAAAATGAAATTCTAGTGGCTGCAGGAACAAACAGTTGCAGATTTATAACTATTGTTGAACAAAAAGGTAATAACTAAGATAAAGGATGGAATGCTCACCAAGTGGGCCCCCTTAGATGAGTATCCCTTATGAAAAACTCAGATGCAACAAACTTATAACTTCATTTTATTCATTAGAAAGCATGATTACAATAGAGCAATGTAACTGTATTACTGAAAAACTAAGAATGCGAGTACAACATCAAATTAATCAACCTTCTGAGAAGGAGCATCCGAGTCTTATTTATAGAAGGGAAAACTACTAACTAAATTCCTAGCAAGGTGGTCAACTCCAACAGATTAGGACACCGCTTTATGGAAAGCATAGAAAGTGGAAAGGAGGTTATGCATGCGTGGAATCTGGTCAAGCCGGTTTGCCTTAACAAAGATCTATCACAAAAAAATATCCTATATTCGTTCAACAAACTATTATGACCATTTACAAAGTAGTTACAATTCTTCGATTTGAACTAGGAATTTCCCTCCATTGAGAGTCTTCCATCTATTGACCTTTGAATGATCATCTTGTTGACCTTTATGGAAAATGACTAGCTGGCAGAATCTTCCTCAATTTTGTAGGCTCTAATTATATCTACATAAAAACATTAGCACACACAACAATTGCATATCTATAACTATCTTAAAGTAACAATCATCAATCCACATGTAAAATTAACATAGATAGTTCACATAGCAAGTTAATGTCATTTAAAAGTTACAAAGATAAACTTATGCCCAATGTCTATGGTTTTGAGGGAATAACATGAAAATGTCAACATCCAAGTATCAGAGTCTATGACAACAACAACAACAAATGGATAATAAAGCTATCAAAATTAATCCATAAATTAGACTCATCGGGATTGTTATGCAAAAAAATGGCACAAGGTGGCGAAGAGGAGCGAAAAAAAGTAGGAGACTTCGAAGCGAAGCAATGGGGAGATATTGAAGAAGATAGCCAATCAGGAGTAGGCGGAACAGGAGGGAGTAGAGCAGGGGAAAACACCCATACCCCGCAATGGGTTTTCATGAATGGAAAATGGGTGGATAGATGCCATCCATTCTATCACAGGATAAAGACTTATAGTGCAAAAAACCAAAACCAAGGTGGGTGGCAGAATCAGGGAGATGGCAGGAGAAGGGCGCCAAATCCAAGCAAATGGGATAGAAGCAGAGAAGGAAGGAGCATTTGAAGCAACAGGTGTGGGTGGTTCTGGGAAAAAATAAGTCCTCGAGAAGAGTCATCATCAAATCAGAGAAGCGAGGAACAAGAGTTCGAAACGATCCAACAACCATTGGAGAGGAAAGGACTATGGAAACCCTAAATTCATAAGTAAGCGAAAGACAAAATCGTGGGGTGACAAAGATCTAGGAGGAAAGGGATGGAAACAAGCAGGATGGAGGATGAATCCAAACAGAAGAGGAACTAGAAGGATGAAATTCCAAGGAAAAAGGAGCGGAAAAGACACAGAAGCCAATATGAGGCTGTGGGGGAGCAAGTTATTCACACTTCCATCAGAAGCGATAGAAGCGAGGGTCACCATAATAAAATATAGAGCTCTATACACAAAATGGTGTAGACTGGGATGCCCTAAGGAGGACATTATGGCTTGGTGGAAAAGTAACTTCAAGGATCGGGTAAGCATTCACCAATTACGGAACTCCTTTTTTCTCATAGAGTGCATAGACATAAATTTGAAGTAAGAAATTGTGTATGGAAATCCCTTGTTTTTAAAAGGTTATATTTTTCATTGCTTGAGAATCAAACTTTGATCCATGGAACTATTGCATCAAAAAGACCCCCACATGGATCAAACTGGTAGACCTCCCATCTGAATACTGGAATTTGGAATCTTTGGTGAAAATAGGGGATGCATTAGGGATATGTTTAGGGGTAGATGAAGATTTTATAAATGGCAAAAAAGAAGCAGAGGCCAACATTTTGGTTGAAATAGTGGAAGGAGTGGGAATCTATAAAAACCTAGAGATCTTGACGAAGTTTGGAAGCTAGCAGCATAAAGTGGAAGTTTGTGAAGGATCACACATGGGAAATGCCTCTTTAGGAAATCAATTCAGGAAGGTTGCTCCTGGCGGATGGTAGAAAACAAAGAAAATAATTTGGGGAAAAGAGAGATAGGAGAAAATACAGACCACAATGAGCAAGGTCGAAACTGGGAAGGGTTAGAACAGAAAGGTGAGTCAAGATCTAAAAAGAAGAAGTTGGATTGGAATTGTCTGGGTAGAAGAGAGGAATTTTTCCCAATGCTAGCCTACTCCAAGGAGGTGGCATCACAAGAAGAAAAAGATTTAAATACACTACTGGAAGAAGCCAAAGAACTTCAAAAAGACATCAACCTTCATATAAGAGAGTTATCAAGTGAAGCAAATAACTCGAGGGTGGAAGTGCAAGAGGAAATAGTAGAAGTATCGAAGGTGCTACCAGAAGCAAAAGAAGGTGGTGAAGAAGAGAAGGTGGAGAATGAAGGAAACATTACACAAACTGAGAATGAAGGGAGTGATCAGGAACTAGAATCAAAGGATGAAGAATAGGAGGAGGCTGAGGAAGGAGAATTGATTGAGGAAAGGATGCTAGAGTAGTCTCAATCAAAAATAAAAAAACCAAACATCAAGAGGAAAGGAAAAATGGGACCAAATTCGAACAAAGCTGGAAGTTGGAGATTGCAGCCAATACGACAGGACAAAGAAAAATTAGATCTGGGAAGGATGTGATCCTTCCCAAAGGTCAATGAAGATCATTACATGGAATGTTAGGGGTATCAATTACCTTGAAAAATACTACATGGTCAAGTGCCAAATTGACCAATCAAAGGCTGACATACTACTAATACAGGAAACCAAATGGAGCAAAGAAGGAGGTAGAAGAAGGATGAACAATTGGAAGCAATGGAAGGGGAAATTCAAGGAAGTAGAGGGTGCGTCAGGGGGTCTTGGTACCATATGAAACCCATTATCAGTAGGAGGTGAGGTAGTAGTAGAAGAAAGAAACTCGCAACTAACAAGATTTAAGGGTATGATGAGGAATGAGCAATTCTTCATCATCAATGTATATGGACCAATCTCCACAATGGACAAAAGACAAGTATTGAGGAGGATATCAAGTGAGCTTGAAAACCATAGGAATGGGAGAGGCATAATAGTAAGAGACTTTAATGAGACCTTGAACAATGAAGAGAAGCAAGGGGGCATGGGAAAAATCACCATCATCCAATGTGATTTCCAAGATTTTGTAGACAACAATCAATTATTGGACCTTCAAGCCAAAAATGGAAAATTCACCTAGTCAAACAAGAGGAAGGGCTTCACAATATAGTCAGAAGGTTGGATAAATTTTTGATCTGGGGAGACTGGGGGGAATCAACGGGCACTCATGAGGCCCAAATTCTCCCATTCATAGGTTCAAATCACTTCCCAATGCAATTACTTTTCAGGCAGGATGATCCCCCAAAAGGAAGCCCATTCAAGTTTGAAAACATGTGGTTAAGGGATGAAAAACTTCCAAAACTAATAGAGAAATGGTGGAATGAAATCAAGTTTGGAGACCAATCGGATCTATATAAAATCAGCAAGAAGTTGGGTTTCATCAAAGTCAAACTCAAGGAGTGGAATAAGGCTCATTTTAAAAACATCTTTTAGGAGAAGGAAAGAGTGGAGCAGGAATTAAGGGTTCTAAATGAACTTGTAATTCAAAATGGGATGGAGGTCTATGACTTTGAGAATGAAAAAACCCTAAAAGAAGAGCTAGTAGAGATTTTGAAAAGGGAAGAATGCTTTTGGCGCCAATAATCAAGAGAGACTTGGCTAAAGGAAGGGGACATGAACACTAAATATTTCCACAAATCAGCAATTACCAACCACACCAGGAATAGAATAGTAGAAATTGGGAAAGAGAATGGGGAAATTGCACAATCCTCGGAGGAAGTAAGCAAAGAGATGGTCAAATTATTTGAAGCAATCCTAAACAAGGAGAGCCCAAAGATTAGGGCAACAAGAGAAAGGATGATAAGCACAAACCCAACCATCATAAATGAAGAGCATAATAGATAGTTGTTTCAAAAAATCAGTTGGGAAGAGGTTAAAAGAGCAACCTTTCAGCTAAATCCAGACAAGGCCCTGGGACCAGATGGCTTCCCAGTTGGATTCTTTCAAAAAAATTGGGATACCATAGGTGATGACCTATCAATGGCTGTAAAGGATTCAAGAAGAAGGATGGTGATGTTGGGAGCTTTAAATCACACATTCCTGGCCTTAATTCCTAAGAAGAGATCCACAAGTAATGAGTGACTTTAGGCCAATTGCATTATGTAATATAGTAGAAAAAGTGGTCACCAAAATCATAGCCAATAGACTCAAGAGTGTCCTAAATGAGGTCATATCAGAGGAACAGAGTGGATTTTCCCCAGAAAAGATCAATAGCTGAAGGCATAATCATCACCCATGAAACCATCCACATGGCTAGGAAGACCAATGAAGCATGTATGGTGCTGAAGCTAGACATTATGAAGGCATATGACATGGTGGATAGGAAATTATTGTTGGAAGTATTGGGGAAGTTTGGTTTTGATGAAAACTGGATCAACTGGATAAAGAGCTAAATCTCAACTGCCAATTTTTTTGTACTAGTGAATGGAGCAGCACATGGCTTCTTCACATCATCAAGGGGTCTAAGGAAAGGTGACCCTCTCTCACCTTTCTTATTCATAATCATGGAAGAAGCATTAGGAAGAGGCATCCAAACCTTGAGGAGAGAAGGAAAATGGACTAGAGTTCATGTAGAAAATGGTATGGATCCTACTACACACCAACAGTTTGCAGATGATACAATCTTGTTTGGGTCAGAAAGTAGGAAGGAAGATAGGGTGATCAAAACCTTCCTAGATGACTATTGTAAGGCATCCAGGTAGAGCATAAATTAGGGAAATTTTGAAGTCTTCTTCCTCAATACTCAACCAAGTCTGCAAAGAGACTTAGGAAAAATATTAAACTTAAAGGTGGAAACTCTTCCTGGGCACTTCTTGGGCATGCCTATGTTTTTAGGGATAAATAAGAAATGCTACTAGGAAAATTTGATAAATAGCTACAAAAGAAAACTAGGAACTTGGAAAGGGAAGTGGCTTTAAAAATATTGGCAGGAAGACTGATAATTGTAAAATCAGTGCTATCGGCCATCCCATTTTACTCAATGTCATGTTTGAAACTACCAAAAGTAGTAGAGGAGGTCTTGAACCAAATTTTTGAGAAATTATTTTGGAGTGGTACAGGAGAGCAAAATAAATTCCCTCTGGTAGCTTGGGACAAAATCTGCACTCCAAAGGAGGTAGGAGGAGCAGGACTAAAACGACTAACAATTATGAAGCAAGCTATGGGAGAAAAATTGGTATGGGATTTATATGCAAGAGGAGAATAAAAATAGGTAAGAATCTTGAGAATAAAATATCTGGACTCGGATGACCCCACACACATCCTCACTATGATAGCACCTCCAAAGGGATTTACGATTTGGAATTACATCTTGGAGTGCAGGGACATAGTAACCAAGCATGTCACCTAGGAGATTAGAGATGGGAGAAGTGCATCCTTTTGGAGTGATTCTTGGTGTGGAAAACCACCTATTAGAAATACACTGGGATTGGCAGAACTCAAGGACGAGTCTATGTGAGTATGGGGATACAAGGTCTATAATTATGGGAAGGTAACACTAAAAAATGGAGTACCCAGCTAGAATTGGAATACTATTCAAGAACTCAATGCCCCTCAAGCCTAAAAAGACACTGATAGAAATTCTGAAAAATAGACACTTTAACCCCTCCAATAAAGGGGATGTTGTCTGGTGGTGTGGATCGACCACAGGTACATATAAAGTGAAGTTTGGTTATAAAATCAGAGATTTAGTCATTGCACGACAAGACTCGCCATGCAAATTGTTGTGGGGGAAAATCTACCTTCCTAAAGTAGGAGTATTCACTTGGAAGACAATTTAGAAGCAAATTCTGACTGAAAAATAGGCTAGAAACATTTGGAATTCAAGGACTAGGAAGATTTGTGATGTGTAAAAATAGCCTAGAGATAGTAGATCATTTACTCCTAACATGCCCATATGTGAATTCCTGTTGGAACCTCGTCAGGAGAAAATTAAATCTACAATGCCCCATGCTAGCAGACATTGAAATTTAGTTCAAGATGTGGCCATCCAAACTCAGAAAATCAGTATTTGGAGAGATATGACATATCACTCCATCCACAGTTATATGGGAGATTTGGAAGGAGCAGAATAAAAGAATTTTTCAGGGTAAGGAAATGGGAGAGGATGGGCTATAGGCCAAGATAGAGAGGGAAATCACATAACTCATCAATGAAGATGCTCACAACAAGGCTGTCAAACAAAGAATTTTCACTAGCTAGGATGATAAAATGATGAAGCTACTTAGTGGATTGAAACCTCCATTGCTCAGTGGAAGCAGTGGGACCAACACATAAAAAGAAAAAAAGGAAGGAGGTAGTATGGATGGCATTGGAGGAAGGTTGGATCAAAATTAATTTCGACGAAGCCTCTCGTGGTAACCCAGGCCTAGGGGGCTAGTTGCATAGCTTGGGATGAGCAGGGAAAAATCTTAGTAGAGAAATCCATCTCTCTAGGACCGTGTACGAATAACGAAGTGAAATTTCAAGCAACTTTAATCGGATTGCAATTGGGTTTGGAACTGGGTGTGAAATGCATCTATTTGGAGGGAGACTCCCTTATCACCATTAATGCAATCTGCAGGAACAATGCAACGAATTAGAAGCTAAATCATCTACTGCAACCCATCAAACATTTGATAGAAAAATTCAAGGATTTTCAAGTAATCCACACATATCAAGAAGGGAACAACATGGCAGATGAGCTAGCAAAGTGACCGTCAGAAGAAAACATGTAATCGAAAGGTGGGGAGATCAGAATAGTCTGGAATGATGGGACATTAAATCATAAGTTGAGAAAAAATACACTGATGATGATATAGATAAATTAGTGGCAAAAAAAACACGTACTATAATAAGCACCAAACTCAAAGTGGGAAGAAATGATACGACAACAACCACTAATATGCACTTGATCAAAGACTAACAAATATGATAATATTAGTCAATTTAACCAAATAAAATAAAGTGCATTCCCTATGAAATAGTTGAGCATGCAAACAAGATGGAAACATTATCAAACTATCTTGAAACAATAAGCAAATGAACAATGATTTATCCTATTCTAAGCTACTCAAACCATCATCCCATAGGGGGATTAATGCTACTTTGATGTGGAAAGTAGCCCTTTCCAAACCCCTTTTGATAAGCTTCGAAGATGTAGATGATTCCAAGTATGAGATTGATGCAAATTGATAATGGAAACAAGCTAAAATGACATGATGAACATGAGTGATGAATGTGCCTATAGTAATATGATTTCCTAAAGTTATGGATCCATTTCAAGTAGAAGAGGCCTCTACTTATAGGAGTGAAGGGTTGACGAATGGAGTGAAATTGGTGGATGTGGGACTAAAATGAGATTCAATAGCATTATGACACTTGTCACAAGGCTAATGAAATCCATGGAGATATGTTCTCACACACGTGTGAGCACATCTTGGAAGAAGGGATGTGTAAGGAATAAATGCTTAGGTGGCTTGTGTAAGAGGGGTGTAAGAGGCTATTTAAGGAATGTGGGTGAGAATGTAAGAGGGACAAGATGGCATTTAAGAGGCCATTTAAGGTCTTGTGTAAGAGAAAGGTGGCTATTAAATACCTTGTAAGAGGCATTAATATTTGGTCAAGAAAGTCAAATAAGTGGAATTATTGAAGGAATATTCCCAAAGAATATGCCTTTGTGAGGAAAATGGGCTATTTAGTTAATTAGAAGAACTTATTTTCCTGTGTAACTTGGTTAGTTGACCATGGCTTTAGTTTGACCAAGGTTGAGTCAAAAGTTAGAGAAATGGGTAATGAGGATTAAGAGGAGATTAGAGTTAATTAATTCAGAATTTAATCAACTCAAGTGGGTTAGGGGATTGTGGCATTTGATTTAAATAATTTGATTTATTTAATCAAATGAGAGGACTTTAAGGTTTTAATTAAATAATTTGATTTATTTAATTAAATGTGGTGAACATTAGTGAGCAGGAAGTGAATTAATCTAATGGACTTAATTACTTGATTAATAGTAGAAATGATTATAATTAATCAGAATTAGATGTGCACCATCACATAATGTCAGTCAGGACTATTTGAGTGTCTGTACATTTTGCCCCTCTTTGAAGCAATGTACCTATTATGTTGGTTTAAAAACTGACACTTTCAAGATCAAAATTCATTTTTTTAAATTTTTTTTTGGATGTCCCACTGTTGCTCCAGCAGAAGGAATTACGTTGTTACAATAAGTTTTTCAAATATGATCTATCTTTATATTCAAAAGACAACATAACTTAAATGTTTGAAAGCACACAATAAAGGGAGAAAATAATAAATATGAGATATAAGTTCTAGATTTTAAATAAGATTTATCCTTAGATTTGCATGTTTTAGAGTGCATAGTAAAAGGGGGGATGATAAATAAGGGACATAAGTATTGCTTCCTAGGTTAAAAAATACCATGCTTAATTATTAATTGTATTACTTACATATACTAGACTATTTGCCACATCTTCATTTTATTCTATTTGTTTAAATGTGGGAGAATTTAAACATTTTTCTTGCTCTTTTAATCTAGTTATGCCATCATTATACTACTACCCTTAAGTTTTGTTCTACTTATTGGTGTGTTTAAGTAGATTTGATTAGTGGTACACGACCTTGGTAAGCTCGATTGATAATGTTCATGTAATGTCTTTATAAATATATTCTTGTGGTTTTTCTTGTTCTTTAGTTTTTGTTGTAGGCGACAAATACTAAAGAGGAATGGCTTGTACAAATGAGCACTTTGATCTTGATTTGCATAATTTATTTTCCCTCATATGTTTGATATTTGAGAAATCAAGGTAGTGTTTATAGACACTGTTGAGGATCTTGTCAAATGAATAAGTGAATGAGTTCTCCTAGGTCAAATTCCATGGTGGATTGAATCAACAATGATGAGAAGGATTGAATACAACATTCACAAACATGTATATGACCTATATGATAATGATATAGATATGATTCATTTATTATCTTTAAGAATTGAAGCATGCTTTAATGATTTGACTTATCAATTCACAAACGTAGCAACATATTATGTTCACTAGACATGTATTTGACTTGCTCAATTATTTTATGATTAGTATTCATCTAGAAAAAAAAAATATGACTTCAAATTTGTTTCATTTTAGACTTATTATATTTACATGACAATGTGAAAGTTTCAACTAATTGTGATTGATGTGAAAACTTAAAGGAATATGATATCATACTTGCGATATTAGATTCATCTTCTACCATTTTCAATGACTTAATTGATTGAAATTCTAACTACAACGACCTTGTTAGCTAATACCCATAGATTATATATTATCTTTCACGTCATTAAAAATTTGACTATAAATTTATATTATATATCTCTATCAAAAATTACAAATCAATTACAAAACTATTAACTTACCTATTAATCCAATTTCTGATAATATATAATTAAGTCAATATAAATTTATTGCATGTTTTGACAAGCTTTTGATCCTCCACTAAAACTTATTCATAGCAGTTTATCTATTTACGTGGTAGACTTCCAACACTCTCTGTTCTATCTTAATCAAGACTTTGGAGGATAAATTATATCATCAACATAGACTCTGGATTTGTTTTACACTAAATTTTGGTTTCCATCCTTATCAAACAATCAGACATCTGTTCTGTTAAAGATTAAAAAAATCCCCAAGTTTGAAGGTTTCTTTGTTGATTTTTCTAAAGTTGCTGAGAAACGGCTTGACTGTTTCTTTGTTGAATTTTATAATGTTACGTAGAAATGGATAACTCCCTCCTTTTCCCACCATATAATAGAGCTGTCACGGGCGCAATAGAAGATTTCAGTCAACCCTTAAAGATGGAAACATAGAAATAGAGACGTAAAACATTGTTAAATGTTTCTTTAAAATATTATTAACCAGTAGATTAAATAAAGCAGCTGTTATCCATTATTCTTGGGATATGAATTATATGTTTCCAGTGGTGGCCAAATCTGATATGATTCAGACAATCTCAACCGTAAGTAATCAGGTATCCATTTTTTAATACTGGAATTTTTTTTGGAGTGAACGCTACTGTTCTTTGTCATTTGGGCGGCTGCCCTACATGTTGCACACAGATGTTCTAGAAATGAGTAGCCAGTCGGCACTTATTTGACTTTTTCTTAAAAGTCTACTTAATATGAATTTAACATTGGATATTTAATAATTTAATTTCATCTTTTATAATTATTTAGTTATTTATTTAGTTATTTAATTTCATCTTTTATAATTTAATATGAAAACTCCCTGGTTAAGCGCGCTTGAGCTGGAGCAGTACTGGGATGGGTGACCTCCCGGGACGGACCAGTGCTTCACCTCTGTGAGCATCACCTAGATGCAATGAGTGCTAAGTGGACCATTCGATATCATGAGAGATGGGTTCTTGTTGAACCACTACTCATGAAACATGGGTCAATGAGTTTGACTCGAAACTACACGTTGAATCCTGATAGCAATATCATAATTTGACCTGTGGAAAAATACCTCCTACTTATCAATTGATGAGCTAAAGGGGCTCTATTATGAATGGTTCATAAGGCACAACACTTGCTGAAGGTTTGCAAATGGGGTAACAACTCAAAGGGCTTAACCTTGGAGAAAACTCCGGTTAAGCGCGCTTGAGCTGGAGCAAACTGGGATGGGTGACCTCCTGGGACGGACCAGTGCTTCACCTCTGTGAGCATCACCTAGATGCAATGAGTGCTAAGTGGACCATTCGATATCATGAGAGATGGGTTCTTGTTGAACCACTACTCATGAAACATGGGTCAATGAGTTTGACTCGAAACTACACGGTTGAATCCTGATAGCAATATCATAATTTGACACGCTGTGGAAAAATACCTCCTACTTATCTATTTATTAAGTGTCAAAATTCAAGAAGGTATTGTTTTTAAGAATTTATAATTTTCAGTCATTTCAATGTATTTAATAAATAGTTAATTAAGAATTAAAGTGTATAAGTAGAGGAAAAAATCCAAAGAAGTAATGCATATGTAATCTTTCATAAAAACAAAATAAATAAATAATAAAGACAATATATAGTATTTTCATCTAGCAATTTTTTTACTAAAAAAATCAACATAGTAAAATTTTCAATATTGCAAGAACTGAGTTGTTATCTAATACAATAAAGGATCTGTCTTAGTTCAACCCTAAGCATGTGCATATATAAATAGGCACATGGAAAACCATTTTACGCATTGTATGAAATCATTCAAAAAAATAAAAATAAAAACAAAAACACAAGAGTACTTTAAAACATGGGCAGTAACAAAATATTCAATTTAATACTCAGATTTATTGTTTCTAAATAATACCAATTCAATTTTGGGAATCAACTGGTGAGATTGATCCCATCTCAACTATCAAACATGGAAAGTATACAACACTTATCCTATAGTATCCATTTTAACAAATATTGTGGGAAATTCACTTCACAAATTTTATTCATCTTATAGTGTCAAGACATTGCACTCAAGAGATAATCAAACAAGAGCTAGAGAGTATTCACTCTACCAAATTCACTTATAGCTTATAGTGTTAGACCAATGCACTCAATAAATAATTGAACTTCTTTGATTAAGTCTTAAAGATTGAGGGTATCTACTCTACCTTAGCAAATAATCAAACCTTTTTGACTAAGCATTAGGGATCAAGGGGTACCTCTCCACTCAAAAATCAAGTGCTTTCATCAAGTGTCGAGGATCAAAGGGTATCTATTTCCATCAAATTCAAATAAATGCTCTCATCAAACATACTTTAAATTGATGGGACAAACAAATCTATAAATCTTTACATTTCCTTTTCGTCATAATTGATCTTTGATAATGTAATAAATTTGTCCGTTCCTATACATAAATAAGATTCTCACCCTTCTAACTATTTTAAAAAATAAAAGTAAAATTTAACTTATAAAAATAAAACAATTAATAAGAATAAAATGTAAAATTATTATTAAATATTTCACTGTTAAAAATATACCAATTTTAAATAGAATGCTTTCTTAATCCTACTTTCTATCTGCCCAGAATCCTGAACTAAAGAATCTATTAAAAACAAATATATTATAATAAAAAACTTTCATCATAATTAAGGAAATCAATATCCCCCAGGCCTTACTATTAACGGGAAACCGACGAATACACCAGGTTATTATATTAAAAATATCTAACATTTAAAAAATAAATAAAAAAATCTGTTCAATCTTCTTGCGATAACAGAGGCAGAATCTGTAAATGCAATTTGTTTTTAGTATGACTCTTTCTAAGCCTGATTGTTTTCAGTATGACTCTTGCGTTTAACGGAAAACAAGGAAAAAATAAAAAGGAGGTTTTGGCAGGGACAACTCAGCTAAATTATTTCCATTGCACAGACAATTCTATCTGTGGAAGTCATAACTAACAGGCAAATCTGACGCGGCTCTAGAAGATTGAGCCGTCAAGGAAACAACCCAAACTTGACATTGTATCTTAAGCAACTTGACATCAAGATTTTTCTTGAGAAGGGCCTTTGCAGTTTGCACCATGAAGAACTTATGGAGCACACCCTCTACCTTACGTATCCATACATCATTTTTCAACTGGAAGGGTCCTTTTGAAAGGGGCTACAGAGAGCTTCACACAACTCCAAATATAAGTTTAAATCCTTTATTAATGGAGGTTTTTTTAAAATTTTGAGTTACACATTTAGATGATTTTATCTTTTATTCATGTATCTTGTGTGTAAATGCAAGCCTAGTGTTCTTTAGTCTAATGTTTCAAATTTCTTCTAAAATTTTCTTTTTTGCTTAATGTCTAGCACATTACTATTTTACTTGATTGTGTATTGTGTATTGTGTGATATTTTGGTTGCATATTATGTAATCTTTTATTCTATCTAAGGGATGTATATGATGTTGTCCTCATAGGTGCCTTGAAGGAATGGCAAGGTTTTGTATGTTTCTTAGTTGTCAAAGATATTTCATAGCCTTATGAGCATATATGAGGTTTCTTATGATGCATTTGAGAATGATTCTAGAAGAACCCTTTCCAAAGAATCAAGGAATAACGAGTGTCTCCTCTAAAAACAAAAGAAACTACAACCAAGCCAAATGAAGAGACACATGTTGATGTATAGAAGGTGAAAACTAGCATTGGAGACATTTATCTTTAGAATAACTTAGATTTAGTTTTGTGATACTTGTTTCCATTTGGATTAGCATAAGGTAGAGTTTAATTGCTTAGTTGTATCAATTTACTAGCACAAGTGAATTGAGATGGAAATGCAAACCTATACCCCATAAAATTTATTTTCTAGAAAACTTACGCAACCAATTTTATTGGTTTCTTTTGTATTTATTCAAAGGATTAGATTGTTATATTAATGTTATTCCAAATGTTCTTGATATTAGAAGACTTTATTAAATGGATAACTTATTTAGATAGTAATTTATGCATCTCTATGTTTTAGAGAGTGAAATATGATTCACACACACTAGCCTTGGGACCGAAGCTTGATGGTCATACATGGTTGCATTTAGGTATTCTTGTGCTATAGTCAAAATTTTAGGAAGATTTAGATTGTAATACATGGAAGGGGATATTTTTAATAGACTATCAAAATTTCCATATGATTATATATATAATTTATGATATAAGTTTTTCAAATAAGATGTATCTTTATATTCAAAAAGACAATATAACTTGCATGTTTGAAATCACACAATAAAAGGAGAATTTATGATAAATATGAAATATAAATTCTAGATTTTAAATAAGATTTAGCATTAGATTTGAAAGATAATGTAGCTTGCATGTTTTAGAGTGCATAGTAAAAGGGAGGGATGATAAATATGGGATATATAAGTCTCGCTTCTTAGGTTAAAAAATACCATGCTTAATTATTAATTGCATTACTTACATATACTAGACTATTTGCCACATCTTATTTTATTCTATTTGTTTAAATGTGGGAGAGTTTAAACATTGTTCTTGCTCTTTTAATCTAGTTATGTCATCATTATACTACTACCCTTAAGTTTTTTTCTACTTATGATGTGTTTAAGTAGATTTGATTAGTGGTACATAACCTTGGTAAGCTCGATTGATAATGTTCATGTGATGTCTTTATAAATATTCTTGTGATTTTTCTTGTTCTTTAGTTTTTTTTGTAGGTGACAGATACTAAAGAGGAATGAAGTACAAATGAGCACTTTGATCTTGATTTGCAAAATTTATTTTCTTTCATATGTTTGATATCTAAGAAATCAAGGTAGTGTTTATAGACATTGTTGAGGATCTTGTCAAATGAATAAGTAAATGAGTTCTCCTAGGCCAAATTCCATGGTGGACTAAATCAACAATGGTGAGAAAGATTGAATACAACATTCACAAACATGTATATGACCTATATATGATTCATTTATTATCCTTAAGAATTGGAGTGTGCTTTAATGATTTGACTTATCAATTCACAAACATAGCAACATATTATGTTCACTAGACATGTATTTGACTTGCTCAATTATTTTATAAATAGTATTCATGTAGAAAAAAAATGTGGCTTCAAATTTGTTTCATTTTAGACTTATTATATTTACATGGCAATGTGAAAGTTTCAACTAATTGTGATTGATGTGAAAACTTAAAGAAATATGATATCACACTTGTGATATTAGATTCATCTTCTACCATTTTCAATAATTTAATTGATTGAGATTCTAACTACAATGACCTTGTTGATTATATATTCACGTCATTAAATTTATATTATATATCTCTATCAAAAAATTACAATCAATACAAAACTATTAACTTACCTATTAATCCAAATATATAATTAAGTCAATATAAATTTATTGCATGTTTTGACAAGCTACACATTTTTATATTCTATAGTGACTAACTAAATTCAAAATTATTTTCATTCCCGCTCCCTGATACTTTTGATCCTCCACTAAAACTTGTTCATAGCAGTTAATCTATTTACGCGGTAGACTTCGACACTCTCTGTTCTATCTTACTCAAGACTTTGGAGAATAAATTATATTATATCAACATAGACTCTGGATTTGTTTGGCCATAAATTTTGGTTCCATCCTTATCAAACTATCAGTCATCAGTTGTATTAAAGATAACAAATTCCCTAAGTTTGAAGGTTTCTTTGTTGAATTTTCTGAAGTTACTGAGAAACGGCTTGACTGTTTCTTTCTTGAATTTTATAATGCTACGTAGAAATGGGTAACTCCCTCCTTTACCCACCGTATAATAGAGCTGTCACGGACACAATAGAAGACGTACAACATTTTTAAATGTTTCTTTAAAATATTATTAACCAGTAGATTAAATAAACCAGTTGTTATCCATTATTCTTGGGATATGAATTATATGTTTCCACTAGTGGCCAAATCTGATATGATTCCGACAATCTCAACTGTAAGTAATCAGGTATCCATTTTTTTAAACTTGAAACAGATTTTGGAGTGAACGCTACTGTTCTTTGTCATTTGGGCGGCCGCCCTACATGTTGCACACAGATGTTCAACTTCTAATATACGGATAGAAATAAGGAGGCAGTAGGCACTTATTTGACTTTTTAAAAAGTCTACTTAATATGAATTTAATATTTCATATGTAATAATTTAATTTCATGTTTTGTAATTAATAAATTATTAGATATTTATTAAGTGTTGAAATTTGAGAAGGTATTGTTTTCAAGCATTTATAGTTTTCACTCAGTCAATGTATTTAATAGATAGCTAGATAAGAATAGATGAGAATTAAAGTGTATATGCAGAGGGAAAAATAATTCAAAGTAGTAATGCATGTATAATCTTATAAATAAATAAATAAATAAGTAAATAATAAATATAATATATAGTATTTTCATCTAATAATTTTAAAAAAAAATAATATAGTAAATTTTTTAATATTATAAAAATTGAGTTGTTCTTCAATACAATAATGAATTCGTCTTACTTCAATCTTAAGCATATGTGTATATAAATAGACACATGGAAAATTATTTTACACATTGGATGAAATCATTCAAAAAAAAAAAACACACGGGTACTTTAAAACATTTATAGTAACAAAAAATTCAAAGTAATCCCAAATTTATTATTTCCAAATAATATCAATTCAATTTTCAGAATCAACTAATAAGATTGATCCCATCTCAACTATTAAACATGGAAAGTACACAACATTTATCCTATAGTATCCACTTTAACAAATATTGTGACATCCACTTTGCAAATTTTATTCATCTTATAGTGTTAAGCCATTGCACTCAAGAAATAATTGAACAAGAGCTATAGAGTATTCACTCTGCCAAATTCCTTGAGAAATAATCGAACAAGAGCTAGAGAGTATTCACTCTACCAAATTCTCTTATAGTTTACAGTGTTAGACAAATGAACTCAATAAATAATTTAACTTATTTGCTTAAGTCTTAAGATTGAGGGTATCTACTCTACCTTAGCAAATAATCAAACCTTTTTGACAAAGTGTTAAAGATTAAGGGTATCCACTCCACTAAAAAATCAAGTGCTTTCACAAAGCGTCAAGGACTAAAGGATATCTATTCCATC
Source organism: Sequoia sempervirens (assembly GCA_007258455.2). Classification (NCBI taxonomy): domain Eukaryota; kingdom Viridiplantae; phylum Streptophyta; class Pinopsida; order Cupressales; family Cupressaceae; genus Sequoia; species Sequoia sempervirens. Next base: position 403,748,640 of record VDFB02353493.1, on the reverse strand, counting down.
AAATTCAAATTAATGCTCTCATCAAACAAACTTTAAACTGATGGGACAAACTAATCTATAGAGCTTTACATTTCCTTTTCTTCATAATTAATCTTTGGTAATGCAATAAATTTGTCCATTCTTATGCATAAATGAGATTCTCACCCTTCCAACTATTTTAAAAAATAAAAGAAAAATTTAACCAATAAAAATAAAGCAATTATTATTCAATACTTTTTAATAAGAATAAAATGTACTATTACTATTAAATTTTTCACTCTTAAAAATATGCTATCTTTAAATAGAATACTTCCTTAATCCTACTTTCTATCTGCCCAAAGTAAAGAATCTATTAAAAAAATATATATTATAATTAAAAACTTTCCTCATAAGTTAATCAATTTACTAAAAAGAAAAATCACATGGAAATCAATATCCCCAAGTCCAAGGTTATTATTAACCAGTTCGACGAATACACCAAGTTACTATATTAATACAAAATCAAGTGCTTTCATAAAATGTCAAAGATTAAAAGATATTTATTCTATCAAATTCAAATTAATCCTCTCATCAAACAAACATTAAATTGATGAGACAATCTAATCTATAAATCTTACATTTCCTTTTCTTCATAATTGATCTTTGGTAATGCAATAAATTTGTCCATTGCTATACATAAATGAGATTCTCACCTTTACAACTATTTTAAAAAATAAAAGTAAAATTTAACCAATAAAAATAAAATTAGCTATGGCACCTTGTGTAACGGGTAGCCAAAGAGGTGTGTAAGGTGAATTAGGAAAAAATTGGTTTATTTTTTTGCACACATTTGTGTAGTAAATGAGATCAATTATAGGTCATTTAGAAAATGATTTTAATATTAGTATTTTTTAAAAAAAAATATATTATAGAATAATATTATTATATATTTTTAAAATTTTATGTATTAACTATTATATTATTATATAAATATGTATTATTTATGTCATTATTTTATGTATTTATTATTATATTATTATATTATATTTATTGTTTATGTATTAACTATTGTATTAACTATTATATTGTTAATACATAGTTAATATAGTTAATAAACATACTATATTAATTATGCTAATTATACTTAACTACGTAGGATAAAGGATGTTGAAATTTTAAAACCTAAAATATACATTATATATTAATTATGCTAATTTATACTTAACTACGCAGGATAAAGGATGTTGTAATTTTAAAACTTAAATTTGCTCATTATTAGGATCTTTGCCGTAATTTCCATTTTATTTTAAAACCTAAATGTGCTCATTATTGGGATCTTGGCTATAATTTTCATTTAAATAAACATACTCTTAAAACCCTCGTTGAAACTTTATTTTTCAAGTGCAGTTCGTTTTTAGGCCACAGCTCGCCAAATTGGAGAAGTGAAAGGTTTGGATGAGCAAACCGATAGCGACGGGGAAAGCATAACCGATAGCGGTGGGGAAAGCATAACCAATAGCGGCGGGGAAAGCATAAAAACATAGCAAAAATTGCGACGGGGAAAACAAAAAACATAGCAAAAAACAACTTTAAAATGACAAAAAATGATGGACAGCTAAATTCGTTTTATTGTCAACAAAGCCCTATCCTTCGTTTTCCACCGTTCACAAGAAAAATGAACTTTAAAAATTTAAATAAAGAAACGCCTTTGACGTAATAATTATTTAATAGTTTTTAATAAGAATAAAATTTACATAAGCTGATATTGGCATGGTGTGATGGTTTATTAGTGGCATTGTTGTTCTTGTCACCAAGGTTCAAACCCCGTTGGGGTGGTATTGTTGAATGGTTGTATTCCGGTTCATAGCTCCGGTCAAAAGCGTTTACCCCTTGAATAAATTTTTTTACATAACTATTAAATATTTGACTCTTAAAAATATACTAGCTTTAAACAAAATACTTCCTTAATCCTACTTTCTATCTACCCACAATCCTCAAGTAAAGAATCTATTAAAAACAAATATATTATAATAAAAAACTTTCCTCATAAGTAAGCCAATTTACTAAAAAGAAAAATCATAAGGAAATCAATATCCCCAAGTCCTTACTATTAACAGGAAACCGACGAATACACCAGGTTACTATATTAAAAATATCTAACATTTAAAATATCAAAAAAAATCCGTTCAACCTTCTTGGGATAACAGAGGCAGAATCTGTAAATGCAATTTGTTTTTAGCAGGTATGACTCTTTCTAAGCATTATTGTTTTCAGTATGACTCTCGCTTTAAACGGAAAACAAGGAAAAAATAAAAAGGAGGTTTCGGCAGAGACAACTCAGCTAAATTATCTCCGTCGCACAGACAATTCTATTTGTGGAAGTCATAACTAACATACAAGTCTGACGTGGGTCTAGAAGATTGAGCCGTCAAGGAAACAACTCAAACAGCTTTCTCACCTGTGCCATTGACTAGCTTTTAAAGGCAGGCATGTCCAAACCCGTTTCGTTCATACTCTCCTCGTTCTTTACCCATCGACTTTATGGTGCAGTCAATAGCAAAGCCACATTGATTTCTTCATTCAATAATGTTAGCTGTTTACAACGACCCTTCTAAACGTGCATTTACCACTCTCCATCCCTGGCCCACCCACCACATTAAAGTCATCAGTTCGGCGATCATCGCAATCTTATTTTGACAACTATGGAGCCGAGATACCTCCGAATCTGATCAATGCGTTGCCCTCACCTCGTGTAGTATAATGTTTTTGCAGGGCTTACATTCAATATCTTTACTTGCTTTCACACGGCACTAAATGAAAAAGAAGGATACGTACAACTTGGTGGTTGTGTCATCACTGAGATAACTTACCGTATTTTCTATATATAGATCGTTCAAGCAACGGGGTTGAGGTGGAATATCTGCAAGACTGCATCCATGGCGTCGCACATCAAGCCTGGGTCTTTAGAGACTACAAACGGTTATTCGCATGATGAGAGGTCACAGAGCCTTCCTGAGGCTTCTGGTGGGGGATTCTCCGTTGCGGAGCTTCTGTTGAGGGTACTTGCTCTCGCTGCAACGCTTTGTGCAGCAGTAGTTATGTCAAAAGCCAAACAGACGGAACTTGTGCCTGCAGTCGTCAATTCTGTTCCAGTTATCGTCAATAATGTTCCACTCATGGTTCCTGTGCCCGCTAAATACCACTATTCCCCTGCTTTCATGTATGTGTATATGTGGACCAGTTTCAAACTTATACTTTTGTGGCAAGGAATTCCGAGTTTCACTGATTTGATTCTGTTTTGTTGCTGTTGCAGTTATTTTGTTGTGGCGAACTCAGTGGCATGTGGATACACCGCGCTGTCAATTCTCGCGTCTTTCTCCAAGCGCAAGAAATCCTCTGTTCTGAGCACATTTCTTCTCGCCGTTACAGATTTAGTAAGTCCTTTCGAGCTTATATGACCTCTCTATTTCCGCTAGATCACGGGATTTTAACCCTGTAAATCTGCAACAGAGCTTTTCATATTGTGGGATTGGGTGTATAACTCTTACAGTTAATCTTCTGCGACCTGTAGGAAGTCATGTTTTTGTAATGGGCATCTTGAAAAGAAAAGTATTAGTTGCTATAAGTTTTCTATAGTCCATCTTGAAATAGAGTTATTTCTGGATTTGAGGATATGAATTGATAAATTATTTCTTAAAAGAGTTATTTTTTTGGGATGAAGAAAAGAGTTAAAGAGTCAGGAGTGTGATTCTGAAACAATTTAGTTTTTTTCTTCAGTCTGATGATGTATAACGATTTGTGTATATGAATTGATGGTTCATATTCTAAGAGCTATTTTTTCAGGATGAAGAAAAGAGCTGAGCTCCGAGTGTGATCCGAAATAAATCGGTGCTTTTTTTTCATTCTGATGATGAATCACAAGAGTGATTGAATAGAATTGAAGCAAATAAGTTCACACAGTTGGATCCAGGAAAAAATATTCTTATTATAAACATAGACTGTGGAAATCTAATGTCTCTAAAACTAATATCCTTCGTTCACAAGAAGCAGCTACAGGGTGGAACCATCCTCTAGTTTCTGTCATGATCATTTCTAATGGTGCTTAATTTGTATTCTTAAAATGGGAGCTGTGGGGTTGTTGACATTCCTAGAATATGAGATTTTTTTTTTAACCATAATATCTTATTGTGTGCAGGTGATGGTAGCACTGATATCGTCAGCAGCCTCTGCAGCTACGGCCTATGCTTATATTGGGTTGAAGGGCAATTCTCACACAGGGTGGAATAAAATCTGCAATGTCTACGACAAATTTTGCCGTTATGTCGGTGCTGCGTTAGGCGTTTCTTTTGTTGGAATGAACGTCTTTTTGATACTCACCGTCATAAAGTTATATACTCTCTACAAACGCAGCAGAGCCCGCCGATAAATCACAGATTTGGCATGACTACAGTGGGTTGTATTGTATTTTATCTCTTTTGTGGTTTGCTGTATTCTGAAAGCCTGCCTTTTGTCTTGCGACATGAGCGAAGGCTTTTTGTTTCATTGTAATTTTATAACTTTGCAGTACGTTTCTTTGTCGTCGTTGTTTATTCCTGGAATTGTAATAATTGTACTATAAGGATATTATCATCAGATGGCGAAATTTGTGCCTTTCTGTAATTGTACCTTCCATTAAATATTTTGTGTGAAAGACAGCTTTAGAATTTTATTGAATAATGTTTTAAAAATAACTTTAATTATTTAATTTTAATCGACTCTTCGGTCAATTTGATAAAATTGAATTGAGGAGTCTACTAAGGCTTGTTAAATATACCCAGTAATATAAAAAGATAAGATTGAAGAATTGTGCTTCAAATAAATTTGATAATATTAACATTTTTCAATTTTTACATTGGAATTAAAACATATAAATAATGTTATTATAAAATTAAACATAATTTAATTAAAAATAAAATAAAAATTGAATTGGTTAATAATGAATAATTTGTTTTTCATAATAATTGTTGTTAAAATTCATTTTGTAAGATATAATTTTCAAAATAATAGGAAGTGATTATAATTAAATGAGAACAGTTTATTTTTAAGATAATAATTAATTTTAATGTTATGTATCATTAAAATATTAAAAGTATATAAAATTAATGTTTATATTTTAAGATAATAATTAATTTTAATGTTATGTATCATTAAAATATTAAAAGTATATAAAATTAATGTTTATATTTAAATGATTCTCTTTCTTCGCATAACCTTAGAAAAGCTATATGCATTGAATTTCAATCTCATGGAGATTAAAACTTGTCGTGAGAATAATGTAAAATACAAGGAGGATATATCAAGAGAATGATTTGACAAAAAAAGAAGTTATAATAGTAATCTCTTTGCCTCCATATTTTTAATATATGATTATATAAATGATGATGTTTACAAACAATTCATGAAGTATTAATTTTATTTATTTTTAAGATAATAATTAACGATAGTGTTATGTCTCATTAAAATGTATTAAGTATAAAATTAATGTTTATATACAAATGATTATCTTTCTTTGCATAGTCGTTATAATGAGTTGAATTTGAATCTCATGCGATTAAAACTTGTGTCATGAGAATGTAAAATACAAGAATGATATATATATCAAGAGAATGATTTGACCAAAAAAAAGCTATAAAAGTAATCTCTTTGCCTCCACATTTCTAATATATGATTATAAGCTATTAAAAAGAAGATCAATAAATTGTTAAAAGTTCAAGTTATTCTAAGCTAACTATAGCATATGATTTTAATGCGTACTCAAATGTTGATTTTGCCACGAGATAAGATTTTACAAAATAACTTATGTGATTTTAATGTATAATCAAATTTTGTCTTTGGAAAAATAAGTACTTTTATTATTCTTTTCCTTATCAATTTTTGATTATGTCTTGTAATTCAATTAATTGCACAAATGAATGGGATTTGATACAAAAGTAGAAATATGGGAGAAGCTAATCTCTTGACAAAACCACGTCTTGACATGATAACAAACACGACATCCCCCATACGAGGGCATCATTGTGAGATAATATTGATGTTGATGGATGGATGCTAACAAAAGTTTAGTGCATGTTGTTAGGAGTGTCGTCATGTGTCCCGTCGTTGGAAAAACATGGCATTGTTGGTAGGTTTTAAAATTATTATTTTGGAAAGCCCAAAATATCACCATTTTGGACATTTGCATTCTGGAGATTGTTGGGGAGGTCAGAAGGGAGTTTAGGTGTTGAAAGGTCAAAGCAGAGTGACTATTCTCCCTACAAAAATCATGTGATGGATACAAAAATCATGTGATGGATAGGTTGGGCAGCTAGCTAGCAAGTATTTATATATGCCAACAATATATGCCTTTTTGCCATTCTACTTAGGGATTGTGAAGAATTCAATGTGTATTCATTACGAAAAGGGGTTTTGATTAACGAGTTTCCAAGGGTTTTCCTTACGAAAGGGGGTCTCATTTGATATGTAGAGTTGTTTACATGCTATTTTGTTGAGGGTTTTTTAATTTTCCAATTTTTAATGTATTATGCCAAAACTTTTTGAGGAAGTAGAATGAAATATGGTGAACCCACTCTGAAAATCCAACCTCCATTTATTTTCTACAATTGAAATCGAGAAACTAGAAACAACACAATATATATAACCCTAGGTTGGAAAACATAATGTGAGTTTTGCAATTAAATGATTTGTTTTGAAAGCCACATAAAGCCCATAATGTCTCCATTTTGAACATTCACATTTTGAAGGTTGTTGGGGTGCTTGGAAGGGAGTTACAGGCATTTGGAGGCTGAAGCAAAGCATCCATTCTCCCTACCAAAACACATGACAATCATGGGTAGCTAGCTAGCAAGTATGTATATCTTCCAGAAATATTTCATTTCGCCATCTTACTTAGGGACTGTGAAGAATTGAATGTGCATTCATTGTGAAGAGGGGTATTCATTGATGGGTTTCCAAGGGTTTTCCTTGTGTAAAGGGGTTTTCATTTGGTTTCAATGTGTAGAGGGTTTTACAACATTGTGTGGTTTGGAGGTTTCCAAAATCATGTACTCACCACCCACTATGCTTTCCAACTTGTAATTATACTGTGCATGTATATTTGGATCATATGAAGAAATTGAAACATAATTTTTACTCTACCTAAGAAGTTTGTTTTAAATTTTGAAGGTGTCTTTCATTACAATTGTATTGTCTAATAACAAAATATTTTTAAGACATTCATACTATTTTGTAAAATTCCAAGTTGCAAAACACTTCAAAGTGTTATGAAACCTATAGCATGTTGGTTGTTTTTAATGAACCAAGATTATGTCACAATTCATCCTATGGAATTGTCATTTTCCAATAGTAAGCTAATTGGAGGGATTGGCCAACAAATGAGTGAAAGCTTGCAAGGCTTTCCTCCTGGGCTCTGCAAAACCCGAGAGGGTGATCCCATAATGTATTTTAATATTCTTTGGGCCAATTAATCATATACATTGTAAATATTAGATAAGCTCTACTTGTAATTTCTTTGGCAATTGAATAATTGCAAAGATCTGGAAAATCCTTACATATTAATTGTTTATAGAACAATAGAGCATGATAGATTCCAACTTGACATACATTTCAATAAGAATTTGGAAAGATTAAGTAATTTGAATGTATTTGTTCTGAAGGATCAAGACAATTGCAACACAAATGCAAATCCTAGAACAATGCCTTAATTCAAGGTACGGGGTCTGATACAAATGCAAACAAACTTTGAAAACAAATGAACACTTAGCATTATAGAGCTTACACAATGTTGCATTACAACATCAGACTCAATTACTCAAAACCAAAAACTCATTATCATATCATGACATTCAACCACGTAAGCCTATGAATTCATCCAAGCATTTTAACAAATTCTTTGATTTTTGAACAAAGACAAAACCATACATTCATTGAAAGCAACGAAGACCAGTGGAACAACCATTGATTATTTCATTGATAACTCAAATAGTGAATACATTAGGAGAGAATTGGCTCTGAATATATGTCATTCTTTATAGTCAATGCTAGTAATGCTATCAAAATTCACTTACATAAATACAAGACTTGACCTAAATTGCAGACTCTATTCCATTCTTTGTATTCCCTCTTTAAAAAATTTGATCTAAGATCAATAAACAACTCATACAATTGGCCTTGAATTCCCTTTTATAAAAACAAGGGAGCAATAACAAGCTTCGGGCCAATGTACACATGTCACATTTTAATTTGACATTTACATTTACATTCAAAAGGTAGTTATATTTGCCAAATACAAGGGAGACACTCATATGAGATAAAAACCTTTTCTCATTTTCTAATGAAGATTTCTCTTGCCTTCCAAAAGGCTCTTTAGTTGGGGCAAATATTCTTTCCATGAGCTACAATGTCCTTTCCATGTGCTTCCAAAACTTGAGGATGAAAAGCATAAAATAAAGAAAGAAGAATACAACAAAGCAGTTCCACGTTAGCAATCCATGTCATCACTTTTGTATTGGAGAGAATACAATATCTAAACATTGATGTATCAAAGGCCTAATTTGTACTAGTCTCAAGTCATGCATTGTACTTCTCCCATTGCAACCATCACTATTAAAGAAAATAAAATCAAAATTCCATCATCACCCCACAGTTGTAGCAACCTACATGTCCAAGATGTCAACATACTTGGACTTCCAAAGCTCAAAATCCTCCTCAGAAGGCTAGTCAAATGTCATAACTTCATCTTCCTTTTCCCTAGATATGGACTGTACTTTATGACTACCTGGTTAGCTTCCTTATCAAATTCTTCAAGGAAAATTCATGTGTGGGTGAGCTTATCCATACTATTCTTTAACATCTCCACATCAACTCCATCACAAATTAGCCCTGCTTGAGTAGCTATCACTTTACTTGCCCGGTCCTTCCATTCCTGCAAAGGTTTAACTTCACCACCTTCATTTAAAATATATGGGAGTAAACAAAAACTCTATTCATCAAACCTTCTTACTAGTTCCCTAATCTTCATTTCTAGAGGCTCAATCAACCCTTAAAATTCCTTAATTACATTCACAAGCTTAAGGGTTGGGAAAATGCTAGAAGGCTTATTGGCATCATGTTTTGACCCAATGGCCATATCTCTCAATTCTTGTGCTCTAGGGATCCATTTATCCATCAATGGGATGAAAATATCCCTATCCCTATCAAAACTTCTTATTGCATTAAACATAGAAGAATAGTTTGAATGAATGCTAATTAACCTCCTCTAAATTCCTTTATTCAAGTGTTCTAATACCATTGTCACAATTTTCATGTTGCTCAAATGAATTAGCTCATCAAATTTCTAACATCTATCCTCATAATTCTTGAGCTTCTCCATTAGTTCCTCCTTAGTGATTCCTTCTATAGGAGGTGCATCTGAAGTACTTAGAACTGATTGTGCAATGGGCGCATCCTCAAAACTGGGAGGCATAACTTTAGTAGGGACTGAAGGTGGTGAAAGAATATAAGGTGTATTTTCCCTTGTGGAGATGGGGGAGGAAGAATAGCTTCTTGTGATGGGTATGATGCATCCATTTCAGACTAAAACTTCTCTTTCAATAATGTAATTTGCAATTGCATCTCAACAATTTTCTATTGTCCCACATTATACTTAGCCACTATGTAATTGTACTTTGTTCTGAACTTGTCCCTCTCTTTAGTTACAAACTCTACTATGGCTTTGGTAAAATGAGCTACATTAACATTAAATGTAGTTGCATCTATGGGTGATGCGTCTAACACCCTTTTAATGATTAGCCCTCCTCTAACTCCAGAAGCTGGTTTTGTAACCTCTAGTTTCTTAGTGCTTAGTGTTAAGGCCCAAATAGCTAATGTGTCCCATTGGGCATTGAATGTTGATCCTTGTAAGGCCAGGGTCACTTCCTCTTTAGTGTTAAAAATGGGACATCATGCCTTCTGACTATGTCAAAGACAATGGTTGATGCAAGGTCTCGTGTTGTGGCAGTAGTGACACACAACTTTTTCTGAATAATTCTTTGCCTTTAGCTGCAATGATATTTTGATATTTAATCCTCATCTCAACATGGACCTCAACCTCTATAACTGCTTTTGGAAACTTAGGTCTCTTACGTGCTTTCAACTCCACACTCATTACATATTCATCCTTCATAGCCCTCCACACATTCTTGAAATGCTTGTGTCTTCACAAATGCATCATCATCCATGAATGTTTCAGTAACTTCAACTCTAACATCATCTGAACTATTTACCCCACTTAAGTTTTCCTTGCTCAATATGAGACTTAATGTTTGTGGCATTGTGTCTCTTTGGGGGGAGGGCATTCCTTACATCATGGGTGATCCCACAATACTGGTTTACAATTTTTGGCCAAACTGGATACTAAAATAATTTTTTCTAACTAAATATTCACTTTCGGGCACCTATAGCGGCTAAACCGTGAGGAATTTGAAGATGATGCAAACTAGTGATTTGTGACATTTTTTCTGTAGATTCTAAATATATTTTTTTCAAAAATTTTAGAATCAGATTGCACTTCTTTTTCCATCTCCTTCGAAAACTAGTTTTTCAGTAAACAACATTTTTAAGGAGTGACGCTCATCGTATAACGCATAACTTTTTTCCATTAAGGATAAAATTCTATTTTTTTTGAATTTAGATCTGTAACTATAATATCTAGTGCTTCCAATTATTTTCATAGTGTTTTATTGAATTTTTTTCCTTAATCAAGTTTTGAATTCAAACCAATTACAATTCAGACATAGGTGGATTGTATAATGCATAACTTTTTTTGTATGTATCGAAATTCAATTTTTTTTGTTGGATCAAGGACTTTAGTATCTGGCGCACTCATATTTTTCAATTTTTTTTTGATAATCTGCTATTTAAATTCCACATGTGCATAACAAAGAGCTTGATTTTCAATGAAAAACATATGTTTAATAAAACTAAAAAAACAAATACATAATAAAACCAAAACATATTAAAATCATATTCATTGGATAGCTCATTCCAACAACTACCATCCATCCAGTTGGGTATGTGAAGTCTCCTCCATTTTCATCCTCAACCCAAGCTTCGAAGCACAAAATTTTGGACTTTTTTGGTGTCTAAGGGGGAGAAGGGAGGAAAAGGGGGTTCGAGTTAACCCCCTTTCCACAAGCCTTTTCTTTTGGATTTTTTCCAAGAATGGTGGGCCCTATAATTAAAAGGGTTTGTTCAAAGTGGGGTTCTATCAAACCCCCTTTGGGTTCGCTCAAACAAAAGTTTGCTTGAACCTCCAAAAACCAATTTTTTTTGCATGGGGTCATTTTTTGCAACTTTTCCTTCCTCATTGGAATTGTAAACCACTTTTGTGGGTTTACCCTTATTTCATCTTTTGTAACAAAAACCTCTTCATCTCATTCATCTATTGGATAATTAACATGGCCGCTTGATTCAACCCTCTGCAACTTCATTAGTGGATACTTAGGAGGATATGGCCCCCTAGGTGGTGAATCAAGCTCAATTATCTTTGGGGTAGATGAATGTGGTGTTGATAGCATGGTGGTAGTTGTTGTTGAGGAGAGGGTGCCTTTGACTCCTCTGATTGTGTAGGAGTAGCAATTATCATCTACTTCTTTACAGTGCTCTTCCTCCTTGCATATATGTGCATCTTCTTGGGAGGCTAGTAAATTGGTCTTTCTTTTGCCATAGGGGCTTTCCCCTTATCATGTTCTTCAACAACCATGGCCTTTCCCTTATCCTAGAAAACTCTTTTTTCCTTTAGAGTTACAAAAACTTTATCAAAACTTTGCAAGACTGCTTCCGCTCTTAATATTACATCCTTAATGTCTGACATAGCCTCAAACTAGGGATCCTTTACCCTTTTTTCTCTCTCCAACTTCTAAAAAAAATCCATTTCCTCATCTTGTCCTCTTGTTTTTGAAAATAAAAAATATTTCTGATAATGTCTTCAGGGAAAGAAAAATTATGAACTAACTTTCCTCCCTTTATTCTATCCATCAACCAAACCATAAAACCCTCTTGGTTATAGCTCCTATATGCTCAAAATTTCATTTCATAGGGCTTTAGTCAGTCAAGGAGATTCTTCCATCCATTAGTTATCATGTCAAAATCAGAGAATACCATGTATGTAGGGAAAAAGGTTCCTTCCTCATCTCAAATAAGTGATTATCTTCTACATTACCCAACTACCACATGGCTTCAAGGAAGCCAATCCTCAATGGTACATCCCTAGGAAGTACATGAGGTGTTTTTCTAGTTCCATATACCTAGAAAACTATGCAATACTGATAAGGAAATACATCCCCCCAATTATGATCAATCTTAAAATCTAGCCTCCTTTCCTTTGGCCTTAGGAAATCATGCAACTCAATTGGGATCCTTAGAATATCCACAATTAGAACTCTTTCCAATTTGGAAGAAAAGACATATGAGGAAGCCACAAAACTAGTTTTCTTCTCATGTATATCCAACAACGAAGTCCATGATTGAACATGCATCACCACACCATCTGCCACTCTTTTCAACTCCATATATTTACCAAAGAAATATGCACCCTTGTATAAGAACATGTGCATAAATAGAGAATACCACTAAAATATTACTCCTATTTCTCCATTATTTAATGCTACCAGGCATTTTTGTATCTCTTCTGACAAGTAGGTATCAAAACCATACAAGGTGTTAATGTTAGGATGTTTAATATTGAAAACCATGTACATTGGTGCAATTGGCATGCTTGAGGATGGATCATACCCTAGGATTTGGTATAGGGAATAAAATGTTTTCTGGAAATAAAGAACAAAATACTTGATTGGAAAGGGTTCCTTATCAGATGGTCCAAGCAAAATTATATTTCCTCCCTTTCTTCCTGATGCCAAGAAGTGAGCCAATATTGAGACTTTGAATGTAGGTCTCACCTTTTCATATTCTACCCTTAGTTTATTTTCATCAATTTTCTCCACTTATCTACTCCATTTGTTTAATTTGAAAACTTCTACAATTTCCTCCTTACTAACCCAAACCATCTTCTGCCCAGAATGAATTCTAAGTTCTATCCTAACAATAGGGTCATAGTTGGCTATAATGGCTTTTAGGAGGTCAATGTCTAGATACATGTTAGGGACAATCAACTTTCCCATATGTAGCCTCCATGGGTTGTAGATTGGAATGTGAGCATGCCTATTACCAAACCAGCTTTGGAAAAGTGACCACCCAGTATACGATAGTGTAGCATCCTTAATAGTACATTTTCTATCGACAATGCCCTCTTTAACCCCAGGGCCATGAAACATAGTTTTCCCTATACATTTTTCATTTGTTGAGGATGGCAATTGTTCAAGCAAGTCTTGGATCAAAGGTTTCTTTTTTAGGTTTAGAACCAGGGAGTTGGACTCTTGGTGCCATTGAACTAATGAGTAACTTAACCTAAGGTTTCATGGGCTAAGACTATGGCTTTTAGGTTTTAGGTGAACCTGACACAAAGGCTAACCAAATTCTTAAATTTGTAGCAATTTAGATGAACATCAAACCTTAAAAGGAAACCCTAATTGGAATTTAGATGATAACAACAATAATTGTGGGAAAACTATGAGATGATCAAACTCAAGAGGTATAGTTTTCACTTACTAGTGTGTCAACACGAAAAACCCTAATTTGAGGACACCAAATACTTGAAATGCACTGCAACAACTTCAAAATGCTTTGGAATACTTTTGTAATCGAAAGAATGCTTTAAAAACAACTTTTATGGAAAATAAATCCCTCAATTTGGTAGAAAAACATCAACTCCACCATTATTGCTCACTCGCACGAACTAAAACAACTCCATGATGTCCATTTTACCAAATTTAAATATCCATCGTAGATATTTTCATGATCTGGATTGATGTGTGGCCAAGATGAGGTCAAAGAAGTTTGAACATTTTACCTTTTGTTGACTCGTCATCCACTCGACCACATTCTTGCCATGTGTTCACTTTCCATGTTGTCTCGATGATCCCACAACACTCTACAAGGTGTGAGACAATTCACGTGGCAACCTCCTATTATCCCTATGGAATCTGCAAGGTTTTGATCTATGGTTGTGGGCTAGCAAGTAACGACCCAGATTAACCCAACAACCTTCAATACTTTTTCCTTTTAATCGCTAGGTTGACACTCATGATGATTATCTTCCTTCATGATGAATGGTCGAGATTAAAACATCCCATTGAGTGTTTATGCATGTGCACATGAAGTCGCATTAGTAGCTCACTCTTTAGCATTTCCATAGTCGCTCGAAAGATTTACCCAAATATTTCATGTTCTATAAAGTCTCGAGGTCGGTGGTGATGATATCACATGGCACTTTCCTGCCAGCCCTCCAAGAGTTGAGACCTGTTAGTGGGTCCCTCATGGGCTAGCGGGGAAGAATTGAGATTGATCCATAAAACAACATCTAAACTATTGATTCTTTCACCTTTCATCATTGATGCCTTTGAAGGTGGTAGGCCTTGCCACAAGGTTATAGATGTCACCCCGCCCGTTGGCCCACTAAGAATTTTAAAGAATTATTTTATTGTTGCGGGCTAGCAGGAAACCAAGAGGAACAAAGCAGTGGGACATCCTAACCATGGCTTAAGAAATTTAATAGACATGTGTGTTTAGTGATGACTTAAGAGGGGTCATTCGTTAGGTTTAAGACAAAAAAAAAAGGCACTTCATAGATTTAGACTTAGGATAAAAGAAAAATATTTAAAATAGTTTTTCAAACTTGCTTAACATGGACATAGTGAATATAACTCAAATGGGTAGCGACTAATAAGCTAGGCATTAGGGGCGGTAGATAAATGAATTTGATGGCTCAATTCATGACTTGGGAAATTGAGAATGGGCTAGCACAAGTCACCGTGCGAATATAATGTATGTGAAGGGTTATTACACTTAGTATTTTTCAAGGGGTTTAAGGCATAAACAAAAACCCTAATACATAGGTAAAACCAAAACCCTAAACAATGAAATATTGTTTGAGAACTGATAAAAAGCAAGATATGCTCACAATATTAGTGGAAAACAAGAAATTTTTAGGGGCTCCACCACAACCCACATTATGTTTTAAAACCCTTTACAAGTAACAACCTAATTGGTTAGTCACCCCTCACCTCAATTTGGTATGTTTTCTAATTGTCTTGAGAACCTTTTGTTTTGTAGATAGTAAGAATGTAATGAAATTGAAAAGCACCGGGTGTTATGAAGCCTGCAACCCACATAGTCTTGCAAAACCATCTACATGTAACAACCCAATTGGTTAGTCACCCCTCAGCTCAATCTAGTTAGTTTTATGTAATCCCCACCTGCAACTCCACCCTATGCTCTCTGCCACTTAGCTTTGAACACAAAAATAATGAAATAAATGGCAACCCACATTGTGTTTTCCAATCTGCAATTATATTCTGCATGTTTATTTTTCAATCAAATGAAGAAATTGAAATGCAATTTTTAGTGTAAGTAAGAATTGCTATAAATTGTGAAGGTGAACTTCACTACATTTTTACTATCTACAAAACTATAGGTTTTCATTACAATCACATGTTGTCTATATATAATTGCATGTTGGAAAATATTGGGTGTTATGAAACTTGCAACCCACATACTATTGGAAGACCCTCTACACATAAATATTGAATTGGATAGAGTTTTGAATGTCTTGAATACTTTTGTGTTGCTTTGCAACCACTTTTTTCTTAGCTTTGAGAGTGTCTTTATGATTAGAGAATGGAGATGTTTCTTTGAACAAGTTATTTACAAAAACTTGTCTACCTTTTTAGATAAGACTTTCATGTCTCCACCCAACTATTTCTTTTTTTTTTGCACTTACATTTGATATTGTTTTTTTGTTATCATCTATTTCCACTTGTATTTGTTCCATGGAATACTTAAGTTCAAGAATCTTTGAATTCATTTGGTCAACTGCATTTATGACATCATCTCTCACTTTCTTTTCCTGCACAAATTATGTCCAATACAAAACCTCTTGAGTTTATCCACTTTTGCATTGCCATTTTCCCATTACACATATTGCACATGTACCTTGCTCACATTCTCAAGAGCAAGAACAATCTCTTCAGACAATACATTATCTCTCATTCACTTTGGTCAACTTCTTTTCAAGTTTTTTTAAAGTATATTCCTTTTTCATTTCATACATTCTAACCTATTTGAGCAGAGGGGTGAATAACCAAATGGGTTGTTACATGTAGAGGGTTTAAATACAACAATATGTAGGTTGTAGGTTTTATAACACCTAGTGTTTTCCAAACTAAAATTTTGAAAGATAGAATTATTGTAATTAAAACCTTTTGTTATTTACACATCAAGAGTGTAATGAATGACACCTTCAATATTTACCATTCATGTAATTTAAACTTGTATAAGTTATGCAACATGTTTCACTTTTGATCTTTGAATATGCCTTACAAGATCATTATTGGTAAGTTGAACATTTACTAAATGAGCCTTGAGGTGCACGATATATTAGCCTTCAAATTTTGAATGCCCCGAGATTCTTACAAATGCTCATTTTATAATCTCTCCATGCACCTTCCTTCATAAGCAACACATTCCATTTTTTTTCTGTATTTTCTCAAATTCCTCTCTCAACAACATTAATTAACCTCCTTTTCTTTTCACGATAAAATCTTCTTATCTTTTAATTCCTTTTCTAAGTGATTAATTGTAGTCTTCTATTGTTTTGCTTCAGTTTCAACACTACCAACTATTGCTTTTGCATCTGCGAGTTGACCATCAACACATTTTTCCTCATCCCCACTACTCTTACCTATTAACACCCCCTGGTATTCCTTTGTATAATCTTCTAACTTATTTTTCATATCTTTTACTTTAAGCTTTGGAGCAGTTGGTCTGTCATCAACACTTAGGAACAACACCATCCATTTCTTGGATAGAGTTTTAAATGTCTTCAATACTTTTATGTAGCTTTGAAGCCATATTTTGGTCAGATTTGAGAGTGTCTTTCTGATTACAGAATGTAGATGTTTCTTTTTAATAAGTTGTTTACAAAACTTGTCTACCTTTTCACACAAGACTTTCATGTCTCCACTCAACTAATTCTCTTTTATACACTAATATCTGATATTGCCTTCTCCTTTTCATCTATTTCCAATTCTATGTGTTCTATGGAATTCTTATGTTCAATAATCTTTGAATTCATTTGTTCAAATACACTTATAGCATCATCTCTCACTTTCTTTGACTACACAAATTCATGTGTAATACAAAACCTCTTGAGTTTATCCACTTCTACATTGCCATTTTCCCATGGCACATATTGTGCACGTACCTTAACTTCTCAAGAGTAGGAACAATCTCTTTAGTCAATACAATATCTATCTTATTCACTTTGGTCTGATTCTTTTCAAGTGTTTTGAGAGAAAAAGGGTATGTGTAGGATCATGATGGGCCAAAAAGTGGTGATATGATAGGTATGTGTAGGGTATGTGGCTCACGAAATTTTTTTAACCCAAAATTGATGAAACAAAAAGGGTTTTTAAAGGAGATTCTCAACTTTCCATCAATATAAATTATGCTTTACTTTGAATTTATTAAATAATTATTATCGAATTTCTATTTGAATTACGACTAAAGTCCTGATTGATAGGCTAATTGAAAAACATCTATAGCTTTCAAACAACATCACATTTTTTGAATCTAAAACATGTGTCACATTCTATACTTCGCATACTATAGGATTAAAAAAAAAATTGAATTCCATAAATTTTTGACCAAGTTAAGGTGGTTAGACATACAATTTTTTTTTTTTTTTTAAAAATTTGTAATAAAAAACATAATTAATTATTTACTTAGAAAAAATTACAAAAAAATATGCATCACATTGGGACATGAGTCCTCTACTTATATCTAAAATCTTATAACAAAATATTATCATTTTATTGTGGTTAGGTGGTTAGAAAAACACCTACTTTTCATTTTTTTTCTTCTGAAATTTAAGTACTACTCCATTGAAATTTAAAATTTTCATCAAATAGATTTTAAAAAAAAAAAACCTAGTAGTTTTGAAACTACATTCAATTTGCTACAGATTCTATTCTTACATAATTTTGAAATAATATAGATAACTATTCAAATTTTTACGTCAAGTTGCCTAACTTTGATTTTTCTAAATTTTTTGCCACTTAAGGGCTTATTTTTCCCATGATGATCCTGCACATACCCAAAATTCCTTTTTTATTTCATGCATTCTAGTACCTGTTGCGTGTGTCCAATTCTACATTTCCATTTTCCCATTGTACATACTGCACACGCTCCTTCATCAACTTCTCAAGAGCAAGAAAAATCTCTTTAGTCAATACATTATCTATCTCATTCACTTTGATCTACTTCTTTTCAAGTGTTTTTAGAGAAAATTCCTTTTTCATTACATACTTTCTAGAACTTGTTGCTCAAGTTCTGCATTTCCATTTTCCCATTGTGCATATTGCACACACGCCTTCCTCAACTTCTTAAGAGTGGGGAGAATCTCTTCAGTCAATACATTATTTTTTATCTATCTCATTCACTTTGGTATACTTCTTTTCAAGTATTTTCAGAGAAGATTCCTTTTTCATTTCATACATTCTAGTACCTACTACCTCAAGTTTTGAAATGTGGATGATGCATAAACATTTCAAGCTACAACCTAAAAAAGCCTAAAGAACACTATTCTAACCCACAACTATATTTTGATCTATCATACTTTCTATGTTCCAACCATATGAAGAAATTGAAATGCATTATTTATGTAGACATGTAAAAATGACCTAACACTTATCACACATCCTAAATGACATTTTATTATTGTCGACATCATTATCATTTAATATCATTGCATTTCACATCATTTACATCAAAAACCCTAATTTACTCTATTAATTAAATAATCTTTAAATTATTTAATTAATTCACAATTTTATCATTTATCTAAACTTTATTCCTCATGATTAATTAAATAACATCAATTATTTAATTAAGTCACTAATATACCCTATTCACCTAAATTAATTAAATTATTATCACTTAATAGTTTAATTAAATTATTTCCCCCTTTCTAAACCTGAATAATTAAATTAATTATTCAAACATCATTCAAAAGAGGTCAACAAAACAAATATAACTTTATTTGTAAAAGTCAAACATGACTTGCATGTTCAACTCAAAAAGCTTAATTAATTAATACAATTAATTAATTTACCTTTGCCCCCTTTTGTGATTGAGCAAATCATAACCACTGATTACTCACTCTGATTAGATAACTAATTCATCTATTTCTTAATTGATTCATCCATTTCCTGACTAATCCATCTATTCTTCAATCCCACTAAAAGCTCAACTTGATTTCCTCAATTCCATAGATTATGCAATCTATTTCCTCTTATTGTTCAATTAACACCCTTAATTAATTCGATCACAGAAGGTAATTGAGTAATATAATTCTTCTCAACAACTTTCAACCATTGATCTTGATTTAAATTTTTTTAATTTTGCACATTCATCTCAAAACAAGAAATCTATAAAATAACTTCAACCTTCTCACAAATCATCTAGAATTTACATAAGTGAAGTGTTGCACAATTACCTTTTGAGCACATTACGATTTATCCTCACAATTCTATTTCAACATCGCACACATCAAAGCTTTTGCAACACATAATGGAGGCTTTGCATTGATTTCAACAATCTAACATTCAACATCAAATGCAAATACAACTTCAACATGGGATGGTAAAGGTTTTTAGTTTTTGAATTCATTATGTTATCTTAGGATTTCATTATGTGATTTCATTAATTTAAAGGCTTCATTTCATGAGTAATGGGTATGCAATCTTAATCTTTATTTGAATTATGCTTTTTTGTTTGATTCATTTATGTTGATTTTTGTATGCTTTTGATTTCCCCCTTACAACATCTGGCATGCCTAGTGGGACCTTGATCCTTGAAATTAACATTTCTTTGAGATTGATAAGCATTTGCAGGTTCTTAGATGCTTTTGATAAAAAATGGAACACACTTGCTTCTCCTGTTTGGTTGCTATTGACCTAAACAAGGGCGCTATTGACTTTTTTGTTGTAGGTTCTAAATAGTGATATTTTGAATTAACAACTATAGGGTGCTATTGATCTAAAAAGTGGTGCTATTTATCCAAAAATTTCTCACTTTTGTAGGGAATGGGGTCACTTTTGAAGTATTATTTGAATCTAACAAGTTGTAAAGTTTTCCTTTAATTTCATAGATTTACCTAATGCTAACATGCAATTGTTTTTGTGTAAATTTCTAACATTTCTTGTGTAGATCTTACAGGAATATGGCACATCTTTTATGAAAATGAAACTAATGCTTTGATATCAAAGAAGGCGAAGGATCCAAGTCCACATTTTCAAAAAGATTTCTTACTTTAGGAAAACACTTCAAATTTGGTGCTATAAAAAATTGAACCCACAACTTGCACACTTAAATTTGGTGTTTTAAAAATGAATTTTCAAAAGCTTTCTTAGTTTAGAAAATATTTCGATTTGGTGTTATAAAACTAAACCCACAAATTACACACTTCAAATTGGTGATCTTAAAATGAACTTTCAAAAAGATTTTGTAGTTTAGAGAAACATTTCAATTTGGTGTTGTAAAATTGAACCCTCAACTTGCACACTTAAATTTGGTGTTTAAAAACTAAACTTTCAAAAGCTTTCGTTGTTAGAACAACACTTCACTTTGGTGCTCATAAAATGGAATGTTTTGTTTTGACCAAACACTTTCATTTTGTTGAGGAACGAACGATCTTTCTTTTGTTGACCACATTAAGACAAGGCTATTAGAAATACTCAAAAATTGGTGCTTAAAATTGAACAAATCAATTTTTGATTTGCACAGTGCTATATTCTTGCTTGATATCTCAAACACTTTCAACTTGGTGCATATAAAAAAAATTTCCATCTTGTTCACACTCCATTTTTTTGGGGGTGATGCCCAACAGGGCTTAAGAATAATACTAGGATGAATTGTATGTTGTGTTTATTGTGCTTGGCAAACCAAGTGTGTATCCTCTCCCCTCATGTCTTTTGACGATCTTGGGTGACAAAAAACACTTTGGGTTTCACAAACATTTATTTTCAAAGCATCACCTTTTAGATCAGGCCTTCCTTGAGATACATCCCACATTAGAGAACTTGAGGCGACTCAAAGTGGTTTTTCCCTCAGACCACTATATAAATCAGGTCACGGCTAAACACCAAGGCTAAACCCCAATTACTTTTCTGTCAGTGTCATTCAGAAAGGGGAGGTACCATTGGGTATATAGAGCCCCAAGTAAGAGTGGTTAAAGCCTTAAGTAGTTTGTTAGGCGCTAGCAAGGAAGATTGGTTCCTTGAGCAATAACTAAGAACCATTGTAGTAGAAGCCACCTTTTTTATCCAAAAAAATCTTTGAAAGTGGTGCATTAGAATTTACTTTCGAGAAGTTACTTACCGAGTCTAATTTATAGTAGAGTTAAAACTCTCTCCATAAGTTGCATGCAAAATCATCTCTTTAGGGCATGAGGTAAGCCCACCTAAAAGAACGTGCCTATCTTTAGGTTGTAATGATTGTCTTTAGAAAAAGAGTACATAGGAATTTGAATACTATTGCTCTTTAGGCACAACTATTGATGCATTCCAGTCAATTATCACCATACCTTGGCTAAAGTAGTAGATTGGGTAAGTGCAAAAAGATGAGGGGCCAAAAGGGGGGTTTAAGTGACCATTTTTTTTTTTTTTCTGAAATAAGGAAATATTGACCTTGGACTTGAAATTGAGGATAGTTACACTCAAAATTTTGAGATGCAATAAGAACAAGGATCGTAGTGCTCTAAGTCTACTTTCTAAAATACTAATTTAATTTGAAAATGGTTGAGATTCAGGGGTTAAAAAGAGGGATGCACAAAAATTGGTGTTGTTTTTGTTAAAAACACATAACATAGCAACTTTAGTGCATACCTAGCACAACAAACTTTTTTTAGTATTTTTAAAATCACTTCAGTGAGAAATTAGCTAATAGTATGTAGTTGATGCACGATTTTTCTAATAATTTTTTAATGAATATTTGATTTTTTACTAATTTTCAAAGTGGACACTTCCTGAAAAATAGAATTTTGGCTGTGCTACCCCTACAAATTTGGAAAGTAATTGAAATTTTCTTTTAAAAATAAATAAATTGTAGAATGGAGTCTAGTTTCTAAAAAATGTAATTTATTTGAAATTTCGATGAATGGCTAATTTATAATGAAAAAAACACCAAACACTTCTTTTTTCCAAAAAAGAGACACACAAACAAAATAAATTATAGATGAAAGGTTTAACATTGTCAAAAAGTGACAAAAATTGCATCGTTGGATAGATAAGAGAGAGCCTAACATTACCTAGGTGTTCGATTTGTTCGACATTGAAACATGTGAATCCTGACGGTGGGCATGAACCCGATTATGTGAAATATTGTATAATTTGCAAAAAAATGTCTCTGGTCATTGGGAAGGCCCTCCAAGCCTTTGGGTTGGTATTCCAAGGCAAATACCAAGCCTAAGGCTTGAGGATTCCCAAATCAAGATATAGCGCAAGCACGTTATAATGCGCACGCATGATAACACACTCACATTATATCTTAGTTTTGACATGGTTTTCTGCGTTTGTGCGAGACATGTCTAGAAAGATATAATGTGAGCATGGTATAACACACTCAAGTTATGTCTTGCTTTATGTTAAATGCTACTCTATTGAATGTATATTTGTATATTTGTATGTACATGTATGCTTGTATGTATGTATATATGCCTGTATGTATGTATGTATGTATGTATGTATCAATGCACGTATGTATGTAAGATTGTATCTACATATGTACATGTATGCTTGTATGTATGTAGGATTGTATGCACATATATATTATGCTTGTAAGATTGTATCTACATATGTACATGTATGCTTGTATGTATGTAGGATTGTATGCACATATATATTATGCTTGTATGTATGTCTTTAGAGGGAGGGAGAGACCTAAGAGAGAGAGAGATTCTAAGTGAGAGGGAGTGGGAGAGAAGGTGTTGGAGTGAGAGGGACTTAGCTAGGTAGGGTGGGAGAGAGAGGGGGGGGAGAGAGAGGGATAGCAAGAGAGAGTTATGTAGGTAAGGTGCCAGAGGGAGAGACTTGAGAGTTTGAGGGGAGGTGAGAGGGAGAGACTTGAGAGATAGGTAGTGAGAGGGAGTGCGAGAGAGAGGGAGTGTGAGAGTGAGATACTTGAGAGAGGGAGAGGGTGTGGGAGGGAGTGACTTGAGAGAGGGAGAGATAGAGGAGGGTGGAGTGAGAGGGACTTATCTAGGTAGGGTGGGAGGGATAGAGAGAGAGAGAGAGAGTTACGTAGGTAGGGTGCCAGAGGGAGAGACCTGAGAGAGAGGGAGAGAAGAGTGGGAGAGAGAGGGAGTGATGGAGAGGAAATGGGAGGGAGATAGAGAGAGATAGATAGAAGAAGTGAGAGAGAGTGGTAGGGATTGCTTCAGTGAGAGGTACATAGAAAGAGGGAGAGGGTAGATAGAGATAATTAGAGAGGGTAGGAGAGAGGGAGGGAGAGAGAGGTGATATGTATAGATAGAGAGAAAGGGATAGGGGTTGAGGGTATAGGGTTGAGGGATTATGGTGGAGGGCCTATATGTTTAATGGTTTAGGGTATTGGATTAAGGGTATAGGGTTGAGGATTAGGGTTGAGGATAGAAATTAGAAAGAGTTTAATAGTTTAGGAGTTAAGAGTTTAGAGGCTTAGGATTTTAAGGTAGAGGAGTTTAGGAGTATAGGTTTAGGGTGTAAGAGTTTAAGTTATGTTGAGAGCTCAATGTAAAGGTAGATGGTATAGGGGTTGGTTGAGGTTTAAAGGGTTTAAGGTTTAGGGTTGAGGATTTAAAGAGTTGAGAGTTGAAATTGAGGGGTTGAGGTTTAATGCTACTAAGGTAGAGGTAGAGTTTACTAGGGTTGAGGGTTGAGGTTTGAGTTGAGGAGTAGAAAGTTGAGGTATATAGTTGAGGATTAAGGTTAAGAGGTACATATAGTTTGGAAAGGATTAAAGGTTAGGAGTCCAAAATACTAAAAGGTAGAAATTATCACAGTTTAAGGAGTTTAAAGGTTTAGGAGTTGAATTAAAGAGAAAAAGGTTAGGGAGTTAGAGATTAGAGTTTAGGATTAGGAGTAGGAGTTTACTTACTTAGGTTTAGGGTTTAAAGGTTGAGGATTAGGAGTGAGGTATAAGAGGATTTAAGGGTGAGGTTGAGTGTTTAAGGAGGTTTAAAGTTTGAGGGATTAGGGTAGAGAGGGAAGGATGGATGGAGGGAGAGATGGAGGGATACGTGAGATAGAGGGAAGGAGAGAAGAGGAGGGAAGGAAAAAGATATATGAGGGTTGGGGATCCAATGTATAGGGTAGAGGGTTGAGAATTGAGGGTATAGAGTTGAGGACCTATAGGGTTGATGATTTATGGTATTGGGTTGAGGGTATAGGGTTGAGGGATGAGGGTTGAGGGTAGAGGGTAGAAGGTTTAAGGGTTTAGGGTTGAGGGTTTAGGATTGAGGGTAGAGGGTTTAAGCTTTAGGGTATAGGTTTGAGGGTATGTGGTTGAAGGATTAGGGTTGAGGGATTAAGGGTAGAGGGTTGAGAATTGAAGATTGAGGGTTTAATGTATATGGTAGAGGGTTTAAGGGTTGAGGATTGAGTGTTTAGGGTAGATGGTTGAGGGATTAGAGTTGAGGGTCTATTGTAAAGGGTAGAGGGTCAAGGGGTTGAAGGATTAGGGTTTAAGGGTTGAGGGTTAAGGGTAGAGAGTAGAGGATTAAGGGTTTAAGGGTAGAGGGATTAAGGGTTGAGGGTTGAGGGATTAGGGTAGAGAGTTTGCTTGGGTTTAAAGGTTTAAGGGTTGACGGGTTAGGGTTGAGGTAGGAGGTAGAGGGTAGAGGGTAGAGGGTTTAAGGGCTGAGGTTGAGGGTTTGGGGTTTAGGGTTGAGTGTTTAAGGTTGAGGGATTAGGGTAGAGAGGGAGGGATGGATGGATGGAGAGATGGAGGGAGAAGAGAGATAGAGAGGAGAGAAGAGGAGGGAGGGACAAATATAAATGAGGGTTGAGGATCCAATGTATAAGGTAGAGGGTTGAGAATTGAGGGTATAGGGTTGAGGACCTATAGGGTTGATGGTTGAGGGTATAGGGTTGAGGGTAGAGGGTAGAAGGTTTAAGGGTTTAGGGTTTAGGGTTGAGGGTATAGGGTTTATGGTATAGGTTTGAGGGTACGTGGTTGAAGGATTAGAGTTGAGGGTCCAATGTATAGGGTAGAGGGTATAGGAGTTGAGGGTTGAACTATTAAGGGTTGAGGGTTGAGAATTGAGGGTTGAGGGTTTAATGTATAGGGTAAAGGGTAGAGAGTTTAAGGGTTGAGGGTAGAGGGTAGAGGATTTAAGGGTTTAGCATTTAAGGGTTGAGGGTTGAGGGTTTAGGGTATTGGGTTGAGTGGGATAAAGGGTTGAGAGACCCCATTTCTTGGACCCATTTTTCCAAACATGCTACTACATTGCTAATTCCATTGAATTAGCAAGCTAGTGGGCCCAATAGCTCACCAATTCGGTGAAATTGACAACCTAAACTGGCTTGTTTGAAAAAATGGTTCCAGGATACCCCATTTCTTGGACTTATTTTTTCAAATATGCCACTACATTGCCAATTTCATCAAATTGGCAAAGCTAGTGGGCCTATTTCTTGGACCCATTTTTTCAAACATGCCACTACATTTCCAATTTCACCGAATTGGCAAGCTAGTGGTTCTATTTCTCATGGTGATGTAAATCACTGGGAGACCCCATTTCTTGGACCCATTTTTGCAAATAGGCCACTACATTGCCAATTTCACCAAATTGGCAAGCTAGTGGGCCCACTAGCTTGCCAATTCAGTGAAATTGGCAACCAAACTTGGCCTAATTGAAAAAATGGGTCCAAGAAATGGGGTCTCTTGGTGATGTAAATCATCGGGAGACCCCATTTTTTAGACCCATTTTTTTCAAACAAACCACTACATTGCCAATTTCACTGAATTGGCAAGCTAGTGGGCCCATTAGCTTGCCAATTCAGTAAAATTGACAACCTAACTTGGCCCAATGGAAAAAATGTGTCCAAAAAAATGGGGTCTTTCAGTGATTTACATCACCGAGAGACCTCATTTCTTGGACCCATTTTTTTCCACTACATTGCCAATTTCATCAAATTGGCAAGCTAGGGGGCCCACTAGCTTCCCAATTTGGTAAAATTGGTAATTTAGTGGCCTGTTTGAAAAAATGGGTCTAATGAATAAGGTAGGAGTGAATGGGAGAGAGAGAGGGGGGGGAGGAGTAGTAGAGAGATAGAGGGTAGAGGTTATAGTGTTTAAGAGTTTAAGGGTTTAAGGGTTAAGGGTATAGTGTTTAAGGGTTTAAGGGTTAAGGGTAGAGGGCAATGGTCCTCTTTCGCACCCAAACACGTTGAATCACTCTAAGCCACATTCAATAGACTCAATCCTTTATGATGCCATGCAAAATAATAGAAAAAGAAACATCCAAATGACAGTTGAGAAGTCTAAGTTTTCCACACAAAAAACATATGATTATCCTCAAGTCTAGCAAGCGTAAGATATTTTTTAATTATCCTCCTTTCCCTCACAACAATATACAACCAATTTTAAATATGTACAATGGTGGAACTTGGAAACATTTTATTTTTCCTCAATTAACAACTTCTGGTTGTGAAACATTTTGTCATTTTCATTTGAATATTATGTTTTTCAAGTATTGTGAAGATTATGTATCCTTTGCTTAATTGAGTTGTTCCAATTAAAATATTAAATATACTGGAATCTTTTTATGAAACATCTCATGGAATACTTACTAAAAACGTGTTTTTTGCTTTTAGATAAAGCATTTGATGGAACTCTTTGAATTAAACTAAATTGAGATATGTAAGAACAAGGGAACATTAGGACATACATTACTCAAGGATCTTAAATAAGCCTTCTTACCAAATTTGAAAAAGCATGTAAGCCCATATGGTTGAAAATTTTGTAGTCATCAAAGTGGGTACTAATTATATATTATATAGATCATAATTCTTCTTTATTTTTAAGATCTTCTAAGTTTGGAAATGGTTTCACCAAGCTGTGAAGGGTGAACTATTATTTATTTAGTTATGCCTATGTGGGTTCATTTTCCTTATCTCCTATTGCAATTTTGGGTGGATTATTGCTTTTAAAGTATTGAGAATGCTTTGCCTATTTTTTAGTTGGCAGTTGTCATTCTAGAAGGCTCATCTCTTGATATATATATTATACTCATTCTTAATCAATTATCAAGTTAATAATCAATACATTTATTTAGAGTTAATCTTTTCTTTTCAATTTGTGCAATTTTGTAGTTTGTAACTCTACTAGTATTCTTAGAAATATTGAAGCTTTTTAACATCAACTAATAAAATTGTTTAGCATCAATCAATAAATATTCAAGACAAACCATGAAGGACAACAATAATCAATGCTAGGGATAACCAATTAATAAGTATACACGTGAATAAATAAAGCATACATGTAAATAAGGGAAGCACAAGTACTCAAATACACGTAAGCCTTGAAATATACACATGAATACATAGTATACACAAATTAATACAAAGTATATGCATGAATACAAGGTATACACATGAAAACACGTAAGTTGTAAAGTATACATTGGAGTACCTGTAAGTCACAAAGTATACATGTAATTTGTTAAGTATACACTTGAATACACGTAACTCATATCTATTGAACTATGGATTTATAATGCAAATATGGACACCATCGATAAAAAAAAATTGTATTAACCAAATAACCATGTAGACATACATCAATATATGTTGATATAAGTATAAAATATATACAAAATATCCATATAGGCTTACAAGAATGCCATATAGACATACAATTTTTCAAATATATGCAAACAAAATATGTACAAAATGTCATATAAGCATACAACAAAGGGCTTTGGAATCAAAAGTCATTTCTCTCCATGCTCTTGAAATAAACTCTTTCCCTTTGCTTGTCGATCGGATGGCGATAGGTTTGTCACTCATTTATTTTGAGGTCGAGGAGTGCTCCTGGTGCTCCTCCTAGGGTTTAGTTTTTGGTCAAGCCTTATATGTTACAATAACAAGTAAAGACATTAATATATAGAAATTACATTATAAAAAATGATATATTTAACAAAATAATCACTTACCACCATCTGATGATCACTCTCCACGAGGGAAATATTCAAATACCCATGCTGAGGCGTGTTTAAGCCCTGTAGAAACCATCCAAAGAGAAATTAAACTACGAATAAATAATGGTTTAATTTTTCACTAACTAACAGCTATAACAACGAATGTAATTAAAATTTAGTAATCTGCCTCATACCTCCGTGAGGGGCATCGAGGATTCTATAGCGAAAAAATCACCAAGATCCATTTCCCTATGAACATTTAGAGGTGTATCCACTTCCAACATCTGAAAATAAAACAACAAAATATTCAATCACGAAAACTACAATAGTGATGCACGTCATGGCTTATAATGTATGAGATAATGAACAAAATTTTGAGTACTTATTAAACTACATATTTCTAACTATCATGCTTACTATTTTCCTTATCCATAGCTTATTTGAAAGCACCTATTTTTAGACTTTTATCCATAGCAGCAAGGCGGTGAATTGTTTGATAAAATGCTTTGGTAGACATGTACAATAACTGTGGTAGCATAGAGAAGGTAGTGAGTAGTTTGAAAAATTGTCTTAAAAAAATGGGGTTTCATGGTGATGGAATGCCATTACAAAAAAATGTGTCATGGCATTCCATCACAATGAGACCACATTTCTTCAAGGAATTTTTTCATACTTACTACCTTGACTATGATATTTCTTACTATTATGCTTTGATAGATTTTTTCCAAGCATCCATAGATTGTTGGAAAGCACCTATTTTAGTCTTTTAGCCATAGCAACAAGGAGGTGAGTTGTTTGATAAAATGCTTTGGTAGAAATGTATGACAAATGTGGTAGCATAGAAAAGGCAGTGAGCTGTTTGAAAAAATGTCTCAAAGAAATGTGGTCTCGTGGTGATGGAAGGACATTCCATCACCATGAAACTGTATTTCTTCGAGGCATTTTTTCAAACTACTCACTGCCTTGTCTATGCTATTGCTTACTATTATGCTTTGATAGATTTTTTCCAAGCATCCATAGTTTGTTGGATAGCACCTTTTTTAGGCTTTTGGCCATAGCAGCTGTGATAGGGTGAAAATATATGTTAGAAAACAAGCAGCAAACAAAAGAGTGCAAACAACAAATATAAACACCCTACACCTCAAGATTGGCCTAGTTGGATTTAAAAACAAAGTAAAGATAAAAAAATGGAGCTGATTTACTTTGTTTTGAATCAATCCTTTGGTTGGCCCTTGATTTTTGATGTGTATGCTCCTTGGATGGCAAAAAGTGCAACTGTGGGATGCAAGATGGATGGAAAATAGGTGAGAATGGATGCAAATACAAGTATTTTGGCTAAGTATGGCTCAAATGAAAAATTTGCAAGAGTTTGGCTAGCAAAATGATATCCTCCCAAAATGAGAGAAAAAGATAGTGTATTTATAGAGAATTTTGAATTCTCTAGAGAAATGGACGGTTGAGATTAAACCAACATGGCCAAGATGTAGGGCTATGGTGAGTTGACAACTCACAAGCCCTCACATCTTGACATGTGGCATGTGAAGTGGCTTGGGAAAGATGATGTGAACATGACATGGAGGTACTACATAGTAGCTTGAGATTTGGACAAGATCTCCTCATAAAGGAGGTCGTTGTCCCCATGTGGGTGAGAGGACACGTGAGGAATTACAAATTCCTCAAATATCCACATGGGAATGAGAGAAAGAATTTAAAATTCTTTGGAATGCATTGGGGGATTAAATGTGAATTAAAAAATCACATGGGGAAGGGGGTGCCTTCTCCAGAAGGAGAAAGCTTTTAATAAGGTTGACTTAGGACACATTCCATAAATGACATGGAGATTAGGTTAACCTAATTAAGTGATTAAGGTTGTGCAAGTACTTGATTAGACAAATTAATGACATATTAGAGGCAAGTGGAAAATTATGGAGGATGTGACCCTAATGATGATTAGGGGTGTGCACATCCTAACCACAAACTAATTATGATTAGAAGAGGATTAGATGGTTAAGAGAGGCCAACTTGCAAAAGTTGGAGGATGTGACAATGGGAGAGAAAGTGAGGAATTAAAAATTAATTTAAATTCCAAGAGGTTATATGACTAAATTAAATAAAGTAGTATATTTATTTAATTTAGAGAGGAAAGAGGGTAAAACTATTTATTGAATTAAATACTTTAGAAACCTCATGTAGGACATGAAATATGGATGATTTAATTAATACCGGTAAATAGGATGAAATAGATGAATAAATGGATGAATAAAGAGACATCTTTGACCATATGGAAGTGGTCAAATTTGGATGTCCACATTTTTCCTCTCTTTGAAAAACTATTAGGATAATAGGGTTTCGAAGAAAATAAAATGCAAATGATTCTATAGAGGAAGCGACTAGAACAGAGATGCCCCAACATGCGAGATTTTTTATGAAGTGCTCAAACGGAGGGAAATTAAAGGGGATGCCCCAATCTCACAAGAAAAGGCTTATGGCAGAAGATTGGGAGAGAATAGTAAGGTATGCCCCCTCGAGAAGGTGGACGGGGAAGGAAAAGGGGTCTCGGGCAACTTCTCGAAAGTATGGAGTGGTATATATCATTGGAAAGAGCACAAAAAATTGAGAAGATGGGCGTTTGAACAAAGTCAATCGGGTACACAATGTGCAAATGGTGGCCCTAAGAAGATATAGGGTGAATGGATTAGTTGGAGGAGAATTTGGTTAAATAAAGGGAAAAAATTCCCTTTATTGAAAGAAGGTAAAAGGGAAGGAAAATGGTTATAAAGGGTAATTCTAAGAATTACTTCTCCTCATTTGGACAACTGTCAATTGAGGAAGAGAAGGAGAAGAAGAGAGGGAGAGGGTGAAAGTGCACGATGTCGAAGTACGATAGCAAAATTATCCACCAAAGGGATGAGAGACAACGGTTCTTCAACGAGTGTGTCATGCCACGCCAGGTTAGCCCCAAACCCAACTTTGTGATTTTTGTCATTTTGTTTAAGTTTTTAAAAAAAATTGAAAATATGGGTTTTGTTGGGGTGAGGGAAGAAAAAATGGGTAGAGAGAAAAACCAATATTTTGGGTTTAGTCGGGGAGAAAAAAGTTAGTTGAGTACGCCCCAAAAGAGGGCAAGGTGTTAGGGGAAAAAGAGGGGTGGATTGCCTACTGGGTCCCGTGGAGGAGTGGATCTGCCCGTGCCTGGGCAGGTCTGCCCACACAAGGGGGCGAGTCCACCCACGGATGGGGGGGAGTCCGCCCACGATCGGGGTCGGTCTGCCTATGCCTAAGCAGGTTCGCCTACACAACCCGGGGACTTGTTGATGGTGCTAAGTTGACCCACAATATGTAGGTAAGATAAAAGTAAAATATCTCACCTCTCTTGAAAAATACAATGACCAATCAAACTGATCACCTCCCAAG
Source organism: Sequoia sempervirens (assembly GCA_007258455.2). Classification (NCBI taxonomy): domain Eukaryota; kingdom Viridiplantae; phylum Streptophyta; class Pinopsida; order Cupressales; family Cupressaceae; genus Sequoia; species Sequoia sempervirens. The sequence continues at coordinate 403,716,905 of VDFB02353493.1, read as the reverse complement.
GTCTATGATGTTGGTTGACAATGTTGCTATTTCACGAAGTGGTCAATATGGTTGTAATGTTCAAGGGGCCTGCTAGTTTTGAGCTTCTGGATTGTTATAAGATCAAACATATATTTAAACCTACTTTAACCTGTGGTTTTAAAGAAATAGAAAAAGATAGATTAAAGCTTTAAACTGAAGAGAATGTTGATTCATCCAACTAATCAGACTTGTTTCCTTCCAAATCAAATAATTAACCCAAGATAAATACCATTCTGGAGCACAATATGAAGTAGATTTAAATTTGGCTGCTTCTATTATTGGTGAAACAGATAAATAACATTTACAAATATGGAAAGATCACCAGTGTACAGAAAACCCATGTCTTCGAATTATCTTCATCTATACTAAGGAAATTTGGAAGATACATCACCTCCTCCTGCTAAACTTAACTCCTAATCTACTTCTGCTCTTGAGTTTATCTATCTTATAACCCTAACTTGCTAATTCTTAACCAAAAGAAGAAGATGAAAAAGAAGATCTCTCTATCTATGTATCTCTTTGATATCTATCTATGTCTCGTCTTATGCTTCTATCTCCTTACAAAGAGGCAAAAATTCCATACTTATACACACACATCAAAAATGAGTTGGCCCCATTTAGGGTTTACAATAAGTCAGTCATAGAAGGGTTTGAAAAATTCAATGATGCATTAAATGCATATACTCTGCTCATATTGGCAAAAGATCACTCTCAGACATGGTTTCCAGATCTTTTACAACCATCATCATTAACTCATAGCCTTTGAGCATGCCATTAAGACTCCACGCATTTCATCCTCAACCTTGAAAAATGCTCCCATAGAGATACTTTGAATGTTCCAGGGATATCTCCACTCATGCCCACCTACTCTTGCTAGTGAACGTTGTTGGAAAATGTATCTCAAAATTACCAATGTGAAACTTCTGAAAAAGAAAAGTTGGTGTGACATTCTTTCTGTTTGGTCAACTAGTAGTTGTGTAACCTTGTGGAATGCTCAGGTCACCGACAACTTGTTGTTGTCTTACCGACTGGAGTTATCGCTGAGAATTTTCTGTCGCTGCAAGTTTTCCTCCCTCTCTTCACCCGAGGAGATCTCTTGGAGATGAGTGGAGTTGGGGAGAAATGTGAACTTTCGGAAGGACTCATCCTGACAGTGTATGTCTCACTGATGGTTATTCATAAGGATGTCTTTGGTGAGACTCCTGGCGATAGGTAGCATTAGGAAGAGGTGTGACCTTCGGAGACTCTTAGCGACTGAAGATCTCTCGCCGATGGTTTAACACTTCGGTGTGACTTGAAGGTTCATTGGAAGTCATAGCGATTGTCTGGGCGATGGTCTTGGATATCGGTATGTCTCTTGCAGCTCATTATGACCTCTTGTTGATAGTTGTAAATTATGCCAATAGCATTAGTGGAGCATTGTAGCATTGGGGAGACATGGCTAGTGTCTCACCGACATGCGATTCTGCTTGAACAACTTTTGACTGTCTAAATATCCTACGTGGTATGTGTTCGACCAATCAGAGGAAGCTGAAGGAAAACCATTGGCAGTTAGACTATTGCAGCCATTCCTAAGATTTCCTTACAAACATCTCATCCATCATTAAGACTCGTGCCTTCTCCTTTTTATGCTTTCCTCTCAGCCTAGAACCTTTGCAGGTTGACTTCCTTGAGAAACAACATCAGATGCTCTCGACATGCTTTAACCCTGCAAAAAAAATGCCTTCATTAGTCCTCTAAAGCATAGAAACATTATCATTCATCCTACCTTTCATATATCTTTCATTCAATTATACTTAGCAAAAAGAAACTCAACTCTGGTGGAGGCGGAACCAAACCTAAACCAGAAACATTCTTACCTTTAAAACTAGTGGGATGGAAACAAAATCAGAATCGGGACCAGAGTCAGAATGGGAACTGAACATAGGACAATTCATTAACTTTCAATTCATTACACCATTCCGGCTCCGATCCCGCAAAGAGCAAAGTAACCGAGGACTGTAGCAGGGCGGGGGCAGATTCAAAACTGAAATGGGGAAACTGAAGTTGGAAACAACTCCATATCCCAAATCCTTCCCAAACCCAGCCACGCAAAAGAGACCAAACACAAGGAACAAACACGAAAACAAACGCAAGCGGGATCAGAGCAAAAACTGATCCCGGGTGAACCACAACGGGGGCGGAAGCGGAACAAAAACTAGACCTTGAACTTTCTCCAAATTCCAGGTTCGGTTTCCATCCCGGCTCTGACTCCAACAACACACAGAAACAACAAAAAAGGATGAAAAAATGAAAAAAGAAAGGGAAGAAAATACCCCACGACCAAACGATCGGCACAAAAAGGAAAAACAAATGAGTTCAACGGAATCAGGACCGGAATGGAATTGAAACCTGAAACTTCAGGAAAGTTCCAGAGTTTGGTTTTGGTCTGTGTCCCGCTTCTGCCAAAACAAAAAAGAACTGGTGGAACTGGAACCGGGAACATAACGGAAACTAGAACTTGGAAGAAGTTCCAAAGTTCAGTTTCGGTCCTGGTTCCGCATCCGCCAAACCAATAAAGAAAACCGCTAAGGAAAGAAAGAAAACTGGAGGAAATGGAACTGGATGAGGAAACAGAACTGGAACTTAGAAAAAATTCTGAAGTTGAGTTTCGTTCTGAGTCCCGCGTCTGCCAGAACAAAGGACGATAAACAAACAAGACAAAGGAAACCGACGAAACCGGAACCAGAAGGGAATCGAAAACCTGGAACCTAGAAAAGTTCCAGTGTTCGGTTTCGGTCCATGTTCTGCGTCCACTAGAACAAACAAAAATGCCAAAGGCAGAAAACAAAATGCCAAAGGAAACATAACAGAAAAGAGGGGGACATATTTTAAACAAGTTTAAAATGGGGTGGTTATGCAAGGCATAACAATTGGCGACTTGGCTGGGAAAATGGTTTAACCGTTTTCAAGAAACCGAAGGATTCAGCTACCCAGAACTCCTAGTTTATGGACATAACAACTCCAGTTGGGTCAGTTTTAACAACCAAGGTTGAGCTAGAATCTCAAATGTAAATCGCCTTGGCTACACCTGAATCTATGTGTGTGCTTGACGGTGCATCACCCTTTTACAAAGTTTTCCTCATTTTTTGAACAATAACGTGCAATATTTGAACTACATGAGTTGATTCTCTTTAGTTGTTGTGCAATGATATCCTGGGCATTGCTCTGCTGCCAGTCAAGCATCCATAGCTCCGACAAAGATACCTCTAGTTTTCTCACAACATTGCTCTACTGCCAGTCAGGCGTCCATAGTCCCGATAGAGATATTGGAATCACCCATTCATATTGACTTTTCTTTTCTTAGATAGTTCTCTCTTTCTTTTTTTTCCCTTGAGTTTCAGATATTTCATTCAATTCTTTCTCAATATGTTAGATGTTGGACATCTGTTGTGGGTTGAAAACTACCATGGACCTCATAACAGCATTTGGGGAATCAAAATTTTCACTCAAATCTTGTAACACCATCGCCCTAAGACAAATATACCATTACAAAAGGAGATGTTTCTATTGATTTGTGACAAATTCAGTCGTAGCTAATGAAGATTGTTTACTTTTCACCTTGTTTTCAAGACTTTCCACAACTTTTATTGACAATGAGCATAAAACAATGAATTTAGGACAAAATCATCCAACCAGAAAACCTGAAAATATCTAAACCAACTTCTCTCCTAATAACCAAAGTATACTTCAGATAACAACCCCCTTATAACTGCATAAAATGAAGGTCCCCACAAAGAAAAACAAAGGAACAAGAAGCAAAGGAACAAAAGAAAAGGC
>VDFB02353493.1:403672992-403712965 GCA_007258455.2 Sequoia sempervirens | reverse complement strand
TATGGATATCCATATAAGCATAATGGAAAGGGGAATATTGTCAGATGTAGTTGCAAATGCGCTGGTAGATATGTATGCAAAATGTGGGAGCATACAGAAGGCACGTGAACTGTTTGACAATATGCCTCGGAAAAATGTGGTCTCATGGACTGCGATGGTTGCAGGATATGCACAAAATGGTTTTCTCGACGAGGCAATGAGAATTTTTAAAGAAATGCCTCAAAGAAATGTGGTTTCTTGGAATGCCATGATTGCAGGATATGCACAAAATGGGCTTGCTGGGAAAGCGTTGGAAACTTTTAAGCAAATGCATTTGGCAGGTGTAAAGCCAGACTCCATGACCTTTCCCAGCATTCTCCCAGCCTGTGCCAAATTGCGAGGTTTAGAAGAGGGTATGAACATCCATCAAAACATAGTCGAACATGGATTTTTGTCGGATGTTGTAGTTGGGAATGCCCTGATAGACATGTATGCCAAATGTGGAAGCATAAACAAGGCTTGTAAACTGTTCGACAAAATGCCTCAAAGAGATGTAGTCACATGGAATGCAATGATTTCAGGATATGCACATAATGGGTTTTTTGATAGGGCTTTGGAAACTTTCAAGCAAATGCAATTCTTAGGTGTAAAGCTAGCCTCCTCAACCTTTGCAAGCATCCTCCCAGCCTGTGCCAAAATAGGAGCTTTAGAACAAGGTATGAACATTCATCAAAGAATAATGGAAGGGGGATTTTTGTTGGATGTTGTTGTTGCGAATGCGCTGGTAGACATGTATGCAAAATGTGGAAGCATACACAAGACACGAGAATTGTTTGACAAAATGCCTCAAAAAACTGTGGTCTCTTGGACTGCAATGGTTGCAGGATATGCACAAGATGGTGTTCTGGATGAGGCATTAAGACTTTTCAAAGAAATGCCCGAAAGAAATGTGGTCTCGTGGAATGCAATAATTGCAGGATATGCACAAAATGGGTTTGTTGAAAATGCTTTGGAAACTTTCATGGAAATGCAATTGGCAGGTGTAAAGCCCGATTCCACAACCTTTGCCAGCATTCTCCCAGCTTGTGGCAAAATGGGAGCTTTGAAACAGGGTATGGATATACATCAGAACATAATCAAAGGTGGATTTTGTTCAGATGTTGTAGTTGCAAGTGCCCTCGTAGATATGTATGCAAAATGTGGAAGCATATACAAGGCACATGAAGTGTTTAACAAAATGCCTCAAAGAAATGTGATCTCATGGAATGCTATGATTGCAGGATATGCACAAAATGGCTTTTGCAAGGATGCTCTCATACTTTTTGAACGGATGAAGCACTCCGAAGCATGCCCTGATCATGTGAGCTTTGCTTGTGTTTTATTAGCATGCAGCCATGCAGGTTTACTGGAAGAAGGCTGTACATATTTTAATGGAATGAGTGACTCTTGTTGCATTACACCTACAATTGGTCATTATGTGTGCATGGTTGACCTTATTGCCCGTGCTGGCTATCTTGAGGAAACTCTAAACTTTATCATCAAAATGCCAATTAAACCTGTGGTGGTTGTGTGGATGTGTTTGCTTGGTGCATGTAGATCACATAAGAATGTAGAGCTAGGAGTATTTACAGCAGCTCTTCTTTTTGAAATGGATCCAAAAAATGTTGCTACTTATGTTCTTTTGTCCAACATCTATGCAGAAGTGGGCTGGTGGGATGAGGTTCAACTGGTAAGGAGATTGATGAAAGATAGAATTGTTAAAAAGAAACCTGGATGTAGCTGGATTGAAGACCATAAAATGGTACACACATTTTGTATAGGAGACAGATCGCACCCACAAACACAGGAGATCTATGAAAAGTTGGAGAAATTGTCTTGGGAGATGAAGGCAGCAGGGTATATACCAGATTCCAGATTTGTACTGAATGATGTGGAGGAGGAGGAAAAACAATTATTCCTCTGCCACCATAGTGAGAAGTTAGCAATTGCATTTGGATTGTTAAACACACCCCCTGGAACAACTATTAGAGTTGTTAAGAATCTTAGAGTATGTTTTGACTGTCACACTGCAACCAAGTTTATCTCCAAAATTGTTGGAAGACAAATTGTTTTGAGAGATGTAAACCGGTTCCATCATTTCAAACAAGGACAATGTTCTTGTGGAGATTACTGGTGATGCCAAGGGAAGTAATCCGTAAACTAAGGCTTGCACTATAGTAAAGTGCACCTTATCAAACATGCAACAGTAGAGAAGGGATCAGGGTTTATTTCCAATTTCTGAGTTTTTCTTTTTCAGCTGTTAGGAGATTACACCATACTGTTGAATAATGAATTCATAAAATCGGATGTGACTTCATTAAGTCAAATGTGAATAGGCAATGTGCATCACTGTCCGTATATACACAAGGGGTATTTGTTAAAGCCCTTTTAAATGAAACCATGAAAATGAACTGTTTTCAGAAAACATGCCTATGTCTAGAATGAAAAGCTGGAGGAAGAACTCAAAAATGGAAAGAAGCAAAAGGAGAGGAATGCTCGAGGGAAATGTAAAGATGCCTGGCCAACAAGACATGTGAGAGAAAGGCTTACAACTCCATGCACTGCTTAGAGATGATAAGAAGAGCATCTCTTGATAGTTCTTTCCTCCAACCATTGTCATTATATATGCTCTTTTGTATGGATTAATTGAATTATATTGTGTCTATGTCAGGTCTGCAATTTGGGATTAAATTACATATATCAGATTTGAAGAACTTGATGGGAGACACACTTGGTGTGGATGAACATTGCAACTATGCATCATACCATCATTAAATTGGATTATTTCTTCTGTACTGCAAACCCAACAAATGCTAGAAAATATTTCATTATGTCCAACAAGATAAGAATTGGAGATATTTTTTATCAGTTGCATGCCTTGTAAATGCTTGTGAAGACCGAATTCAACGTGGCCCAACTGAAACTTGCCTACAAACTTCAATCACAACCATATTAAGCTTCTTTAATATTTCCAAAAAATTTGGAGTGAGGAAATAAAACAATCCCTACATAAATAATCTAGGCCAAAATAGTGAATCAAGAGTGACAAGCAAATAACCTTAGGATTAGAGAGCTGAGATAGTAACTCCACAATCTTTAATTCTAATGTCTAGTGAGTAGATATTTTTGGGTAATTTTGTATTAATTTTTTTATTTATTATTAAAATTCAAATTCGTACTGATTATTTTTGAAAAATTATATTGTTATGTAATACATTTCTCTTAGCATATATATCAATTCTCTTTCATTGAAAGGACATTTGTGCAAAGTGTTCTACTTTTTTCCAACAATTTGTTATTTTTCTTAGTGTCTTAAGTAAAGGTCATTGTTTTTTGTAATGGATCTACATTCATTTTAAAATTAAAAAATCATATAATATTAAATAAAACATAATACATATAATTTCTTGAAAGCTAATACTAAGGGATAAATACTTACAAAATAGTATTTTGAAATGACTTCATTTGATCCCTAAAAAGTGAATAAAAAATACTTCTTTTGGCTAGCATTTAATAGGTAAGGAGTTGATTCCATTGAGGGTTTGATTTAAGCATAGGAGCTTCTATTCAAGAGGGTTTGATCTAGGGAGATTTGATCCAACACCCTCAAATGGAACCCCTCTAGGCTTTATATGTATATATACTTTCAAGTAAAAATTACAATTTCTCGCAATGAGACATACTATTGTGGGATCAACACAATTCACATAAATAAGTACAATAAATTAACGAAATAATACTTTTGTTAGGTCTCAAAATCGTTGCTCCACTTTTTGGAACAAATTTTACTCGCAAGGGCAAGGTTGTCATCATGTAGGTAAAATAGTTCATCAATAGAATCATGTAAGATCTTAAGCTAACTCTACAAGAGTGGGTTATATATTTTTATTTCAAGCTCAACTTAAACTCGAGACAGTATTTCTAGAGGTATGTCTAAATAGTTATTAAAATCACTTAAGATAACACAATGGAATAAATGATATCCAAACAAAACTAGTTTTCTCAACCTCTAAAGTTGTCACTAGACTAAAAAAAATTGGCTACCTCTAACCCCTATATAGCCCATATTACACCTTGGAAACAAATGCAAGGTGGTGTAAGTTTCAGGATTCATAGATAATGGTATTTTGTGCTCCCTACAAACAATGATATCATGAACTTACAAAAATAAAACTGAAAACAAATGATTTTATGAATGATGTTTTGATATTGATAATTAGAACATGTACAAGAGACTGATGCCTATTCTTGGATAACAAAGTCACAATCAACAAGGATGAAACATAATGGGAAAGACAAACTAATATGATCTACTTATATGAAGCATCAATGAATATTATTCAAAGAGTTATCCACTTAGTTATCCATCACTGAATTACCCAAATTCATATGAAATCACATAAAAGAGTTATTGCAACTTGTACAAAATACTTAGAATTATGTTAGTTTCCTCTAATAATGATTACATTTGCAACAACAAATTTGTTGAAGAAAACATTTCATATTTGATATATTCTATGATTTTGCATACACAACAATGGAGACATAACATAATTAATGAAGTCACAACATTCTTACAACAATCTATCAAAACCAATCTGCCGTGTAATTATTTCCTTATAATTTTCTACAATTTTTTGCTTTCTTTGCTCTCATGTATTATCGAATGATATGAAAAATGGTAGCAAAAATGCTAATAAAACCAAGTGATAGGGGAAAACCCTAGAATGAATCATTGCAACCATTTAAAATCCACTACAAAGAATAAATCCCACCCAAAATGAGCACTCCAAATTGAAAGACAAGTTTTGTATTAACTTATGGTGGGTGAGGGAGTGACACCATCAATATGATTAGGTAGACACAAGAGTCAAAAAGTGGTAATAATGAAGTTTGAAATTTGTGAGTGAATACATCAAGCAAAAAGAAACCATCTCGAGATTAATTTATGGTTAGTAAAAGGTACCAAAAACACTTGGATTCACTAGAAAATCCATTTGAGAAGCAACCACAAGCCTAAAACATAGCATTCAAACAAATCGGGCTTCAAAATCTCATCTAGAACTAAAATTAATGCATTATGGGCTTTTGAGAATCATCCAAATCAAATGCAAGAATTTTACCCCTATTGAGTTCTTGCAAGATTTTAAGTGTAAGTACATCTGCACCTTTTGAGACACACATCTAATTCACATCGGATTAGGGTAAACCCACAAAAGTGGTTTACAATTCAAATGAGGAAGGAAAGCTTGCAAAAAATGACCCCGTGCCAAAAAATTTCATTCTTGGGCTTCGAATGAACCAAAAGAGGGTTCACTCAAACCTAGGTTTGAGTGAACCCATTTAATGCATCTCGCCAAAAAACACAAATGGAAGCCCCTTTTGAAAGGGGGTTCGAATGAACCTTGGTTTTCTTGGGGGTTTACTAAAACCCCCCTAGTTCGAGTGAACCCCCCTTTTCCCTAATTCCTATTCTCTGCCACCAAAAAAGTTAGAATTTTTGCCCTTCGAAGCTCGGGTTGAGGATGAAAATGGAGGAGACTTCATGAACCCAAATAGAATCAGGTAGTCCTTGGAACGAGCTATCCAACAACTACAATTTTAATATGTTTTGGTTTTATTATCTATTTGTTTTTCTAGTTTTATTAAACATAGGTTTTTCACCGAAAATGAAGCTCTTTGTTCTACACATGTGGAAAATAGAAGATTATATTTTTTTTTTTGAAATTTATGAGTGCATCAGATATTGAAGTCCTTGATCCAACAATTTTTTTTGAATTTTGATACATACAAAATAAGTTATGCGTTATACAGTCCTTCTATGTTTGAATTGTAATTGGTTTGACTTCGAAACTTGATTAAGGAAAAAATATTCAATAAATCACTATCTAACCAAGTGGAAGCACTAGATATCGAAGTTACAAATCTAAATTCAAAAGAATTAGAATTTTATCCTTCAAAGAAAAAAAGTTGTGTTATATGGTAAGCGCCACTCCTTAAAAATGTTGTTTTTTGAAAAAAAACTCGTTTTCAAGGGAGATGGAAAAAGAGGTGCAATCTGATTCCAAAATTTTTGGAAAAAATATATTTAGAATCTACAGACAAAATGTCATGAAACTCTAGTTTGCACCATCTTCAAATTCCTCACGGTTTAGCTGCTATAGGTGCCTGAAAGTGAAGATTGAGTTAGAAAAAATTATTTCAGTGTCCAGCTTGGCCAAAAATTGTAAGCCACTATTGTGGGATCACCCATTACCCATAACTTAATTCCTTAGTCATATCAATCTCAATTATCCTCTTACGTGTTATAAGGATCTATTGGGTTACTACAGGATAATGGTCTCCAAGTAGGTCAGGAGAAAAAATAAAGTGCATATGCACTTACTAACATGTCTAGTTTGGATGGAGAATACCACAAGTGACGTCAATAGGGATGATGTCAACAAAAAGTGGAAGTAAATTGGGCTAAGGAACTTTGGAAATGATGATGTCATGATGATGTAAGCAAGGGGATGATGTCAACAAGATGTCATCTGTGTACACATGTGAGAAAATGGAGTTGATTAGGATTGTAGGAGAAATCATTCGAACTAGATGAAGAAATTTACAAAGGTGAAGTTTAAATGCAAAGGAAAGGCTCACAAAAGGAATGGTGTAGAGAAAATTCAGTGAACTAGACAATTCCACATGAAAAGAGAAGTTCACATGAGAAGGTCTGCAAAGAAGAAGATGATGCCATAATGATGTATGCAAGAAGATGAGGTCTCTTAGCTTGCAAAACCTTTACTTAAATGATTTGGGAATGTGATTGGGGGAGAATGGCAGGAAAATGAAAAGTGTGGGAAATCCATCAGGATGTGGAACAAGTTGGTTCACAAGGAAATACCCTCAAAGTTTCGATTGGAGAGGTGTTCATATGGAAGAAGGATTCCCACAAAATCAACACTTAACCATTCTTTCACATTCTTTACCTTTGTAGAAATTACACCTTAGCGAAGAATGTTAGATTTGTGACAAAAACACACAAAGTAGGATCAAACAACAAACAAGAACACCTTCCATGCACAAGAGTTGCAAATAATGATTTTCTATTTCCTCAAAAAGAAAGAACTTACATAATGAACCTCAAGAGTGATAATACAATGAAGGAGAGTTCTTATAAGAGAAAACCCTATATGAGAAAGGGATTAGATCATGACAAGTGTCAAAATCATATGTGGTGAAACAAAATGATCTAATAATAACTCAATCTAATAAAATAAAATAAAAACTCCTAAGTTTAGCTTATGTGCATAAAGTGAAATTAGCCTAATAATGAATTAAAGATTAATTAATTATTAGCTAATGAATGATTACTCTAACACCCCCTTAAGTGAAACTTAGGGAGTAGCTAAAAACCCTAAAAAGTGAATGTATAAAAAACAAAGAATGCATGAATGGGTCTCATTAAACAATGCCTAATGAGGTACCCATGTACAAACAATCTAATCTTTCACAACTGGAGAAAAGGAGAAAAATTCATGGGAAAAAATTCTCTCCAAAAGAGATAAATGTGGATGAAGGACTAAGAAGTCTCTAAAATAATGTCCCAAAAAGAATAGGAACATGAAAAACATCACTAAAGCATGAAGAAGATGTAGAAAATTATTGAATGATGACTACTATAGTGTTGTAATGAAGAACCTCCTTTGAAATAGATGATGATTAGGATCAAGAACCTAGAAGACAATAATTTGCATGAGTGCCCCAAATGATATTACTTGAATTAGATGGAAAATAAAGGCAAACATATGACAATCGAAGATGCATATAGCATGAGTAACCCTAACAACACTACACAACCAAGCAAGATGTAAGTAAAAAATACAGACCTACCAATAGTTTGAAGAACCGATCAAGTGAACATAGAAGGTCCTTTCTAGAAATAAGAATCCAAGAGTTTTCATATGGTAAATACTCTTATCTCATTGAAATAAATAGGTAACCAACCATTGCATCCACCTAGTACATAGGAACAAATACTAGATTCATAGCTCACTCCAACATGAAACCAAGGAAGCATTAGCACCTATAGTAGAAACCCCCCATAATGTAGACAAGGGAGAGCCATGATAGGTCCACCAAAACTGTGAGTCACCAAGAACTGCATGAAGGAAAACCAAGAACATTTGAACATGCACATGCAAGTTCCTACAACTGAAAAAGGGTGTGCAAACAAGAAACACACGCATGAGGAAAAGAATATAGAGAATTTGATGTTTTCGTGGAAGGAATACTCACTTTACAAATGTGAGATGGAAAAAAATGCACTAAACAACCCCCCATGGAATTTTATAACATAGTGCAAGTAAAAAAGGCACAACGAGATGTGTGAAAATCCCCAAAAGCAAGTACAATAGTGACAATTTATCTCAATGCATCTACAAAAGAAAAAGTGCTTACAAAACATATCCATAATACCCATATAGGATAAAATACTAGAAATACATGTAGAACAACCACAAAATTCATACCATGCAAACAAAAGGTTTCCAAGATCCAAAACATCGAAGCAATTCATTAGAATGTGAAAACATAAATAAACGAATAAAATGTACTTGGAGAAAAATCTAGAAAAGTGCATGGATAGTTGTGAAGAGCTCTAAAAGACCTTTTCAATATTGCTTGAATTAGAAAAAATGGAGGAACTAGTCAGAAGTTGTGATCTTAGAAGTGAAAATAGTACCTCTAACTTTGATAGGCTATAGAGTGCACCAAAAAAAAATGGTGATGAGGCCCACACCACTAGAAAGTACACATAACTAGCTTTTTGACAATATCTCATTCGCCCAATTTTGATATCATATGCCCAAGTTGTGACAAAAAAAATTTACTCTCTTAGGGAGCTTGAAGGGGGGCCTATTTGTGGTCATATTGTTGATGTCATATTGACATCAATAGAATATATAGAGGGAATATTCACCTGCCAAAAAAAATTGGCTACTGAGAAAATAAGATTATGTCGACATATTCCTTGTACCGTGAAATATTCTCAAGAATATTCTTGTCATTGCATAAAAATATCAGAAATTGGACATTGGAAAGGTCTAATAAGAACATTAGAAATTTTAAATATTGCCATCAGTGAAGCCTATCGGTCACTGCCGAGCTAGGTCATCGATCGGCGGGTGCACTATGTTTAGTGATAAGTTCTATATATAACACTCGCTATATTCAACACTCTGTGCATTTTATATTCTTTTAGAACTCATCATACATATGATGCTAGGGGGGCAATATGGCCTCTTAAGTAAAAAATTGCCTCAAAAGCTTTCAATGCTGATTATAGGAAAATTAATAGTCAAAATTTATTTGTTCAGCCTCTTGAATGCAATAGTAAGGTTCGTTTAGCTCCAAAACACACCCAAAAAATGGTCAAGCCCAAAACCTACAAAAAATATGAAAATTCTAAATTTGAAGCCCTTTTAATCCTAGTTGAAGAAAACCCTCCAAAATCGAGAAGGGGTTTTTTGAATCCACACTCTGGTACCATGTTATATTTATGAAAGACACACACAAAGCAATATCAAACAACAAATGAGAACACCCTCCATGCATGAGAGTTGCAAAAAATGATTTTCTATTTCCTCAGAAAAAAAAAGAACTTACAAAATGAACCTCAAGAGTGATAATACAATGAAGGAAAGTACTTATAAGAGAAAAACCTAAATGAGAAAGGAATTAGATCATGACAAGTTTCAACATCATGTGTGCTGAGATAGTTCATGATATAATAATAACTCAAACTAATGAAACAAAAAAGCACTCCCAAGTTTAGCTTAAGTGTATAAAGTGAAATTATCCTAATAATCGATTAAAGATTGATTGATTATTAGCTAATGAATGATTACTCTAATAAATAAACCAAATCAATGGGATACTATGGGAACTTGGGTTTGAACTAGATGGAAGGAAAAAACACACTAGAGCGTAACTTTCTCCCCTTCATGAATCTTACGAAACTTCAAAAGGAAATTATGCTTAAATTTTTGTGCTCTACCTAATGGTGTTAATATTTTTTTTACAATAGACTACCCATTATTGAGATGTTATATCAGTTATTAGATTGGGAAAAAATGGCTAAGGCATAATAGGAGAAGGGACTCAAGTAAAAGGGATACTACAAAGTTTGAGTCCCAACAACTTCAATGACCTAGTTTTTTTGCAATACATTATTCAAATTTACATATGAAAGATGAACACATCTATTTAGGATTTTATAGACTTGGATGTTATCGATCTCAATCCATTTAGTGACTAGATTGTGTATAGGGAGAGGTCAACCCATTCAAAAAGGATAATACTATTGATTTTGAGATGTAAGCTATGGAGAATATAGATGTAATAAAATAATGGGAGTTTGGATTGAAGGACATCATTATACAAAATGTCTAACATGATGCAAATGAGGGCCTACTATCATCTAGTGCCAAGGTAGATTCATAGGAACAACCTTAGAGGCTAAGCAAGGAGTTGCAATCTAGTGAGGACTAGACCCTATCCCCATTTTTTAGTAGAATGGGGACGAGAAAATTGTGAAATCTTATAATTTTTAACTTGCTTGGATGTGCAATTTATGATGATAGTTTTCAAAGATAATTATTATAATAAATTTATTATAGTTATCGACTAGCTATTGTATTTGCATGCTAATGTAATTTTATATTTTATTTGTATCAAAATCTAATAGAGAACACATACTCAACATTTTATACATTAATTTGATACATTTTCTAATTATATTTTGTATAAAATTTGATTTTTTGAGAAATGTAAGTATTTTTTAAGTTGTCAAGATTTGTTGAGTTAAATTATTTTGGTCTATCGAGTTTGATTTTGTGAAACATGGCTTGAATAACTCTTTGTAAGCAATAATGTGATGGTAAAGATAAGATATGAAAAATTGGATTAGGGGCTGTCCTTTTATACAACACACTAACATTAAAAACACACATTTTGCATTAAAGTTAATGACTAGTACATAAGGGGTTGACTTGGGCTTGATATAAAATTTGAATTGAAAATCTTAAGGGTCAAAACCATAACTATGGTTAGAACAAGGTTTTAAAATGTGAAAATGTAGATTAGATTTGAATCCTTATAATGGGTAGAAACATATTCAATTAAAAATTGGGTTAATTGCTTTAGTTACCGCTTTTTTATTTTTGAATTTTATAAGAGATATTATTTAGATAGAAAATTTGAAGACCCTATAACTGAAAATCATGTATCTCATTAGGGATTATCAAAGGAATGATGAATGACCTCAATGATGCAAGCATATTTATAATATTTAGGGGAATTTAGAATCGTGTATTCAAATTAAATATGAATTAATAGTTTGATTTTACATTTGTTATGAGATAAGATTAGATGACATTTTTTCACTCACTAGCTATGGTTAAGACTTTGAAATTATGATTTTAGATTAATGACAAATACCTCAAAAAATAACTCTAATCTACCTAAATTTCTTAACACATAAGTTACTATGGTAATTTTGTCTCAATGTATAGGCCATCATTGATTTGGAAAGGTCAACCAAGTTTAGGTAAGTGAACATCTTTACAAGGAGGATTGCCAAGTGTTTTAGTGATAGTGCATGAGTGAGCCAACAAGAGAAAAATAAAATAAATGATTAGATTTACATGAAAAAAGGTTTGAAGGTTAAAACCATACTCAAATATATTAGCAAAAGGTTGAAATCCTACAATATAAACAAGGTTATTGTATTAGAGCCGTTGGGTAAATCAATGCCTAGAATACCAATAAACAATGATCAAATATGAATGAAATCAGATCTAAACATGCTAGAAACCATCAACTTGCAATAAGAATATAGATACAAGAGCTACAAAAATATGTTAAAAGGGGTGAGGGTCCCATTGAGAATGCCAAAAATGCAAGTAAATAAATATAGAATACAAACAAGGATTCAAAGTATTAAATTTAGCCGGTATTGGCATGGTGTACTGGTTTAATGGTGGCATTGTTGTTCTTGCCACCAAGGTTCAAACCTCGTTGGGGTGGTATTGTTGAATGGTTGTATTTCAGTTCATAGCTCCAGTCAAAAGCGTTTACCCCTTGAATAAATTTAAAAAAAAGTATTAAATTTAAACCCTATTCCACATCTAAATATAACCTCTAGATTGAGCTAAGAAACATGCATAAAAGGGATGAAAAGATAGAAAATTCTTCACCCACAAGTCCCTTGTTGTGCCAATAGTATTTGTGCTAAAAAAAAGTTTTGGTGTATGAAAGATTTCTAAATATTAGGTGCTCAAAATAACAACATAATTTTGTATTCAAGGTTTCTTCTTAAAATGAGATCATATGATGAGATATTTATAGATTTGGAGGATGAAGGATGAATGACTACACACTAACAAGCCCAAAATTGCTTCTAGAAACATCAATAAAATTTAATTTTACAATATTTTTTAAAGCATTAACCATATAATTTTCAAACAAAATGTTTGTGCTTAACCCATTAACAAGATTTAAAATATCTGATGATTAATTAATAACATCTTTAGCCTTTTATTTTTATATTTGAAATAAATAAATTGAAACAAAACTTTATTTCTATTTTGGCTACATATCATTAGAATAATGCTACATTTGGGGTGGGCTTTGAGAGCTAGGTAGGTTGTGTCAACAGCCGCCTCTCTTTTTTAACAAAGATTTCAAATGCAGCCTCTCTTTTTTTACAAAGATTTCAAATGCAGCAGCTTGTTCCCTGCAACAAATAAGCATTATGATCACTAATGAAAGGTATATGAATCCATTACACATTTATGCGAGCAGTCGCAGCGATATCTATAATACAAGATGTGAATAATATCACAATGCCAATGGCTTCCATTGCCAATCTCAATCTCACAGCTTTATGCAAAGAGGGTTGGTTGAAGGAGGCGCTACACATTCTGCTCAGTACATATAATCCGCCTGAACAATCTTCTATATATCTTCAACTGTTACAGAGCTGCATTTCCAAGAATGCGATTTCGGAAGGTAAACTTATCCATTCTCTCATTACTCACCAAGGATTCGCATTCGCTCCACTCGCACATTTTCAGAACAACCTTATCAACATGTATGTCAAATGCGGTAGTTGGATTGATGCACGTAGAGTGTTTGACGAAATGACAGAACGAGAGGTTTCCTCATGGAATGTCATAATAGCAGCCTACAGAAGAAATGTGAACCCTCAGGAAGCATTGGCTCTGTTTTGCCAAATGCGACGAACAGGTATCCAACCTGATCAGTTTACTTTTGCTACCATACTCCCAGTCTGTGCGAAAACAAGAGCTTTGGAACAGGGTATGGGTATTCATGAAAGCATCGTGGAAAGGGGATTTTCGTCCGATGTTGTAGTTACCAGTGCCCTGGTAGACATGTACGTAAAATGTGGAAGCATACACAAGGCACGTCAACTGTTTGATAAAATGACTGAAAGAGATGTAGTTTCATGGAATGCAATGATTACAGGATATGCACAAAATGGATTTGTTGAAAAGGCCTTGGAAACTTACAAGCAAATGCAATTGGCAGGTGTAAAGCCGGTTTCCTCAACCTTTGCTAGCATCCTTCCAGCCTGTGCTAAAATGAGAGATTTGCAACAGGGCATTGGGATACATCGAAGTATAATTGAAAGTGGAGTTTCCTTAGATGTTGTAGTTGCAAGCGCCTTGGTAGACATGTACGCAAAATGTGGAAGCATAGACAAGGCACGTGAACTGTTTGACAAAATACCGCAAAAAAATGTGGTTTCGTGGACTGCAATGATTACAGGATATACTCAAAATAATGTTCTTGATGAGGCTTTAAGGCTTTTCAATGGAATGCCTCAAAGAAATGTAGTCTCATGGAATGCAATGATTGCAGGATATGCACAAAATGGGTTTATCGAAAAGGCTTTCAAAACTTTCAATCAAATGCAATTGACAGATGTAAAGCCAATCTCCACAACCTTTGCCAGCATCCTTCCAACCTGTGGCAAAACTGGAGCTTTGGAACAGGGTATGTACATCCATCAGAGCATAATCAAAAGTGGATTTTTGTCAGATATTGTGGTTGCGAGTGCCCTGGTGGACATGTATGCGAAAAGTAAAAGCATATGCAAGGCACGCGATCTGTTTGACAAAATGCCTCAAAAAAATGTGGTCTCATGGACTGCAATGGTTGCAGCATATGCACAAAATGGTGTTCTTGACGAGGCTTCGATGCTTTTTAAAGAAATGCCTGAAAGAAATGTGGTCTCATGGAATGCAATGATTGCCGGATATGCACAAAATGGGTTTGCTGAAAAGGCCTTGGAAATTTTTAAGCAAATGCAATTGATGGGGATAAAGTTAGACTCCACAACCTATGCCAGCATCCTCCCAGCCTGTGCCAAAACGGGAGCTCTGGAACAAGGCACAGATATCCATGAAAGCATAATCGAAAATGGATTTTTGTCGAATGTTGTAGTTGCAAGTGCCCTCGTCGACATGTATGCAAAATGTGGATCCATACGCAAGGCACGTGAACTGTTTGACAACATGCCTCAAAGAAATGTGATCTCATGGAATGCTATGATTGCAGGATATGCACAAAATGGATTTTGCAAAGACGCTCTCAAAGTCTTTGAACTTATGAAGCACTCTGGAACAAACCCTGACCATGTAAGCTTCGTTTCGGTTTTACTGGCATGCAGCCATGTAGGTATAGTGGATGAGGGCTGCAAATACTTCAATGGCATGAGCAACTCTTATTGCATTATACCTACAATTGATCATTATGTATGCATGATTGACCTTCTTGGTCGTGCTGGCTATCTTGATGAAACTCTAAACTTTATTATCAAAATGCCACTTAAACCTGTGGTGGTTGTGTGGGCATGTTTGCTTGGTGCCTGTACATCACATAAGAGCATAAGGTTAGGAGTGTTTACAGCAACGCTTCTTTTTGAGTTGGATCCTAACAATGCTGCGATTTATGTTCTTATGTCAAACATCTATGCAGAAATGGGCATGTGGGGTGAAGTTCAAAGAGTAAGGAGATCGATGAAAGATAGAGGCGTTAAAAAGATACCTGGATGTAGTTGGATTGAAGGCCATAAAAAGGTACATGCTTTTTTAATAGGAGATAGATCACACCCACAGACACAGGAAATCTATGCAAAGTTGGATAAATTGTCTTTGGAGATGAAGGCAGCAGGGTATTTACCAGATTCAACACATGCATTGAATGATGTGGAAGTGGAGGAAAAAAATTTATTCCTCTGCCATCACAGTGAGAAGTTGGCAATTGCATTTGGATTGTTAAACACACCCCCTGGAACAACTATTAGAGTTGTTAAAAACCTTCGAGTATTTGTTGACTGTCACACTGCAACCAAGTTTATCTCCAAAATTGCTGAAAGAGAAATTGTTTTGAGAGATGTAAACCGGTTCCATCATTTCAAGCAAGGACAATGTTCTTGTGGAGATTATTGGTGATGCCAAGTGAAGCAAGCTGTAGACATGCATGCACTGTAGAAGATGCACCGTGTCAGACCTGCACTGAAAAAAGAACAGACCAGGTTTTATTCCCAATTTGTAAAACGTGTATTTTTCTACGTCTCTGGAGATCTACCCTGTGCTGTTCACTTCATTAAATCATATGTATAGTATGCAATGCACATCATTGCATATATATACTGATAGGGTGTTTTTGAAAGCCCTCTTTTGTCATACCATGGGGGTGCCATGACATTGAACTGCTTCCAGGAAACCTGGTGTAGAATATGGAGAATGAGAAAAAAGAGGAGGAAAGAAACACTACGGAAATGGAAGGATATAAAATGTAAGAGAGCTTCCAATCATGTAAGGGTCCTTTTGTCTGGATTATCATATCATATAATGCCAATATCAGGTCTGCCATTTGGGATTGAGTCATCTAGGCATTCACTAAAGGAGCTCAAATTTCCAGACGTGTAAGGTGCAGCTTCATTTCAGAGAGTTTGAAGGACGTTTCATTGAACTTGTAATGAATATAGACAGTCCCGTATAAAAGAACTGACAGGAAATTTAAGCCTCTTTAGCCAATTCTTATGGCATATACCAGAAACGAGTTTATATTTATTAAAGAGAATACTGTCTCATTTATGTATCCCTTAGCAATCTAGGATAGCTATTTTTTTACTACCTGCTGCAGGAATTATCTCAATGCAAATCTTTTAACAGGGAGATTAAGAGCTGTATCTCTTAACAAATGAAAAGCTAGAATTTTTTATGAAATGATTTTTTTTTTTTTAAATATTGAAAAGTTAAATGTATCATGTACTATCATGTCCTGTTGCAGGAAGATTAAAAACTAGCACTTTCACTAGAAGGGGTGCAATGGTTATGTTGATAATGCCTTGCAATTTTGAAATTGCAAGTAGTATTGGGTGAATAGAGATACCTAGAGTTCTTTTTAAGAAGTCTTAAGTTTCAATCATAAGTAATTTATAAAAAGTTGATACATCAGAAATTGCAAGTAGTATTGGGTGAATAGAGATACCTAGAGTTCTTTTTAAGAAGTCTTAAGTTTCAATCATAAGTAATTTATAAAAAGTTGATACATCAAATGTTTATTGATTTTTTTTTCTAATTGAGGGCTTGTGTAGAACTGTGTGTGTTTACCAAGCATCAAATATAATTTAATTAAATATGAAGAGAGGAATTATAGGAAGAAATAAGTTGAACAAAAACATTGAAAAAATCTCATTCAATGTTTTGAAAGTATAATAAAAGTAGATTGTAATTAATATAGGTAAGAATGAAGTTAGTTTGTTAACAAAAACATTGACAAAGAGATAGCGAGCATCAACCCCAAGTGCAACACAAGTGTTGAACATGGTGGAGAAGGAATACAAGTTAAAGAGGAAGAGCTATAATGATTATCTCCACTCCTAACACAAGGATATAAAATCAAAGAGAAAGAGCTGAAATAAGTTGAGCGATATGTGGAGAAAGGTGTTGGGTTCAAATTATTGGCATGCCATTCTAAAGACCATGGACCATCTCCTCCAAAGTGAGTGGATACAAAATGTAAAACTTGCTTACACATGCTACAATGCCTTTGACTTTGTGATAGAGGACAATCAAGAAATAATGAGTTAAATTAAATTATTTTCTTTGCTTTCTTCGCCATTTGATGGTAAACAAGATGAATTAATTTTGTTGTTGATCTATTTATGTTTGATTTTTGGTTATTGTTGTTGTGTGTGACACTCATCAGGATGCTCTCAAGAATATAATTCCATCCACAATGGTCAAGGAAGGTACCCACATAGGGGTGGCAATAACAATTTTATTCTCTATAAAAAGCATATTTACATTTTCTATTCTAAACATTAAACACTAAATTTCATCTAATTTTGCATAAATTTATAAAAACAAAAGTGCCTGGTGTGAATCAAGATAGCTTTGCAAAGAATTAAACATTATCCACTATATATGAGTTCAAAATTTTCACAATGACACTTTTACAAACATATTTTACTCCTAAAAAGTTATCAAAGCATCACACAAAAATATTCAATCTTAATATTTATCTTGTAGTTATGTGTTTTTTAAGGTAATGAAATATGAAACTTGATTATCACATTAATCAATTTTATAAAAATATTTTTTGACAAATTAAAATCAATGCATAACCCACAATGCTAAATATTTGCTTAATGTCAATTATTAAAATCAATACATAACCCACAATTTATACAAAATAAGAGCAAGCCTAATAGATGATTTAAGCACAAAACCTACCTATAAAAAAGCCCCAAAACACTCCACAAATTGAACTAGACAATTTCATTCAATTAAATATCACAAAAATACAATTAAATATATTGCCTACCTTCCAACTCTATCCATAAATATTAAATTTACATAATTTATTCAAAACTTAATGCTTATGAGAAATTTCAAAACACTTAATTCCACTAAGTAATTTATATGATCTTGCTTAGGTTTTGAATTCAATTCCAAAACCCTCGATGCCACTTATAATCAAAGAACGAAAATAAAGAGTGAGACTATGACTTCACATAATCATCACACAAGACCCATATACCATTTCCATGATTTTAGTATTCCCCCTTTCAGAAATAGTATGCCTACATCAACATAATAACATATTAAATATTAATCTTCAACATCAATATAAATATAAATAAAACTAACCTACACAATAGCCTACCTATCTGTTTTGTTAACAATGCCAACTTGTGTGCATGCAATTGTCACATCTACAAAATTATAAAAAGACACTTATAAAGCAGAACACATGATTGTCCAAAGGAAAACAAAAAATGAGAGATCACTTCCTCGTAACAGGTGACACCCACCTATAGGCAAACCTTCCAAACTAATGTGCTTCATATCTCAATGCTCAATAAATAAGTAATACTAGTAATGATTGAATATTAATAAAAAAGCTATTTACATGGTGTTTTCTCTAGGAGGATTGGGATTCCATTGTTTTTCAAAATTTTGGTTTCCTCAAGTCCATAGATGGCTATGCTCTTCACTGTGAGAACTGTTCAACATCACTTTTTAAAGTTGATAGTGGTTGTTTCAATCAAATATAAATCTAAATGACATATCTAAATTGTCATTACCACTTCGTAGTCTTACTATATCATAGTTATAACTTTTCTAGACTATAAATGGCAATACTCATGTTTAATGTTTATAACATTGTTGTAAGGGGTGACCCTTTGGTGAAATGGTGGGGCTTCTTTCCTGTAGAGCCAACAACCAAGGTGCAAACCTCGTGGGGTTGCTCTCTACCATGTCAACAATGGAGTTTGCTTACCCTAGTGTTAAGGGGAGGTTCCTTGGTGAAGTGGTGGGGCTTCTTGCTTGTTGTGCCAACAACCAAGGCCCAAACCTTAATATTTTTTTCAAAGCCAACATTGTCATGAGAGCCTTGGGCGAGAAGACGAATTATAACATGTGTTTAAAATAAATGGATGGTGAAGGAGAGGACGATGTGGATGCATATAGGTCGAGTGATGGAGCATATAGAGAAGGGGATAGGGTGGCTGCATGCAACGATGGGTGTGGGGATGGAGGAAGTAAAGGGTGTGTGGGAGGAAGTGGGGCTGGTGTAGAAGAAGGGGATGGAGAGGAGGATGTCAATGAGCCGGTTGGGGAGTGGTGTTGTTCTTTTGACAAGGATGATGGGATTTTTCCTCCTTGGTTGGAGGGCCAGAATTACTGTCTTAAATATGGAGATGAGGAGGTTTCTCTGCTTGAGCTATGGAGAGAAGCACAAAGAAAAGTTTATTTGGCATGCTCTTCTTCTATTGTTGTGTCTGGTGTTGGATCTGATGATCTAAGCCATGCCCTCAAAAAGGGGCTCTTGCTGTCTTCCGCTCGTTCATCTGTGCTTGGTGAGAAGGCCTCTACTCTTCGGGTGGCTCCTATGGTTCAAGATGTAATGAGGGTTTGTGATTCTACTGCAAGTGCTTGCTTACAGTCTAGGATTGAAAATGTTGAGCTTGCGGTGGCTAGTGTGAGTGGTTGCTTTGGGACTACTACTGTGGTGAGTGAGAAGGGTGTTGTGTTTACCACTAGATCCCCTGCTGCTCTGTCTACTATAAATGTGAGTTTGGGTGAGTCCCCTACTACTAAGGCTAGTTGGAAGCTGGGGGTTTCAATGGTTAATATCAATCCTGTGCATGAAAATTTGGGAGATGGTTTGATAGCTACTATTGTGGAGAAGGTGGCTTTGGTGCCTAGTGTGGAGGTTGAGTCCTCTATTGTTGCTCTTGATTGGGCTTTTGATGTAGGAGCATCTAGGCGAACATGCAATCCTGCATCAACCAAAAATATTTGCAGTTGTTTGTTCCATTCCATATATTTGTTGATAGAATTTTGTTCATCACAACAATATTGCTTTGATGGCATACATAATTTGATAGGAGCTCGCATATATTACTATTGGTTTGAATTTAGCTAAAAATTAACATCTTTTTCTATAATATAGACATATTATTATTTGGTAAGATATATAAAAATCAGAATCAAACTCATCGATTAAAGGATACAATGTTAATAACGGGCATATGGAAGAATTTGGACACTTAAAATTTATCTTGAGATGTAAAAGAATAAAAGATAGGGAGACCGATGCAAAACAAGAAACAAAGAGTCAGGGACAACATTGGTAATAAATGGGAAACAAATTAGGAGGGAAGCAACAATGGAAGGAGGTAAAGGGTTCTACATAGGAGTGCAAGAAAATGTAGACGAACCCCTCACATACCCACACCATGGAGAGGGAAAATTTGAAGGGAAAAATGTTAAAAGAAATCTTATCAACTAGAAATGGAGAATAGGGATAAACCAAGGAAGCAACATTGAAGTGTAGAGAAGGGGGATTCACTACTCACAAGTTCTCTTCATTCAGAGAGCCTCATGGGGTGAACTACCCTAAACTACCTCAAGGAACAATGCAGGAGTTCTAGAATCAAGAAGAGTAGGTCACAAAAATTTTCTGGACAAACCGACAGACTCTTGGCCAAAGGACATCAGTGTAGAATATGGATGACAGTGCGGTGCACTGACGTCTTAGAGGTGCACTGGTGTCTTGTACGGACCAAAAAGAAAGTTTGTCACAAAAAATGAGAAGGTGGCTACTTCTACTCTAATTGCTAAGAAATTTTAGAATGTGAGAAAACAACAAAATATAATAGAATTGAAATAAAGTGAAGTAGAAATAATAAAGATAAGGAGAAGAAAGGAAGTGCTCACAACCATACAAGTGATGAAGCCTCCAACATGTGAATGTCTTCAATACCTGCATGCATAAGATTTGGAGAAAGTGTTGGGGCTATATAGGGGTTTGCCTCAGTCAAACCCCCATTTTGGTGTTCCCACCTCCACGAAAAACTAGATAGATAGAGAGGAATGAACTGAAATGGATCAAGTGCATGGTGAAATAAAAACTTACTTTAGGATTAGAACCCACACCACTAAGTATGAGTGATAAAAGCAATCTCCGCTCGAGGAGGAGAACCCATATCACAAAAGAGGTGATAAAAGCAATCCAGGCCACTCAACGAGGAGAACCTGTGTCATGAAGTAATGATGCAGTAGATAGAGGATATGGAATCCTAGGATGCTTGCAAGCATAAGGAAAGGGAGATAGATGTGAGAGCTAAGAGGGCTACAAGGAGTATTGCTAAGAGAGCTTGAGAGTGCTTGAAGTTTCTATAACAAGCTATATGGAGTTGTGCAAGCAAGAGCTGGAGTGTAAAAGGCTAGAGCCAAAACTGGAGAGAAGTTAGAAGCTAGAATGAAGCTAGAGGTGAAGCTAGAGTAGAAGAATACCAAAAATGAATTGAAGAGAAGCATTTAAGGAGAGAAAAGAAGCAAAAAAAAGCTTCCCAAGAGGTTACAAGGCTTCCCGAGCCGTTACCACCAACCAAAGGAGGTGACAAGTGGAAAACATGCTAAAAAGTGATCATTTGAATGTTGAAACATCACAGAATGCTAGCGTGACACATAGACGTCCGCATGGCATGCTAGTGCAAAGCTGATGCGTAAAGGTAGTTGCTGAAAAGGGGTGTAGAGCATCTTGAGAGGGGAAAAAGGCTGATGTAGGGGCTAAAATGATCCTACACAAATTCTAAGGGAGTAGACACTAAAGCGGATGCAATAATGAATGTGAAATTGAAAAGGGTGCAATTTTATGACATTACATGAACAATACACATGAATAAGCAAGTAGAAGGGCTACGATCCATGCTTGAGTGAGCTAATGAGAGAGAATCACACCAAATGAGGTTGGATTTCAAGTTTGAAAAGACTCAAGGAATCAACATAGGAAATGTCAGGATGAGTAACATATTGAATCTAAGGCGGATCAACGTATAAAGAGAGCACAATTGAGATAGTCCAATGGCTGCTCTGAGCCAAAGGTTGCGCCAAATAGGAGGAAGAATTTACAAGAGAAGACAAGGGAAGTTGAATCAATGCCAAGTCTAGAGACGGTGGAAATTTCATGGAGCAGATGCACCAAAGTTTATATATATATATATATATATTTGTAATGTATTTCATGGGAGGAGGTACCAAAGTGTTCTTGGATTGATGCAAAGAGAAGATCAAAGAAACCTTAGGGAGATAAAATATGATGAGCACTGTTTAAGAGTTGATGGAAGGTGAAAGCGAGATGCGACATATATGCTAGTTGGACATGGTGTGTGCAGAGGTAGAAAGTCTGAGAAAATTGAACCAAAGTAGAAGAAAGAGGAATACAGGGAAATAATGGAGTTTCCTAGTGATGATATGTAAATTTTAATGAAAATCAAAATGAATACAGTTTATTTGATTTTATTTTTCAAATTGGGTAGATTGTATGTAATTGTGTGTCGATTGAAATCAACAAACAAAACTGTTGTTTTTTAGAGTTTATCGTTGATCGAGTCTAATATGACTTTTGTTGAGAGTTGTGTTTTCTCTTCATCAACTTTGGGAGTTGTGAAGGATGCTATTGATCCTGAGTCTGCTACCAATGTTAGCATGAGAGATTGTTATTTGGATGATGTTGGGGAGAGTGTGCCTGGGGATGGGTTTTCCCCTTCCCATACCATGGACAAAGGGAAGGTACTTTCTATCCTTGATTCACTTATAGTTAAAATAATTTCCCAGTTTAGTAACTCATTGGTTGGGATATTTTGTGGTAATCGTCCCAACATTGATTTTGTTAGAACGTGGGTGATTTGGATTTGGAAACTAAGAGGACAAGTTGAGGTTGTCCCTATGTTGAATAATTTTTTCTTATTTTCCTTTTCCTTTCCTGAAGATTGCTCTAGGGTTCTTCATGAAGGTCCTTGGTTTATGGGTTTAAATGGCCTTTGTCTAAAAAATTGGTCCCTAGGGTT
Source organism: Sequoia sempervirens (assembly GCA_007258455.2). Classification (NCBI taxonomy): domain Eukaryota; kingdom Viridiplantae; phylum Streptophyta; class Pinopsida; order Cupressales; family Cupressaceae; genus Sequoia; species Sequoia sempervirens. The sequence continues at coordinate 403,690,005 of VDFB02353493.1, read as the reverse complement.
TAACCCCTCGAGTGATGACTCCATTTTGTTCCCTGTTTGGGTCAAACTGCCAGGGCTGCCTTTGGAGTTTTGGGATGAAGAGGTTTTCATGCTTATTTCTAACACTTTTGGGTAATACTCTACTGCTGATAAGGTCACTAAATTCAAAAAGTATATATTGTTTGCTAGATTTTGTGTGCTTGTGGAAAAAGACATGGTGCTCCCTATTCAAATTTCTATATCTTCCAAATTGGGATGTTGGGTGGAACAAATTATTTTTGAAGACTCTTCAATTGTTTGTCAATGTTGTTGCAAAGTGGGTCATGCCACCACTAGTTGCTTGAGCAGCAAGAAACACCAGCCCATTTGGAGGAAAAATAAATTTAAGCTTGCTATTGCTGAGGGGTGTTCCTCTACCTTTGAGGATACACAAAAGGATGGTAATATGGAGAAAGCTCCTATTGACCATTCTGTGATGGATTCAATGATTCTTAGTTTACATAAAGATTCTACAAGAGATATTGAAAATCTCTTTGTTCCAAAAAAATAAATTTAGGGTAGTTGGATTATTGTAATAGGATTAAGCAAAAATCTGTGGAACATTTTGGTTTCAAACCACCTTGAATATGGGTTGGTGACTACATAGTTATGTAGTGTTCTTGATTTTTGTAGGTTGTTTCTCTTTGGTTCCTTGCTATTCTGTTGAGCTTAATGCCTATCTTTATTATCTTTTGTACAAGGTTCTGGGCCCTTTCAAAATCCCTACTTACCTTATCAAAAACATTGTTGTAAGTATTTTTTTTTCTTCGGTAAGTCGCTACTAAGGGGAAACACCATACGCTTTTGACTGGAGCTATGAACCAATGAGGCCATATACGAGGGACCTCATCCCTAGTATCTCCATAACAACCACTGCCACCACCACCTTAACCATTGCTGTCATCACCATATCCACTACCACTGCTACCTTTGCTGACCCTGATAAAGCTCCTAAAATTTCAAAATTTTGGGCTAATTTTGAGCTTGGTAATGGCCTGTCACATATATGCCCATGGGTGGGATTTAGGGTTTTAGCTTTGTAACCTTGCTTTTAAATCCCTTACGTTTTAAACCTTGGGCATTTCAATTTTCTATTGACCTACTCTACCTGGTCACCGGTTGATCAAGTCACAACTTAAAGTCATCATAAACATATTTTTACCGCCCCCTTTTACTTAGGTTTGCCAGTTGCCTAGTTTTTGTCACCACTTCAATAATGCCTAAGGTTGGGTTTAAATATTTTTTTATAAAACTTGCCTTAGAAAAGTATACACTTTGAGGGTCAAAACCTATCATCCTAGTTAGGGCCTCATTTTAAACTAACTTTATCGGCATGTGCAAAAATATTGTGCATTGGATCTAAAGATAAAATCTTGGCCATCTATTGCACACTACGTAGGAGTTGAAGAATGACCACCAGAAGGTATGCGAGGTCCGTGATCGTGCGACGCGTGTCCTTGCCATGGTGGGCCCTAGTCTATTTGCATCACACCCGACACCCAGTACTTTTGAAATCAACAATCCACAAGCATCATCAAGGTTAAATCTTAGCCACCCATCACACACCTTGTAGCATTAAATTAATGCTTGTCGTGAGACATGTGAGATCCATGGTTAGGCGACATGTGTGTTGTTCCGTCCGCTAGGAAAAGAGGTGGAGCCCGTTAGCACATTCTCATTGGCTAACAAGTTGGCGAACCATTGTGAAGTAAATTCAAACTCTATTGACTCAATCTAAGTCATTCATCATGCCATCTCAGAAGGAAATCAACGACTGCTATTTGAAATCAAACACACAAGCATTAGTGGAATTTTGCTTCATGTGAGAGAGCAGTAATGACCTAAAGGACATTAGCAGTTATTTTAATTGGGTCATAAAATACATAAAATTGATTTCCTCACATTGTTGAAGATTACAAGCTAGTGCAAAGCAACTGGAAGATTGACCAAAGTGTTCAACGTAAGACGTGAACAAATTAGGGTTCCTGTAATGCAAGAAGCTGTGAGTAAAATTAAAATTGTTCTTTATGCTTTATTCCAACTATCTTGAATTAGGGAAGGGTGTGATTGTTTTCTTCCAATTGATTTAGCCTGCATGCTTTAAATTGCTTTATTGCACTAAAATTGTGTATAAATTGTTGCCCTTGGTCAATTTGTTCAAGTTTGCATCTTTTAATTGTACCCTAAGTTGCTAATTGAAGGAATTAGGTTTTTGAGCTCCTTTATGTTAGAACCCTTGTCCATTGTAAACCTACCTGAGTATCCATGGCTCCCAAAACAAAAAAGTCTCATCCTAAAACCCCAACTAGGTTACTCTCTGATGAAATCATCGACTAGCTTAAACCCTCGACCAACAAAAGAAATCAAGAAACAACAATATATTATGGCCCTAGAATTTATGAAGGATTATAGGACAAGCAGTCTTGGATCAAGGATGCTAAATTTCCTTATACAGGTTGGAAAATGTTTAGAAACTAGTTTGGGAATAGGAATTGTGAGTATCCCATTTTCCATACTTGGAGATTAGACATGAGGAAACTTGTAGTCCCAAATGTATATGTGGATGTGGAACTTCTCAAAGATATTGTAGCCAGATATGATCCTGTGCCCAGAATCGTTAGGGCATGTAATGGTGTTGAGGTGGTCAAGATTACCAAGGAAGAGATTGCAAAAGTTTTTAAACTGTAGGAATGAAATGAGGATATGGTCCTCATTGACATTGATACTTTTAGAAAAGAATATGAGAACATCAAAGTCTTGTTCCAAACTACAATGTTGCCAATGCACACTACTTCAACTGGATATGGAAAGAATAAGAAGTAAATTAAGATTGGAAAAGATGAGAGGGAACCTTTGAATTACTTTACCCACTACTTCAGGAAGAATATCTACTCCTTGTATCAAATTATTGGCTTTGATGCACCTAAAACTATACCAATTGAATATCTATACATGGCAAGCAATATTCAGTATGCAACCTTTAATGTGGCCTATTATTTTTCCACTTATCTAGCAGAAAACATGCACAAGTGCTTGGTTGAGCTTAAGGGAGGAAAGCATTGGGTGAAATTTTGGTGGTATTCTCTTTTGATGAATATGATTTTATACAAGAAAGAGAAATAATTTGGTGAAGACATGTCTTTGAAAAAGGTGGAAGGTGATATTGAGCTACTGGTCCAATGTTGGACCCAAATTCTAGATATGAATGACCAAAAGTTTGATTATGTGGTCTTCCATAATGTCTTTGCATCTAAGTTGAGGAGATTGCTGGTTCTTGATCCACCAAGGATCCCTAAGGAGATTCATGACTTCCTAAGGCCTATAGAATGGAGGCCCGAGTTGAATATAACCCATAATTGGGGAGATATTATTGCATACCCAGATAGAATCATATGTATTCGGTGGCGGGATTCATTGCTAATTTATTTTGCCGCGACGCATCTCGCATTTCATTTGGGATAATTTCTTTCAGTGATTCCCAGATATCGCCAGTAGAAACGGTTTGCATTCAATAATGTAGAACAGCGCCCGGTCCCGACGATAGTCCAGTTCGTCGAACCGCCGTTATCCACCAGCAGAACGGTCCGCCATCCCAGCAGTCCGTATCTTGCTTTCAAAAAGATGGTAACAAGGACTATGGGGTTAGACCCAATATATGACTGTTGGATGTTGTTGATATGTGGTTGTCATTGATGTCAACATTATTGGCATTAATGTCTTAAAGGTTGTATATGTCGAGGATATTGAGAAAATTGTAATAAAATAAGTTGCGGGTTGTCAATGGTGAAGTGAAGTTTAGTTTGTTGGTTAGCTCAGTACGTTGATGATCAAAGGTTGTGGATTACAGGGTTTGTTGTCGAGTATATCTAGTTTATCCACATTAAGTCTCAGAGATCTTCATGAAGATTTGATCGAGTTATGAACAGTTGTGTTCTGACAGTCATTTTGTTGCTTCAGATGGTGTTCCTGAATGAAGATGATGTGATTCTAGTAAGTTTAGTTGTTTTGGATGCTTCTCTGGTGATTCATGATGTTTGTGGATGTTTCTAGATCATGCTTTATCTGTGTTGCACACCCACATTGATCGTTGTGCTCACAATTATATATTTTCTCTTACGTGTTCATGTTTTTCATGTTCTTAGTCAACAGGGTGTTGTAGCGTGTTGTGGATCTTCAAGGAATAATTTTTGAAGGTGTTTCATGTTCAAGGATTTTGTTTTGGGTCTTCATTATTTTGTGGCCAACATTGGTCGATTCACATTGAAAATTATTTATTGTTTTGGGATGACAGTTCACATATGTTTTATTATTTTGTTGAGGCTAACATATAGTGATGTAATCTCTTGTTGCAGATATATTTAAGTGATTGTTTATTCCATTTGATGGCATGCATGTATGAGATGTGTGAATAATTTCCTAATCATTTGAAGGTAGAAGTAGAGTGTGAAGAAGAGTGAGTAGAGTGTGAAGAAGTGTTCATGTGCTTAACCGAAACTATAATCAGGCATTAGCAAATGCTATTTTCTTAGTTCAAAATCTTGTGGATGTAATCTGAATGTTTTTGTAAGACAATGTGTCTTCTTTTGGGCAGTAAGCCTTTCTATATTTGAGCAGTGAGCTCTAGGAAGTTTGCCTGAATGCAAGTGTATTCCCCATTCCATTTTCTTTATACTTTTAATAGGGTATAATCTTGTGGACTAACCACTGTGGTTTTTCCCCTAACAGGGTTTCCATTTACAAAAATCTTGGTGTTCTGTGTATTTCTGATGTGTTGATGGTTTATGCTTTCATGGTTAACTATCAGATCTGAGAATAAGGTTAATAAGTTTGATAAGTTTAAATTTTTGAGACATCTGATTCACCCCCCCTCTCAGTTGTCCGTCCTTGTGTTGCCAACAATTAGTATCAAAGTAGGTTCCTCGAAAGAAGTTTGATAGCTTGAGGTGATCTGGGATGGCGACATACAAGAAGGATAGTTCGAGATTTGATGGAACAAATTATTCTCTATGGAAGGCTCGAATGGAGTGTCATTTAAGATGCAATGGTGAACCCTTCTAGAATATTACAAGGAATAGGTATGTTATCCCACAAAATGGTCCTTCTATTGCTGTTGAGATTAAGGATGCCAAGTACAATTTTAGGGCTAAGGAAGCATTGTTAAGTGCTTTGACTGATTCTGAGATGACAAATGTTATGGATTTGAAGACTGCTTATGAGATTTGGAAAAAGCTAGAAAATTTGTATGAAGGTGATGCACATGTGAAGGTTGCTAAGTTGCAAAGCTGGAAAGGGAAATATGAAATATTGAGAATGGGTTATGATGAGAACATTACTTCTTTCATGCAGAGAGTGAATGAACTTGTGTGTAGTATTAGATGTGCTGGTGGAACATTGGATGAATCAAATATTGTTGCCAAAGTGCTCAGATCCTTGCCTATTGCATACAAAGCCAAAGCCACTGCTATTAAGGAGATCCAGACTATGACAAATGTAACCAGAGACATGTTGATTGGTAAGCTTACAACTTTTGAGTTAACTAAGTTTGGTGATGCTCTTCCTAAGATATAATCTGCATTCAAAGCTACTACCTCTAGAAAGGATAAGCAGAGATATGATCCAGGAGAAAGTTATTCTAGAAAGATATTCAAGTATGAGGAGGAAATGAGAGAGATTGAAGAAGAGGAGAGAAAACTAGATGAGCTTGAAGCACTTATTGTTAAAAGGGAAGCTAGAGGAGAAGGTAAGTATAAAGGGAAATCACCTCTTAAATGTTTTTCTTGCAATAAGATAGGTCATTTTGCATCAAGGTGTTTGTAAAGAGTTCCTAAGACAAGACCTAATAAGCCTAGATTCCAAAGAAAGTGTTATTATGTTGTTGATGAAGGTGTGACAGATGATGAATCTGATAAAGGGAATGTAAGTGAAGATGAATGGGTATTATTGTTATCAAGGAAAATGATCCTGTACCTACTAAATCTGCTAGCTGCTCAAATGTGGAGAAAGCTCTAGTGGCCAGAGTTGAATAAAAAGATGAATGGGTGATTGATAGTGGATGCTCTCATCACATGACAGGTGATAAAAGAAAATTTGTGAGCCTGGAAAAGTATGATGATGGTGTTGTAAGATTTGGTGATGACAAAGCTGGTGTAATCCATGACAAAGGATCAATTTCTCTTGATGATAGGAATAATACTGATGATGTTCTATAAGTGGAAGGTTTGAAGCACAATCTCTTAAGTGTTGGAAAAATGGTTGAAAAGGGATACAATCTTCAATTCAAGAATGGAAAGTGTAGAATATTGGGGAGTTCCAAAAATGTGATTGCTTCAGGTGCAAAAATAAAAGGTAACATCTTTCACCTGAATGCTACTAGTAAAAGTTGTCTGATTGCTCAAGTTGATGAAAGTTGGTTGTGGCAGAGGAGAATGTGTCATGTAAAATTTGATAGTATTATCAAGATAAGTTCTACTTAGGCAGTGAGAGATCTTCCTAAGTTGGTAAAGCCTACTAATAATATGTGCAAGGAATGTCAGTTAGGGAAGCAAACTAGAATTTCATTTCAGAGCAAACAATATTGTTCAAATAAAGTGTTAGAGCTTGTTCATACTAATTTGTGTGGTCCTTCTAGAGTCATAAGTTTACAAGGAGACAAGTACTTCATGTTACTTATTGATGATTACTCTAGATTGATGTGGGTTACTTTCTTAAAGGAAAAATATGAAGCTCTAGAGAAATTCAATATTTTTAAGGCTATGGTTGAGATAGAGATAGGTTTGAAGATTAAATTCTTGAGATCAGATAGAGGTGGTGAATTCACTTCCCTTGAGTTTAATTCTTTTTGTGAAGAGCATGGGAGAAATAGACAATTATCTTCCCCACATACCCCTCAACAAAATGGAGTTGTGGAAAGGAACAACATGACAATTCAAGATGCTGCTAGGACTGTGATGCTAGAAGGAAATGTTTCACATATCTATTGGAGAGAAGCTGAGTACTGCTATTTACACCCTCAACTGGGTACAAGTCAAAGGTGATACTCGTAAGACCCCTTTTGAGCTATCGTATGGTCATAAGCCTACTGTTAGATATCTCAAAATATTTGGGAGTAAATGCTATATCAAAAGAGATGAATATATAGGAAAGTTTGATGCTAGAAGTGATGAAGAAATATTTCTTGGTTATTCTACTAAAAGCAAGGCCTATCGGTGCTACAATAAGAGATTGAGGAAAATGGTTGAAAATGCTAATGTCAAGGTTGATGAAGATATAGCTAGACAATCCAGAACCTGTGGATATGATTCAGATGATCAGAATAACATTTTAGTCACAAGAAAGAAAGTTCAGACTCAAAATCAAGTTTAGATCATTCCGGTGAATCAAGAAAATCAAGAGGAAGGAACTAGTGAAAGTGAAAAAGAGAGATCACAAGAGCCAGAAGTTCAAGAACATCCTAAGACTCCAAGGTATGTAAGACTAAATCATTTAGAAGATTAGATTATAGGTGATAAGAACAAAGGTGTTCAAACTAGGAGAAAAATTGCAGAAGAATACTATTTAATTGAAAGACTGAGCCTAATAGTGTCAATGAAGCATGCAAAGATGAACATCGGGTGGAAGCAATGAAAGAAGAACTACAACAAATTGAGAAGAATAATACATGGATTCTTGTTCCTAGACCTAAGGACAAGAATGTAATTGGAACTAAATGGTTCTTTAGAAACAAACTGAATGAGCAAGGTGAAGTTGTTAGAAACAAAGCAAGACTTGTGTGCAAAGGATATTCTCAGATGGAAGGAATTGAATTTGAAGAAACTTTTTCCCCTGTTGCTAGGATTGAAGCTGTGAGACTATTCATTGCTTATGTTGCTTACAAAAACTATAAGGTTTATCAGATGGATGTCAAGTTAGCATTTCTAAATGGCGAATTGGAAGAAAAAGTGTATGTTGAGCAACTTGATGGATTTCAATTGAATGATTAGGGAGATATGGTTTGCTGGTTGAAGAAAGCATTGTATGGACTTAAGCAAGCCCCAAGAGCATGGCATGCTAGATTTGACAAGTATTTGTTGAAGCTTGGATTTAATAAAGGTACTGTTGATAGTAATCTATATTTCAAGATTGATGATGATAAAGATTTGATTGTTGAAGTCTTTGTTGATGATATCATTTTTGGAGGAGATGATAGTTTGTGCATGAAGTTTGCTGATGAGATGCAATGAGTTTGAGATGTCTATGATTGGTAAGATGAAATTATTTTGGGGATTGTAAATTACTTAACTAGATAAAGGGATATTTATATCTCAGTCCAAGTATGTAAAGAATTGCTAAAGAAGTTTGGCATGGAAGATTCAAAGCCAGTTGGTACACCTATGGTGACCGGATGCAAGTTGACACAAGATGATGATTCTCCAAAAGAAAATTAGACTAGATACAAATCAATGATTGGTGGATTGCTCTATTTGACTCAAATTAGACCTGATATCATGAATGTTGTATGCATTGTTGCAAGATTTCAAGTTGATCCTAAGGAATCTCATGTGACTACTATGAAGAGGATTTTTAGACACTTGAAGGGAACAATTGATTTTGGGCTGTGGTATCCTAAAGATGAAGATGTTACTTTGAGTGCTTTTACTGAAGTTGATTGGGCAGGTGATGTGAATGGCAGAAAGAGTACTAGTGGTAGTGCATTTTTCTTGGGTAAGAAGCTGATTTCATGGTTAAGTAAGAAGAAGAATGCCATTTCTTTATCTACTACAGAGGCAGAATACATTGCTGCTGCTAATAATTATACTCAAGTATTGTGGATGAAGCAGATGTTGAAATATATTAGAGTTGTGTATGATGAACCTATTGCTATATTATGTGATAATTCAAGTACAATTAACATTTCTAAGAATCTGGTGCTACATTCAAAGACCAAGCATATATCTATCAAGTTTCACTTTTTGAGGGAGAAGGTGAGTGAAAGTGAAGTCAGATTGAAGTATGTGCCTACTAAGGAATATATTGTAGATATCTTTACCAAACCATTGCCTAAGGATACTTTTGAGTATCTCAGAGGGAAGCTAGGGGTGATTACCCCTCCTACTCAGAACTAAGATGCATTGAATTGCATCAACCCGTGCATTTCATAGTCATATCTTGATCTGGATTGATGTTGTGGTGGCAACATCAATGACATTAATAGCTCTAGGGAGTGTGCCTGAATGCAAGTGCATTCCCCATTTATTTTTCTTTATACTTTTAATAGGGTATAATCTTGTGGACTAACTTCCACTATGGTTTTTCCCCTAACAGGGTTTCCAGGTAAAAAATTCTTAGTGTTATGTGTATTTCTTATGTGTTGATGGTTTATGCTTTCATGGTTATCTATTAGATATGAGAATAAGGTTAATAAGTTTGATAAGTTTAAATTTCTGAGACAACTGATTCACCCCCCCTCTCAATTGGCTGCCCTTGTGTTGCCAACAATGACCCTCTTCCTAATATTCAAGGGGAATTGAACCATATAAGGTATGTAATGGAGAATTTTGAAAGTGTTGTTGGTGTGGTGATAAGAGAAGAAATAATAAAGGATAAGGGAAAATATTTGGCAACCAAAGGAGGACCATTTGTACAATTGGAGGAAAGCCCTTCCTATCAGCCACCTAAAGAGATTCAGGTGTATACTAGGAAAAAGGAAAAAAATTGAGGAGCAGATAGAGCCAATTCTATTTGCATTAGAGGATTTAAGACTAGCTTCTCCAACTGGATTAGTTTCATTTCCCCCTAGGCAATCCTCACTTGTTATAATTAATATTGATTCCCCTCCAAAAGTTCTCCCCTAGAGCAGCCACCAATTAAGAAACAAAAGGTTGAGAAGAGCACATTAGTGGATTACCTTGATAGTGATGAAGATGATATTGTGCCAACCTCTGAAGATATGTAGCAAGGAATGCCTTCTCCTCCAAGAGAAGTTGCATCAAGCTCTAGGACAAGTATCCTGAGATTGGGAAAAGCCGAATTGAGTGGCGTGAGTAATATTGATGACATGAGGGTGGAGGCTTGCAAAGATTTTATGGAGGATAATTTGTTTATTGAAAGACCAACATTCAGGGATTTGTATGGAGAGAAAAAGATGGAGAATGTGCAGAGAGGGTTGTTATTGAAAGAAGTTTACATCTTGAATTGCCTAAGAGCGTTATCCAAGCCAATGTGATGCAAGAGATGATGAAACAGTTTAAGAATATTACTCCTAAGGAGGGAAGAGAACTTGTGCAAAAGAGTGGTGTTTTGTTATTACCTGAATGAGATATTGTTGATGCAATGATATTAGATACAATAAGAAGGGATGATAAGCCTTTATTTCAAACTAAAGAAGAAGCTAGGTTGGTAGTTCAAGGATCTGCATTCAATCAGGAATGGGATGCTTTGGAAATATGGTCATTGTCTCTTAGTTCGAGAAAGCCCAAAGTTGCAGAGCTATTAGACTTCAATGGAAGATTGATTGTAAAAAGAGTTGCAAATAATTTAGCATTAGAATCCATTGAGATGACTATAAATGCTACTAGGTTCACAAAAGCAATAGTTGAGCACCTCACTAATGAAAGGGATATGTTTAGAAGCAAGTACCATGAGCTTCTAGATGAATACAATAAGAGTTAGCAAAGAGTAGCTGAGCTTGAAACATAGCAAGAATTTTGGAAACAAGTGGAAATGTTGAGGTCTCAAGGCCCAACTAGCTCAAGCCATAATGCTCCCATTCCTCCTATGAATTATCCTCAGTCTCCTCCACTTGAGAAATCATTGTAAATTATGCCTTACAACATGGGTCAGGAGCCCATTGCAGTGGAGAAGCTGAGTACATCAGAGGAAACTCCATCTACTGAACCCAAAAAAGGACAACTACTTCAACAATTCGAGGTATACAAGAAACTTCTTGAGAAAATGCAAGACATGATGCATGAGAATAATTCTAAGATTTTTCATACCGTTCTGAAGCACCTTAATAAGAAAACTCAAAGTAAATTCCATTCTAATTACTCTTTGATGCTGAGAGTAATGAAGATGTCTTAGAGAGATGGAGAATTGGGAACCCCACTCTTAGATAGATGGATTCATAGGGTTAGTGATTTGAAGTTAATGGTAGCTGGGGCAAAGCAACAAGAGGAGAAATATCCAAAGGTGGTCCCCACTTACAATTTTTTCAGTGATGTTAGGGAACAACCATTCCACGGGTATGTTGCTCCATTGGAGTAGAAAATAAGAGAGTTAAAGGTCAAATATGATCAAGAAAATTTGACATTGTTACCTGACATTCTGCAAGCCCATGATGAAGTGAGGCCTCTGCAAATGTGGAAGAATCAGGTGGACACAAAAATTGTTTCTCAAGCAAGATTAATTTGTGAGGATGCTAATATTGACATGCTAAAACATACTTTGGAGAAGTTATCTTTCATTATTAGCTTTCTTGAAGACCTTAACAATGAAGCTAATTCAATGATGACAAAGTATTCTCCTTATAGGAAGAAAATGGATGAAATTATTGATTTCGATTGGCCATCTGAGGAGGAATACGAACAATGGAAAAGGATATTTGTAGCTGAATTGGATTAGTAAATTTATAATGGAACACATATACTCGGTCAAGTATTGTACAGGTCTGGCCTTTGAGGTTATAATGTATAAAGTATGTGTCTCTTAATTAAGGTACCACATGTAAATATTCATCACTGATGATGTGGGTGCTAACTAGGAATTTTATTTTCTTTCCCTACCTTTGCAATTTTTTTCATCTTTCCCAATGGAATGGACGTGCTACAACAATTTAAATGATATTCTTTTCAACATGTGCCTTTTGGAAGGCAGGTTTGTTCTTCATAGAAAATGAAAATAATCTTTGTCTCATGTGAATTCCCTCTGATTGAAAATGTAAATATAAATGTAAAGCGAATATTGGCTTATAGTGGTCCAATTAGGATGTGACATGTGTACTATTGGTCCAAATCTTGTTTTGCTCCCTTGTTTCCATAAAAGGGAATTCAAGGCCATTAGTGTGGGTCTTTTGTTGAATTCTAGAATTGAATTATGTAATTGAAGAACACAAAGTGAATATGTTAGAAGTCCTTGTCTAATGCTTTGAGTCTAGATAGTAAGTTTTGTCAAAAGTATGGTTCTTGAGTACATCTAAATGATAATGCAAGTTTTCAAAGTTTCTAGTCTCTCCAATTTTAATTTGTACTTGAGTTATGAATGAAAATTTTGATCAAAGATCATTTCATTAATTGTCATCATTTTCATGCTTTGGTGTATGCTTTTCTTTTAGCTCTGGTTCAAAGAATCAGTTACAATGCTTAGATCAAATTGTAAATTCATGTGCAAGATAATTGGATCTAATAAGTAGTCTTAGAACCTAATTATGGATTTGTGAATTACAAAGTAACTTCACATAGATCATAGGTGTTCAGGATTAAATATACTTTGCATTTCAATTTTCTTTGACTCCTAGCCCATAGATAATGGCATTGATCTCAATCCTTATAAGCATTTCTTATGATTCTAGTCACCCAACTTGAGAACACTATTTTAAATAATATTTCGATCAAATTTTAATTTGTTGTGGTTGGTGTTGTTTCGTATTCTCAGCTTTAGGTGTGTAATTCTTTCAAGGAAATGCTAATTTATTGAATGATTTCATCTTCCTAGCCTTTGATGAGAATATATATGCTCAGCTATACAATGTATTTGTTAATTATTTAGAAGAGTCATATAATTTATATTGTGGGACTACCCTCCCAGGTTTTGCAGAGGTTGAAGTGTAGGAGATAAAGAAATTACTGCTACATCTCATTTGTTGGCCACTTATCTTGCAGGTATTTGAGAATTGAGTCTAGAAACCTCATAGGTAGCTTGTGAGATCTGACTGTTTCATTGAAAACAACCAACAAACCCCACAATCACTTTCTCCCTACAGAAAAACCCAACTGCTGCCCTTGCAACTTAATCTTTGCATTGCAGGGTCAACCCAACATTGTTGTAAGTATTATAATGAAAAATCTACATCAAATCTAAATTTTAATGACATAATATCAAAACTATCACTATTAAATACTTAGATATGAAGTGCAATTACTCAATAGGAACACAACTATTTATACCATCAATATAACCTTTAAGCATAATCCAGTAGCTATTTACATAAAGTATATATTATATTTACATATCTAAAACATTACTAAACATATCTAAAATTTCATTATTCAATAACCATATATAAAGTTTACATTATTGTGGTAACTATAGATTCATTTGCATTAAATCTACTTGACATATCTAAACTATTACTATTCATATCTAAACTAGCATCACTCAATATTTCTATACAATGTTTACATCATTGTTGTGAGCATCAAAGAAGATATTTGCATCAAATATAAATCTAAACTAGCTTATCTAAATATATTAGTACTCTTATATAAGTAGTCATCACTCAACATCCATATGTATTTTTTACATGACTAATGTACAAGCATCATCATCGTTGTTTGAATGGAATTTAGAAATCTAAACAAGCAATTCTCAATAATTTAAATGTTGTTTATAAATCATTGTTCAAAGTATTGTAGTATAAATTTATACCAAACCTATAGGATATTTCCAAAATATCAATGCCTATGTCTAAAGTCTCATTACCCAATACTCATATTTTTTTCACATAATTGATGTATCATAGAAGAAAAATTGGTGTATCAAAGCAACAATATACACACCATCTATATCTATATGTCATTATTTAAACTATGATTACTTAATACTCATGATGAAATATTGAAGATCCAAAAATTAGCTATGATATACTAAAAAATAGTGGAGGAAACAAATCAAACCTTTGAACGACCATTTGGCATATCCCTTAGGAGGCAACTTGATGGACGTTTCCTACATTTGACTAAAGACGCATCTAGATTGTCTAAAATATAGTCAATTGAAACATCTGCTTCACATCAAGCACCTCAGATGTGAAACTATGAGAACCTAAATTCATTATATCCCAACAAACATGATACTCATGCATAGGGACAAAAGATCATATGTAGGGACAGAAGATCATCAAGCAGGTAAACACACATAGGAGTGAAGATCATCAAGCAAGTAAAAAACAATATCATCAAATGAAGGATTGAATCCTATTGTTAAAGCAACACTTACCAATTGAGGAAGCACAAAACGAGCAACTAAAAAGAAAAAATGAATGAACAAACCAAGCTTAACAAATATTACTCACTAACTACATAGTGCATATCCAATATCAACGAAAGCAATGAAAAGACAAGTAGTAATTGCGATTGCACTTGTTCACTCAAGTGATGGGTTGGATAGCCAAGGAAATCAAATCTTTCTGATGAAGTAAGATCTTCCAAATAAAATCACATTTTACCTCAAATCATGTATTATTTTTAATTAAATAATCCCTGATCATTTAGACTATTTACAAAGGTGATTGCAAGTAGATTCATACAAGCTATATGCATCATCAAATAGATTTTTTTTAACAAATTAATTAGAGATTTGTTATCACAGAACAACTAACTAACACCATTCACTATTGCCTACCTCACTATCCATCATAAATTCTTCAATAATTGCTATGCTACTAATATTGTAAAATAATGATTTAAATGATCATAAAAAATTGAAAGTTGTTTATTGCAGGAAAATGGTTGTATATTGATGAATGAAGATTGTATAGTGGCATGAGACAAATTTCAAGTGAAACTTCCAACTATAGGGTTAGTGCGGGATCATGGGGATCCAAACTAGGCCTCTAAGTGGCAATGAAAATTCAAAAGATCAGAGTTAGGCAACTTGAAATAAAAATTTGAATAGATTGTTAACATAATTTGAAAAATATGTAAGAACAAAAGTTGTAGCAAATTGAATTTAGTTTCTAGGCTACTAGTTCTCTTTTGGAAAAAAGTAAATCTACTTTGCGAAAATTTGAAATTTCAATGCAGTGGTACTAAATTTTCAGGAAAAAGATAAGAAGCAGGTGTATGTTTGACCACCCTAAGTACAAGAAAAGAATAATATTTTTTTTTGAATCTTTAAATATAAGTAGAGGACACATGCTCAAATGTGCCAGATTTATTTTTGTAATTTTTTTCCATGTAAATAATTAGTTATAATTTTTTTATTAGAAAATTTTAGAATTATTAAAACGTTTGTGTTTGACCACCATAACTTGGTCAAAATTTTATGAAATTCAATTTTTTTATCCTATCGTATGCGAAGCATAGAATGTGACACATCTTGTAGGTTCAAAAAACGTTTAGTTTGAAAGTTATAGAAGTTTTTCAATCAGCCTATCAATCAGGACTTTAGTTGTAATGTATGTAGAAAATCAATAATAATTATTTATTAAATTCAAAATAAGGCATAACTTATAT
Source organism: Sequoia sempervirens (assembly GCA_007258455.2). Lineage (NCBI taxonomy): Eukaryota > Viridiplantae > Streptophyta > Pinopsida > Cupressales > Cupressaceae > Sequoia > Sequoia sempervirens. The sequence continues at coordinate 403,674,559 of VDFB02353493.1, read as the reverse complement.
TAGTGGAAAGATGAATTTTTTTTCTATAAACCCTTTTTGTTTCATGAAATTCGGATAAAAAAAGTTGTCAACCACAAAGGAAAACTTCGAAAAACTAAGAAAATTTTCGAAACACATTTTTGGGGTTAACTTTCCAGGTTAGGCAATCCCGAAGCAAATCCTAAGCTAAATCTTGAGCCTAATGATTTTGTTAGAAAAAAAGATATCTGTTCAAAATGGATATCCGTTACTTGTAGTATTTATAATACATAATATTTAATATTATGTATTATATAATATGTATTATATATTATATATTATATTATACATTATTATATTATATATTATTATATTATATATTATGTATTATATATTATTATACAATTATTATATATTATATTATATACTATATACTATATACAATTATATATTATATTATATACTATATACTACATATATTTTCTATAGTATATTATATATTATATTATATATAGTATATAGTATATATATATATTAAATAGTATATATTATATTAATATTATGTAATATATATTATATATATGGGTAAACCCACAAAACTGGTTTATAATTTCAATGAGGAAGGAAAATTGCAAAAAATGCCCCCATGGATAAAATTTTGGTTTTTGGGGGTTCAAACAAACTTTTGGTTCAAGCGAACCTAAAGGGGGTTCGCTCAAGCCCCCCTCTAAGTGAACCTATTAAATGTTGGGTCCCACCATATTCCACATTTCCCGGAATGAAAAACAAAGGAAAAATTTCTGGAAAGGGGGTTCGAGTGAACCTCCAAGGGGGGTTCACTCAAACCTAGGTTCATTCAAACCCCCCCTTTGCCCCCTTCTCCCCCTATGGAACCAAAAATCTCTAGAATTTTTCCCTTCGAAGCTCAAGTTGAGGATGAAAATGGAGGAGACTTCATAGACACAACTAGATGATGGTAGTCCTCAAAACGAGCTATCTAATAAATATAATTTTAATATGTTTTGGTTTTACTATGTATTTGTTTTTTTAGTTTGATTAAACATAAGTTTTTCATTGAAAATCAAGCTCTCTATTCTGCACACATGGAAAAATAGTAGATTATCAAAATAAAATTCTAAAAATTATGCAGGCTAGGTATTGATGTACTTTTTGTTTTGAATTTTGATACATACAAAAAAATTATGTTGTATACAGTTCGCCTATGTCTAAATTGTAATTGGTTTGACTTCAAAACTTGATTAAGGAAAAAATATTCAATAAAAGACTATGAAACCAAATGAAAGGGCTAGATATCATAGTTAGAAATCTAAATTCAAAAAAAAAAGAATTTTATCCTTCATGGAAAAAAAGTTATGTTGTATACGGTAAGCATCACTCCTTAAAAATGGTGTTTATTGAAAAAAATTAGTTTTCGAAGGAGATGGAAAAATAAGTGCAACCTGATTCCAAATTTTTTGAAAAAAATATATTTAGAATCTATAAAAAAAAATTCATGAATCACTAGCTTGCATTATCTTCAAATTCCTCATGGTTTAGCCGCTATAGGTGCCTGAAAGTGAAGATTTAGTTAGAAAAAATTAGTTCAATG
>VDFB02353493.1:403660585-403672229 GCA_007258455.2 Sequoia sempervirens | reverse complement strand
AGAGAGAGAGAGAGAGAGACGTGAGACAGAGAGAGGGAGGGAGAGAGACATAGAGAGAGGGAGAGAGGTAGAGACCTGAGAGAGAGGGAGAGAGAGAGTTGAGAGGAAGAGTGTTTTCTTGTGTTGGGACCCTCTAGAATAAGAAGTGATGCAACCCTCAAACAAAACTATTACAACTCAATTCAACATTCATGCCATTAAAACCTTCAAGCTTAATAACATGCCATTGGATCCTTCACGTAAAAGGTATACAATCATTATGAATAAGAATCATTATCTTTCAACCATGATACATAAACAAGAACATTATGTACACAATAGGGATTTGATGCAACCTTCAAAGAAAATCCTTACAAGACAACAAGATACATGTTCATTAGATTGTTCATGTGAAATCTATATAATAATCATGATCAACAAATAAGACATCACTAAACCATGATGCATGAAAAAACACTATATATGCACACTATATATGAAAAAACACTAAATTAATAGATTATTTAATATTTATTACTAAATTTTTGTCTCATAATTATACTATTATATTCATAAATTCAACACTAAAAATATCCATCAAACCAAATTCTTTATAAAAAATTCATCCAACAAAATTCTTTATAAAATATCCATCCAAGGTCAAATTCTTTATAAAAATAAGATCATTGTAAGTGTGAACTACAAAATTCAATAAAATTCAACAAGATCATTGTCTTAATAAAGTTTTGTGGCTCTTTGTTGCATCTCTTCATTTCTTTGTTTTTTCCTTTTCAGAATGGGATTGTCTCCTCTCCTCTAGCCATTGTTGATGCTCATCTAACTCCAAATCAACAGACCTAACAACATCAACACCATTTTGCATTGTAGATGCAAAATGCCTTAAATATGATGGAATACATTCTTCATTCTAAATAGTGTTAACTTGATCCTAAATGGTTCTAACATTCACATAGATTTTTTCTTGAAAGCGAGCACCATCGGATACAGGTGGTGGAGGTGGGTGGTTATGAGGTGGAGTGGGTGGAGGTGGAGGGAATGGATCCATGATTTAGATATAAGTGGACTTGCATTAAATTTGTAATTTCAAAGTGTAAGATACATGTTTAAAAATCCCCTTAAACCATTCAATATAAATGACTTAATTGGATACAAATGAAAAAATGTTTAAAGCTCATTTATGTCTAAGGCATGTAAATGAAAAATAAATTATTGTTAAAATGATGTAAAATCTCATTAAATTTTTACCTCGCTGCAATTTGGAAGTGTTAAGCTCCAAATTGCCAATACTTAGTGAATCTAGATACATAGTCAGTAATGGTTAAACAAAACTTGTCCCAACAACCATAGGAAAATGAGAAAAGTTAATGGGTAATAATTGATGGGCTATGTAGGAGGCTATAATACAATATGATACAATATGATAGCCTCTTGCATAACCCATCAATCATTATCCATTAACTTCGTCCATTTCCCTATGCCTGCTAGGCCAAGTTTTGTTTGGCTAGTACTAACTGTGGATCCAGATTCACTAAGTATTGTCAATTTAGAACACAATACTTCCAACAAGGGTCCTTTATATTTTGAGAGTTGAGGAGAGTCAGAAGAATTAATTTTTTTTAAAACAAATTGTTTAGCAAAGAAATACTAAATTAAGAATGAACAACAAAGTAATAATTTAAGAAACATGAGAATAAGTGATAAAGAAGTAGGAAAAATAGACAAGAATGTAAAACAGTTTAAATAAATGAAGAAAGGGGGTAATGAAGGTTCAATTTTATGATTGTTTTCTAGTATTGAAGGTTCATTTTTTTTCCACTAATGAGGGTTTCAAATTTTTTTTTAGGCTTAGATTAAAATGAAAAAATTCAACAAAACTACAAAGAATGCAAAAAAAAATTCCTATATTAATCACTAATTAGCAAAAAAATAGAAAAAATGCAAAGAAAAGGATTCAAACACATACCTGGATCATGCCAGAGGTCGTTACACACGAAGGAGGTCATTGTTCAACTAAGATCATTGTGAAAATGAGGTAGGGTTCGAGTTTTAATATCCTCAACAAAATGGATATCCATTTGTAATGGATATTTGTTATAAATGAATATTCGTTTCTTTCTATTATATTTCAATATGGTTTGAAGAAGCTTGAAATATAATGTAGTTGGTAATGGATGTCCATTTATAATGGATATCTGTTAGCAATAGATATCCGTTTTCCATGTATTTTGAATATGTAAGAAATGTATTATATATAAATATAACATAATATATTTAATATATACTATATTATATAATATTTATTATAGAATACATATTATATATTAAATATATTATAGTATATATTATATATAATATATACTATAATATATATAATTTATATTCTATATTTGAATATATATTAAATATATATCATATATTATATAATATATTTAATACATAGTCTCCCTTTGAAGTCTCCATCTCCCTCTCAAGTCTTTAATATATACATTTAATCATTACATATTAAAGAGAGGGAGAGAGAGAAAGACCTGAGACCTAGAGAGAGGGAGAGGAAGAGAGAGAGGGATAGAGAGAGAAATACTTGAAAGGGGGAGAGGGAGAGAGGGAGGGAGAGAGAGGGTGAGAGGGGGGAGAGAGAGAGGGAGAGTGGGAGAGAGAGAGGGGGAGAGAGAGGGAGAGAGGGAAATTAAGGAGAGAAGAGGAAAAGAGGTAGGAATGGGGGTGGGAAGTGGGAGAGAGAGAGTGGGGGAGAGAGAGAGGGAGAGAGAGGGAGGGAAAGAGGGATGGAAGTGGGAGAGAGGGAGGGAGAGGGAGAGGTAGGAGAGGAGGGAGAGTGGAGGGAAGCGAGGGGAGAGAGGGAGGAGAGATGGGAGAGAGAGGGAGAGAGGGAGATTGGGGAGAGAGAGGGAGAGAGGTATAGGGATAGTGGGAGAGGAGGGAATGAGGAGTGGGAGAGAGAGAGAGGGAGAGAGGGGCCGATTAGGAGGGAGAGGAGGGGAGAGTGGGAGGAGAGGGAGGGGTAGGAGTGGGATAGTGGGAGAGAGGGAGAGTGGGATAATATATATTATATAAATTTAATATATTATATATATTAATCTATATTATATAAATTTAATATATTAATATATATTAATATATATAATAATATATAATATGTATTATTATCTATGATATATTATTATATTATTATATATATTATATATTGTATATTAAAATATAATATTAATATATAATATATGTGGTAACGGAAAAAGTATCCCTTCTACTTTTCCCTTGCTTGTTTGGGCCCTCCTTGTGAACTAGGCTTAATGGTGCCTTGATTTAGTGTTGTAATGTGTTTGACACATTCACATTAGGTCCTGGGCCCTTGTGAACTGAAGAAGATGAATGGTACCTTGCTAAAGTGTTGTGAAGTGTTGTAACCCACTTTCACACTTTTCTAAGTTTTTATTAATGAACTATAACTAATAAACCTCTTTTTGACAATAATCCTACCATATTTGATGGGTTTTTAAGTGTTGTAACACATTTTCATAGTTTTCTAGGCTTATCATTAATAATTGGGCTTCTTTATGCTTTAATTGGACCTATTTTGCATCCACAAGTGTCATTTAATGCATATTTTCAAGGATAATCCTGACACAAATCATTACCCAATCATAATTAAGGTGTTCCAGACTTGAATGGCCCATATTTAGTTATATGGGACTCATTCACCACCTTAGGTGAATGAGTCCCATCTAGATTTTTTGGTCTCAAACTTGGTTTCACACCTTTCTAAGAATTTTTAAAAATGGTCCCAAAATTTAGGCTTAGTGGGACTCATTCACCACCTTGGGTGAATGAGTCTCATGTGGGTCAAAATCAAAATTAATTCAAATTCTTGGTGGGATTTTATCCTCCTAGATCTGATGTCGGCTTGTAGTGTTGTAATTTTTGGAATTATTGCATAATTAAGTATAAATACAAGGTTCTTCCACTCATTTTAACCTTGAGCATTCAAGTATTCATCCTTATAGAAAGTTTGAGTTCACAAGAGCATTCAAGGGAAGATTATCAAGCATTTTAGAGCAACATTCGAGCATCAATCATCATGTCAAATATTTCATGCATCATGTTTGTTTTCAAGCTAACAATTGTGATGTAGGGTTTTATGATTCAAGCAAGCATCAATTTAAGATCTATCACCTTCAAGCAAGAGTCAAGGTATACATCCATTGGAGCCATCTCACAAATGTTTGTAGCCTCTTATTGCTAGGGTTTGGTGAGTTGCAACATTATATTTTGTTCATTCATCATTCTCCATTACTATTTCATTCTATTTCAAGGTTTGATTACCAAAATAGGGTTTGACCATGGCAAACCCCTATCCACTAACTCAAAAACATTTCCCCTCTCCTTTGCGTGTGATTTGCAGGTCTAGGTTGTATATTTCTTAAGGAGAAAGATTGGAGAAAAGTTGTCAAAACATTCAAAGTTGTCAAAGTTATCATCAAGCCTTGGAGAACCTTGGAGAAGACCTATAGGTTGCAAATCAGGGTTTCAGATTCAGAAATCAATCAGGTAGGACAAAGCAGAAAGAGAAGAGCATGATCAAACTTTGAAGCTTCAAAAAACCCTAACTTGACCGATTCACTACTTCTGGTGAATGAATCCTAGTTTTAGTCAAAATTTAGATTTTTGAAAATTTGGATACCCATTTGACAAATTCCTGTTCTTGCACAGAAACCCAGATTTTGGACTAATTCACCCAGCTTGGCGAATGAGTCCCACTCAACATTAAAGTTAGATTTTCTATTTCTCGAGACCTCCATCCAACCATCTTTAGATTCCCAGGTGCACACATTTCATTTTGTATCTTTTTGTTATGTTTCATTTACATTTCTAGGTCATTTTGTTGGTCATTGCATTGAACTAGGGTTTAGACATTACATCTTACATTTCATTTTTCTTTCCAAGTTCTTACTTGGTGGTGAACCCCTTATTAGTTTGCATTCAACCCCTAGGCCAACCCTATTGCAAGATCTCTTTCCTTTGCATTGAGATCTCTAGGGTTACCCTTGAATATAGTAGGTGGAAAGTGGGTATGCTCTATGTTCTAAGTCATATGATAGCATTCAAACCCCATTTTTCATATACCACAATATATTATATATATATATATATATCATAACAAATAATAATTCTTAAAACTAAAGTAAATGGATAACTGTTATAAATTATGGATATCCATTTTCTTTGTTATAGGTTATAAAGACAAACTTGTAGGAGAAACAATAGATATTAATACATATTATATATGTTATATATTAATATAATAATATTAATATATAATATATATTAATATAATAGTAATATATATAATAATATTAATATATAATATATATTAATATATATAATAATAGTAATATATAATATATATTAATATATATTATATATTATTATAATATATAAATATATATAATAAATTAATATAGTATATTAATATATAATAAAAAATATATTATAATATAATAATTATTAATACTAAAGTAAACATATATCTATTTCCTTTGTTATAGGATTGTAAAGGTAGACTTGCATGAGTAGTGACAGGCATGTCAAGTGGAAGACATAACAAATATCCGTTTAGTAAGTTATATAAAAAACAAAAAAGGGACCATTTTGAGTATTTCAACAGTCCCTACATTCTTTCTATCATGAAATTCTCATGCTTTCTGTCTGTATTAGGCAAAATTCTGCTTTTAAAAAATTCTCTTACACTTTATTTACAATTACAATCATTTTTGTGTGTTTTTTTGTTTGTGCAATGGGGAGCAGTAGTCGCCATAAGAGAAAATGTAAAAGGAAACTAACAAAAGATCAAATTGAAGCATATAGAGCAAAAAATAGAGAAAGTCATAGGAATAGAAGACAAGGTATGAAAAATATTCAAATTGAAGCTTCTATTGCACTGTTAAATGTTAATTCAAGTGAAGCTGAAATAGAATTTGAAAATATTGAATGCCATATTGAAATTGAAAATGAAAATTTGAACAACATTGAGAATGAGAATGTTGTTGAAAATATTATTGAAAATAAAATTGTTATTGACAATGAAAATGTTGAAAATATTAAAAATAGTGAGAATGAAAATTTTAATAACATTGAACTTGAAAATGAAAATGTTGATAACATTGAAAATGTTGAAAATGAACCTTATGTACCACTAATTACACAATAACCCCTAAATGGTTGTTTGAAATAGATGAGAACATAATAAATAATCTTGAAGGAAAAATGTCACAATGAACGGTTTGTTTATGGGCTACCAAAATGTGCAATGAATACTTTTCCGATAAGAAATTAACCATGTTGAATCCTGTGGTTGTGTGGCTAATATGTGGTTGTCATTGATGTCAACACTATTAGCATTTGATGTATTGAAGGCTGTATATGCCAAAGATATTGAGAAAATTGTAAAAGAAAGTATTGTAGGTTCCTAGTGGAACTGTGAAGGTCATGAAGGTGTCTTGTTCTATACATTGATGATCAATTGTTGTGGACTAAAGGGTTTATTGTTGAGTGTATGTAGTCCATCCTCCAGAAAATTCAGAGGTTTGTGTGAAGATTTGTTCAAAATTATGAAGATCTGTGTTCTAATAGTGTTTTTGTGATCTCTGTTAGTGTTCTTGATTAAAGTTGGTATAATTATGGTAATTCTAGTTGCTACGGATGTTTCTCTGTTGTTTCTTGGTGTTCTTGGATGTTTATAGATCATTCCCTACTTTGTGGTACTTCCACATTGATCGATGTGCTCGTGCTCAAAGATTTTTCTTTGTATGTTCACTTTTTTCATGTTCTTGGCTGACATGATGGGTGTAACATGTAGTGGATCTTCAAGGTGAAATTAATTGAAGCTTTTTTGCGTTGGAGTTGTTAATTTGGGTCTCCACTATGTTGTGGCTGACCTTAGTGGTTTTGTATTGAACATTTATTTGTAAATTTGGGTCGACATTGAAAATATGTTTTACATATCTGGTCGACTAAGTTGTTGATGTAATCTCATGTTGTAGATATATAAGAGCGATTGTTTCATCAGTGTAAAGTATGCTTTGTGTGCTCCCATGTGTGTATGTGTGAATATAATTCGATTGCAGAGCAGAGTGTGAAGAAGACTAAGTGAAGTGTGGAGAAGTTTGAGAAAAGAATGAAGAAAGTTTTTCTATGCTTAACTAGAATTGTAATTAGGCTTGTGTAGAAGCTATTTTCTCACTTCACAATTTGGATGGTTTTAATCCAATTTTTTTGGATAGTGAATCCTCTTTTGTATTTGAGCAGTGAGCTCTAGGAAGTGTGCCTGAATGCATGTGCATTCCCATTATTTCTCATTATACTTTTAACAAGGTATAATATTATGGACTAACCTCCACCGTGGTTTTTCCCCTAATAGGGTTTCCACATAAAAAATATTGGTGTTCTCTGTGTTTTTGATGTATTGAATGTTTATGGTTTATTGTTTATTCACTAGATCTAAGATTGAGTTAAATAAAGTTTGAAAAGATTTAAGAATTCTCTAAAAAATGATTCACCACCCCTCTCAGTTGTTTGTCCTTGTTTTGCCAACAATTGGTATCAGAGCAGGTTCCTTTGAAGAAGTTTAAAAGCCTGAGATGATCCGAGATGACATCATACAAGAAGGATAGTCCTAGATTCGATGGAACAAATTACTCATTGTGAAAAGCTCAGATGGAGTGTCTTTTGAAGTGTATTGGTGAACCCTTATGAAAAATTACAAAGAATCAATATGTTATTCCTCATAATGGTCCCTCCACTGTAGATGAGATTAAAGAGGCTAAGAATAATGTCAGGGCTATGGAAGCTTTGTTGAGTTCTTTAACAAATTTATAAATGAAAAATGTGTGAGGTCTGAAGACAACTCATGAGATGTGGACAAAGTTGGAAACTTTGTATGAAGGAGATGTACATGTGAAGACGGCTAAAATACAGAGTTTGAAAGGAAAGTATGAAAATATGAAGATGGGTGAAGATGAAAACCTAAAAATCTGAAGATGGGTGAAGATGAAAATATATCTTCTTTTATGCAAAGAGTAAATGAAATAGTGATGGGTATTAGATGTGCTGGTGGTACCTTGGATGAGGAAGAAATTGTGGCTAAAGTGCTCAAATCATTACCTCTCTCCTACAAAGCTAAGGATCATGCTATTGAAGAAACCAAATCATTGACGAATGTGACAAGGGACACACTGATTGGTAAACTTGCTGCCTTTGAGTTGAGTGAATTTGGTGATTTTGTTCCTAAGACTGAAACTGCATTCAAGGCTACTGTATCTGGAAGAAACAAGCAAAGATATGATCTGGGAGAAAGTTCTAGAAATAAATTCAAGTATGAGGAAGAAATGAAACAAATTGAAGATGAAGAAAGAGAGGTAGAAGAGTTGGAAGCACTGATAGTGAAGAAGGAAGGTAGAGGAGAAGGTAAGTATAAAGGAAAGCTTCCTATAAAATATTTTTCTTGCAGTAAAATAGGTCATTTTGCATCAATGTGTCCTTAAAGAGTTCCTATATCTAAGCCTTACAAATCTAGATTTCAAAAGAAATGTCACTTTACTGAAGAAGGTGTGACTGATGATGAGTCTAATAAAGATAATGGAAATGAAGATGATTGGGTTTTCATTGCGATCAAGGAAAATAATCATGTGGCTACTGAATCTGCTAAAGTTGAGAAAGCTCTTGCAGCCCAAATTGAAGAAAAGGATGAGTGGGTCATTGACAGTGGATGTTCACATCATATGACTGGTGACAAAAACAAATTTGTAAGTCTAGAGAAGTATGACGGTGGGGTTGTAATATTTGGAGATAACAATGCTTGTGTGATTCGTGGCAGAGGATCTATTTGTCTTGGTGGTAAGCATAACACTGATGATGTTTTTTATGTGGAAGACTTGAAGCACAACCTATTGAGTGTTGGATAGATGGTAGACAAAGGTTATGACCTTCAGTTCGAAGGTGGATGATACATGATATATGGAAGCTCTGGAAATGTAATTGCCTCAGGTAAACATACAAAAGGTAATATTTTTCACCTGAATGTTGCTAGTGAAAGTTGTTTAACTGCTCAATTGATGAAATCTAGTTGTGGCATAGAAGGTTGTTGTATGCAACCTAAAATGGTCACCTAGAATTTAGGCCCCATTTATTTAATTTGTCAACATCAACTTTTTGAATCAATGATTGTCACATTTTCAAATCAAATTTCTTAATCAATTCATAACTATTTCAAAGGTTTCAATTTTCCCTAAGGTTTGAATGCTTCATTAATTTTATTTAATCAAAAGAAATAAAACCCTTTTAATAAATAAAATAATGTTATTTAATTGAAGTTAATATTACTTAAATAAAATGATGCTGTTAATTAGAATCTTTTTAATTAAATAATTTTTATTTTATTTTATTAATATTCATTTCTAAATTACATAATCTTATTTTATTTTATTAAAAGTGATATTATCATCTTAAATAAAATAAAATAAATGAAATATCCTCTCAAGAATATCCTGTGATGAAAAAAGGGAAACAAATCAGTTAAAAGGGAAATAAACTAAAAAAGAATTCCAATCAAGATTTGTTTCTATTTTTCTATTTATCCCACATTGCTTCTGAATTTTCCTTCAATTCCACTTTTGCCTATAAAATGAGCCCTCTCATTCTTATTTCAAAAAAAAAAAGAATCATGAATTTTTACATCAGACTTATACTACAAATTTTTCTTGAGTTTTATCATTTGAGATTACACACATTAGTTTGATTTTATAAACATCTTGGTTTTAGAGGCATATAGTTTAATATTACATTTTGGCTTAATCTTCATGGCTTGTTTGCAAAGTAATTCCATTTTATGGCATTGCATGTAGATCAGTTTTCATTTCAATAAATTAGTTTTGTTTGTGCGTTTTGGAGTCATTTAGATTAGTTTTCATTGTTGCATTGCAAGAACAGGATTCATGGAGATTGGCATTCTTGCTTCTCCTCTTTGAATCTCTCGTTTCGAGACTGTATTTGTAGGGGTAACTGGGTCAATCTGAGGGCCACAATATCAATCCCTGCTCTTCTCGGATAGAGAGCTGTGAATTGATTTGCAAGGACTCATTATTGAGTATCCTTGCATGCAATGATTCACAGAAGTATAACATATTTTCAGTTATACATTTTGGCGCCCACCGTGGTTTTTCATCATTTTTTTAAGAAATTTCGACTTTGATCTCTCAAACAGTGCATGCTAGTGCAAAACGGACCCCATAGATGTGCTCAGAAGGCCCAAAAACCCCTATTTTCATATAAAATATGATAGGGTTTGCTGAAAATTAATTTTTTAGTGTTTTGAAAAATTTCAAAACAATTGCCAGAAAAAATCCATACGGATCCGTACAGACACATCGATTAATGTACCATTTTGATTTCTGTGCTACCTCGATTTTCGTGCATGAAGGTTCAGCTAAATATTTTATTAATTTTTTCATCTTTAAATTAATAAAAAATTTGGTTTAAAGCCTAAATGAGCATATTTAGTAAAATGGTCATATCTTGAGCATATGGTCTCCGTTTTTCGAAAACGAGATATCGTCGGAAAGGTGCTTCCGACGCCGTTCCAGTGGTACTGGTATTTTTTTCTGATTTTGCCATTTTGATACCTTTTTCGCCTGTCAAAGCCAGAAGTTGTTGTTTTCACTCCGGAAGGCGTAACTTTTGCATCCTGGCTCTGTTTTTCGAAAACAAATAGGCGTTGGAAAGTTGGTTCTGCCCTCTTCTCAGATATCAAACCTATTTTTTTGCAAAAATTTTACCAGGTATCTGATTTATTTGTCAGAACTCAGCCTTTATCTTTTGAGTTATTTTCTTGGGAAACGTGCAATCAGGAGTTTTTTTTAGATCCAAGAGGAATTTTTTTTTTTAATTTAGATTAGATTTTTAATTTTATTAATTTAGATTAGTTTTGTTTTAAATTTTTAGTTTAGTATTAGCTTAATTTAGTTTAATTTTAGTTTTGTTAACTAATTCTTTTTAGATTAAATTTTGACTAGATTAAATTAGATTTTTAATTAATCTCTTTTTTTTTGATAGATTCCAACTTTTGTTCTTCTGGTTCTTCTGAATTCTTTTTTCACAGCATAATAGTTTCTATAAGACGCCAGTCAGAGAACTTGAAACACACTAATGGTTTGATTCGGGGCCAGTGACAAAGACTTGAAAACAAACACTTAAACGCGTGACAAAGACTTGAAAACAAACACTTACGCTTGTCAAAGATCTTGTTAAAAACATTGTGTTTGTTTTCCACATAGTCCTAATTAGAGCCGTTCATTGGGAGTTTTGATAGTGAGTAGGGAATTTGGCTCTTTGTTACATGGAGGTGATGACCATGGACAAATCTAGGCTCCTGATGATCTTACTAATATGACGAACTCTTAGGGAGTGGAGCAAGGTAGTGAATCTTTAGCACTTTCACTCGTCAGGGGATTATGCTCTTCTTTCATTGAGAGAATCAGAAACCCAAAAGCGTGTGGATTTGGTGAAGTGAAACTAGCTCGGTGATTAAGGTTGTTTAGCGTGTTTGGGTAAAGAGACGGGTTAGAGAAGTATGCTC
>VDFB02353493.1:403643998-403660485 GCA_007258455.2 Sequoia sempervirens | reverse complement strand
AATAAGAGTTCTGATGGTGAAAACCACTATGTGGCGGTGTCAGAACCAAAAAAAGTAAAAATAAAAGACGTATCCAAAGGTGAAAACCTCCCAGAGGCACCTATGGATGAGGTACTTGATAGTCTCCCAAGCTATTTCTAGGACAAATCATCAGTATTGGTTGAACCTACAGAAGCTGTTAATTTGGGCACAGAGGAAGTTCCAAAAATTGTACACTTGGCTAAATCTTTATCACCTGAAGAAAAGAAAGCCTATACTGAGTTCCTCCAAAAGAAGGAAATTAACTTTGCATGGACATACTCAAACATGCCAGGGTTGGACACTAATCTCATTATGCATCATTTTTCCATAGCTCTAGGTGTGAAACCAGTCAAACAGAAGTTGAGAAAAATGCACCCTCATATAGCTCTTTTAGTGAAAGCTGAATTAGAAGAGCTCCTTGGTGCAGGATTCATTAGAGCCATAGACTATGCTGACTGGATTTCCAACATTCTACCTATTTCTAAACATGATAAAACCATTCAATTCGGTACTGCATTTTGTAGAGATCACCGCATATTCAAAGGATGATTTTCCACTTCCAACATATAGATAGTGACATGACAAATGATATGAGACGCTCCTTTTGATGGATGGCTTTTCTGGCACCAGATCAAGAGCCCCAGGATCAAGAAAAGATCGTGATTCACATGTGCCTGGGGTACTTATTGTTGGAATGTCATGCCCTTTGGATTGAAAAATGCAGGAGCTAACCAAAGAGCTATGACAACCATCATCCATGACACGATGCATAAGAATATGGAAGATTATGTGGATGAAACCCTGGCTAAGTCTAAGAGAAGAGGAACACATTTGGCTGATTTAGAAGTGATTCTAGATCGCATGGAACAATTTCAACTAAGATTAAACCCAAAAAAGTGTGCATTTGGTGTTACTTCTGGCAAATTATTGGGATTCATCATTTCAGCTAAAGGAATAGAAGTGGACCCTGAAAAGGTTCAAGCCATTATAAACATGCCACCTCCCAAAAATTTCAGCCAAATGAGGAGTCTTCAAGGGCACCTTCAATCCATAAGGAGGTTTATTTCACAATTGGTAGATAGAGCACAACCTTTCAACAAAAAATTGCATAAAGGTGTTCAATGTGTCTGGAATGAGGATTGCCAAAAGAGCATGGATCAAATTAAAGAATACTTGGAAAATCCTCCCATTTTAATGCCTCCCATTCCAGGAAAACCTCTCATTTTATATGTCTCAGCTACTAAATCTTCACTGGGGGCATTGTTGGCTCAATTAGATGAACAAGGGAAAGAAAGGGCCATATATTATATTAGTCACACTCTTGTTTCTTATGAGGTTAATTATACTAGTATTGAAAAGCTTGCCTCGCAGTAGTGTTTGCTTCTCAAAAATTGCGGCACTATATGCTCGCGCACACCATACACCTCATATCCAAAATTGATCCTCTCAAATACTTCTGCTCTAAGAAAGCCGCCTCACTGCAGACGGCTAAATGGATGATGATTCTTCGAATTTGACATAGAGTATATTGAGAAAGCAATCAAAGGCCAAGCTATTGCAGATCAACCGCTAATTTCCCTATTCAAGATAATATGCCCATTCAAGTCCTTCCAGATGAGCATCTTATGTACATGACCGAAAAGATCCTCGGAAACTACATTCTTTTGATGGTTCCTACATGCAAAATGGTTCTAGAGCTGGTGTGTTGTTTGTTTCTCCTCATGGGTATACTATTCCTAAATCTTACAAGTTACTCTTTCCATGCACAAACAACATAGCTGAGTATGAGGCTTTGACAAATGGATTAAAAATGGCCATAGAGTGGAATATCACAGAACTACATATCTATGGGGATTCTCAGCTAATCATCAACCAAGTCAATGAACAATACCAAACAAAAGATAACAAGTTGGTACCTTACAAAAAAATGGTTGATTCATTAAGACGGTATTTTACTTTTGTCACCTTTCAGCAAATCCCTAGGGCTGAGAACAAAGCAGCTGATGCTATGGCCACCCTTGCTTCACTTCTTCAGTTAGAGGAACATGAGTCTAGATATGAATTCCTGGTGGAAGATCTACGGTATCCCATATTTGACTCACTCAAAATCCATGTCATTTGTACCCTTGTCAATCATGAATCCTCCCACTATGGTGCTATTTACTCATATCTTTGTGATGGCATCATCCCCGATACATTTAACCGATCTGAAAGAAGAAACCTTATCCGCAATGCCTCTCACCATTCCCTCATCTTTGGTGATTTGTATAGGAGGGGTCTAGATGGAACACTTCTTAGGTGCTTAGAAAAAGAGGAATCCAATCAAGCGCTAGTTGACATCCATGAGGGCATATGTGGAGGACATTCTAATGGTCTTTCCATGGCTAGAAGGTTGCTTAGGGAAGGGTACTATTGGCCTACGATGCAGATAGATGCAGTAGCATTTGCTAAGTCTTGTGAAAAATGTCAGAAACATGGACACCTGATACGTGCTCCAGGTAGGGAGCTAATTCCTTATATATCTCACTGGCCATTTCAGCGATGGGCCTTTGACCTTATTGGGCAGATTCATCCCAACTCATCAGGTGGGCATAAGTTCATTATCACTGCTACTGAATACTTCACAAAATGGGTAGAGGCTGTTCCACTTTCTATTGCCTCAGGCAAGACAGTGTCTTTATTTATTTTAAACCATATCATCTGTCGATATGGAGTGCCATCTGAGATCATCACTAACAATGGAGGTCATTTCAAGAACAAGGACCTTAAAGAACTCTGCCAAAGATTCAAGATAAAGCAACATTGGTCCTCCATTTACTTCCCACAAGGAAATGGTCAGGCAGAGGCTTCAAACAAAACCATTCTCAAGATTTTGCATAGAACAGTTCATAAGAATGGTAGAGACTGGCACCTACAGATAAATCCGGCCCTGTGGGCCTATAGAACGAGTATTTGTACTCCAACTGGGGCTACTCCTTTTGCCCTCACATACGGCGCTGAAGCAGTGTTACCTTTAGAGGTTGAGATTCCATCACTTCGGGTCTCTCTCAAAGGTCTAGTTACAGATGAAGACTATCGCGCCATGAGATTGCAAGAATTGGAACTTCTTGATGAGAAGTGTAAATCATCATTTGACCATATGAGGGTCTATCAAAAGCAGACGTCCAAAGCCTTCAACAAAAAGGTTCGCCCTAGAGAATTCCAAGTAGGAGATCTTGTCCTGCGAGAGAATCCTAAGAACCAATAGAATCGAGAACAGAAGGGAAAATTCAAACCTAATTGGCTTGGACCTTACATCATCACAACAGCTTTTGGCACAGGTGCCTATCTACTATCTACTGAAGAGAGGGAGCAACTCCTTGAGCCTATCAATGTTTTGCACCTGAAGAAGTTCTATCCTTGATGCCCGTTCTGTCTAGGGGCATCCTTTGTATATAATTATGACCCTGAAAAAAATTCCAAAAAAATTGATATATGGTACTGAAAAAATTACAAAAAAAAATTGATATATTGTCAAAAAATCCAAAAAAATTCAAATATGATGCTGAAAAAATACACAAAAAAATGAAAAATACAAAAAATTCAAAAAAAAAAATAAAAATTCAAAAAAATTCAAAAAATTCAAAAAAAATAAAAAATAAAATAAAAAATAAAAATATATATATATATAAAAAGTCCTAAAAAAAAAAATCTTCAAGTAGTGAAACTGGAACAAAGCGCTACTTGAGGCCTTTTGCATCCCTATTTTTAGCATGCATGGACACTTAGCCTTTTCTCCATCATGCCTTGTCCTTATTGCCTTGGTTTGGAATTGGTCTTTGTCTTTGTCTAGGGGCATCATTGTGTTAGCTTTGGTCTCTTGGATATGCTTGTCTTTAGGACACCTCGCAAACGGTGTTTTTCAACACTAACCCAACTGTGTTTTTCAACACAACCCCTGACATTGTGTGTTTTTCAACACTTATTAATTTGGTCTTATCCAGTTCGGTCATGTGATCCTACCTACTTGCAAGCATTCGATCCTTATCCTCGGAACTCAGTATTAGTTTACACACTAAAATTTTTTTAATTGCAACACTTAATGCTTGAGATATGCCATGATTTTTTCTTTGTGTGCTGACTGATATTGATTTTCGTTGAGTGTCCTTGTCTAATAAGTCTCTTCGTGATGCATAGCTAGAGGACTTGGGGCATGGGGCATGTTTTTATTTGCTTTCTGCTTGTGGGTGTTGTCTTGAACCTCTTCAATGTCTCTTGTTGTCTCCTTGATACACTTAAGAGATTTATGGCATCATCCTTGAATGTTTTTGCACAACCATTCTCATGGTAATCTTGGCATTTATGTCTTGATGCGAGCGTGGTTTTGCTACATTAAATTGGGTAAGCTAACATTGTAGTCATCTTGACCTTCATGTCTTTGATGCTCATGTTAGAATCTTTCCACATTCCAAGCTGATATAAATCACATTCATATCTTCATAGTTTGCGTTTGTGACTAGTGATGATTGTGTGATTGTCCGATGTCCGGTAATAATGGCCCAATGATGAAAATAAGTTCTCTTACATTCTCTAATGAATGATGAACACACAAAAACCTATGTTACCCTATTGCAAGTACACCTTTGCATTTTCATGTAGCTTGCATTATTTAGACTTCATGTTAATTTGCACTTTTAGGCTGTATTATGGGTTTGAGAGGGTTTCCTTCATCTTTCTTGTGGATTTTTCATCAACTGTGATCACGTTCTTCATTTCCTTATCTTCTTTCGTGATCTCAATCGAAATTCATTGATTTTGATGCATCCTCTTTATTGAGGCAGATTCTCTTCCTTCTCTCCATTTCTTTCCATTTCTTCCAATTTCTATCTTCCATTCGATTTCACCCCACTTCTTTCTTCTAATTCAACCTTAGGGCATAATTTTCTTTGCTGATCTACACGGGTTCTGTGGATTCTTATATTTTTCATCTTACATCAAGAACCTTATCTTTTGTTTGATTTGATCAAATTTTTCAATTTATTATTTCTCCTCTATCTCATTTCGATTTCGATCACGAGGGGGCAGTACCTATCAAACTTCAATCCTTGATTCAACTTTTTCAATTTATCAATTGCTTCTCTTGGGGAAACCTTGCTTGAGATTCTTATCTCTCACTTTGGATGTGATCCCGAATCGACCTCATGTTCAAAGGCCTTTTGTTTATATTTGTCCAGATGTGATCCCGAGTTAACCTCACATCTGAGTTTTGTGATCCCAAATCGATCTCACATTGCAACTTCATTCTTTGACTACATGTGATCCCGAGTCGACCTCACGTTAGTCAAAGAGGGGCAAATGTATGCAACCTAAAATGGTCACCTAGACTTTAGGCCCCATTTGTTTAATTTGTCAACATCAACTTTCTGAATCAATGATTGTTGCATTTTCAAATCAAATTTCTTAATCAATTCATAACTATTTCAAAGGTTTCAATTTTCCCTAAGGTTTGAATGCTTCATTAATTTTATTTAATCAAAAGAAATAAAACCCTTTTAATAAATAAAATAATGTTATTTAATTGAAGTTAATATTACTTAAATAAAATGATGCTATTTAATTAAATCTATTTTTAATTAAATAATTTTAATTTATTTTATTAAAAGAAATATTATCATCTTAAATAAAATAAAATAAATGAAATATCCTCTCAAGAATATCCTATGATGAAAGGAAACAAATCAGTTAAAAGGGAAATAAACTAAAAAAGAATTCCAATCAAGATTTGTTTCTATTTTTCTATTTATCCCACATTGCTTCTGAATTTGCCTTCAATTCCACTTTTGCCTATAAAATGAGCCCTCTCATTCTCATTTCAAAAAAATCATGAATTTTTACATCGGACTTATGCTACAAATTTTCTTGAATTTTATCATTTGAGATTACACATTAGTTTGATTTTATAAGCATCTTAGTTTTAGAGCATATAGTTTAATATTACATTTTAGCTTAATCTTCATAGTAGATTAATTTGCAAAGTAATTCATTTATGGCATTGCATGTAGATCAATTTTATTTCAATAAATTAGTTTTGTTTATTGCATTTTACAGTCATTTAGATTAGTTTTCATTGTTGCATTGCAAGAACAGGATTCATGGAGATTGGCATTCTTGCTTCTCCTCTTTGAATCTCTTGTTTCGAGACTGTATTTGTAGGGGTAACTGGGTCAATCTGAGGGCTACAATATCAATCCCTGCTCTTCTTGGATAGAGAGCTGTGAATTGATTTGCAATGACTCACTATTGAGTATCCTTGCATGCAAGGATTCATAGAAGTATAACATATTTTCAGTTATACAGTTGTGTCATGTGAATTTTGATAACATTGTCAAGATAAGTTCCATTTAAGCAGTAAGAGATCTACCTAAGCTAGTGAAGCTTGCTAGCACAATTTGCAAAGAGTGTCAGATGGGAAAACATACTAGAGTTTATTTTTGGAGAAAACATCATTCAAATGGATTGATAGAGATGGTACATACTGATCTATGTGGTCCTTCCAGAGT
The DNA here is from genome assembly GCA_007258455.2 of Sequoia sempervirens. Taxonomy (NCBI): domain Eukaryota; kingdom Viridiplantae; phylum Streptophyta; class Pinopsida; order Cupressales; family Cupressaceae; genus Sequoia; species Sequoia sempervirens. The sequence goes on along the minus strand of VDFB02353493.1, from coordinate 403,653,925 downwards.
CATAAGTCTCCATGGTGAAAGGTACTTTATGTTAATTATTGATGACTATTCTAGAATGATATGGGTTGCTTTCTTAAGAGAAAAATGTGAATCATTAGAAAAGTTCAAAAGCTTCAAAGCTATGGCAGAAAATGAGAAAGGTCTAAAAATCAAATGCCTAAGGTCAAACAGAGGTGGTGAGTTCACCTCCAAGGAGTTTAACTCTTTCTGTGAAGAGCATGGAATTAGAAGACAATTATCTACTCCTCGAACCCCTCAACAAAATGGTGTTGCTGAGAGAAAGAGAAAAATAATTCTGGATGCTACTGGAACAATGATGATTGAAGGAAATGTGCCTCACATCTATTGGAGTGAAGCAGTAAGCACTGTTATGTATACTTTGAATCAGGTAAATGTAAATGGTAATTCTGTTAAGACTCCTTTTGAATTATGGTTTGGCTATAAGCCTACTGTTAAATATTTCAAGATCTTTGAAAGCAAATTCTACATCAAGAGAGATGATGATATAGGCTTGCATGTTTGATGCGAGAAGCGATGAAGGAATCTTTCTAGGTTACTTTATTAAAAGCAAGGCATATTGGTGCTATAACAGAAGACTAAGGAAAATGGTTGAGAGTACAAATGTTAGAGTTGATGAGGATTCTACTATATCATCCAAATATTGTGGATATGATTTAGATGAAGACAATACAAACAAAGGAAAGAATGTTTAGACACAAAATCAACTTCAAATTGTGCCATATGTTCCAGTAAGACAAATTCAATTTGTTTTGGTAAATCAAGATAGTCAGGAAGCAGAGACAAGTGCAAGTGCATAAGAAAGAACAAAAGAATCAAAATTTTGAGAAAATCCTAAAACTATGAGGTATGTAAAGCTAAATCATTCTAAAAATAAAACTATAGGAGATAAGAATAAAGGTGTGTAAACTAGAAGTAAGATTGTAGAAGAGTATTACCTGATATCCAAGATTGAACCTAAAGATTTCAGTGAAGCTTGAAATGATGAACATTGGATGGAAGCTATGAAGGAAGAACTGATACAGATTGAAAAGAATGATACATGGATACTAGTTCCCAGACCAAAAGATAAAAATGTAATTGGTACTAAATGGGTCTTTCAGAATAAGCTGAATGAACAAGGTGAAGTGGTTCGAAATAAAGCAAGATTGGTATGTAAAGGGTATTCACAAATGGAAGGTATTAATTTTGAAGAAACCTTTTCCTTGTTGCTAGAATTGAAGATGTAAGGTTATTTCTTGCTTATGCTACATACAAAAACTATAAAGTCTATCAAATGGATGTGAAGTTAGCCTTTCTAAATGGTGAGCTAGAAGAAGTATATATTGAAAATCCTGATGGATTTCAACTGACTGATAAGGAAGACATGGTTTTCTAATTGAAGAAAGCTTTGTATGGACTCAAGCAAGCCCCTAGAGCTTGGTATGATAGATTAGATAAATGCTTACTGAAGCTTGGATTCAATAAAGGCACTACTGACAACAACTTATACTTCAAATTGGATCATGATAAAGAATTAATTATTGAAGTCTTTGTAGATGACATTATTTTTGGAGGAGATGATAATCTATGTATGAGATTTGTTGATGAAATGAAGAGTGAATTTGAGATGAGTATGATTGGAGAAATGAAGTTCTTTCTGGGATTACAAGTTACTCAGTTAGACAAGGGGATCTTCATATCTCAGTCCAAATATGTGAGAAAACTGCTGAAGAAGTTTGGCATGGAAGATTCAAAACCTGTTGGTACTCCCATGGTAACTAGATGTAAGTTGACACAAAATGATGATTCTCCTAAGGAAAATAAAACAAGATACAAATCAATGATTGGTGGATTTCTCTACTTAACTTTGACCAGACTAGACATTATGAATGCTATATGTATGGTTGCTAGATTTCAAATTGATCCAAAAGAATCTCATGTGACTGATGTTAAGAGAATCTTCAGGTATCTGAAAGGGACGGTTAATTTTTGGATTTGGTACCCTAAGGATGATGATCTTACTTTAAATGCATATACCGATGTGGATTGGGTAGGAGATGTAGATGACAGAAAGAGTACTAATGGTGGTGATTTCTTCCTAGGGAAAAAGTTGGTGTCTTGGTTGAGCAAAAATAAAAATTCCATTTCTCTATCTACTGCTAAAGCAAAGTATATTGTTGCTGCAAATAACTGTACTCAAGTGATGTGGATGAAACAAATGCTAGAAGATATTAGAGTAGTATATGGTGAACCGATTGCCATATACCGTGATAACTCAAGTGCAATTAACATATCAAAGAATTCGGTGCTACACTCTAAGACTAAACATATATCAATCAAGTTTCACTTTTTGAGGGAGAAAGTGAGTGAAAAAGAAGTTAGACTGGAGTATGTGCCTACCAAAGAATAGATTGCAGATATTTTCACTAATCCATTTCCAAAGGATACTTTTGAGTATCTCAAAGGGATGCTAGGGGTGATAACCCCTCCTGATATGAACTAAGATGCATTAAATTGCATTAATCCGTGCATTTCATGATCATATTTTGATCCGGATTGATGTTTTCATGGTTGCTACTCAGGGGGAGTAGTCAAATGTGTAGATATGTGGTTCAAAGCTTGCATGTGGAAAGATAATGTTTATCTTTTCCATTGATGTCAAAGGGGGAGAAGAGTAATGTGAAAAATTGCTGCTTATTTGGAGTGAAGAGTCTTGTGGGGAGAACTTACAGAAGAAGTCAAGGAAGAAAAGTTAGAATGTAAGGAGGAGTAAGTGTTGATTGATAGTTGGGTTGATGGTGTTTTTCACATCATGCGTTGCCATCAATGCCAAAGAGGGAGATTTTTGGATATTGTGGTTGTGTGGTTGATATGTGGTTGTCATTGATGTCAACACTATTAGTATTTGATGTATTGAAGGCTGTTTATGTCGAGGATATTGAGAAAATTGTAAAAGAAAGTATTGCAGATTCCTAGTGGAACTGTGAAGGTCATGAAGGTGACTTGTCCTGTACGTTGACAATCAATTGTTGTGGACTAAAGGGTTTATTTTTGAGTGTATTTATCCCATCCTCTAGAAGTTTCAGAAGTCCACGTGAAGATTTGTTCAAAATTATGAAGATCTATGTTCTGATAGTGTTTTTGTGATCTCTGTTAGTGTTCTTGATTAAAGTTGGTATAATTATGGTAATTCTAGTTGCTGCAGATGTTTCTCTATTGTTTCTTGGTGTTCTTGGATGTTTCTAGATCATTCCCTATATTTGTGGTACATCCACATTGATCGATGTGCTCGTGGTCAAATATTTTTTTCTGTATGTTCATTTTCTTCATGTTCTTGGCCGACATGATGGGTGTAACACGTAGTGGTTCTTCGAGGTCAAATTAATTGAAGTCTTTTTGTGTTAGAGTTGTTAATTTGGGTCTCCACTATGTTGTGGCTGACCTTGGTGGATTCACATTGAAAATTTATTTGTAAATTTGGGCCAACATTGAAAATATGTTTTACATCTCTGGCTGACTAAGTTGTTGATGTAATCTCATGTTGCGGATTTATAAGAGAGATTGTTTCATCAATATAAAGTGTGATCTATGTGATCCCATGTGTGTATGTGCAAATATCATTCGATTGTAGAGTAACGTGTGAAGAATACTGAGCGAAGTGTGAAGAAGTTTGAGCGAAGAGTGAAGAAGGCTTTTTTGTGCTTAACTAGAACTGTAATCGGGCTTGTGTAGAATCTATTTTCTCAATTCACAATTTGGATGCTTTTAATCCAAACTTTTTGGACAATGAGTCCTCTCTTGTATTTGAGCAGTGAGCTTTAGGCAGTGTGCCTAAATGCATGTGCATTCCCATTATTTCTCATTATACTTTTAATAGGGTATAATATTGTGGACTAACCTCCACTGTGGTTTTTCCCCTAATGGGGTTTCCACGTAAAAAATCTTGGTGTTCTCTGTGTTTCTAATGTGTTGAATGTTTATGGTTTATTGTTTATTCATCAGATCTAAGATTGAGTTAAATAAAGTTTGAAAATATTTAAGAATTCTCTAACAACTGATTCACCCCCCCTCTCAGTTGTTTGTCCTTGTTTTTCCAACAAACCGAACAATATCAAATTTTGGTGCAATTACTTAAGATTTACAAAATGAGACCATTATTAAAAAAAATGAAGATTCGCCTCACCAAAAAATTAGAAAAAATAATATTATTGTAAAAAATATTTGTAATGCTCTAACCTCTATTGGAAAGACTAGTAATGAAAAAGATAAAAGGTCTGCTCATAGAGTGATCACAACTTGCCATCATTTGAGAAAGGCTTGTTTAATGAGACAAACTTGTATTGATTTAAATGTAAATCATAAAACATTGAATAGAGCAATCTCAGGAAGAGGACGACTTGATAGTCTTCTTCAAAATGATACGTGGGGTTTTAGTGGGGGGTGGCTTTAGAATAGTGGTTTACACTTTATTAGAGGAAGGAAATTTCACATTTTTCTTGTTCTCCATATTTCATGGGTTCAGCTGAACCCAATGGTTCGACCGAACCATTTCTTTGGTTTGGTCGAACCATTGCTTCGACCGAACCAAAAAAACCCTAAAAAAAAAACAATATTTATGTTCGACCGAACCCCCTAATATGACAAAAAGAAAAAATTCGTTCATTTTACCCTGTCACTTTTACTACTTGTTTTACCAGTCACTGTCCCTACTGTCCTTGGTGCGTGCAGCGACCTGAGAGTGTGACGGCAACCAAATGAAGGTGTTTCTTTCTGGACAAAGCAAATTTGAGTTCATCTATTCAAAATTCATCATTCCAGTTTGCATATCGAGCACTATTGACAGGTTAAAATGAATTCAAATTGCATTTGTTTGAAAGTTTTTCAAGCATTTTCAATATAGTATTTTGCTTCCCTATCAAAACTATCAACTATCTGTTAGGGGATGAGAGGTCTATAATTCAAAACTACACCCATTGAACTTGCATTTATATTTGGCATGTATTTTAACTTGTTCAATTTTTTTAAATCAATCCAAGGGTTTGAGTAAAGAACATGAGTTTCCTCCCAAAGTTAGTGCAAAGAAACATTATAATGGCTCTCAACATAGTCTAAAAAATGGAGATAAATAAATTCCTAAAGACTAGAAGTGTAGGGGTCAAGGTCACAAAATAATTTTAAAACTACAAATTTAGGGTCAAACTTGTAGATGAAAATGTAAATTTCATACATGTAGGAGTGAACCATGAAAGTCATAGCTTGGTTTGTTAAGGTGTCATAATATTAAATCTTATAAAAAATCAAGAATCATATCATTGATTATGTACATTACAATAAAATATCTCCATATAACAAATGAAGCTAAAAACCCTAACCCTCTTTGTCAATTCTATAGTGTGCTTGCTACATGAGTAATTTTTTTTATGAAAACCATATTTAGGAATGAAAATATCCAATCCCTTATGCTTCTAAACTAAAGTTTGCAATGCTTATGGTTCTTTTGGCCTTATAGATTCTTGAATCATTTTATAATATAAAACCTACATATAACCTACTTTGGCTCTAATAATTGTAAACCCTTTAGGAATTCTAAATTGTTGCATCTTGTCTTGATTTTCCCACCATTGTTATTCCTTTTGAAATTTTTACAAAATTAGGCAAAGAATCCTTGCACTTATATAGAGGATCCTTAGGTATGTTCTTAAAATTATTTAAGGTTAAATGACTTAATCTAAAATAAAGGCATATACTGATCTCTTGCAATTGTAACCTCTTTACTAGTGTTCAAACATATTTGATACCTTGATGGCATGACATAGATGATGTTGCTTGATATTGTTTTATCCATGGATACCCAAGTAAAATATGAGATACATCTAAAGAACAAATAATATGACATAGAATAAGAACTTCCCTCATCTTTTAGACCAAAAAATTAAGGTAAAATAATGTATCCTATAGTTTCAATCAACATATCATTAGTCAATTTTAAATAAACCCTCAAATATGCATATGCTTGTTTATAAAATGATGATAAAACAAAAATTATTCAATGCATACATTTTATTGGTGAGTAAGATCAATAAACACACCCTTACATGGTTCATGATCCACACAAAACCAAAGGACCATTATAATTATTTGGTAATATCTCACAATGTGAAAAAGGTGTCGAAAAAATTAGCATACCTAAATCGTAAATTGACTTGTCATAAAGTGGGTGGGTAGCTTAGTGGTGGAGATTTGCATCCTAACTAGTTCATGGAAATTTCAACATGGTATTAGAGCCAAGCTAGGTGCATTTGACACCTATGTTGTGGCTCAAGGGAGTGTGTTGGAGAAATGATACACACCTAAGCCATAAAAGGACTCATCACAATGTGAGCCATTAGCTCAATAGTAGAGCATCCTAACACCAAATGGGAGGTCCTAAGTTTGAATACTGGTTAGTCCATAGAAATTTCTATAAAAGTCAATCACTCTAGTACATAAGAAGAAGAATAAGTACCCTTATAATTTTTATTAATACCAACAAATCATTCCTCACATACATAGGTGAATCAATGATTTCAAGCTCATCAACATGTATATGTACCTCAATCTCATGACCCTCATATAAAACCATTTTATTAGATTTATTTAGTGTAAAATATTTAAATTTTCACTAGGAGGAACAATTGGAAGAGTTGGCTAATATTAACCACACCTAAACCTGAAATTTTTTTTTATCATTAAAGTGTATCGTTGTTATAATCCCATGGAAATGTTGGAGCTGTAATTTACAATTAACTCCTACAATTTAATAACAAAATTGCTTTCTCATTATATCTTTTGGGAATAACTTTGGGTTATCCTAATTTCTAATAGGAGGAAGTATGGTATGCAAGCACTAAGTAGAATTTTGAAGCACATTTTACAAGGAGAAAAAGTTGGAGCTTTAGGTCATAATTATATTAGAAACATTTATAGTAATGTATAGTTTGTACAATGGTCATTTCCATTATTTTTTACTATCCTTTTGGAAATAGTTTTTCTTTTCAAATTTACAAGGGTAGGATGATGTAGATGAAACATTAGAAGATCCATAATTAAGTGTGGTAGCCTCTAACAACTTTAGTTCTTAACATTCATCTCACTTGCACATGCAAATGTTAAGAATGTATATACTTTGTAGATCCTTGTTTACAGTCAAAAAATCTAAAATAATAAACTTCAATCCAACATTCCCAATATTTGCATTGACCAATTTCAATATTAAAATAGACCCAAATGGAGATAATACTGTAAAATTTTCATGGGAAAAGAATTTCCAACCAATAACTCATCACATGCAAATCCAAATATGTAGCACTAAAGAACCTTGAGATGTGTCATACAGGTTCTCACTTTTAACATTGTGCATCCTAAATCTAGGATCCAAAATCCAACAAAAAATGGATATGTAAAATTTTCAATAGAAAGTGAATTGTGTTTGATTTTTATATGTATGTCTTTTTTTGTTTCCATTAGGTAAGGAATCAACATTACTTTTCATCTCAACAAGCCTTTAAACATTAATGTCAAGGGTAGATAGAGGCACACTAGGATTAAGGACATGAATGAGAGTGGCAAGATGAGAAATGGAAGGTGGTGTATAAATTTGTCGTGACATAATAAATGAGTGTGGAGTGACAAAGAGACTTGCCGTGGGAATATCATAGTGGGGAACATGGAAGTGTAAACAAAACTAATGAGAACTAATGTGGAACTAAAATATGTGCATCATAATAAGTAAGCATGAAAGGATGAGATCTAGGAAGAAGGAGAGGATAAATTTGAGGGAAATTTGGTGGAAGGAAAATAAGTACATAAGATAGATAGGGAGTAAAACAATAAGGAGAATACATGAAGAAGAAGCTTGGGATGGAGGGAAAATGGCACATCACTCAAAGGGATTGTTGAGCTTATCTTTTACCTATTAACTTTAAGGTATTTCTTTCTATGACTTGTGAAATCAGCATTAGTATATGAGAGATCAATCATTGTACTAAGTTAATATTACCTAGCCAAATTTGCAAGATCAAAAGAAAGGTTGTGTGTGCATCAAAACTATATCTTTCCGGTGTATTTTCTCAAACAAAGGGCCTCATGGTCAAAATGATTCTTCTCCATTATGATAGAATTTGAAGTATAAGCACATATTCCCGATCATACCAATTTTAGCTTGATTCTATACATGAATTTGGGATTGAACTATGACTTCATATAGTTAGGAAAAGAGGATGATTTTGGTATTAGAAGGAAATAAGGATCGAACAATGTTTAGATTTGATTAAGAAATTAGACAATGAGAAAGCACTTAAATCTAAAAACTAAATAAGATTCAAGAAAACCTTTAAACTACTTGGGTATCAAAGAATGATTTACATAATAAAAAGTTGAAAATCTACAAGTAGAAATACCAAGTTACAAAAACAAGAATAATTGTTATGGTAATAGAAAGAGAAAATGCTTCCTCTTAAAAAACATGTTTATTAAGAGTTCTAATTTACATAGTGTTGAGGAGCACATAATATAATAAACATGATTCAAGTACCAAAACATTAAGTATGATGATTGGGATGAGAAGATCAACTTGGGGAGGATTATTATAACATCATTAGTTGGAACTTTTTAATTTTATCTCTTTGTGTTCTGTGTTGTTTTTAATGTTCTTAATTAGAGTGCGGATGATGTTAATATACATTTAATGATGCATTTTGAAATTTATTTAGTAAAGGTCTCATTTTGTACATCTTTAGTAATTGTATAAAAATTTGGAATATTTTGGTTAATACATCTTATTGGAAAACCATTCATTGAAAATTTTTGAAGCCCACAACCGAATGGTTTGTGATGACCTCTTGCCTTCAAAAATTTCTATTATGCTCATCAATTTCAAACCATTTTTGGGTTCTTGAATGTTTTTAAATTTTAACAAACTCATTACAAAAAGATGGATTTTGAATTTCTTTTTCTTTTTCACATTTAGGTTCTCTCTTCTTATGTAATTTGGAGACACATTGTTGATTTTCATTGGTTCATGTGAGATATTTATAACAGAGTATGCAATGAAATTAAACTTTATTAGATTTTATTCAAGTAATATGACATATTTATTTTGCTTTCCAATCTATAATTTTTTTATGTTCTCAAGGCTATATAATTGAAGTTCATTTATGTTAACAACTATTAGATTAAATATTTTTATCCTCAATTATTTTCAAATGATTTTATACTTTAATCTTTGTATTCTTATTCTTTCTTTCATGGTTTCATTTAAAATTTGAACCATTTAAGGATGTTATGTTATAGATTAAAGTTGTCTTCCAATTCTTTTTAAATCAAGTTAATAGTATGAAAATATTATTGATGAGTAGATGAATTAATACAGTTCTATTTTAGATTTGTATTCTTTTTTATCTAGATATAGGCAGTCTCATTGTTTTTAGATTATTATTGCATATATAACATGGAAAATGTAGATCATGTTCCACAGTACCCGGATTAACTTTGTTTGCAAATACTAGTAATGAGATAAAAAATTGAGATTCATTAGCACAAGGTGTAAACCAGGGGGGATATACTTGGTAGACCATGCATGTTAATATTGCATAGTCTACAGAAAAAGCAAAGATGAACTTTAATGAGAGGACTAGTGCATATTCCCCAGACAGAGTGACTGCTATTATTTCCCGCATGCGGGAAGAAGTACATGGTGACGTTCCCCTTAAACAAATAAAAGATAGTGTCACCAAAGAAATGATAAAAGCCACTTGTTTCCCATTTTATCAAAATGTGCGTAAGGTTAGGGGATACCAGGTCACTAGATGTGTTGATCATGCTATGGCCTCATTGATCTACCCACGATTTCTAGCAGCACATGGTATATGCCCAAACAATGACCAGATT
>VDFB02353493.1:403573933-403643898 GCA_007258455.2 Sequoia sempervirens | reverse complement strand
TTATGTCCGAATTGTAATTGGTTTGAGTTTGAAACTTGATTGAAGAAAAAATATTCAATAAAAAACTATCTAACCAAGTGGAAGCACTAGATATACGAGTTAAAAATCTAAATTCCAAAAAAATAGAATTTTATCTTCAAGGAAAAAAAGTTATGCGTTATACGGTGTGCGTCACTTTTTAAAAAATGTTGTTTTCTCTAAAAACCAATTTTCATGTGAGATGGAAAAAGAAGTGCAATCTGATTCCAAAAAAATTGAAAAAAATATTCTTAGAATCTACAGACAAAATATGGCAAGACTCTAGTTTACATCATCTACAAATTCCTTACGGTTTAATCGCTATAGGTGCCCGAATATGGAGATTGTGTTAAAAAAAAAATATCAGTGTCCAGTTTGGCCAAAAGTTGTAAACCACTATTGTGGGATCACCCTGGGAGGCTTCCACGTGTTGATAAGAAGCTAATCGATAATTTATAGATGTAAATTGAACAATTTTGGAACTCTCACTCTAGAGTATCACCGAATGTAAAGATGTTTTAAAATTACAAATTGGTAATCGAGATCATACACCACATCCTAAATATTTCTTGGAATGTAGCCAAACAATTTTGTACAAACAATTTTGTCAAGAACATCCAAATTTGCAAATCTCAAAAAGGGATTTTGAGTCTTGCACGCCATTTTATTGTGTACCTATTAATGTTCATAATACATGTTGTAATTATCATGTTGAGTTTTCAATGTATCATGAATTATTATGCCATATTCATTCTACTATGCATACTGGTGAAATGTTGTAGGAGTATCATGCAATGCAACTTCCCAAGTCATCTGGGGAATTGTTAGATTCATTTTTATGCATTAGTGGTGATGGTTGAGATTATTTTATAAGAATTATTGTTTAAATGAAGGAAACAATCATGATTTTGGTAATAAAATTGTTGAGAAAAAGGTTTGAGATAGTCAAATACACATTGAAGAGTGGAGGTGAGGGTTCTAAATGCGAGTTGGTTGCAAGAGAGGTAAGTATTGCTGATTTATTTTTAATTTTAAGAAAAATATTTTCTATAAGTATGGAAGGCATAGCCATAGGTCGTAGTGGTTAGATTGGAAATTCAAGATATGTAAGGAATGTTTCCCCATTGGAACTATTGTATTCGTAGTTGATTTTTTTGAAAATTACACATTGCAACCACAAAATGAAGTACAATCACAATATTATAATTCTATTCAAATTTTTATTTTTTTCGACATAACATATATACATGCCCTTGATAGTACATAAGAGTACATGAAGATAATCAGGGAGTACCACATATTTGGAGTTTTTTCAAAGCTGGGCATGGAAAAGGAAAGCATGATGGAACATGTGCTTGTGTGAAGAGAGATTTTTTTAAGGAAAAAATGAAGAACAAAGGTGGTGCAACATTCAGTGATGCATGTTCTATTGTTGATTGATGTACTTATGCATTATCACGAAATTGGAATTTTATCTTTCAAGGAAAAAAAGTTATGCATTATACGGTGTGCGTCACTTTTTAAAAATGCTGTTTTCTGAAAAAAACCAATTTTCATGTGAGATGGAAAAAGAAGTGCAATCTGATTCCAAAAAAATTGAAAAAAATATTCTTAGAATCTACAGACAAAATATGGCAAGACTCTAGTTTACATCATCTACAAATTCCTTACGGTTTAATCGCTATAGGTGCCCGAATATGGAGATTGTGTTAAAAAAAAAATATCAGTGTCCAGTTTGGCCAAAAGTTGTAAACCACTATTGTGGGATCACCCTGGGAGGCTTCCACGTGTTGATAAGAAGCTAATCGATAATTTATAGATGTAAATTGAACAATTTTGGAACTCTCACTCTAGAGTATCACCGAATGTAAAGATGTTTTAAAATTACAAATTGGTAATCGAGATCATACACCACATCCTAAATATTTCTTGGAATGTAGCCAAACAATTTTGTACAAACAATTTTGTCAAGAACATCCAAATTTGCAAATCTCAAAAAGGGATTTTGAGTCTTGCACGCCATTTTATTGTGTACCTATTAATGTTCATAATACATGTTGTAATTATCATGTTGAGTTTTCAATGTATCATGAATTATTATGCCATATTCATTCTACTATGCATACTGGTGAAATGTTGTAGGAGTATCATGCAATGCAACTTCCCAAGTCATCTGGGGAATTGTTAGATTCATTTTTATGCATTAGTGGTGATGGTTGAGATTATTTTATAAGAATTATTGTTTAAATGAAGGAAACAATCATGATTTTGGTAATAAAATTGTTGAGAAAAAGGTTTGAGATAGTCAAATACACATTGAAGAGTGGAGGTGAGGGTTCTAAATGCGAGTTGGTTGCAAGAGAGGTAAGTATTGCTGATTTATTTTTAATTTTAAGAAAAATATTTTCTATAAGTATGGAAGGCATAGCCATAGGTCGTAGTGGTTAGATTGGAAATTCAAGATATGTAAGGAATGTTTCCCCATTGGAACTATTGTATTCGTAGTTGATTTTTTTGAAAATTACACATTGCAACCACAAAATGAAGTACAATCACAATATTATAATTCTATTCAAATTTTTATTTTTTTCGACATAACATATATACATGCCCTTGATAGTACATAAGAGTACATGAAGATAATCAGGGAGTACCACATATTTGGAGTTTTTTCAAAGCTGGGCATGGAAAAGGAAAGCATGATGGAACATGTGCTTGTGTGAAGAGAGATTTTTTTAAGGAAAAAATGAAGAACAAAGGTGGTGCAACATTCAGTGATGCATGTTCTATTGTTGATTGATGTACTTATGCATTATCACGAGGAGGGACACTTGATTCACAAGTGTGTAGTTTATTTTAGTTGGTTGAGGAGGGCACAATGGGAGACAAATTCAAATGTCAAACAATTAGAGATTCTTCAAGGATGAATTCATTTTGAAGCTCAGATGTGGGTGCATGGACCATATGGACACAAGAGATGGCCTATTTTTGTCAAAATTATATCTAGTGTGATTAGGATTAATGCAAGTCAAGTGAGTGGGTACATACATGGATTCCACAATACCCAACCCCTTTATCTATAGCAAAATCCTCTTTAGAAGATGAAATGGAAAGTTCACTTGACTACAAAAACCTTTCAAATATTGTACAACTAGGACATGCATATGCAATTGTAACACCGTAGGGGAAGGAAGAAGGATCAAACTATTGGTTGGCACGATGTGTATAGGGAAACAAAAAAACTAACACAATTGATGGAAAATGATGGGTTTATGCACCTACAGGTTTAGTTGTTGTTTCTTGAACTTGGTTACATGATGCAAGAGCATCTACCAAAAACAATCAACTATCAGAGGTACTTCAAAATCTTCTTCTCATTTTTGGGGACACACATTTGGCGTAATTACTATAGGCATTTATTTACTCACATGTTCATGGTCATAGGAAATCTTAGTATTTCAATTTTGGCATTATTTTAGACATAGGCATTGGTTTGTAGACATAGTCATTTAGGCATATCAAATCCTTCAAATCTTGTTGTAGGGCTTATCAATTTTAGATTGCTCAAAAGATGAAAATCTATCTTAATTCTCATCAAAGCAAGAAGGTATTACAAAATAATCATGGAGGTAAGAACCAATCACATCTTCCACTATTCACCAAGTTATCTTTTGTTTGACAAGGAAAAGAGACAATTATCATAATTCTCTATTGCATGATTTTTACCTTGATTACACCACTTTGAACATATTGTTTTGACTGAATAAAAATCAAAACCATATTAGCAATCCCCAAATCAATCCACATAATCAACTTACATACCGAGATCCCTTGATTCCACCATGCTAGGAAGCTTCAAAACCATCAAAATCTACAAATATTCCTTTCTAAGCCTCTCCAAACCCTGAGACATCTCAAAAAAAATCATTAAAGTAGAATCAAATCAAACCCCAACACTCAAATCACTGTTAAAACAAATTTCCACTTTCTAGTCATTCAAGGCACCATTTGTCAATTAGGTCTCCACACTCTAAATCAGGTGTTTCTCCCAAACCATATTGAATCATTCCAAACCATTCAAGAGCCCATTTTGAAATACAATCACATACTTTAATATTAGATAAACTTGTTTTGAAGTAAACATCAGAAAACTTGACTATCCCATGATTTTAGGCTCCAAATAGGCCTATTTATCAAAGAAAATACCTTATAAACAACTCCAAAATAAATATTGACCAAAAAATAATTAGATAATATCCTAAAATCACCAAATCCATTATTGGATTCAAAGAAATCATTCATTTTAGTAGAAAATCTTGAAATCCTCATTCAATGTTTAAACTAGGCCTTAAAATAAAGGGTTTATAGAAAATTGACTTTCCAAACTTCAAACCTTCGAGAAAATTCTTCAAAAATGTTGATATTAGACTGAACATACAAATTAAACCATTTAACAACCTCCTTCAATGCATATCCAACCATTTCTAACTTTGAGCCAACCATTTCATGAAGGAAATTCAGATTTTGCACAATTTATAGACCTAGGTCATCATTAAATCTACCCAAGACCATCTCTTCGAGATCTAAAACCTTGAGAACACTTAAAATACATATGAAACTACCTTATTTCCAATTTATAGGAGTTTTCAATAGTTAAATATTCAGAAACACAATTTTTATTGCATACTATTACCCTAGATTAGGGTTTGGATTGATTTCAGTAAACTTGCAATATCTTACTCAAAATTGAATGAAAATGAATGAAACAAAAATAAAAATTAATTAGAATCATAGGTTCATCAATAAAAATTACTTTCCCTAAAAACTAAGTCCGTATGACAACCTGCAAACACATTTTACTAGTTTGAAATTATGAAAATGCAAAGATTTAAGCATGCAATGGGGTTTCTAAATGATTTTCTTCATATTCCAACTTCCCCATCTACTTGGAAATGATGAAAAATTCCTATTTAAATTATTTTCATCTTCCCCAATCAAAAGAAGCTTTCTATTTTCCCACTTGACTCTTCATATTCTTTCCTTTTTTGCATTTTTTACACTTTCCCCAATTTGACAACTTTGCAAATTTTGCAAGTTTTACATTTTCCATCATTTTGACCACCTAGGGACCTATAAAAGACTCAAATACATTGGAATTGACCTTTACATGACTCTTTTACACACTTTTACATTTGAAAACTCAAATTTTACAATTTTTCCTTTTGAAGGCATTCAGTAAACAAGGTGCACCTGCACCATACAACCAACCTACAAAAAATTTCCAAGTCCCTTTGGAAACATGTTGCATTTTATTTTGCTTCCCAACTTGTCTTGAACTGTTCCTTCTTTCTTTCTCTTGAATCTTCATTCGTCTTGGTTCTAACCTTTCCTTTAGCTTTGTCTTCATCACCATCTTCACTTGTCTTTTTCCATCTCTCTTTTCTACCTATCAAGTTCATAATCATTCTTCTCATTCAAAAGGACACAAGACTTCCCTTTCACAACTCTCAACTATCCACAACTCTTTCTCAACTAAAAGACACAAGACTATCCTTTCACATTTCCTTTCTAAGCAATCTTTCCTCTTTTTTCACAATTCATCCTTGACCTTCTTTGACCAATCATCTTTTCATATTCTCATAGATACCCCCATGAGTAGAGTACTCTCAAACTAACTAACATCTTCAAATGGCTGCAAACTCAAGTGCTTCTTCAGACATTTATCCATCTTCTCATTGTCTCACCACACCAACTCAACAAACCATCCATATTACCCAACAATAGATCATGGAAGATGCCTCAATCTCTTTTACACCTTCTACCTAGCTTAATATCCATTGGAGGATGGTGACCACATACCTTAGCTTGTTTTTCCACACACAACTTATAACTCTTCCTCTTTGCAGCTTAGATGGATCAAGCACCTATAACCAAACTCAACAACTTCAAAAAACCAAACCATCAGAATTAGCTAGCTTTGATACCAATTGATGCAAGAGCATCTACCAAAAGAAATCAACTATTAGGGATACTTCAAACCCAAAGTAAAACTAAGAAGATCAATTAAAAAATCACCTAAAATCCATCAAATTCTATAGCCATTCATTAGGCTATCAATTATCAATTTCACCAAATCAATAAACCACACCTTTATTAGATTCAAATCTATCTTAACCAGCATCAAAATGACCGAACCAAAACAATAACACCATTAGAAATTAAGAACCAATCACATATTTCACTATTCACCAAGTTATCCTTTGTTTGACAAGGAAAAGAGAACATATCATTCATTTTGTATTCCAAGATCTACCAATCCTTAACACCACTTTGAACATATTGTTTTGACTGAATCAAAAGAAAAACCATTAGCAGTCCCCAAATCAATCCACATAATCAACTTCCATACCGAGATCCCTTGATTCCACCTTGCTAGGAAGCTTCAAAACCGTCAAAATCTACAAATATTCCTTTCTAAGCCTCTCCAAAACTTGATACATCTCAAACAACATCATTAAAGTAGAATCAAATCAAACTCCAACACTCAAATCATTGTTAAAACAAATTTCCACTTTCTAGGCATTCAAGGCACCATTTGTCAATTAGGTCTCCACACTCTAAATCGGGTGTTTCTCCCAAACCATATTGAATCATTCTAAACCACTCAGGAGCCCATTTTGACATACAATCACATACTTTAATATCAGATAATTTTTTTTGGATGTAAACATTAGAAAACTTGATTGTCCCATGGTTTTAGGCTCCAAATAGACCTATTTATCAAAGCAACTACCTTACAAACAACTCCAAAACCAATATTGACCCAAAAAATAATTAGATCATATCCTAAAACAACCAAATCCATTATTGGTTTCAAAGAAATCATTCATTTTAGCAGAAAATATTGAAACCCTCATTCAATGTTTAAACCAGGCCTTAAAATGGAGGGTTTACAAAAAAAATGACTTTCTAAACTTCAAACCTTTAAGAAAATGCTTCAAACATGTTGGGATTGGAATTAACATACAAATTAAACCATTTACCAACCTCCTTCAATGCATATCCAACCATTTCTAACTTTGAGCCAACCATTTCATGAAGGAAATTCAAATTTTGCACAATTTATAGACCTAGGGCATCAGTTAATCTACCCAAGACCATGTATTCGAGCTCTAAAAACTTTAGCTAAATGAAAATACATATAAAAATACCTTCTTTCCAATTTATATTAGTTTTCAATGGTTAAATGTTGAGAAAAATAATTTTTATTGCATATTGTTACCCTCGATTAGGGTTTTGACTGATTTCAGTAAACTTGCAATATCTTACTCAAAACTAAATGAAAGTGAATGAAAAATAAATAAAAATGAATTAGAATCATATGTGCACAAATACAAATGACTTTACCTAAAAAACAAGTTCGTACAAATTTGTACAACAACCTACAAACACACTTTACCAATCTGAAATTCTGAAAATGCAAAGTTTTAAGCATGCAATGGGGTTTCTAAATGATTTTCTTCATATTCCAACTTCCCCATTTGCTTGAAAATGATGAAAAATGCCTATTTCAAAGATTTTAATCTTCCCCAATTGAAAGAGACTTTCTATTTTCCCACTTGACTCTTCATATTCTTTCCTTTTTTGCATTTTTTATATTTTTCCCAATTTGACAACTTTGCAAATTTTGCAAGTTTTACACTTTCCATCATTTGACCACCTAGGGACCTATAAAAGACTCAAATACATTGGAATTGACCTTTACATGACTCTTTTACAAAATTTTACAATTTTTCCTTTTGAAGGCGTTCAATGAACAAGGTGCACCTACACCATTGCATTACCATTTCATCATCATTTACGTTGTTTATAGAATAATATAGATTTGTTATTATAATCATCTTTTCTATTTTGAATTACCATTTCATCATCATTTAGGTTGTTTAGTATAATATATATTTATTATTCTAAGTATATTTAGATGTTGATAAAAAATTATGATCATACAAGTTTAGTTGTTGTTTTTGGAACTTGGTTGTGAACATATATGACTAGAAATAATAGCATACCTACATTTGAAGACTATGAGAAACACAAAACCATTCTCATGTATTCACACCTTGTTATAGCAACAAATCTTAAGTTATTGAGACACCATGCTAGACTAAAAACAAAGGAACTATGGACAATTAGTAGTGTTGATCATGAAGCATTACTCAAAACTCTAAAGGTAGGAGATGACCCTTCAGGCATACTTGAGTAGTAGATCATTTTTTGTATACTAGGAAAGCACTTTCTAAGCCTCTCCAAACCCTGAGACATCTCAAACAACATCATTAAAGTAGAATCAAATAAAACTCCAACACTCAAATCACTGTTAAAACAAATTTCCACTTTCTAGGCATTCAAGGCACCATTTGTCTATTAGGTCTCCACACTCTAAATTGGGTGTTTCTACCAATCCATATTGAATCATTCCAAACCATTCAAGATCCCAATTTGACATACAATCACATTATTTAATATCAAATAAACTTGTTTTGAAGTAAACATCAGAAAACTTGATTGTCCCATGGTTTTAGGCTCCAAATAGGCCTATTTACCAAAACAACTACCTTACAAACAACTCCAAAACCAATCTTGACCCAAAAAATAATTATATCATATCCTAAAACCACCAAATCCATTATTGGCTTCAAAGAAATCATTCATTTTAGCAGAAAATCTTGAAACCCTCATTCAATGTTTAAACTAGGCCTTAAAATGGAGGGTTTACAAAAAATTGAATTTACAAATTTTAAACCTTCAATAAAATGATTCAAACATGTTGAGATTGTACTGAACATACAAATTAAACAAATTACCAACCTCCTTCAATGCATACCCAATTGTTTCTAACTTTGAGCCAACCATTTCATGAAGGGAATTTAGATTTTGCACAATTTACAGACCTAGGGCATCATTAAATCTACCCAAGACCATGTCTTCAAGCTCTACAACCTTGAGAAAACTTAAAATACATATCAAACTACCTTATTTCCAATTTATAGTAGTTTTCAAAGGTTAAATATTGAGAAACACAATTTTTATTGCATATTGTTACCCTAGATCAGGGTTTGGACTGATTTCAGTAAACTTGCAATATCTTACTCAAAATTGAATGAAAATGAATGAAACAAAAAGAAAAATGAATTAGACTCATAGATGCATCAATTCCAATGACTGTTCCTCAAAAATAAGTATTTAAAAAATCCGTACAACAACTTGCAAACACATTTTACTAGTCTGAAATTCTGAAAATGCAAAGTTTTATGCATGCAATGGGGTTTCTAAATGATTTTTTTTCATATTCCAACTTCCCCATATTCTTGAAAATGATGTAAAATTCCTATTTAAAGGATTTTAATCTTCCCCAATTGAAAAAAACTTTCTATTTTACCACTTGACTCTTCATATTCTTACCTTTTTTGCATTTTTTATACTTTTCCCAATTTGAGAACTTTGCAAAATTTACATTTTCCATCATTTTGACCACCTAGGGACCTATAAAAGACTCAAATACATTGGAATTGACCTTTACATGACTCTTTTACACACTTTTTGATGAGGGAGAAAACCCGAGACACAAAAATAATGCACACAACTAGCAAACTTTATTATTATTCAATAATGGAAATCTTACATGAAGAAGATCCCAAATCCTTGAGCTCTGTGATACATGCAAGCTACAAAAGTTTCAAAAATTACTAAAATTACAGAAGTTCCCCTTTTCGCAGCATGCGACCTCTTTTCCCCAAAAAAATACTAAAAATCAGAAAAATCTCCCCATAAATAGCCCCTTTTCCATTTGGAGCCAAAAACAACATTCAAGTTATGAGTTTTGGCGGTTTGGTGCCAAGAATTACAATTTGAAATTTAAAAATTAAAACACCATTCAAAAATCAACACCTTTTGAAAGTGTACCAACTTCCGGGAGCTATAACTTTTGATTCGGGACTCCATTTTTTGAACCATTTGAACCGTCAGAAAGGTCTTGGAGTGCAAGTTTTGGGGCCGTTTAGTGCCTCAAACCTAATCTGGAAAGTTTTCAGGTGCTTTTCTGGGAGACTGAAACTGCAATATCTTTCAAACTGAGAATGCTCTCACCCTAATTCTTTCACCAATCTTCTTATTTTTCCATTCTGAATCCTCCCATATTATTTTTGTTCCAAAACACCTTCAATTTCCAAAAGCTGCTAAAAATAGCAGTTGACCAGAGAAAGTAGAAAAACAAAACTAAAAGTGGGGATTTACGTAATGATGAAAAGGGTATCTAGAAATGTAAATACATCTACAAAAATCTAACCAAAGGAAATATAAATGCAATGCATGTTTTTGGGTGATGCAAGATTTCCCTTACACCACTAGATGCTCTTGCATCAGACACCCAGGGTAATTTGAGAAGTGACACCATCACATCTCAGATGGTTGAGGAAAACCCAAAAGTTCAACCTTTGCCTTAGACAGTCAGGATGAATCTTCCACATGCCTTCCTCTCCACTTCACCAGATATTCTTCATATTGCCTATTTTTGGTACTCCTTCCCACATGGCTATCCAGGATTGCTTCAATCTCCTCCTTTGAAGTAGATGCTGGAATGTCACACTGTTCCATTGCTGGTACTTCCTCTGTGCCACCTTCATAATACTCTGTCAAATATGAAATGTTGAACATAGGGGAAATGTTGACTCCATCCAACAACTCTACCTCATATGCATTCCCTGAATCATGCTTCTTCAAAATTTTACAGGGACCAAACTTCTTCATCTTTAATTTGTTATAGGTTCCCACTATAAACCTTTCCTTCCTTAAGTGGACCATCACTTCACCTACTTGAAACTCCTTATTCCTCCTCTTTTGATCTACCTTAGCCTTATACTGCATATTCATCTTATTGATATGTTCTCTTACCTCCTCATGTACATTCTTGATGGACTTTGTAAAGTCTTCGGCTTCAGCACTAGTCTTCTTCTCCTGGTCCATCTTCCTCAATTCTGTAGCGGTCCTGCGACTACCTCCATACACAATATGGAATGGTGATCTACCAGTGCTTCTGTTGACATAATTGTTGTAAGAAAATTCTTCCTAGGGTAAGATCAAGTCCCATCCCTTGGGTTTATCTCCTACCAAGCATCTCAGTAGGTTACCCAAACTTTTGTTCACAACCTCAGTCTTCCCATTTTTTTGTGGATGGTGTGCAAAACTGAACTTCAACTTTGTCTTCAACTTCTTGTACAAAGTCCTCCAAAAGTATCCCACAAAATTGGTATCACGATCTGAGACTATACTCTTTGGCAAACCATGTAGCCTCACCACCTCTCTGAAGAACAAGTTAGCAATGTCGACTACATCATGGGTCTTCCCGCATGGAATGAAATGAGCCATCTTTGAAATTTTTTCAACTACCACAAACATTGAATCGTTCCCTCTATGCATCCTTGGAAAACCAAGAAAAAAGTCCATACTTATATCTTCCCAAGGGCTCTCTAGTATAGGTAAGGCTTGATACAACCTTGTATTTTGGCTCACTCCCTTAGCCATCTGACACACCCTGCAGCTTTCCACAAACTTCCTCACATCCTTTGACAACTGCAGCCAATAATAATGTTCACTAATAATGGCAATAGTCTTATCCCAACCAAAATGTCCTGCCATTCCTCCACTGTGCTTCTCCTTTGACAGGTTCTCCCTTGCGGAACTCCTTGGAATACACAATTCGCTTCCTTTAAACAACATGTCATCTTGGATTATGAAATCTAACCACCTTGTACTGTCAACTGTAATAGGCTCCTTGCAAGCTTTCCAAGCCTCTGCAAAATCAGGATCCTCAGGGTACAATGTCTTGAGTTCATTAAACCCAACCACTTCAATCTGCATCTCATTCAACAATGTCTGCCTCCTACTTAAGGAATTTGCAACCCTATTCGACCTCCCACTCCTATGCTTTAAAACAAAGGTATAGCTTTGCAAAAATTCTACCCATTTCATATGCCTTTGATTTAATTTCCCTTGACTATTCAGATACTATAATGCTTGATGATCAGTAAACAAAACAAACTCCTTCAACAATAAATAATATCTCCATTTCTTTAATGCTTGAACTATTGCATAAAATTCTTGATCATATACATGGTACTTTCTCTTTGCATCATTTAACTTTTCACTGAAATAGACAATGGGCCTACCTTCTTGGCTCAACATTGCTCCAATGGCACAACCATTGGCATCACAATCCGCCTGAAACACCTTATTGAAATTTGTGAGGGCTAAAACTGGTTGCTCTGTCACTTTCTGTTTCAACAGATCAAAACTCTTCACTGCTCTAGTGCTCCACTTGAACTCTTTTCTATCCCCTCTCATTATTTCAGTCAAGGGTGCACACATACTACTGAAGTTTTTAATGAAATTTTTGTAAAAATTAGCTAGACCATGGAAAGATCTCACCTCAGTAGTAGTTCTTAGGGTAGGCCATTCCAGAATAGCCTTCACCTTCTCTGGGTCCATCTTGAGACCTTCTACTGAAACAACAAACCCCAAGTACACTAACTCCTTCCTCACAAAACTACACTTCTTCAGATTAATCAACAATTCTCTTCTCTCAACTTTTCAAAGACTCTATGAATATGCACCAAATGCTCACCCAAGGACTTACTAAATATCAAAATATCATCTAAGTACACAATAACAAAATTTTCCAGAAACTCTTTCAATACCTCATTCATGAGCTGCATGAATGTGCTTGGTGCGTTGGTTAGCCCAAAAGGCATGACTAGCCACTCGTACAAGGCCTCTTTGATCTTGAAGGCGGTCTTCCATTCATCTCCCTCACGAATTCAAATTTGGTGATACCCACTCTTTAGGTCAATCTTTATGAAGTACTGCGCTCCACTCAAATAGTCTATCAAGTCATCCATCCTTGGTAGGGGAAATCAGTATTTTATTGTTATCTTGTTTATGGCTTGGGAGTCTATGCACATTCTCCACTCCCCATCCTTCTTCGGTGCTAGTATTGCAGGTACTGCACATGGACTCAGAATCTCTCGAATCAAACCCTTTCTCAACAACTCTTGATCAACTTATCTAGTCAACTCCTCATTTTCTACATGAGTCATTTTGTGAGCTGCCTTATTTGGAAAACTGGCTTTAGGGATCAAGTCAATCTGATGATTGATCTTCCTCACTGGTGGTAAACCCTCAGGCACATTATCAGAAACAATCTCCTGAAACTCACCTAATAACCCAAAAAATTCTACTGGTACATTCCCACTATCCTCTTTATCCATTCTAGGAATCAATGCATAACACAGACGCTCATGCTTCATTCCTTCTAAAAATTTCCTTCCATCAACATAACAAACCCTAGCACTACTGCATACCTTTTCTTCGGCCTCCTTTAGGGGTTTCAACTCATGGCAGACTCCATCCTTCGTCGAGGAATAAGTGTTTGCATGGCCATCATGTATAGCTCGCTTGTTGAACTGCCACAACCTCCCCAACATGTGACATGCATCCATGGGAATGATATCATAGAGTACCTCATCATGATAGCTCCCAATTTTGAACTTTACCAGGCATTGCTCATTGACTAGAACTTTGTGATCTTTCTGCATCCAAACAATTCGATACGGATGTGGATGCCTTTCCCTCTTCAACTTTAGTTTTGCAACCATCTCTTCTAACACTAGATTATCAGTGCTCCCACTGTCAATAATGACATCACAACATTTTCCTTCACATTTGCACCTTGTATGAAACAAATTCTTCCTCTATTCTGGCTCCTCTCTAGTCACCAAGGCTCTTCTCACCACTAGGGCTTCACGCCTTTTAGCATCAACTGAATGCTCAGATTGGGCCTCCTCATCTGCATGTGCAACCCCTCCATGACCTTTTGGTCTTCTTTCTGTCCTTTCTTGGTGTTGTGGACATTCATAGGCTCGATTCCCTTCTTCACCACATTGGAAACAAGTTCCTCTAAAATCACCTCTTCCAAATCCTTGTCCAGATCTACCTCATCCTCTACCTCTTTGATCACCACCGTTTTGATCACATGGGTAGTAGAAATTATCACTCCTCTGTCCTCGGCTGGTACCCACATCTCCATTTTTCTTCTCATCCTCATTTAAGCTTCCAGAAGATTTTCCACCACCCTTTTCGCATTGACCTCCTCTTCCTTTTTGCTTGTTATCAGACCTTTTGTTCAACTTTTCTTCAACTTTCAGGGTGAACTGGTACGCTTCCTCAATGGTGGTCATTCTGACCAGGCTTAACTCCTCTTGAATGCTTAGCTGTAACCCATTAAGATAATAGGCTACCTTCTCCTTGTTAGCCTCTACATGCCTCATTCTGATGATCATCTTGTGAAAATATTTCATGTATTCTTTCACAGATCTACTTCCTTGCTTCAACCCTTGCAATTTCTTCGGCAGATCTAACTCATATTCCACTAGTATGAACTGCTTCTTCAGTTTCTCCACTATGCGATCCCAACTGTCGATCTTTCCTTTTCCTCTTTGATTTCTCTCTAGCTAGTACACTTCCTCAATGGTGGTCATTCTGACCAGGCTTAACTCCTCTTGAATGCTCAGCTGTAACCCATTAAGATAACATGCTACCTTCTCCTTGTTAGCCTCTGCATGCCCCGTTCTGATGATCATCTTGTGAAAATATTTCATGTTGTCTTTCACAGATCTACTTCCTTGCTTCAACCCTTGCAATTTCTTCAATAGATCTAACTCATATTCCACTGGTATGAACTGCTTCTTCAGTTTCTCCACTATGCGATCCCAACTACTGATCTTTCCTTTTCCTCTTCGATTTCTCTCTTGCTGGACCTCTTTCCACCAAATATTGACATGGCTCTTCAGCTTTGTTTTTGCAAACTTAACCTGATTTGGGTCCTCTACTTCTTCATACTCAAAATACTCTTCTAGTTTGTTGATCCAGTTAACCAACTCTTCTGGGTTCAAACTTCTAGAATAACTGGGGACTTCTATTTTGGGTCTTTTTTATGATCTTCAAAATGGCCCTAATCAGCCGCATTTGATCTTGATCAATCACTACTTCTTCCTCTTCTACATATGTATCTTCCATCTCTTGTTCATCCTCACTTTCTCCTCTTCTTCCTGGGTTTAACCCTCTTCTCATCTGCTCCTGCAATGCATTAATTTGTCTTTGGAGGGCTTTGAAACCCTCAACTACCAATGGATCTCTTCCACCAGCATTTCTGCCACCTCTTCCACCTCAACGCCTACTAGGAATCACTCTTGGAGGCATCTTGAATACTTCAAATCCACAACCACGGTCCAAGTGCGAACTGCCTCACGATCGACGATTTGTTCACATGCTAAAGAAAACCCGTTCTGATACCACTTGACGAGGGAGCAAACCCGAGACACAAAAATAATGCACACAACTAGCAAACTTTATTATTATTCAATAATGAAAATATTACATGTAGAGGATCCCAAATCCTCGAGCTCTGTGATACATGCAAGCTATAGAAGTTTCATAAATTACAAAAATTATAGAAGTTCCCCTTTTCGTAGCATGCAAACTCTTTTCCCCAAAAAGCTACCAAAAATCAGAAAAATCTCCCCATAAATAGCCCCTTTTCCATTTGGAGCCAAAAACAACATTCGAGTTATGAGTTTTGGTGGTTTGGCACCAAGAATGACAATTTAAAATTCAAAAATTAAAACACCATTCGAAAATCAGCACCTTTTGAAAGTGTACCAACTTCCGGGAGCCATAAATTTTTATCCGAGACTCCATTTTTCAAACTGTTTGAACCGTAAAAAAGGTCTCAGAGTGCAAGTTTTTGGGCCGTTTCGGGGCCGTTTAGTGCCTCAAACCTAATCTGGAAGGTTTTCAGGTGCTTTTCTGGGAGACTGAAACTACAATATCTTTCAAATCGGGAATGCTCTCGACCTGATTCTTTCACCAATCTTCTTATTTTTCCATTCTGAATCGTCCCATATAATTTATGTTTCAAAACACCTTCAATTTCCAAAAGTTGCTAAAAATAGCAACAAATTCCAAAAGCTGCTAAAAATAGTAGTTGACCAGAGAAAGTAGAAAAACAAAACTAAAAGTGGGGATTTACATAATGATGAAAAGGGTATCCAAAAATCCAAAGACATCTACAAAAAGCTAACCAAAAGAAATATAAATGCAATGCATGTTTTTGGGTGATGCAAGATTGCCCTTACACCACTGGATGCTCCTACATCACTTTTATATTTGAAAACTCAAATTTTACAATTTTTCCTTTTGGAGGCATTCAATAAACAAGGTGCACTTGCACCATTACATTACCATTTCATCATCATTTATGTTGTTTATCGAATAATATAGATTTGTTATTCTAAGCATCTTTTCTAGTTTGCATTACCATTTCATCATCATTTAGGTTGTTTAGTATAATATATATATTATTCTAGATATATTTAGATGTTGATAAAAATCTTATAATCATACAAGTTAAGTTGTTGTTCCCAGAACTTGGTTGTGAACATATATGACTAGAAATAATAGCATACCTAAATTTGAAGACTATGAGAAACAAAAAATAATTCTCATGTATTCACACCTTGTTATAGCAACAAATGTTAAGTTATTGAGACATCATACTAGACCAAAAACAAAGGAACTATGGACACTTAGTAGTGCTGATCATGAAGCATTACTCAAAACTCTAAAGGTAAGAGATGACCCTTCAGGCATACTTAAGTAGCAAATCAATTGTTGTATGGGACAGGTATGATATTGTTCATCATATTTTGATATTATTTATTTGCTAATGTTCATTATTTAGGTTGTTTAGAATAATATACATTTGTTATTCTAAGCATCTTTTCTAGTTTACATTATCATTTCATCATTATTTAGGTTGTTTAGAATAATATAGATTTGTTAGTCTAAGAATCTATTCTATTGTGATCATATAGATTTGTCATTCAAAGTATATTGCGATGTTTGTGGAACAATGGATCATGGAGTTTTTGCAACAATAGCTAGCTCTGTTCCTTTGGTAGAGGTATGCGATAGATTAGAATAATATAGATTTGTTATTCTAAGCATCTTTTCTAGTTTGCATTACCAATTCATCATCATTGAGGTTTTTTAAAATAATATAGATTTGTTAGTCTAAGCATCTTTTCTATTACGATCATATAGATTTTTCATTCAAAGTATATTGCAATGTTCATGGAACCATTGATCATGGAGCTGCTGCAACAATAGCTAGCTCTGATCCTTTGGTAGAGGTATGCGACATATTAGAATAATATAGATTTGTTATTCTAAGCATCTTTTCTAGTTTGTATTTCCATTTGATCATCATTTAGGTTGTTTAGAATAATATAGATTTGTTAGTCTAAGCATCTTTTCTATTGTGATCATATAGATTTGTCATTCAAAGTATATTGTGATGTTCATGGCACGATGTATCATGGAGCTACTGCAACGATAGCCAACTCTGATCCTTTGGCAGAGGTATGTGACATATTAGTAAATTTGACATTATATTTGCTCTTCTATGGCCTAGTATTTGTTAGTTTTTGTGATGCTTGTATGTAGTTTAACTTCTACCTTGATGGTTTGTACAAGTGCTTGTCACTCCAAAACATCAATGTGTTACTGTTGTGGAAGATTGTTTCGACCACAAAGGCAACACATGATCTATGTCCTTCCCCTACTGGGAAATGACTATGTATTAGGGTTATTTTTTGTATTCCTATGTGGAATTTTGTAAATCCTATATTTGATAGAAATTATTGAATAATAATATCAAGCATTTGTGTATACTTTATGTGTATTCAAGTGTATACTTTACAACTTATGTGTATACTTTGTCACTTATGAGTATTCCAATGTATACTTTGTGACCTACATGTTTTCATGGGTATACTTTGTATTCATGTGTGTAGTTAATGAATTGAGTGTATTTGAGTAAATGATTCACTTATTCACTTACTCACAAGGAGTAGAATGAACCCTAAACCCCTTTGCACCTTTACACTACATTCATTTGACCCTTTTTCCATCAACTGAAAACTAAACACCACAGACAAACACTTTAGAGATACCAAAAACTGAGAGAGGTTATTGTAGAGGGGCCTTACATGATCCCATAGAATTAGGAAAATTGTTTGTATGTGACACGGTTTTTGAGTAATAGCTCATCAAATATTGCTGCCTTTTAGCACTTTGGAGTCTTAAGGGAAATCGCTTGTCTAATGTAGCTCAAAGTGATTCAACGTGTTTGGGTGCAAAAGAGGACCATTCCTATCATAAGCATACCCATTCAGATGTGTTGGAATATTCCATTCGGCCATACGAGTTACAAAAAAAAGTTGCACCACTTTACAACTTTACACTGCTTGCATTTTATAACTTTTTCCTCAACTAAAAACTTGTCACCACAGAAAAAAACCTCTGAGATATAAAAAACAAGAGAGGTTATTGTAGAGGGTCCCAACAAAATCTCGTAGCCTCAGAAAAAGAGTCTATAAGTATTGTGGTTTTTGAGTAATAGCCCATCAAAGATTGCTACCTTTTTGCACTTTGGACTCTTAAGGGATCGAGTCAGTTGAATGTAGCTCAGGGTGATTCAATGTGTTTAGTTGTGAAAGAGAACCATTCCTAGCGTAAATGTGCCCATCTGGATGTGTTTTAATAGTTCATTTATCATACAAGTTGCAGAACAAAAGTTGCACCACTTTGCAACTTTACACTGCTTGCATCTAACAACTTTTTCCTCAACTAAAAAATCATCACCACAGGAAAATGCCTCCAAGATAGCAAAAACCGAGAGAGGTTATTGTATAGGGTCCCAACATGATCTTGTAGCCTCAGATGGAGAGTCTATAAGCATCATGGTTTCTAAGTAATAGACTGCCAAAGATTGCTTCCTTTTTGCACTTTGGACTTTTAAGGGATCAAGTTGGTTGAGCGTAGCTCAGAGTGATTCAACATGTTTGGGTGAAAAAGAGGACCATTTATAGTGTAAACATACCCATCCGAACATGTTGGAATAGTCTTTTTGGTCATATGAGTTGTAGAACGAAAGTTGCACCACTTTGCAACTTTACACTACTTCCATTTGACAACTTTTTCCTCAACTGAAAAGTCATCACCATGGAAAAATTCCTTCGCTATAGAAAAAATAGAAAGAGGTTATTGTAGAAGGTCCCAACATGACCCCGTAGCCTCAGATGAAGAGTTTTTAAGCATCACAATCTTTGAGTAATATCCCGTCAAATATTGTTGACTTTCTGCACTTTGGAATCTTAAGGGATATTGTCAGTCCAATGTAGCTCTAACTATTTCAACATGTTTGGGTTCAAAGGAAGACCATGCCTAGCCTAAACGTACCAATCCTTGGAGCTATTCTAAAGTAGACTAACCTCCTTTTCATTGACAATAAAATCTTTTTCTTATCTTTTCATTCCTTTTATAAGTGATTAATTTTAGTCTTCAATTGTTTTGCTTCAATTTCAATGCTTAGGACAATAAGATCCCTTTGTTTGATAGAGTTTTCAATGCTTAGGACAAAAAATTCATTTGTTCAAATCCAACTTATCCATCGTCTCTCACTTTCTTTTCCTGCATAAATTCTTACCAAATACAAAACCTCAATTGCGTTAGGTTGAATGACATATATGGCAACAATTGCAATATAGCAAGTTTGGTGTGGGTCAAGGTTGATTGACATATATAAAAATATCATATCAGTGTTATTTCTTTTGTACGAAGTGTGCATTATGACTAGTGTGCATCAAGCCCATATAGTATGCCTAGTTTTCTTATTGATGCAATATGGTTAGCAACATTCATTGTTGTCCATTACGATAATACAAATTGCATGTGGAAGGTAAAATAACATGCATGCCATGGAGTTGTATTTGGTTTGTTTAATGGTTGTATCACACTCATTTGGTTTGTTTAATGGTTGCATCATGGTTGAGTGATGTCTTAATTGTTGATCATGATTATTGTATAGATTTCACATGAACAATCTAATGAACATGCATCTTGTTCAGTTGTAGGGACTTTGTTTGAAGGTTGCATCAAACTCCTATGGTTGAAAGATAGTGATTCTTATTCAAGATGATTTTATACCTTATACATGTTATTAAGCTTGAATGAACATTGAGTGACAAATTGATTTTTATTAAGATGATTATATTACTTTTCAATGAACATTGTAATGACATATATTTCATTAAGTTACATATCCATTTATTTGAAGTTTTTAATCAATCAAAAGAATCAATGCCATGAGATTGTCATAAGATGCTCTTTTCATCTTTTTTGTGTTGTCTATGAGACCACAATTCTTCTAAACAAATATTATATAGTGCTTCTCACACCATAATTCAATAATTTTAACTTCTTTTGAAATAAAAATCAGCTTCCCACTTCATTACAGGAGTTCAAAAAACAAAATAATGTTAAATGTAAATTCATTCAACAGAGCTTAAAATCATGTGTATTCTCAAATTGAGTGTTTGATAAAAATGTTTTGGTAGACATGTATGAAAATAGTGGTACAATAGAAAATGTAGTGAATTTAAAAAAAAAAAACTCCTCAAAGAAATGTGGTCTCATGGAATGTAATGTATGTGAATCTTAATATGAATGAACTCTAACATAGATGGATTACCAATTGTAATTCATAAGTTCTATCAAAATGCAATTTGGTTAATCTATAACATGTTATTGATCATAACTTTAAACCATTATAAGATAATTATACATTCCAATTTGAAGATTCAAAGTAGAAATACATGCAACATGAGGAACAAATCAGATCGAATATCAATTCTCATATATCAAAATGTAGAATAATTGTGTTTGTGTATATACAAATTTGGCATATATTCCTACTCAGAATAAATTTTAAAAATTATGGCATATATGCTATCTCAAGATCTATCAAAACCTAAGTATATATCAATCTATATCAAATCCTAATCCTATGTTGGACCATCAAAATTGAGCCTCCTCAAAGAACTTGGTTGCTCTGAAGCTTCTTGCATAATAACAATTCAAGCCACAAATTAGATTAATTATGTGAATGATTGACAAGATAGACAAGTAAATACAAACTTATATACTATCATTTATAAATTATGAATTTAACTTCAAAATCACTATACGTGTACTATATTATATCAATAATGCAATTATTTTTTACCTCAAGTCTTGCTCTCTTTTTTGCAAGAGGATTTGCATATGATTGTCCCTTAGGATGATCGAGAGTCCTCCTATAAATAAATACCTCCCACACTCATCATAGTGCTGGGTCGAGCAAAGGACTATAACAGGTAAAATAAAAAATGATACAAATTAATATATAATTGTTGACAAGTAATCATATTTACTAAACATATATCTACTCCTATCTAAATGTAAATATCTACAATATAAAATAAACACATACTTGTTGTGATGCTATGACACTAGATGGGATCATGGTGGATGAAGCAACTAAGATGGTTTCCTCTATAAAAATGACAAGAATGTAACACAATTTAAATGCTCATGCACATATAATCATAATGTCACTTGAATAATAAAAATATACACCAGTTGCACAACTTCATCCAATGGGTCATCCCCAGTCAACATGGCTATTAAAGAACTAGGTTGCTACATAAAAAGACAAGATTACATTAGACTATCAATCTATGAAGTAAATGTATTTAAATATAATAGATTTCAAAAATTAACATCTAGAAGTAATAATTTAAATAATACCGTATACTGATTCTCTAAGGAAAATGAAATGGTTGATTGCATAGATTATTGCACTTGGGAAATTTGATCCTCTATCAACAATTGTTAAAGATTCCAACACATAAATACATAATATTAGTACAAATATCTCTTATAAAATATGAAAGAATTTAGATAAAACACACTATGAAATTGCTTTAAGTCTTACTGGTGCTCCCACATCATCCTTGGCAACTGATGTCTCTCCTACAAATGGTCCACTCTGTGCTCTATCAAGTCCTACATCTGACATATCCTGAAACTCATAGTTGGATGTGTCTATGGGAGCCTTAGTGGACCATCGAAGAGGACCCAAACATAAATTTTTGCACATAATGCCATAATGGGGCACACAAATATGTGCCGAAGAGGATGGTGTACCAGTTGGAGATGATGATGGTGTACCAGTCAAAGTTGATGTAGCAGGTACACCATCATCATGCTAGGATGTATTAGGTGCATCACCATCATGACGGGATGCACCATCAAATGGTTGTGCAACATGATGGCTCTACATGACCAAATGATCACTCAATGAATGTAAGGCATAAATGGTCTAAGTCATTGCATTTAAAGCAATCTGAGGGTAAGGTAGTGGAGTTGGGGCAACAACATGTGGAGTAGGATGAACTGAGGTGACTCGGCATGCTCTAGGTCTATCCTATGACATACCTCTACCAACACCCTAGAAATAGCACATGTCAAAGTAATTGACATGCCTCCCTAGGACAAACTCAACATATAATTTTTGAAGAAAATATTAATTATGGACATCAAGATTGTTGTTGGGTGGTTTATGAAAAACCATTCACCAACGTCTCCACAAATTATCTAGTATGCCTCTATGGGTGCACCATTTAATTGAAAATTTTGGCTTCCACACATTAACGAGTTGTCCTATTCTGTGATTGATGAATAACTAGGCCAATTGGGCTTTGTCAATATTAAGTGACCTCACCTCATCATATGATAACCCATTGGCATAAAATTTCCTTTGCTCCTCTCACCACTGTAAAAATCTATTGTGTTGAGTTGCCAAAGTTTCAATATTTGAAATGATTATTTCTGAAGTGTTTTTCATGTCTGATACCTTAGTGAGTATCTCATAGATTCGACATACATTTCTCAATTGATCTAAATTTCTATGAATAGATTCATGTATTGTTGGTACGCTTTGGTTTGGAAACAATGGTCGTGGTGAAGGGGGATTTGGAGGGTTTTTATCTCGTATGGGGTTAGGGTTTTCATGTTGAGCTGGTTGAATGTTTTCATGTTGAGCGGGGTTGGAATCAACCATTTTCAGCTTGTTAATTGATAAAAAAATTCAAAATTAACAATCATTTTAATGCAATAAAAAACCTATCAAATATCTAATTTTTGACTAAAATTCCCAAAAAAAAATGTAAAACCAATATAAATTGAAGAAAAACATAAAAATCCAAAAATACCTTTCAAATTTGATTGATTTGAACAAGAAGATTCACCTTTGAATGGATATCTAAGTTGTGGAGTAGAAAACTTGTGTGTAGTATACTAAAAACGAGGTCTCAGGCTTTTGCTTTTGATTTTATAAAATAGGAAACATATATCCGTAAATTCCTTTATGTAGTTCTTTAAATATATGGTTGGGTCTGAACCCAACCATATAGTTATTGACAGTGTTTTTTGAAATGTAAGATATCATTTATCATTTTATAATATAATATAATATAATATAATATAATATAATATCATTATTATATAATATTAACTTATAATATAATATTATTATATATTATTATATTATAATATTAACTTATAATATAATATATAATATTATATTATAATATTAACTTATAATATAATATTATTATATACTATTATATTATAATATTAACTTATAATATAATATTATATTATAATATTAACTTATAATATAATATTATTATATAATATTATATTATAATATTATATAATAATAATATTATATTATATTATATTATATTATATATGGGTTCGCCCTAAAGGTAAAAACATTCTGGAGGGGGTGACAATTCCTTAGCCTTGGTATTCTTGTTGAGATCGGGTAGGAGGGCTCGCTAGTTAGATAGCCTGTCAAAATGGGGTTGGGAGGGAGAATATAGTTGATACAAGGATCAATTAGTTGTAGGTTTGGTGGGAATTAGAAGGTTCCTAGAGAATCAATCTCTATCTTAAAGAAGGCAGAAGGATATTTTTTTTTTGAAGAACCCCAGCGAATTAGCCAAGTTCACGTGGGAATTATAGTCGGTAGATTAGTAGTGGGGATCATAGTTGAATCTACCATTTGATCTATATTCGGGTGGGAGGGAATCATAGGGTAAGGAAAATATGGTGGTCTTGGGGGGGGCGCTAAAGTTCTCTCGGGTGGGAGGAAATTTTAGCTATAATTTCCCTTGTAGTTTAATCATAATTAATATGCCTAGGCATGGCTCTTATAAGACTGGATTTGGAGTAGGAAGTACTACCCAAAATGATTACCATTATAGTAACCACTTCTCTTGATTGAAGAAATGTCAAGAGGGATGGATTGATTCAAATGAATACATGGTTGGTGGGCCCCCTATCCATATCTTCTTTTGACGCTAGATCGAGACTTTAAGTTGGTCACTTCTATTTGTTGTAGCCTCTAGACCTATAGTTCCCCTAGGATTAATGTTGGGTAGTGTGAATGCAACTCCTACAATCTCCTCATTTTTAGCAGGATAATTCTATGATGGTCTGTCTAGGAAAAATAAACTATTTTGGTAACTGGGATGGCCATATAAATTATTTTGGTTGGGATGGATTGACCGAGGTGGGTTAGGGGAGCCCTGACTATTATTGTTGCATTAAAGTTTCTTTCATCTCCTTGCGGCGTCGGTTCAATGTCCAAATATCATCCGAGTTCATGATAGACTTTATCTTCATGATCAACGAAAAAATATTTCACTTTATTGATAAATAAATTTTTGTCAACTATATTAATTAGCTAGTTAGGTCTACATTATCCAGTTAGGTCCCTTAGTAGAGAGATCGATAGTTCTGTAAGGAAAATTAGATGCGGAAACAATTCTCCTAACATCAATACCTCAGAGAAGAATGTAGATATACTTTTAATTTTTAATTACAGTTCAACTAAGATGCACTATGAAGTAATATAACAGAAACTGAGTATATCCATGTTGTTCCATGTCCATCGAGCTTCCTCACAGAACTGTCATAACAAACTACCTTCTAACTGTTTAGATTTGACTTCTCCTATTGGTCCACGAGACTCCACATAGGACGGTCAAACGGTCAAATGAGATTCAAGCTTTGTTGGCATCTCGGTGAGACACTATCAGTGTCTCCCCGATGCCCAAAAGCTTCATATCGATGTCGCCAAGAGTTATCGTTATCGCCAGGATGTTCCACAAAGCTTACAATTTGTATCGACTTCAGTTTTCCTTTTGGAAAGACTATTGCTCTAGCCAAGACATCCCAACGAGCCTTCTTTTGTTACATCGAGTTCAGGAGACTATCGCTTAGCTTTTGCCATGTCGCCAAGACATATCGCTTTTGTTGAGACGTCATACCGAAGCTCCACAAGTCACATAGACGTGAGTGTTCTCATCAGCCAGACAATCGGCTTTCGCCGAGACATCATACCGAGTCACCACGGGTTATACCAAAGTTGTATGTTATACCAAGCTCCAAAGAATAGTCGGTAAGACATACCGCTCGCTAAGACCTTCGACTGAGTCTCCTTGCACTACATCGAAGCAACATTGGGTTACACCGAAAGCATACAACTATCGGCAAGACCTATCACCTTCGCCAAGATGTTATGCCAAACTCCAAGACTTACCCCAAAGGCTCCAACATAAAACACTATCGGCGAGACATGTATCAATTGCTAAGACTTCTCACTGAGCCGCCATGTTACACCGATGACTTCAATGCGTTATCCTATTGGTGAGACTTTCCTATAGATGAGAGCTCATAGCAAACCACTAAGACTCTCCCCAATATAAGATATCCAATTGAATGGCATGTCGGCCAAAGATTGTCATACGGTGAAAGGTTACAATGATTGCTCTATGTCACAACGATAGACTCCAAAGAGAAAGCGGTTGGCAAGACTTTTGCAAGGTCACAATGACCTGTACAAAACATGATGCTACCAATCTGCTAGTCGGCCAAACATGAGAGTTGTCACACTGACTTGGCTCCAATGGAGGTTTCAACTTGTGATGATTGAGGCATACTTTTCCAACAATCTCCCACTTGACGAAGATCACATAGGCACCTCCAAAGCACAACATAACTTACTGAAAATCATGGGCACTAAGGCCCATCGAAATGGCACACCACCTGAAATTGTCTGTGCTCACTGGCTTCGTCAATGAATCTACAACATTCTCCAGAGTATCAACCTTTTCCAAACTGACCTTTCCATCCTGCACCATATCTTGTACAAAGTGGTACTGTACATCAATATGTTTCATCCTGGCATGGAAAGTTGGATTCTTTGCCAAAAAAATTGCACTCTGATTATCATAGAAAATAGTTATTTCCCCTGCATCAAAACCAATGTTAGAACACAAACGTTTCAACCAAACTACTTCTTTACAAGCATGAGTAGCTGCGATGTATTCAACCTCCGTAGTGGACAAAGTGACTACAACCTGCCGCTTACTCATCCAACTCACTGCACCACCATTCAACATGAAAATGTATCCACTGGTGGACCTCCTACTGTAAATGTCCCCTGCCCAATCAGAATCTACATATCCATGAATGCTGAGAGTCCTCTGTGATTCAACCATGTTCCCATGGTAACACAAAGAAAAATCTGAAGTGCCCTTCAAATATTTGAAAACTCTCTTAACAACATCCCAATGTGTTCTTCCAGGATTAGCCATAAATCGACTAAGAAATCCCATTGCTTGGGAAATGCCTGGCCTTGTACAGACCATTGCATAAATGAGACTACCAACCGCACTAGCATAGGGTACACTGGTCATGTCCTCCATTTTAGTAGGAGATTTTGGACAGTCCTCAACAGATAGCTTCATTCCTTGCAAGATATGACTGAGCCATAGTTTTCTATTCTTCCTGTCCCTAGTTATCTCCATCCCCAGAATATACCTTGCTGCACCAAGATCCTTCATTTCGAACTTAGCAGATAACTGAGACTTAAGATTAGAAATCATTAGCTTACTATTGCCTATGAACAACATATCATCAACATAGAGAGTAATAACAAGTACTCAATCACTTTCAACTTTATAATATACGCAGTGATCAGATTTTGATCTCACAAATCCCAAAGACAATACAAAAGTATCAAATTTCTGGTACCACATTCTAGGTGACTACTTTAACCCATACAAAGAATTCTTTAATTTGCATACTAATTTTTCTTTACCTTTCTCAACAAAGTGCTCAGGCTGGGACATATAGATTTCTTTTTCAAGATCACCATGAAGAAATGTTGTCTTCACATCCATCTGTTTGACCTCTAAGTCATACGCTGCTGCAAGTGACAAAATAAATCTGATAGATGTTAGCTTAGCTATAGGAGAAAATATTTCCCCATAATCAATTCCCTCTACCTAGGAATAACCCTTTGCAACTAGTCTCACCTTGAAATTTTCTACACTGCCATCCAGACCAATTTTCTTCTTAAATACCTATTTGTAGGCAACAACCTTTCTGCCTTTAGGCAAGGGCACCAGATTCCAGGTTTCATTCTTTTCTAATGATGCCATCTCTTTATTCATGGCTTCCAACCAAGAATCTGAATCAGACATTTTAAATGCCTCCTTTACAGTCCTAGGCTCATCAGTGCTAGAAATTAAAGCATAGGCACAAGTAGAATCAATCAAAGAGAACCCATATCTATCTGGTTGTTTTCTTTCATGGGTTAGCCTCCTCACTTGCTGAGGCTGAGGTTCTTCTTCTTCAGAACTTTTAGAACTGCTTGAGCTCTCCTCAGTTTCAGGTACATTTTGAATTTTGAATTCCTCTTTCTCTGGTGTAGGAAGAATTAATGCTACATCCTTATTGTTTTCTAACTTTGTCTCTGACTGCAGATCCAAAGTGGAAGGTTTCAGCTCATGAAATATTACACTTCTGTTGTATACAACCTTCTCTGTATCAGGATTCCAAAGCTTGTATCCTTTTATGACAACACTATAGCCAATAAAAATATATTTGACAGCCTTGTTCTGCAGTTTAGATCTTTTTACATCCGACACATGAGCATATGCCTCACAGCCAAAAACACGAACATTTCTAAGAGAGGGCTTCTTACCAGACCATGCTTCCAAAGGTGTTTTCTCAACAAGAGCAGAATTTGGAGAATGATTAATTAGGTAACATGCAGTAGATACAGCCTCAACCCATAACTTCTCCTCCAAGCCAACACTACTGAACATACTTCATGCTCTCTCCATCACTGTCTTATTGAACCTTTTTGCAACTCCATTCTGCTGTGGAGTATAAGGTGTAGTCTTGTGTCTTTTAATTCCATGGTCTTTACAGTATCTTTCAAATTTATCAGAACATAATTCACTGCCATTATTAGTCCTTAAGCATTTTATTTTTTTACCAGTCTGATTTTGAACAAGATTTTTAAATTCTTTAAACCAACTAAATACTGACTAAATTCTTCTGATTTACTTTTCAAAAAATATACAAATTCTCTTCTTGAGTAATCATCAATAAACGACACATAGTATCTTGACTTATACAAACAAGGAACATCCACTGGACCAAATACATTTGAATGAATATAATCTAGCAAACTAGAAGATTTATGAGGACTGGAATAAAAAGAAACATAGTGATGCTTTCCATAAATACAATGCTCACATAATTCAAATTCGAGATTACAATCTTCAAGCCCCTCAACCAGGTTTTTGTTCTTCAAGGTTTTTAAACCTTTTTCTCCTATGTGGCCTAACCTATGATGTGAGAGCATAGTCTTCTCTGCTGGAAGTTTTACTTCCATAAAGTTTACATAATTAGGGATATTTCCCTCTTTACCTCCATGAGTAGCTTTCAGTGACTTTCTAGAGACACTGTTACATTGAACAACATGTGCATCCAACTTGTACAGGGTACCAATTCGAGCACCTCTAGCCAGCACCATTGAACCTCTAGTCATCTTGCAGCCATTTCCAGAGAACGTGAATTGTACTCCAATATCATTCAACATACTTATAGAAAGTAAGTTTCGAGCCAGACCTGGTATATGCATTACATTATTGATTCCCTTCACTTTGCCATCGGGGAATTGTATTCTGACTCTTCCACGGCCAACAATCTCTAAAGTTGAATCACTTGCCAAGTACACCTTTCCACCATTGTATTCTTCATACTTCGTGAACCATTCTCTATGAGATGTCATGTGGAAAGATGCTCTAGAATCAATCAGCCAGACATCATCTGATGCCTGAGTAGCCAAGGCTGCAACGAAGGCGTCACCATCACTATGAGAAGAACCATTATCGGAAGAGACCTTCTTCTTCTTTTTCTCCTCTTTACAATCCTTTCAGACATGACCAGGTTGCCCACAGTTCCAGCACTTCACCTTGGACTTCTTGCCAGGAGACTTTTATCTCCCCTCTGATTTCGATTTGGACTTCTTGTCCTTCTTCTTGCCTTTCTCTTTTGACCTTCCTCTAATAGCAAGGGCCTCCTTCACCATCTCAAAAGATTTTCTTCTCATTTCTTCTGACAGCAAAGAACCAACAACATCTTCCATCTTGAAACTAGATGTTGTACTCCCAATAGCCATCACTAGATGATCCCATGAGTCTGGCAAAGAACACAATAATAGCATACATCAATCCTCTTCTTTAGTCTTTACACCAAAAAATGTTAATTGAGCAAGCAACATATTAAATGCATTCAAATGATCAGCTACAGACCCTCCTTCCTGCATTCTCAAAGAGTTCAGTTTCTTCCTCAGGAATAGTTTATTCACCAAGGACTTCCCTTGATAAATAGACACCAGTCTCTTCCACAAAGAAGAGGCAGTCTTCTCCTCATGCACATTTAGAAGAATTGAGTCTACCAAACAGAGCCTTATCATCCCCTTAGACTTCCTATCTACAAGGTCCCAATCTTCTTGCTCATTGCCTGTAGGTTTAGTTCCAAACACTACAAGCCATAGATCACGATCAACTAGAAGATCCTCCATCTTGAGTTTCCACAAATCAAAGTTACTGCCATTGAATTTCTCTATTCAAACTTTCCATACGTGCTAGCCATCTCAACCTATAAGCAGAAATAACAAACTCTACAAGACTCCCACTGAACATAATTGACTCAAAAAAACCCAACATACCCACAACTTGGGTAACACAACTGGCCAGGCTCTAATACCACTTGTAAGGAAAATCATATGCGGAAACAATTCTCCTAACGTCAATACCTCAGAGAAGAATGTAGATATACTTTTAATTTTTAATTACAGTTCAACTAAGATGCACTATGAAGTAATATAACAAAAACAGAGTATATCCATGTTGTTCCATGTCCGTCGAGCTTCCTCACAGAACCGTCTTAACGAACTACCTTCTAACTGTTCAGATTCGACTTCTCCTATTGGTCCACGAGACTCCACATAGGATGGTAAAACAGTAAAAAGAGATTCAAGCTTTGTTGGCATCTTGGTGAGACACTATCAGTGTCTCCCTGATGCCCAAAAGCTTCATATCGATGTCGCCAAGAGTTATCGTTATCGCCAGGATGTTCCACAGAGCTTACAACTGGTATCGGCTTTAGTTTTCCTTTCGGCAAGACTATCGATCTCACCAAGACATCCCAACGAGCCTTCTTTTGTTACACTGAGTTCAGGAGACTATTGCTCAGCTTTCACCATGTCACCAAGACATATCTCTTTAGCTGAGATGTCATACCGAAGCTCCACAAGTCACATAGACGTGAGTGTTCTCATCAGCCAGATAATCGGCTTTCGTCGAGACATCATACTAAGTCACCACAGGTTATACTGAAGTCGTATGTTATACCGAGCTCCAAAGAATAGTCGGCAAGACATACCACTCGCCAAGACCTTCCACCGAGTCTCCTTACACTACATTGAAGCAACATTGGGTTACACCGAAAGCATACAACTATCAGCAAGACCTATCACCTTTTCCAAGACGTTATGCCAAACTCCAAGACTTACCCCGAAGGCTCCAACATAAAACACTATTGGCGAGACATGTATCAATCGCTAAGACTTCTCACGGAGCTGCCGTGTTACACCAATGACTTCAATGCATTATCCCGTCAGTGAGACTTTCCTATCGATGAGAGCTCATAGCGAACCACTAAGACTCTCCCCGATATAAGATATCCGATTGAATGGCCTGTCGGCCAAATATTGTCATACAGTGAAAGGTTACAATGACTGCTCTATGTCACAGCAATAGACTCCAAAGAGAAAGCAGTCGACAAGATTTCTGCAAGGTCACAGCGACCTGTACAAAACATGATGCTACCAATCTGCTAGTCGGCCAGACATGAGAGCTGTCACACTGACTTGGCTCCAATGGAGGTTTCAGCCTGTGATTATTGAGGCATACATTTCCAACATGTTCCATCCTAAACCGGCCACCAAGAGTGAAGGGTAGTCACCTCTTGTAGAAAGGGGTTACTTGACCATAAGGAGGAAGGAAGGTGCCCCCAGCTCAACTGACAACCCTATCTATAGAATTGATATAACTAGTGACCGAAGGCCCTATATAGAGAATTGATATCCAGGAAATGACCCCTATCTCTATGTAATAGTAGATCCCTTGGTTCAATGAGCTATTATTATCTTGCCTTCCACCTCTATCCAAGTGATCTCTTGTGTTGAGTCTGTGTAACCTTGGTGTGGTTGAAGTTTACGTCGAGCTCCACTGACAAATGATATCTGCGTGGAGAGAACTATCCTCAAGTGAGTGTGGACCAATCATGAGGAGTCACGTTTTCTCTATGGCTATTCATAGATTCAAATGAACCTACCTCAAATCCCCTACCAACCTAAGAATGGGATATGAATCCCATCTAGTTGAGTTGAACTTGTCCTTAGCAGCCCAGTGGTGCCTGATGATCTACCTGATGCTATTGACTCAATTTGATTCTTGAAGTAGGCGCTCCACCAACAATAAAGATCTATAGGGAACATGCGACATATTAGGTTTGATAGTCGAGTTTTGGCTATCCAATCTAGATAGTATCCAACAACTCTTGAGATGTTATGATGAATAGTTGATCCTGTTGAAGGGTGACCATGATCTCGAATGTCCCTTCCCATTCAAGTGACACATCTGGGTGGGAATGTATCCATCTGGCTATCTTTGATGCTGGTGCTTTGTGAGATATCTGGGAATAACTTCTGGCTATCTCCGATGTTGATGCTAGGAATTGGAACTAAGTAAACAACCACTTCTAGTTAGTTCTAGAACAAACTATGACCCTAGCCCCAGACTAGACCTATTTGGAAATTGCTAGTGAATGAAATAAAACTCAATAATTGAATTAAGCAATGACTCTAGACCTAGATTAGCACTGATATGAATCCACTAACAACTCTAAAAAGTGCACAGTTGCATTTGTGGATTTTCTCTGAATTTTATTGAGGTACAACTCCCTCACAAGATCTTCAAGGAATTAATCTATCATAAAGAAACTAGATGTTCTTTTAACTAGAAAGCAAAAAAGGTGGCAAACACTATCTCATAAATATGAAATTAGCATTGAGGCAAAAACATAGCCAATTACAATCAATTCAAAGATTAAAAATAATGACTATCAAAGCAGATTAATGGAAATAGATCATATTGCAATAAATGAGATATAGATAGCCTGTCCTTCAAAGAAAACATGACTAAACGTACACATAACATAGAGGTTGGAATACTTCAAATATTTCAAATTATAACACACAAATTATAAGCTATTGCAGACTATAATTAATAATATTCCTCCTCAAATACACCCCCAGATGTATGCGAGAAGATTTCAAAAAGTCCCCTTATCTATGTTCTTCTTCTAATTGATAATGTGGCTAAATCCATTTGAACAAACATTAAAGATGTTACTAGATTAGTGGCTTCTTGTATCCTGAACGTTTATTGGGAAGTTGATGAGACAATTGAATTTTTTTCCAAGAACAGATATCGGTAGAGGAAACTGATTGTCACTCGAGCAATAGCCACCAAAGTACCAATTATTTCATCAATCTTTAATGCAACGTATAAGGAAACCAAGCAATAGTACATTCGAGCTGTCTGATGAAGAGTTGCAACTTAATCAACACAAGTTGATCATAAATGTGAATTAAATTCACATCTCATCAATATTGAATTAAATATGACAATGTTTAGCCAAATTCTATAAATTCAAGTAATATAATCTCTTTCCCAACATCAATTGCATCCACTATGGTAAGCTCCCAAAGCAATGGAAGTTCTGCGAATGACTATATTGTTCTGGAGGAGTTGAGTGCAATCCTCTGTTCGGGCATATTTCTAATCAACTGAGAGAGGTGTTTGTGGTATAGAGTGAAGTGGAAGAAGAGGTGCTCCGAAGCATCCTGGGTGAGGAATTTC
The DNA here is from genome assembly GCA_007258455.2 of Sequoia sempervirens. NCBI lineage: Eukaryota > Viridiplantae > Streptophyta > Pinopsida > Cupressales > Cupressaceae > Sequoia > Sequoia sempervirens. The sequence goes on along the minus strand of VDFB02353493.1, from coordinate 403,610,464 downwards.
TGATCCAAGCTCACGTTCATAACACTACCATGCTAGACTAGTTTATTTACACTGTTGTCAGGACTTTTGGCTGTCGAGACTGGGGCATAAGGGCAATGGAGTGTTTGGTGAAGCTTGAGTTCCATCACTACATCAAAGTGGTGATAAACAACCTCAACTGTACTATCCATGGAATGGAATGGTAGCTGATGCCATCTGAGATGAGACTCTAGAAGAGGCTGTAATTTTACTGTGCACTAGGGTGGTGAGAAATGATGTGGGGTTGTTCGTGAAGGTCCTTCAGTCGCATGAGAACTTGCTTTCACCTACTCAAATTGAATTCTTGTAGGTTGTTTTTGCACTTGAACCAAGTGATTATAGCTATTCCAACATAATGTAAAAACATTTTTGTATATAAATAAAATATATCTTTTTTGGTATTATCTGTGTTTTCACATTGCTAGTTTTTTGTTTATATTGTGCTTAGAAAATAATGACTTTATTTTATATAATATTGTATTTAGGTAACCAGACTAGCAATAATTTGGTTTAGTTGACATAATTCTTCATAGACAACAAAACAAATGGTTCACATAACTTAGGAAAACCCCGCCTGAGGCATAACTTGCGAATGAAGTCTCCAAATTTTGACTCATGACTTAATACTTTTCGTACATTGCACTTTGGGAAACAAAAGAGAGTTTGGATGCAACAAGAAAAACCTGCCATATAAAAGAAAAGTAAGGTAGGAGGTAAAGTAGGAGGTTCGAAAAACTTCACAAAACACTGCTTGAGTTTGAAATGGATGACAAAAGACTGCAAAAGGCTAAGGTTAGTTCATGACTTATGAAAAACAAGAGGGTAACTTCCCGAATAGAGACTCAAGAAAAATTTATAGGTAACAAATATAGAACTAGATATGCATATGGATTTTGATCAGCTTATTTCGGTCAGGCCCTACTAGTAGGTAAAAAGATACTATCTCAGCAAAGGGAGAGCATCTATAGTTCTTGATAGTGAAGAGTTGCTTCCTCAAGAATGATTGCAAGGGGGTAGAGCCACTACAAAAATTTCTTGGGTGGGATGGTGATACAAATTCAAGAAGGAATCTCATAGGTGCTAAAAAATCCATCATGGGGTTCAAAATGAGTCAAATAAAAGGCCTACCCTTTGTCCATCCTCCAAAATTGGTTGGCTATTGAGAAGGTAGGATCAAGTTTCCTCACCTATCCTTCCTCCCCCTACCTACTATTATAGCTAGCGACAATGTTATGTCTATCTAGTGCTTGAATAGCTTGATGTCCATTCCATTGTCTGTCTAGTGCCCGAATAGACTGGCCCAATGCAATGGCCCCATGCATTTTTTCCAGCATGGTGGGAGCCCCTATAACTATCTCCCCCCAAGGAAGACCCCACTGACCATATTTTACTTAGGTCGATCCAATGAGTCAAAGGCATAACCTTTAAATCGTGGTGCTTCCTTATGTCTATTACGTAAAGTTATAGGCAAGAGAACATTTCCACCTTGTTCATATGGGGTACCTCTTAGTAGGTTGTTTATTATGAGGAGCCTACCTGAGCTTTCATTGGAAGGATCCTACCTACCATAAGGCCTACCTGAGCTTTCATTTTCTTTCTTTTGGATCAACTTGAGTGGTAGTCCAACGTTAATAGGTGATCTAATTCCATGATGGAAGAGCTCTGTTTCTAAAAAGGTCTACCCATTTGTAATGGGGATCACATTGGTAGGGATATAGGTTGACCAATCCCTCATTCTTGCCATTTCATAGTAGATTCTTCCAATACCGAAAGATCGATCTGCAAAATCAATGCCATGGATTTTCCTAAATTTTGACTTGCGCTTCGCCATTCCTGATCTACGCTTCGCCAATCTTGGTGGGGGTGCAAGGATATAGATATGCCTCAAGTCAGTGGTAGAGCTCCTCTCCCCAATTATTGTTGGATTATCCCATTTGATAGGGGGTTAGACTTGAATGAACCCTTGACCGATGTTAGGGAAGGAGGGTTCGACTTACATCAACCCTAAAGCTATCCTCCCACCTGAGGTAACTACATCGACCATATATTCCTAAGGAATATAGATCGGTAGGGTTGGGACTAACTAGGGCTTCGCCCACCACCTTGTGCAGACTTAGAATCACGAGCATCTAGTTAGGGCATTCATTCCACTACTGAACCTAGGCCTAGAATTGGGCAAATAGATGCTTTACTATTCTAAAGGGGGATGGAACTGGAATCATTCATTTTCTCACAACTATCAATATGAATAAGAATCAATAGGGTGGTCGATATTCATTTGGAACACCCTCTACATGTTCTCCTCCATTACAAGGATGGATCGAGGATTCCATGGAGGATATGGCTAGCATGAAAGCTGGAGTCCGCAAGCACAACAATGTTAGAATGGTGGGGAACCTCTTTCTTGAGAGATTGTAATAAGGGCCCCAAAGCAGCCTGTGTGAGGCCCCCCCACCCCTTGAAAATTTCCTTCCTTCCCTTGGCTAGAGAGTAAGGTGAACAAAGAAGGTTAGTGACTATAGCATGGTACTATACCCTCGCCGAGCATAGGCTCTATATCTAATCAACTGATGAATTTCCTATAGCTAGAGCTAGAGGGGTTAAGACCCCACAATCCAAGGCACCAACCCCACTGACCTGTGGCTACACCACTAAACATATGTTCCTTACCCCACCAACCAAGGGTCAGCAGGGCTTTTCCCATCGCTCGAGAAAACCTAAGGAAAATAGCTTCACCACTGCCCAAGAAAACCTAAGGCTAATGGGTCAGTGGTAGAGAAACTCTATAGCCTCCCACCCCCATCCCCCCATGGTGAAGCCTTGGTTGGTGGGGTTGGGGCCTTTAGTGGGTCCGGGACTGACCTAAGGTGAATAGGTTGGTCTTGAAGGGCATGGTTGGTCATGAAACAAACCCCATCATCCATAAGGAGAATATGGTTAGTGGGTAAGACATATATGGTTGGTCACGAAACAAACCCTACTGATCTTCCCTTCAGGATAGACCTGGGGTGAATAGGTTGGTCCCGAAGGGCATGGTTGGCATGAAACAAACCCCACTGACCTAGAGGTGGGCCCTAGGGTGAGAATAATGATGGCTGTGTCGATGGCTATCCCTTTAGTTCAATTCAATGATGTATTAGTTCCCCACCATCCCTCTCTCTTGATGATTGATAGAACACTAGGACAAAACACCCAACGACTTCACTTCCAGATCGAGATATAGATCATGTGATGTTGGTAGAGACCAAAACCTTGTAGTTTTCTTAGCAGCACAAAAAAAAGCACGAGTAGATCCATACCTTCCTGATCCATAGCCAATAGTAGCAATAATTCCATGGGGGTCCTATGTTCTCTGTTAGGTAAACTGGGGGTGGGAGGTAGAAGTGGGTAAAGAGGCATTTTTGGATCTCACTATGGAACGAGAACTATCTAAGGATTAGTCGAGTGGATATCATTGGAACAAACTAAAATTCAATGGCCATTTTCCACCCGAGGCAGACCCCACCACCCTGTAGAGGCTTTGCCACCATCCGAGCTTCACTCACCATCCGAGCTTTGCTCCCGACTGAGGCTTCGCCACTGACCGAGCCTTTGCTAAATTTTGACCCAGTGCTTTGAGATTTCAACTATAGGCCCACCACTTCTCACCAAAAAGAAGCCATGGGGCCCCAAGTCTCTATTCCTTGATTGAAGGCTTTACATTGATTACCGAATACATCCTTCACTATCTCCCCCCACCCTAAGGAAAATAGGTCGGCGGGGTCCGACTGACCCCATTACGGTGAGGAGCTTCATGATTGAAGTGAAGATTATGCTGTTCATGGTTGAGATCCAGTTCTAAAGTGAGCTAAAGTTTCATCTCGTACTGAAGATTTTGATGTCAACAATTCATTTAGCTTTCTACACCCAGGCAGGGAATGTCCCACAAATACATCCAAACGAGTTTAGATAGAAATGCTTGGTTATCCAGGTGGGAGGAGCATAATTCAAGAAAGTAATTTTGACTGGATGGAACTCGATAGTCAGGTCTTCTCGATTGGTGTAGGGGGTCTCAATGGAGTGACTAGTGGCCTATGGGTTCTTCATGTTGAGCCTGATTCGTGTGGGGGGACGAGGCAAACAACTAGGTATCATGCCCCTACTATCTATAGGGGCTAACCAAATTGGTTCTATCCTTCCTGTCGATCAAGTCGTGATGTAGCTAGAAGGAATGCCAACTTCATCAACTGGGATGCTAACCAAACTTGTTCCCTTAAGAACACACATCGTGGGTGGTTCCTAGTGAGAAAGTAATTGGGATGGCATATTTTAGATTGGTGCACTAACCTTCACACCCCTATATGCAAGGGCGCCCCGTGGCTCAACATTTTTGATGAATAAATATGCAAAAATCAATTGCCCTTTATTCTTGACTATATGGAAGGGAATAAAATATAATATTATATTATAGTATAATATATTTAATATTATAATATAATTAATATTATATAATAATATAATTAATATTATATAATTAATAATATAATTAATATTATATAATAATATACTGAATTTAATATTAAATGTAATATATTATAGTATAATATTATATAATATTTATTACTATATAAGTATTATAATATTATAATATATTAAAAATATTATTATATAATATTAAATTAAAAAATTTATAATAATGTTGTTTAATTTAATATCCATTCTATATGATAAATATATTAAAAAATATTATTATAAATATATTAAAAAATTATTATAATTTATTAAATAAAAATATTGGTCTACCCCAGACTCGACAAGATTAAAAAATTTGACCTAAACATAATGGATATCCATTTTGGTCTGGTATTCGCTTTGACACTTTGTACTTTCTACCCAAGCCTACAAAAAGTCAAAGCGGAATTTCACATTTTTTGGGTGAGTTAAAAATGCCTTCTTTTTCACATCACCACTTTTTGGACCCCCATGATCTTGCACAAACCTGTCTCTACTATGGTATTCTTGTTTATTATTTTATTTTATGTATGGATCTTAGGCTTTATTGAGTGATTTTTGAAGTGTGAATTTTATATTTTCATTGCATTGTTACTATTTGTGGTTCACATTTTTATCATCCAAAAATAGTGATTGAACTTAAAAGAGGAGAAATACAGTTATTAACTGCATAACCATATAATTGGTTGTAATAGGAAATAATTGTATAATTTGTTGTGGTAAAAAATATAATATGATAAGAATTTTCCAACATTCCCCCCTTATTACATTTTGCTTACAAGTGTACCCTTGAAAACACAAAATTCACATTGCCAAGAGATGGTTTATGTAGAACATAAAACAAAACATGTTGATTACACAAAGCAAATACACGCTCTTAAGAAGTTTTTTTTTTTTGAAGAAACAAATCTTGAATTAAGTGGAACTCCATCAAGCTGCCTCATAGCCCTTGGAAGGATGTAGCTCCTAAGATGAATTCTCAAGCTCTCAGATTACCAACTCCTTTCAAGCTCTTGAATCACATATCCCCCTTATTGGACAACAATCCATTTCTCTATCAAGTTATCTAATGACCCTCAAAAGGTATGACTTCCCAAATCCACATACTCCTGAACTATCTAGAAAATAATCCATATTGAGTTCACAAAATCCCTTCATGTCTTCAAAAAAAACTCCACAATATATGTGCATTCTTTGATTATGTAAACATCAACAAAGAATACATAAGGAAACACAAAAAACATATGCTTCTCAAGTAAAGAACCATCTCAAAACAAGGAGCTAGCTTGAGATGATATAGATCTTTCATCCTTCGATGCCTCCTAGCTCCAATTATGAAGGCTCAAAGTATGAATCTATTCCTAGTATCTTCATAATAATAATCATCAATAAAAGCATCATCTAGTGGATCCTCATCCTCAACATAGGCTAAGTTAACTTAATTTGAACTATCTTTGAGTTTTCCTTTAATAACATCACTAGCTCGAGTTCTACAAGAGCAAGATCTCTGACCCTTTTCTTTTATGTTAAAAAAATTCAATTTCTCTTTTGTTTGTAATTCACCTTTTATTATTGTTTCAAAAAGATAATGCATTCTCCTCTCGAGAATCAACTTTAGCATATTTTGTATTTGTTCTCTTTACTTATACTAAAAGGGCTGAAATCACATCTTCTAAGGTTTGAGAAGTTATTTGGATGAGTGTATAAATAACATTATTGTATTATGAAGGAAAACTATTTAACAAAATAGCTTTCATATCATCATCATCTACTAGAACCTTGAATTTTATTAGTTGCCTAATGAGAGACCTCAAATTAATTGCAAAATATTTTTCCAAAAAATTATCCATCTCAAAAAAATAGTAAGAAAAATAATGTTACCAAATTAACCTTAAAATAACAGGATTTCAAATATGACTAATGTCAACCATTTTATAGAGCATACCTTAATTATACAAGGTGTTAGTTAAAATCACATTCTATCTTTGTATCTGCAACTGCTATGCTTCCTCTCGTAACATTCAACAACATTTCCAAGTTGGAAAATGGTGCATTACTCCTTTATTTCTCATTACTAGGCAATCCCCTCAACACAATTGCAACTAATCTCTTTGCAATACATAGGTCATGGCCTATAAAATAAGGCTCAAGCCAAGCTAAGATAACATGGAATCTTTTGGTCTTCTCCCATGCATGCCTTCAAATTCCTATTCACCTTGGAAATTCCTTATTTCATGACATCTTTGGACCACAAACTACAACTTCTTTTACTCCACCTAGGTTGGAGAGCAGTAAGGCCTCGAGTGATGGAGATCCATCTCAATCTCTTGATTTTCTTAATGATGCTGGAGAATGTGGTAACATTTCTGCTCATGCCTCATTACCTCAAAAATCCTTTACATGTGAAATAATGGAAATAGGTGTTCCATCTATTAGGAGATGGAACACAAGACACAAAGGGTGGTTCCCTATTTCTCTATATTTCATTAAAGGTTCAAACCAAGATCCCTCAACCAATTGACTTGATTAAGGAATGGGCTAGGGTTAGGATGGTTTACTAGGGTGTGATTAAAGACTAAAGTGGGTTCACCACTAAGAAAAAGCTTAGAAAGAAAGACACAGATGCAATGTGCAAATCTAACTATGTAACCTAGAATATGAAACTGAAAATTAGAATAATGAACTGAGAATGAAGAGAGGGACACTTGGAAAATTGAAGATTTCTAAAAAAAGGTCTGCACTCCCAAAACTTTGACTTTTAATGCACACTAGGAATCATACGTGCCAGTAGGGGCGATTTAGTCCCAGTTTAGGGTTTTGGGCCGAAACTAGAATCTACAGCTGCTAAACCAGGATCTACAGAAAATGTCTAAAAACAAGTATACTATGACTCATACACCATAAGTGGTGATTTAGTCCTAGTATTAGGGTTGATATAAAACTTTGATATCCTCTATTCATCTGCTATAGCTTCTCCCCCTTCTGATCTTTGAGCCTGAAACACTGAATTCCAACCTATAGGTGACATTTCGTGATCTTCCTAAGAAGGTGACAACTTTGAAAACTTTGCAACTTTGATAACTTTCTCCAATCTTGCTCTTCAATGGATCTTCAACCTAAATATGCAAATCACACATCAAAGAGAGGGAAAAATGTTGTTTTGTTAGTGGATAGGGATTTTCCTTGGTCAAACCCCGTTTTGGTAATCAAACCTTGAAATGAATAAAAATAGAATGAAGGAATGGTGAATGAACAAATATGCTATGTTGCAACTCACCAAACCCTTATAACAAAGGCTAAAAACTTGTATGAAACAACTCCAATGGATGTGGATCTTGATTCTTGATTGAATGTTATGGATCTTGACTTGAATGCTTGCTTGACTCATGAAAAGCTACATCACAAATGTTACCTCAAAAACACATATGATGCAATAAGAATTTAACACATGTGATGATTAATTCTTGAAGGTAGCTCCAAAATTATTGATAATCAACTCTTGAATGTTCTTGAATTCTCTTGTAAACTCTTGAACACACTTGGGATCATAAGTTTTCTAGAATACTTGAATTTCTAGATAACTTGAAAACTTGCTAGGAGAAATTAAATGTGAAATAACCTTGTATTTATACTTTTTATGCCAAATTTCCCAAAATTACAACACTACAAGTCAACATAAAATCTAGGAGAATAAAATTCCAACAAGAATTTGAATTTAAAATAGGTCTAAGCTAAGTGGGAATCATACACCAGTTGGGGCGTATGAGTCCCAGTAGGCTAAGCTTGAGACATAAATTTCAAGAAAGGTTAAGTTTAATGCCAAATTTAGGTTCATGCCCTGAAACTTAGGTGGGACCCATACGCCCAAGGTGGTGTATGAGTCCTAGATCACTAAATCTGAGACACAAAGCCCAAAATCATTAAATTATGATTGGTCATTAGATATGTGTCAAGATTTTCCCCATAAAGATGCATTAAATAAGGCTTGTGGGTGCAAAATAGGACCAAATAAGGCATAAAGAAGCCCTATTTTAGCAGGGAGGGTCCAAACAAGTGTGAAAATATAGAGGGATACATTTTCCTACACTACAACACTGAATCTTTGTAATCACCCAAATCTAATCATGGCTATATCACAGATCATAACAAATTTCCTCCCCTCTCTATATCTCCTTATATATGTGTAGTGACGAAAAAAGTATCCCTTTTCCTCACTTCATTTGGGAACAATTGACAAAATGAGCTAAGTGATGTCTTAATTTGGTGTTGTAATATTTTTTACATAGTCAAATTAAGTTTTGGGCCCTTTTCATTAAAATTTTGCTTCTTTATGCTCTAATTGGTCCTATTTTGCATCCACAAGCCTAATTAAATTCATTTTTCTAAGGATAATCCCGACATTCAACAAATGGCCAATCATAATTCAATGTTCTTGGTTATGTGTTCCAGATCTAGGGATCTGGGACTCATACGCCACCTTGGGCATATGGGTTCCACCTAGGCCTTGGGACCTGATTTCAAATTGCACATTGAACAAGACACTTCTAGAAATCTGTGTTAATGATATCTTATGGGTTAATCTAAGAAAGCATAAGTGCTTAATGTGTTGAAAACACCATTTTTAAAAACTTTCTCTTCTTAAATTTAATTTAAATATCATCTCTATTATGGGATAGGATTAATGAAGTATAAATAAATTATAACTTAAATAATCACAATATTTTCATATTTAATTTAAAATTGATTATAATCTTATAACTATGTTAATAGTTTTTAATATTTAGAATTCTTGAAATGATTTTATAATAATCATAATTCTTAATACCAATGAAATTATAAATTTTACAATATAAAATTATTAAAAATGACATTTATTAATATACTTTTTAATTTAAGAAATCATATTTACTTTGAAATATAATCACATAATTATATAATTAATACAAATATCTTAAATATATCTATATAAAAACCTCAAAACATATCAATTTTGAAAATGTTTTTACTTAATATTTATTTTATTTATTAAAAAATATTTTATTTTATTTTAAAATTATTTCATAACTATTTTGTACTTTATTTTTATGTACTAAAAGGTACTTTTCTATTTCATGTTGTTCTTCAATATGATTTCATGTTATTAAGTTTCTAAGATTTTGTGCATAGAGTTTGTATTTCTCTTTTGAAGCTTCATTTTAATGGTGAACCCCCGCCTAATCACACAAGGAAACCCCTAGTTCATCCCTTAATTGAGTCACTTGGTTGAGGGATCTTGGTTTCCTGATGATTAAAGTGTGAAATAGGTCTGAAGTTCTATGTTCCAAAAGGTAGAACCATATTTTTGTTTAATCAATATGTATCTCTCTATCACTCTATCTAACCATCTATACCTCTATATCTCTCCCTCTTCCTCTGTATCTCTCTATCTTGTCCTCTCTATCTTTCCCTCTACCAATATCTCTCTATTTGTTTTTAGATCCCTCTTCCTCTCTCACTCTATCTTCATCTCTACCTCTATTTTCCTCTCTCCCACTATATCTCTAGACATGTATCTCTCTCTCTATGGGTATGTGCAGGATCATCATGGAAAAAATAGGCCCTTAAGTGGCAAAAAAAAGAAAAATCAAAGTTAGGCAACTTGACGTATAAATTTTGAATAAGTTATCTATATTATTTCAAAAATATGTAAGAATAGAATCTGTAGGAAATAGAATGTAGTTTCTAAACTACTAGGTTAGTTTAAAAAAAAAAAAATCTATTTGGTGAAAATTTGAAATTTCAATGTAGTAGTACTTAAATTTTAGGGAAAAAATAAGAAGTAGGTGTATGTCCACCACCCTAACCACAATAAAATGATAATATTTTTTATAATATTTTAGATATAGGTAGAGGACTCATGTCTCGATGTGATGTATATATTTTTGTAATTTTTTTCCAAGTAAATAATTAATTATGAATTTGTTTTTACAACTTTTAAAAAATATAAAAACTCGTATGTCTGACCACCTTAACTTAGTCAAAACTTCATGAAATTAAATTTTTCTTTTCTAATCCTAAGTATGTGAAGTATAGAATGTGACACATGTTTTGGATTCAAAAAATGTGATACCGCTTTCAAAGCTATAGATGTTTTTCAATCAGCCTATCAATTAGGACTTTAGTCATAATTTGAGTAGAAAATGAATAATAATTACTTATTAAATTCAAAGTAAAGCATAATTTATGGAAAGCTGAGAATCTCCTTTAAAACCCTTTTCCATCAATTCCGTCACCACATACCCATCATATTGCCACTTTTTGGCCCATCATGATCCTGCACATACCCCTATCCATCCATTTATCTCCCTCTCTACCCATCTCCATATATTTATCTCTTTGATCTTATATATCACTCTCCTCTCTTTCACTCTCTTTATCTCTCCCTCCTCTCATTCTCTCCATATCCCTCCCACCCTCCTCCATCTCCATCTATATATATATCTTTATCTCCTTTCCCCCCTCTCTCTCTCTCACTCTTCTCCCCTCCATCCCTCCCTCTTTCTATCCCTACCTCTCGCTCCCTCTCTCTCTCCCTCTCTCCCTCTCTCCTTATTTCACAAGCATAACATGAGCATGTTGGTAATAAAGCCTGGCAATCTTCCTGATTCAGAGGTTTTACTTCAATCGTGTTTGGATCCTTGTAAGTGGAAACATAGTTTATTTTAAGCTATCACTTCTCCATTGAGACCTTTATTGCACAAACAACATCATTTTCTAAATGGCCTACCAATTGATCTCATGTATGGCATAAATATATATAAAAAATAGACCAAAATTTATCCTAATTGACCTTCCACACTTCTTCGACGTACCCATTGCACACTAAGGTGTGAATGCTAGTTTTATTTTCACTCTAAGATTGCTACCATCTTCGATTTACCCTTTGCATTTAATTTTATATATACTTATTTATTATGATATCATATGGGTTAATCTAAGAAAGCATAAGCACTTAATGTGTTGAAAATTTCATTTAAAAAAACTTTCTCCACTTAAATTTAATTTAATTATCATCTTTGTTATAGGACATGATTAATGAAGTATAAATAAATTACAACTTAAGTAATCACAATATTTGCATATTTAATTTAAAATTGACTATAATTTTATAATTATTTTAATAGTTTTAATATTTAAAATTCTTGAAATGATTTTATAATAATCATAATTCTTAATATCAATGATTATAAATTTTACAACATAAAATTATTAAAAATGACATTTATTAATATACTTTTTAATTTAAGAATCATATTTACTTTGAAATCTAATCACACAATTATATAATTAATATAGATATCTTAAATGTATCTATATAAAAACCTCAAAATATATCAATTTTGAAAATATTTTTACTTAATGGTTATTTTATTTATTAAAAAGTATTTTATTTTATTTTAAAATTATTTCATAACTATTATGTACTTTATTTTTATGTATTAAAAGGTTATTTTATATTTTTTTTGCTTAAAAATTATTTTACATATTTTACTTCATTTGAAAAATTATTTTTATTTACCTGAAAACTATTTTATTTTATTTTAACTTAAAATTTATTATTATTTTTTACAAAAATATTTAATAGTTTTAATTTTTTAAAATATATATTGAAAATGTTTTAATTTTAAATAAATAATAACACATGAAAATACTTAAGGTTAGTATAAAATGCTTATCAACATGGATAAATATAAAATCACCTATAAACAAGGTAATGCCAACTACACCAACAAGATAACCATTTTTCATATTGTAGATTGCTCCAACCAATAGCGCATGTTAGGTTGAGAACAACTTCAAAGAAGTGAAATTATTTCATCCCTAGACAAATTGACATCACTATTATGCCACTAATATTCATATAATTATTAATATTAATATATTAGTTTTAATTAATAATGATTAATTATTTTATTGATTATATAATTTTTAATTATTTCATCCCTAGACAAATTGACATCACTATTATGCCACTAATATTCATATAATTATTAATATTAATATATTAGTTTTAATTAATAATGATTAATTATTTTATTGATTATATAATTTTTTATTTATTTTTTTTAACGAGGGGAATCTGCGACGGCCCCCCATATAACCCCCCACCGCCGGTAAACTTTTTACCGTGACCGGCAGTGCTGGCGGGACACCAACCGGTACCACAGGAGCGCCGGAGAGTCGAACCCATGGTGGGCGCCTTGCTACAGGGAACACCTTAACCAACTAAGCTCGGACCGACGCCCTATTGATTATATAATTAATTAATATAGATTATTATCTATTATATAATAAATAATAAATAAATATATTCATAATAAAATACTATAATCCCAAATAAAATTATATTTTAAATTATAAAAAATATAATAATATTATTTTTACAATATTTATAATAAAATATTACAATCCTAAGCATAGTTGTATTTTAAATTATTAAAAAGAAAAATTATAATTTTATGTTATATTTTACTATTATTAAATATATATTAATTATTTATATATTGATTTACTAAATAAAATATTACATAATAAAAATATTTTATATATTATTATTTATATTGTCAAAATATACATGAGGCATATCATTCTAATTACAAAAAAGGAGATGAGCAACAAGCTGCTTGAGTAGAAGGTCATAGCATAATGTTGATGCCATTGATTCAATTGATACAAAATTAACATATGATATTTGTGATATAGATGAATATACAATATCTCAAAATCAATATTCATTGACTAAGATGAATTCATATTGATTGGAGGCATTACTATCTATTATTACTTGGACAAATTTATATAATGTGCTCTCCATATTTTTCTAGTGCACAAATGTACTAAAAAAGAGTACCAAAAACATTATTTCCAAATTGACCTTCCACACCTCTTTAGTGTACCCATTGCATACCAAGATGCGATTGCTACTATTATTTATATTGTCAAAATACATTTTCTATTGCCTTTATAGGCAGGTTCGCCACTACGTGACACTTGGTATTATTTTAAAATTATGGTGTGTAAGTAGACAAATAATGGATTTAATTACTTAACCGAGTAGTTGCAATCAACTATGGATTTAACTACGTAACCGTTAAATTAATGAAATATTGTTCGAAGAAAACAGTCGTTGAGAGGTCATGGGAACGCCAAGTCGATAAGAGATTTCTTAGTAGGTAATAAGAGCTACAAAGTTTCCAAGAAGAAGAAAAATATAGGCTACCTATAAGAAAAAATGGGAGGAGGTCTGCCCCGGTTCCCCGACATTGTTCAGAATCTTCCAGTAATCTGTGAAGATTATTCAATGTGATCTTTCTGGCATTGCAAAGCAATTATGACGCGGCAAATAATCTTAATCTTTAAGCTATTTCCTTCTCTTGTTGCAAAGCAATTATGCCGTCTTCCAACGCACTGAAATGCCACTGTTATGGACGATTATACCAATACTGCTAGATGTGATATAGGGAATGAAAGGGGCAGCTGTCATAAGAACAATACAGGACACCACCCCTTTGGAGGCAGCCACAATGATTATGCATTCAACCATGTTTATTTGCGCAATTGTTAAAGGTCTGGAGGATAGACTAAAAGAATATGAGAAGGAGCAAAGATTCTTGAATGATGAAGTTAATAAGATGTTTATGGAAAATGTAAGATTAAAAGAGCAGCTAAAAGGAGAAAGAACCTCACAAGGCATGAAAATGGTGTTATATAAGCCTCCTAGTGCTCCAATGGATGTTGTTTTTGTTGAAAAAATGCGAGTACTTGAGAAGAAAGTAGATGAAATGAAGAAAGGCAACAATAAAACATAGGATGAGGTAAAGAGACAAGTTGGTGAAGCTATAGAAAAGATTCTTGATCACATGGTAAAATTGGTTGTAGATAAATCAGAGAGTGTGTATGTCAGTTATAAGTTACTCCAACAAGCTGTTGATCAAATAAAGACACATATGCTTGGATTGGATCCTCTATTCAATAAGTGGTAGCCTGTACAACACACTTTTTCTAAATTATGTAATGCTTTACAAAGAAGTATTGATGCTCCTACAACACTAAAACCAACTAAGCAAATAGTCAAAATGATTATAGATGAATTTCAGTATGCACATGCACAAGACAAAAGGGTTAATACATGAATGGATTCTTTCCACACCCTAAAGCAGTGGTATATACTAGAAATAGTTAAAGGTGATGACCAATTGAGAGACTTTGAAGAGTTGAAAAAGGAGTTTGGTCATATTATTCATAAGTGTATAGCCCATATATAGGAGGGTGGCGATGTGAATCTTCACAGACTTAATTTAATTCTAGATGGATTAATTGCTTTCGATGTTGGATACCTAGTTCATAAATGATGTGAAAGCATTGTTGGATTGTCGATGGTAGGTGCATTTCAAAATTATACCAAGGAACCAGGAGTACAAATGGCCATTAGATTTTACAATATATCAATAGGAAGAGAAATATCCGACTTTTAAGGAGTAGGTCATTGGGAAAAGAGTGTTTGGACGTCTATCATGGAGATGAAGGATTTTCGAGATCAATGATCACGGGTCTTCTATGTTGACTAATGGACTCATTACGTTTGAATCTCTTAAGTATTTTTTATTTCTTTAATTATATAAATCAAACAAGTAGTTAGTAAAGAGGTACAATTTTGAAAAATTGCCTCATTTTGTAAAAGGTCTTGTAGATTGTTGCTTCCCATATAAAGGGGAAACCAAGTTCTAGTTTTTATCATGATATCATTATAATTGCCATTAGTAGAAGTATATTGGTTCCATATTCCATCCATCCATTTCATATCTCAAAGAATTTTGTTATCAATGTATATCATTTAAAGCAGTATAATGGAGAAGAATGCTTATAATTGGTGATATGTTTTCAGTGTTTAATTGTTGTGTGGATTTTCATTCTTATGTATTGCTATGTTGTCTCCAATCCGGTTCTCTTAAATTATTCAAATCTATATAATTTTTTAGGACACATTTGATGTTACTGTGTGACTGTTTTGATCGGGTTCTGGTGAGAGAGAATTAAAAATCCTTTTAATTAATTCATTTTAATTGGTTCCCTCAGGGATTAAAAATCCTTTTAAGATAGTTTGTTTGATTGGTTTCCCTTAAGCTAAGAATTAAAATTCCTTACATAGCATCATAATAATTTGGGGGAATAACATTGAGATCTATAAAGAAGAGTACTGTAGCAATCAAACCTACACATTTGCACAAGATGCAAACATTTATATGTGCCCAACAGTTAGAGTTAAGCTGAATAATAGGTTTACCTATTATAAAAATCTATCTCCATAATCATCATTCATCCATTAACTCCATTTACCCAATTGATTTAGGCACTGGTCAAGTTTAGAACAAATTTCATACAAACTTTACTTACACACTTTATTCTCAAAGCATACAGTAGGAATTAATCATCAAGCCCTGCATCTACTTCACCCCCATGTGCCACTGTGAGTAGATTGCTTAACTTGTAGATCATTTTCACACTTTCAAATCTACCTTATTATAGAGGTACACTTGCCTAGGTTAAGCATAGCCTAAAGAGTAGGAGGTGATCAATTATATTTGCCTCTTTCATTGGCCAAAAATGTACTTAGAGACTGGCAACCTCTTATGGTCTAAAAACCTATGTTTTTGAGAGCTAACATGGCGTATGAGTCCCATTAGGCATAATTTTATGGGACACATTTTAAAAAATTCTTAGAAAGGTGCAAAATCTAGATCAGGGCCCAAAACCCTAGCTGGGACTCATACGCCCAAGGTGGCGTATAAGTCGCAAATCACCAAATCTGGGACACACATCCTAAAAACATATGAATTATGATTGTATGTTGATTTATGTTGGAATTATCTTGGAAAAGGTGCATTAATTAAGGCTTGTGGATGCAAAATAAGGCCAATAAAAGCATAAAAAAGCCCAATTATTTAATAAAACCCTATAAAAGTATGAAAGTGTGTTACAACACTTTAAAACACTCTAAATAAGGCACTAATAAGCTCATTTAGTTCACAAGGGCCCAAGACCTAATGTGAATATGATAGACATATATTGTACAACAGTACATCAAGGCCATGTTAGGGAGTACTTTTTTCCTTATTACACTAATGTTGTGATGTATTTTTCAAGATAAATTCAAGTATTCAAAGGAATTATCTTTCATCAAGAATCATAATCAAGATCTACGTCCATTGAGGCCACTTAATGCTTGTTTGCAGAACTACAAGGTTTCAAATAAGGTTCTCTTGTTTCATCTCATGTTTCATGTTTCATTTCTCATTAAGATTTGATTACCAAAATGGGGTTTGACCAAGGTAAACCCCCATTCACTAACAAAACAACATTTTCTCCCTCTCTTTGTATGTTGCAGGTTTATAGGTTGAAGAAAAAGTGGATTTGAATCCTTCAAAAGTACCAAAATTTCAAAGTTGTCATGTAAGAAGTTGTCCAGGCTCATGGAAACTCAGATCTAGAGCAATATATCCAACTTATTTAATCCATATTCAGAGGCTCACAAAGTTTCAATTCAAAATTATGCTCCTAGGACACTTTTCACTTTTTGGGACACTTTGCAATTGTCTGGGCATATGTGTCCTAGTATACCCTTTTTTACAATCTTCTGCAGATCTAGATTAGTCACTAGGAGATTCAAAATTCTTCCCAAAAACCCTAGACTGGGACTAAATCACCTACCTTGGCATATGAGTCCCATTGCACTTTAAAACATCAGTTTTTAGGGTTTTCAGACCTTGTTTTGACCTCTCCATTCTTCTAGGTACTTTTCTATTTCATGTTTCTCTTCAGTTTGATTTCATGTTCTTAAGTTTCTAAGGTTTTGTTCATAGAGTTTGCATTTCTATTTCGAAGCTTTATTTTAATGGTGAAACCCCATCTAATCACACAAGGAAACCCCTAGTTCATCCCTCAATCGAGTCACTTGGTTGAGGGATCTTGGTTTCCCGATGATGAAAGTGTGACATAGGTCTGAAGTTATATCTTCCAAAAGGTTTCCAACTCTTTTCTGTTTAATCAATATGTATCTCTCTATCACTCTAACTCACCATCTATATCTCTATATCTCTACCTCTCCCTCTTTCTCTATATCGCTCTATCTTGTCCTCTCTATCTCTGCCTCTTCCTCTCTCGCTCCATCTTCATCTCTACCTCTGTTTTCCTCTCTCCCACTATATCTCTAGACATGTATCCCTCTCTATATCCATCCATTTATCTCCCTCTCTATCCCTCTCTATATATTTATCTCTTGCATCTCATATATCCCTCCCCTCTCTTTCACTCTCTTTATCTCTCCCTCCTCTCATTCTCTCCATATCCCTCTCCCCCTCCTCCATCTCCATCTATATATCTATCTCTATCTCATGACCCCTCTCTGTCTCTCTCTCTCTCACTCTTCCCCCCTCTATCCCTCCCTCTTTCTATCCCTCCCTCTCCCTCCCTCTCTCCCTCTCTCCTTATTACATAAACATAACATGATCCTATTGGTAATGGAGCTTGGAAAACTTCTTGATTTAGAAGTTTTACTTCAATCGTGTTTGGATCCTTGTAAGTGGATGCATAGTTTATTTTAAGCTATCACTTCTCCTTTGAGACCTTTGTTGCACAAACAACATCATTTTGCTAAATGTCCTACCAATTGACCTCATGTACAACATAAATATGTGTAAACAATAGACCAAAATTTATCCTAATTTACCTTCCACACTTCTTCGACGTACCCATTGCACACTAAGGTGTGATTTCTAGTTTTATTTTCACTCTAGGATCACTACCACCTTCAATATACCCTTTCCATTTAATTTTATATACTTATTTATTATGGTATCATATAGGTAGATCTCAAAAAGCATAAGCACTTAATGTGTCGAAGATGAGATTTAAAAAAACTTTCTCCTCTTAAATTTAATTTAATTTTCATCTCTATTACAGGACAAGATTAATGAAGTATAAATAAATTATAACTCAAATAATCATAATATTTGCATATTTAGTTTAAAATTGATAATAATTTTATAATTATTCTAATAGTATTTAATATTTAAAATTCTTGAAATGATTTTATAATAATCATAATTCTTAATACCAATGAAATTATAAATTTTACAATATAATTTTTTTAAAAATGACATTTATTAATATTCTTTTTAATTTAAGAAATCATATTTACTTTGAAATCTAATGACACAATTATATAAGTAATAGAGATATCTTAAATATATCTATATAAAAACCTCAAAACATATCAATTTTGAAAATGTTTTTACTTAATAGTTATTTTATTTATTAAAAAATAAATTTTATTTTATTTTAAAATTATTTCATAACTATTTTGTACTTTATTTTTATGTTTTAAAAGGTTATTTTATATTTTTTGCTTAAAAATTAATTTACATATTTTACTTCATTTGAAAAATTATTTTTATTTACTTGAAAAGTATTTTATTTTATTTTAACTTAAAATTATTATTATCATTCATTAAAAATATTTAATAGTTTTAATTTTTAAAAAAATATATTGAAAATGTTTTAATTTCAAATAAATAATAACACATGAAAATACTTGAAGTTAGTCTAAAATTCTTATCAGCATGGATAAACATAAAATCACCTAAAAATAAGGTAACCCAAGGTAATGATAGCTACACCAACAAGATATCCGTTTTTCATATTCTAGATTGCTCCAACCAATAGCGTATGTTAGGTTGAGAACAACTTCAAAGAAGTGAAATTATGTCATCCCTAGACAAATTGACATCACTATTATGCCACTAATATTCATATAATTATTAATATTAATATATTAGTTTTAATTAATAATGATTAATTATTTTATTGATTAAATAATTAATTAATATAGATTATTATCTATTATATAATAAATAATAAATAAATATATTCATAATAAAATACTATAGTCCCAAGAAAAATTATATTTGAAATTATAAAAAGTATAATAATAATATTTTTATAATATTTATAATAAAATATTACAATCCTAATCATAATTGTATTTTAAATTATTAAAAAGAAAAATTATAATTTTACGTTATACTTTACTATTATTAAATATATATTAATTATTATTATTTATATATTGATTTACTAAATAAAATATTAGGTATTTTATATATTATTATTTATATTGACAAAATATTCGCCATTTGTTATTTTAAAATTATGGTGTGTAAGTAGACAAATAATGGATTTAACTACTTAACTGAGCAGTTGCAACTAATTATGGATTTAACTAAATTAAATGAAATACTGTTCGAAGAAAACAGTCATTGAGAAGTCATGGGAACGCCAGGTCGATAAGAGATTTCTTAGTAGGTAATAAGAGCTACAAAGTTTCCAAGAAGAAGAAAAATATAGGCTACCTATAAGAAAAAATGGGAGGAGGTCTGCCCCGGTTCCCCGACATTGTTCGGAATCTTCCAGTAATCTGTGAAGATTATTCAATGTGATCTTTCTGGCGTTGCAAAGCAATTATGACGCGGCAAATAATCTTAATCATTAAGCTATTTCCTTCTCTTGTTGCAAAGCAATTACGCCATCTTCCAACGCACTGAAATGCCACTGTTATGGACGATTAAGACGCGGCAAATAATCTTATCTTAATCATTAAGCTATTTCCTTCTCTTGTGAATAAATCAAACACTAGGCAACTTCACACGAAAGAAACGGCTGTTTCCCTGGCAGGTGACAGTTGAAGGATTATTCGAAGAAACGGAGCTGAAACCGTCTTTGCAAAAGAAAGCAGAACAACCGACTTTTGTGCTTCTCAGAAACCTCTTGATCCCCAAAAAATGAAACTGAAACCGCCTTTACAAAAAATCAAAACAACCGACATTTGTGCTTCCCAGAAATCCAGTTGACGCGTCCTGTGCGCTTCCCAGATATCCATTTTTTCGCTCGATGATTCCAAAATGTCCTATATAAATAAATGCCTGAGGTATGCCTTAAAACTTCTCAAGCCGAGAAAAACAAGAGCTATAGCAATACCCAGCTACAAGTTTGAAATTTCTAGAGTTACAGAGTTCGTACCAGATTTTGTGAAATGGCTGAAACTACTGTGCACCTCGCAAATCGTCTGATTTCCATTCTGGTGCAAAAGATTTTCCAAGAGGCCTCCCTTGTCAGCAATTTCAGAGAGGACTTGGAACTCATCTGTGACGAGCTTGACTCCGTCAAATGCCTACTCAACGATGCCCGTGGAGCGACAAACTCCACTTCAATGAGTAATTGGGTGCAAAAAGTCCAAGATTTTCTAGATGACGCTGTTGACTTACTGGAGAACACGTCTCAGCAGCATAACAGCATTATTTCCCGCTATTTAGTGGGCCGTAAGATTCGGGTGTTGAAAGAAAGAATTCAAAGAATTCACCGAAGCTCTAAGTATCTCACATACCTTAGAGACATGGATGTGCAGCCACGTTCTGCACTGGTTAATGGAGTTTCCATAGAGAATGGAAGAAGATTAAGTGGCCTGCTCCTGGACGGTAGTCCGGTGGGAATGGAGAATGATGTTAAAGAAATTGTTGGATGCCTGATCACGGACGACCTCCGAGTCCTTGCTGTCACAGGGATGGGAGGGAAGGGCAAAAGTCTGCTGTTGAGACTCGTGTTCGATAGCCAAAAGATCAAAGAAAAATTCGACCGTCGGATTTGGGTGGAAGTATCCCAAAGCTTCTCAATTCATCGGCTGCTCCAGTGTATAGCCTCGGAGATAAACCTCCCGGAAGACAAAAGGCAAACTCGTCTAAGCGAGAATGAGCTCAGGGGTAACATCCGCAACCACCTTCAAGGAAGCCGGTGTTTACTTGTTCTGGACGACGTGTGGGATAGTCGGGCATCAGAATTGATTGCTTTTCAGGTCGACAACGATAACAAGGTTACGATTTCAACGCGTGTCAAGGAAGTTGCACAAAAAATGGGAGCTCAGCACACGCGTAGAATGGACTATTTGTCTGAAGAACATAGTTGGAATCTGTTCTGCATGTATGCATTCCCTTACGAGGATAATCATAGACCCCCAAATGAGCTGGAGAAATTGGCCCGTGCCATTGCAAGAAAGTGCTCGGGATTGCCGTTAACCCTGAAGACAGTAGCAGCATCCATGGCAAACGTCAGCCGGCTTCCGAACCAGTGGGAATCCACGCTGAACCGGCTAAATCAAGTCAGCACAATCAGGGACGACGTTCTGCCAATTCTCAGGTTAAGTTTCGATGCTCTGCCCGATTATCTAAAGCCTTGTTTCCTTTTTTGTTCTGCATACCCGGAAGATACCAGAATGCGTTGTGAGTACCTTGTACAAGCATGGATTTCTCTAGGATTTGTTAATTATGAAGAAACACAAGATCCATACGAGTTGGGACGCCATTATTTAAACCAGCTCGCTGATCGTTGTATGATTGAATTTGTACCCTATGTTGGGAAAGATGACATCATCAAATACTGTAAAATGCATGATCTGCTACATGAGTTAGCTCTTTCAGAGTCTCAGAGGCAGACAAAATGTTTATATCAGGCTGGAAGAAGCTTGAAAACTTTTCCTGTAGAAAAGTGCCAGGGCCTACGGACGATTTCATTGGTTAAAAATGAAATAACTATCCTCGACAAATCCGTCCCCTCTCCTGGGCTGCGTACCTTACTCCTATGGAATAATCTTCATCTCAAATCAATTTCTAGACATTTTTTCAGTAAACTGACACACTTGAGTGTGTTAGACGTGAGCCAGACATCCATCGGATCATTGCCCAGGTCTATTGCAAAGTTAACACATTTGAAACTCCTTAATTTGTCCAGGACGGAGATTGAGAAGCTCCCCAGTTGCTTGAGTGCTCTCACAAATCTACTCTTCCTCGACGTTAGTTGGTGCAAAAATTTGACAACTTTGCATTCAGGTGTGGGTAAACATCAGTTTATGCTGCATCTAAATATCGAAGGCTGTGAAAAATTGGAATTCCTGCCTGTCGGAGTATCTAAGCTCGTCTCCTTACGAAAATTAGGACAAGTTGTATTAAAGGGAAACGCAGCGAATGCGTTGGAGTTGATGCATCTGAAAGGTTTGACTCTGCTCCAACAGCTATCAATTCTAATCAAGGGTTCCCAGGGCCTTACCGAAGGGATCTTTGGAGAGATGACGCAGATGCGGAAGCTCTTCTTCCATAATTCTGATGATCATGCCCTCATTCGCCTTCCCAATGACATGTCATCCATGAGGCGACTGGAAATTCTTCACCTACACAACTGCGTGCTGCCCGCATGGATTTCTCAGCTTCACAACCTCATGGTGCTTGTCCTGAAGGGAGATCATTCTGCAAATTATCAACCTCTGCAAAAAATGCCAAACTTACAACGACTCATCTTATTACAGAATAATCATTGCACTGAGTTCCCCCCAGAGTTTGGGATGCCCTCGTCATTTCCCAAACTGGACACCTTTATCATCCAAGACTTTTCCCTTCTGAGGAGTTTTCCTTCCGTGGGAGTGGATGCAATGCCAAAGCTAAAATATTTTTCCTTGCAGAATTGCAGCCAGCTAGAAGGATTACCTCATGGCTTGGACCAACTCAAAAGTCTCCAGGAGTTAAAAGTGATCGGCATTGAAGCTTGCAGAACCGATCTCCAGGAAAGTGGCCGTTACTGGAAATATTTCAAAGAGCACAATATCAAATTCAGTTTCGAGTGATGGGGACCCTGTTGGAATATCGGAGAAAGTTAAAAGATAGAACTCTTGCATAAGGTTAAATATAGAATTTGCATGCTAATTCTTAGAGCTTGTAATTTGCATGGAGTTGCGTGATAAGTTTCTATAAGTCTTTAGATGTTTCGAAGATCTTTATATAAAGAGGTAATTGTAATCATTTCATTGTCGTTGATCAAATCATATAATCATTAATTTTATCTCAGTTGAGTGTTATAACATTCCAAACATTTATAATGTTTGAAATTGAATAAAAGAATCCGCGTGTTGAAAAACAATCTCTATTTGCCAACAACAATTTGTGTCTTTTCTATTTTCTTCAGACCCTGTGTCGAGTTCTTCAGGGCCTGCTACCAAATGAACTGTTTTCTATATTAATAAGAATAACACCACTATGAATGGTTATTCCTCTCAAAGTGGTATCCATGTGTGTTTTAAAATGCCTTAGCAAGTTGATGTTCTTGATAGAGATGTGTTCACATTTTTCAATTTGATAGTTGATTGAATGATTAATACTATTTGCAGAGCCAAAGGCTGCAACTGTAATTATTCCTTCAGTTCCCTTTCATTTCTTGATTCCATTTTGCTCGCAAACAAATAGGAAAAAATGAAATGTGCAATGATTTTAGCTATGTTTCGTGTGCAGAGGACACATGTATCTCCATTGGTACGCTCTGGATTTCCGTAGACATCGATTATTAAGTATTCATATTTAGTTCATGAATTAGAATTTAATTCATGGTATCCATTCCAACGTAATGATGTAATGGGTACTTTAGAGGCAGTCGATCAACATAGGAAATTATAATTCATCTCAACTTGTGTAGGGTTGGGAATGATACACCTCAGACAACATCCAACTCTCTCTCATAGATATACCAAGATAAATATGGCAGTCATGCAGAACTGGGGTCATACTAAGAATTGCACGTACCACGAGTACACAAGAATTTGTTTCTATATTTGAAGTCAGGTAAGTTAATGCACATTGATAAGTGGAAGTCAATTTAGATTCATTGGTTTGGGATTGATAATTAAAATGATAGCTTTTTTTTAAATAATCACATTAGATCTTTAATTTTTCCATTTAATAATTTTATTATTATTGAGAAATATGAAGGAAGAGCTGTATTTAGTTTTGGTTCACTTTTAGGCTGTGATACAAGGTGAAGTTGTGTAGGTGTTGCTTCTTGAGGGATTCACTTAAACTTATTTAATGGTTTTTTGTCTGTTAAGAACCAAAAACATTATACTTGGAGAGGTGGGATATGAAAATAGATTGGTTTATATATTCTTTGACATGATATGGGACAAAAAGGCAGCTTCTTGATGTTGAAGTATGTGCAAAGTAGAAATAGACACAAATATGCAAGCTTCGTTGATGTTCAATAAAATAGTTCAAGATGTAATCTTTTGTTCTTTCACGAATTTTCCCTTCCATAGGTGGAACTTGTGAAATATTGATCTAGTTGAAACAATGATTTCATTATGGGTGGTTTTATGCGTCTTTTAGCAATCCAAATTTTGAATTTTTTTCCTTTTCTTACTGATTTAAATTTTAGCTCTAGAATGCTTGAGCATAATTTAGTATCATATATTTTTATCAAACTATATATGTATCAAGTCAACTAGTTCTTGAAACTCAAGTTTTGGGAGCCAATTTGATATTTTTGGGATCATATTCATGACTTTTATGTAGTAGAGAGCTAGTTAATTTATAAAATAGTTTTAATTAATCATGAGAGAGTGTTTTGAAGCTATTAAAAATGCTACAAGTCCTCATAACATCCATTTTGAATACTTGAGTGAGTGGGAATCATAATGCCTAGAGATTTTACACATAAATAATCTTTCTAACATGTATGTTTTTTTCTTTTATCATGGTGTTTATCTCTATTGTGGTCCCTTTCTATATTTTAATTCTTCTTACATAAGTTGATTAGTTGATTTCTCACAAATTCTAACTCTAATAAATCGTGTGAATTGATGACTATTGTGAGAAATATTTTTCATAGCTTATGGATTATCTATAATGCTCCTAGTGTTAGTGGTTTAGTATATCTCATGTATGCAATGGTTTTGCGTGGAATTATGTCTAACTTGTGGAAATAAACTTAAGTTTATCTTAAAGGATATTCAATATATTTATAGAACTAGAAATTATTATATTTGCTAATATGTAGTATGCAATGTGGGTAGGATGTTGGACATGTAGTAAGATGAACCACCTTCAATTTTTTCTAAATTTAAATAAAAATAATTTATTACTAAAGAAATCAACTATTATTTTTCCACAAAGATGATTTATAATTGAAATTGAAACATAAATTCCCATAAACTCCTAAAATAAATGAAATACATTAATCAATTTCAAGTAATTTCAAAGTACATTATGACACATGATCTAAACAATCTAATTGCAGTGAGGGAAATCCTATACCTTTACAATTTCACACTATTCTTGGGTCCCTTAATTTATTGGACTTAATTAAGCTTGTAATTTAACAAATTATGCATTGCAAGGCCTAATTCTTACCATTTTCTGAAAGGAGAACCAACATTAAATAAATGCATTTAATAATATAATTTTGTTGGATCGCGTGTGTCCTAGAGTTATAGGCTAGGACCCATTCGCCCAAGGGATAAGTGGGTTCCCTTTATGATGTAGGACCCAATTTAAAATATGTTTTTGGTGGCACTTAATGATCCAAATCCAATTTGTAAGTGTAAGCTTTTGGAATCTAATTTTTGAGAAATTTTATAAACACATATAAATACAATATTTTTATCATTTGAAATCTAATTTTTTTATGAATCAGTCTTATTGAGAAAATATTATTGTCAAGAGAATAATTGAGCATTCGAGAGAGAATTATCATTCGTTCATAGCATCAATCAAGATCCTAAAATAATGTCAAAGTTATGTGTGTTCATGTCATCTTTGAAGCCTAATATTGTGATGTAGGTCTTCAAGTATCAAACATCAAGCACTGAAGAAATCAATAAAGTTTATCAAGAAAGATCCAAAACTTTGAAGAGATTTGTTTGTCTCCGGTCCTTTAAAGGAGCATTTGAAGGGTGGTGAATTACAACAACTGTGTTCATTCATCATTTCATTCCTTTCTATTAAGGTTTTCACCATTGACATCTTTTCCATTATGGAAGTGAGAAAACTTTTCACAGGGTTATTGAGGAAATCCCCTATACGGAATCACCATTCTTCTTTCTTTGTGTATGTATAGATTGAAGAAAAATTGAAGAGATCTTAAAGGAGAAATTTTACATTGTTGCACAAGTTATCATCATTGTTGCCAAGCAATAGAAACTAAGTTGCGGAGTTTGTTTTCATCATTCTGATAGTGGGACCTGTGTCAAATATAAGCTAAGATCTAGCATCAGAGAACTGTGAAAAGTTGTTTTGGAAGCTAAGAATGAGACCCATTCACCTAGGGTTGAACCGGTCCCGCAGTATATCTTAGAACCAACTTTTGGTGATAGGTGCATGTGCTTAGACCCTTCTTAGATACATCTAAAAGTATCATTTATGTTTCTGTACTTTCGAGAATCTATATTTTATACAATAGGTATTATTGTTTAATTATTTTGAGCATATCAAATCATTTCATTTTATTTCCAAATATTTCATATTGTCTAAACAACTAAGATCCAAGTCTGATTGGTTCACCATTAAGGTTGAAAGTCAATCTTTACGCCTTGTGATCTCTCTCCTAATGAAATTAGGAAAAGGGCACCATTGAATCCTAGATTCTTTGCATTAAGGGCTTAGGACTACCCTTCTCATCATCATCATTTTGGTGGTGGTGAATCCCCCTTCCTATGTTTCATTCAACCCAAGATTTGACATCATAATTTCTATTTTGGAAGTCTTTAAAAAACCCTAGATATACGATGTACATCATATTATTTTGAATTTTGTTTAGGGTTACATATTACATGTTTGCATCATCAAAAATCATTAAAATACAAAAATATTGCATACATTTCTGCATAATAGCTTGCACATAAAGGTGTTTCTCAGTCATTTGGATCAAAATTTCATCAAAAATTGCACTAAAAAATTGTTAATTTTGTTCATACGTTGTCATATAATTTCATTTGCATTTAATCAAAAATATTTGGAGCAATAGTCACTAAAAAATATATTTGCAATAAGCAATAGTAAGCTTAAATATCAAAGAAATTCAATTTTCAAATTTTCAGAACCCTGTACAAAGATCCATTCACCCTTGGGTGAACCTGTCCTCGCTTAAGTGCCTTTGTGAATTTTTACACACATGTTTTTCTTTATTTTCTTCATTCCATTGTACTTGTAAATCACTATTTCAATTTTAGAAATTTGCATATTCTACAACTTTTTACATTTCGTTAAGTTGTTGAAAGTATGTGCATTTTTTAAAATAAAAAAGTTGCATTCAAAAGTCACCATTTTCAAGTTATTGTATCTTAAAAGTAGTTAATTATTGTATTTCAAATCTGAAAATTACATCAAAAAACTATTCATACTTTAATTTGACATATAAAGCATAAAATTCGTCATGGATATGTGTTTTGATAAAATATGAATGTCCTTAAAATATTTGGTAGATGTCTCAAGTTGTGTGTTTGGTGATGACCCTAATACAATTGAGCCTATTCATGGTCCTTCACTTCGTAATGAATGTCCTTTTTAGATTGAAATCTTTGGTCAATATGAAGATAGTATGCAAGAGTTCATACAAAATTCCTTCTGTAACCTTGAGAACAATGCATACTTTTATCCCTCCATGCAATGCTCTAATAACCCATGCCAACAACCAACACCTCCTATCATCCCACCACTTGACATGTTTAACCTTTTGCATCCCAAAACTGAATCACAAAGAAAATATCAATCGCCAACCATGGAGGAATCCAATCACTTTGACAAATTGATACTCTTATATCTTATGCGAACAATGTTAACAACACACCCATCAACCTAGAGCATTGTTATATGTCAAAGGTTTTAGAATTTTCACAAAATAAGGATGTGACATAACGAATGAGCATAAGATTCATCAATTGAAAGAAAAAATACCATCAAAATATACTAAGGGATTAGGATATCAAGATCCTCCACCTTTACACTGACTAGTTTCCCAATCAAGTAAGAAACCCAAGCCTTACAAACTTAAAAAACTACCATTTCTCCATACTATAACCAAGACTAAAAAGGCCTTACAATCACTTCTCAACCAAGGACTTATAACATTACCACCTATTTGAGAGAATAATAAAGGAAAATGTACAAACATGTCTTACTATGCATATCATAGAACACTTAGACATCTTTCTGATGAGTTTCATGCTTTAAAGAAGGTATTCGAAGAATTTGATATAATTGAAGATCTACTTGACGATATAATAGCTTACCAAGCACACACTTTGCTTCTTCAGATGTGATAGTTGTAGAATCATAGCATACTCACTATTACATGTATTAAACTTTATGCAAATCCTTTTTCATATTAATATTTAATTCATGAATTGGAATTTAATTCATGGTATCCATTCCAACATTATGATACAACGATTAATTTTAGAGGTAGTCGATCAACATAGGATATTATAATTCTTGTCAATTTTTGTAGGGTTGGCAATGATACACCTCAGACATCATCCAACTCTTTCTCATAAATATACCAAAATAAAAATGGCCATCGTACATAACTTTGGTCATACTAAGAATTGCATGTACCACGATTACACAGGAATTTGTTTCTACATTTTAAGCTAGGTAAATGAATGGGGTAAAAGCAAGAAGTTGAGTACACAAAGAGGAGAAATTTCAGGCAACAAAAAAAATTTCGCAGAAAACGCGTACGCGTTACGAAATGGGTACCCAAACCGAAATCTGAATGCGTACGCGCTCAGCTACGGGTACACGAACCTAAAACGCGTACGCGTTACGAACGCGTACTCATTTTATAATGCGTACGCGTTACAAACGCGTACTCGTTTTATAATGCGTACGCGTTACAAACGCATACGCATTTCATAACGCATACGCGTTTCATAACACGTACGCGTTTTTGAAAAGTATTTATTTTTTAAAATAAACTGCTGGCTTTTCATTTTATCCACTATTTTTGGCAGATTGGAAGAAGACAATCAAGAGCGCGTACGCGTTTGTAAGCTGTTGCTTCAAGCGTGTTTCAACTGCCACCTCCTCCCGTCAACACACCTGACCTCTGAGACCTCCAGGTTGGTTGAATTCTGCCCTTTTTTGCTTTGTATTTTGTTTTTTTGTTTTTTAATTAGTATTTAAGTTTTTTTTCTTTAATGTGTTTTATTTCAATTTTTAATAGTTTTAAATTGCATTTAAAAAATAAATAACGTTAAATTGTAAATTGAAAACCATAAAATCTAAACCTAAATTGGACACATTTAACTTAGAAATCTAAACCCTAAAACGTAAAACTAGAAACCTCTTAGAGACCTCTCTCCCCTTAGGTGAGCTAAAACTAGAAACCCTAATACAATTTTAAAGAAACCCTAATACAATTTTAGAGAAACCCTTACAAATATGACTATTTAGTAAACTTTCAAAGGCATTTGAATGGGCTAAGAGTAAAAAAATTCAATAATTAGGTACACCAATATACATACATGCATACATACATACATACATACATATATAAATAGACGCAAGTATATGCAATACACACACATGTATATTTATACATTAATATACATCACCTATACTTAGTTAATCAATTTAGATCTTCCTCTTAGCCAAGTGTCTAGGTTGATGAACTTACCAAAAAAAATGATATTAAAATTATTAAAAGTTTGAATCTTCACATATGACAATATTTCTTGAATCCCATACCATACTACGTAAATATTCTTGAATAAGGTTATTTATCATTACTATATTTTCTTAGAAAAAATTATTAGTCAAATCCTAAACCCTTATGCATGCTTTCTTTTGGATTTGTAAGTTATATGTCTTTCATTATTTTCATCTTCTTAGACTTTCCATGATGATAAGAATGAGATAACTACCATAAATGTTTTTACTCTTATTTGAGATTAAATAATAGGAGTAGCCAAAGAACTTACCTTCTTTAACTAAGAAATTTACTTCAATACAATCATCATTTTGAGTAAGAACTTAAGTGTTAGAGTAGAAAGCATTTCCTTCAGTTATTTGCCTATCAATATGGTGATTCTAAAATTCTATTTTATGGTGTAGAGGCTCAAACTTCATAAGATTATTTTCAATTATAAACATTTACATTCAATCTATAATGCATGTTTCTCCTTAACTTCATTAATGCAATTTATTTAGAAGTTATTAACATAGTTTTTTCTATCAAGGATCCTTCACATTCAAATTGTATGGAATATTCTTTTTTCCTTGCTTACTTATGTGTTACTTCTCAATTTTTGGTAACTTTGGTTTGGGTCTTTCTTCTTCTTTTGGATTATGCTCTATAGATTCTTCTTTATCCCTATCTTATAATTTTTCTCTAGTGTATATATAATTTTAAAAATATTTATCTAACATTACCTCCATGATATGAATTTTTCCTATCTTCGCATATGTTGCATGAGAAGAAAATTTTCCTCAAAATTTATTTTTTTAACTCATCTTCATTTCTTGCAAGATATGGGAATTATTCTCTTGTTGTCTTGAAAGATTTGTCTTAGGATGGATTTAGATCCATGGTATTAATAAATCTAGTAATGTATTCCTCTTGGTAATCCTTGGTTTATAATTTAATTTTTTCTTTAATAAAGTTATCTTGGGTTTCATATGAATCTAATTTTGACTTATCTCCATCCTTCATGAATGAATCTTTTGAATCTCACTCCTTGATCTCCCCTATAACAATATTTTTATTTTTTGGTCTTGGCTCTTTCTCTCTCAACTCTTTTATATTCCTTTGTATTTTAATAAATAGTTCTTGTGTGTCATTTTGATATTCTATTAGCCTATCCAATTACATCATTAGTAACTAGACAATCCATAACATCTTCCTCTAAATTCTTTCTATCAACTAGAAAAAGTAAATCTTTGATATTTTTCCATATAATATGGAAAGACCATGGCCTTGATACCACTATAATATCCCTAATTAGGGATATTGCTTATTTTCATTTATTTAACTAAAAAAGCCACCAATAAATGAATCTTAATTCAAATTAGATCTACTACAATAGGTAATATACTTAAAAAATATGTAGTTCAATGAATTATAAACTCTTACAAAATGAATAGTCAACACATCAATCAAGTAGTAATTGATTACTCCTCTTATTACAATATAAATTCTACTTATATTCAACTTAGTTTACTATAATTTTAGGAACAAAAATAACAATATAATTATCAAGAAATATGATAAATCTATAACCAATGGTGCTATAGGAGCCACCCTAGAATTACAAACCATAGGTTCCAAGAGAGACACTTAAAACTTATAAAAAATAGGTATTGTAGGAGTCACTTGGATAATAATTCAATGTATCTTAATTACTATCCCTATATGGAATTTCTCATGATTGATTTATGGATTTTCATCCATTAACTATATATGGAAATAAATGGGGTTCCCTCCTCTAATCTCTAGTGATAGGAAAATATGGTGTCCAATCTATTCAAGTAAAATTAATGGATAAACAAGAATACCACTCTCAATCTTAGGATTTAATTAAATAGCTATCTTTTAATTTCTTTCCTTTTTACAAGCTCCAAAATAAACCTACATGTACAAACCTTTTTATCAATGCCACTTTAAAATTACATTCTTTATTATATAACACTAGTGGCCCCATAACTAGGGCACTCATAACATACTTAAATATTATAGTCATTTCCCTATTTTATTTTCGTAAGTCCAATGAGAAATAAGAAATATTTTAGGATATCATAAAATTTTATTGAAAAAAGGGTAAGGAGAAAAAGAGGAATTCTTCTAAAAGAATTTTCAAATTCTAAATCAAGGCTAAAGGAGTCAAATGGGCTAATTCTAGGAAGTTGGTTGAATATTTAATCATAAAAAATCCCAAAAGGAGGGAAAAATCAACAAAAAAAAATAGTAGAGCAACATGTGACACCCTTTTGAATTCCTAAAACCCCATGTTTTATAGGAAGATGAAGAAGAATTTGAAACCATTCCCCTCATCCCTTAGGAATAATCTATTAAGGAGAAACAATATAGATTAATAGAAAAATATTTGAATCAATGAAAATATATGAGAGAAGCCTTATCTTTTGAAAAATGTTTCAATATGGTAAGAAGTTCCATCTACAAGAAATGAGCAAGGAATATAGAAAGTGAAGAATAGGGAGATAAAAAGTAAGCTAAAAAACTTTATGCACCTAAGTTTGATTGTAGTGACAAGATTTTTCTCAGGCCCAGTTGGAGAAATTAGAGACTTACTTCACCCTCAACCCCATAAAGAAAAAATATGCAATAAAATCTGCCTCTTTACATTTAGAAGGTGCAAGAGAGGTCTTCAATGATTTTCAATATTTTTCATCACTTGTTCTACTAACCTTCTGTTTTTATTCAACTCTCATTTATAGTTCTTAAGTGACTATCGGTTTCTATTCAACTCTCATTTATAATATGAATTTTTAATGCTATGATTTTTTAATGTTATAAATTGAATGGTCTTCAAATGAAATATATTTTGAATTTGTGCATGTTCAATGTGATTTTTAAATAACTTTGAAATTGTGTGCATTATTTAATTAGTTTGTTGATATATATTTTTTAATTGTTTAACATGCAGTTGCCATATCATTTCTCGGATGGATCCACTTTTCACTTTAGAGGATTTCATGCCTAATCCAGAAATCCCTATAGATCCTGGTGCACATCCCACCCCACCACATGAGGATATGCCTCACTCACCTCCGCATTCTCCACCACCTGACCCCCCACCCCCTCCTCCATTTGACCAAAATCAACTAAGAGAGAATATTCGAGCCAACTTAGTTGTCATTCAAGGAAACATAGATCTCATAAAAAATGAGACTAGAATCCCTCCACATCTCGCACGGTTTGCATCTACGATGCAAACTATTGTCGATTCTGTTCGATCTATCGATGCGGACCTAGATAGGTTCCATCAATGGAGAGAAGAGAGGAGACAATTCTATGCAGATGGGCTATCATATAAAGAAATCAATGACCTAAAAATCACTAAACAAGCTATGTGCCAATATTTTGTGAACCCCCAAACAAACGAACCAATACCACCCACAAAAAAAAGAATTTCAATTTTATGGTGTAGGCACCCGCAGATAGCTGCAAATTTTTGGGAGAGATGGTGGATGGTGTTTGATACTCCACCACATGGCAACAGTGAGGTGCCCTTATATTTTTTGAGAAAGTTATGGGCTGAGTTTGAGTTGGGTAAAAAACCCAACTATTTTGATATGAGGTCATTTCAGGGAGCTGGGCGTGGCATGCCCCAACATAGACTAGGAGCACGTGTCGATCCTCAGCGACGTGCTCCAGTTGCGCCTCTTGTTCCTCCTCCTTCTCCTGGTATTCCCGCTGCATTTCAGCAGCAAACCATGTTATCTACACTAGGAGCATTGAGTTCACTTTCAGGACATCTCACTCAGCAGACTACACACGCGGCCACTGAAGTGGCCAATACAGAGCATGGAGGCTCGGGCTATAGGGATACTCAGACATCCACTTCAGGTGAGGCACATGCATCTGGGGCGGGATCATACCTAAATTTACTATATTCTGAGGATCGTCCCACACAGGTATGTTCATCTTTTGAACTTAAATTTAATTCAAGTTTGAAATGTAAAAAATTCATGTAAATAATAACATCAAACTATATATATAATATAATATTAATTCAATAATTTTGTGTTTGGTGTATAGACGCATGATGACGTGATGCCCGAAACTCAATATCATCATCGTGTGTATATGTCGAGTGCTGTAGATTTGGGCTCACCTTTTCGACAGGTACTTGAACCAAAATATATTAAATAATTTGTGTGTCCATATATATATATAATTTAATTTGAATTTGTACACATGTGTGAATTGATATATTATATCTAGATGCAGGGAAGTCATACTATTCCTAGTATTGACGAGCCACAAGTTACAGTGGTGAGCGCTCCTGAGACATCATCAGCTCAGGTGCGTGCTTTCAAAAGTTTGTTAAGTTTAAATTAAATACACATCATAGATCTAATTTAATTTTTTCATTTACATACACATGTGTGAATGATCTATATGAACTGTTGTACATCTATATGTAGGGATTTGATGAGATAACCATGGCGGGCCGCGCACCTGAGACATCATTGACATCTATTCATGGGCAATCTCAGGTGCGTGATCATGAGGTCATATCATTCGAGGTTGTAAACTTTACTTTAAATCTCCTATACAATTTTTACGAACATTTTATATATATATATATATTCAAGGTTTTCACATATTGTTTGCTTTATATGAATATGCAGGATATAGTGGATCAGGCATTTGCATCTTCTCAACAGACAGTTATGTTACCTGTTGAAGAAAATGTGCCAGTTGATTCACATGACCATATGGTAATTTATGCATACTAGAAATCATTTTTACTATATTTAGTCGATATTTAATTAGTTTTTTTTATCTAAAAGTTTATATTTTCAATTTTAAATATGTTTAATTATATCAAAATTTCTAAATAAATTTAAATCTAATTTCGAGTTTCTTGAACTCTTTTACAGCATGATGCAGGTACATCTAGTCAACGTGGAACAAAGAGGAGACTTGATTTGACCGATCAGCCTGAGAGTTAGATAGTTTTATATTTTATGGACTACAAACCTCTAGTTTCATTTCAATATATGTGTTGGACTTGACATATAAATTTTATGGACTATCTAGATCTCTAGTTTTATTTTGAACATGTTATTATCATATATGTGTGTTTATTTATATCAGTTGACTTTAATATGATGATTATATATGCAGTCAATTATGAGATCATGTTATGTTCATTTTCATAATTATATGCATTTATATACATATCTATATATTTATATTTTATCAAATTTTCAAGTAATACATGCACTATATAATAATTCTTATCTAGAATCAAATTTCATATATATATAACTTATCACATGGTTAGGTGACAAATTAAAACATTCCTTAAATAGTTTCTTAAATCATATTCATAATAAATTAAGGGCAAGTAATTCTAACTATTTTCCAATTACATAGCAAATATTTGAATCAATAAACAAAAAACCATCTCCTTGTATGTATATTTAATGTATAATCTATACAATTGAATAATTATATAAAATGTGGTAAATAGAAGACACATGAAATATGTATAATCTATAAAATTTGAATAAGATATTTAAAAAGTGACATCGAACAAACATATATAATGTACATCAAGAAGTTTAATGTACAACTATATAACATGATGAAACATATATGTGCATGTAGATACAATTAAAGCTTATCAACTTTTAGGTGAATACCAAAAATTGATATTTACATAGTCTCTAGATAAAATAGTTTTTCAGTTCAACAATCACATTGTAGACCGACTTGATGAGAACTTGCAAAAATAATTAATGTAAGTAACTACAATTTTTACGAGTCATTTAAGTAAAAAATTCATGCAAGAAAAGAACTGCATATAGTAAATTCCATACAAATTCAAATGATGTTAGCCATAGGATGGATTAAGGGGACCTAAGAGGATATATAGCTTAAGGGGGGGTCTTAAGAGAATTCCTTAAGGGGAGTTAAGAGGATGCATCTCATGAACCCTAGGATATGGCTTAACGGGTCCTAAGAGGATTAAGGAGATGTAAGAGGATATGACTTAAGGGTCCTTTAAGAGGACGAATTAAGGGGATGCAAGAGGGTGGATTAAGGGGAGTTGATAGAATGAGTTGAAGGATGTAAGAGGTTGTTAAGGATGCAAGAGGGTGGATTAAGGGGAGATAGAATGAGTTAAAGATGCAAGAGGGTGGCTATTGAGAGAATGAGTTGAAAGGATGTAAGAGAGTGGATTAAGGGGATGCAAGAGGGTAGATTAAGGGGAGCTGATAGAATGAGTTGAAGGGATGCAAGAGGGTGGATTAAGGGGAGTTGATAAAATGAGTTAAAGCGATGTAAGAGAGTGGATTAAGGGATGCAAGAGGGTGGATTAAGGAGTTGATAAAATGAGTTAAAGTGATGTAAGAGGGTGGATTAAGGGAG